>BNCR01000010.1:20462595-21062595 GCA_014656515.1 Oryzias celebensis
TTGCTATGTCAGCTGTTCTTCATCTGTTTTCTGTTTTTTGTATATGTACCTTTTTTCAAATAAAGACATAAGTCTGCAAACACTAACTACACTGAAAAATCACGACATTTCCAGGGATCCAGAAATTTCTAACCATGAGCTGTGTGTAAAAATGTATTTGTTGCGTAATAGGTGCTTACAAAAAAATATTGCAATTTGTAACCAAATTCTGTGAGAGATGTAACCATTTTAAACTTTGTGTTTGGAATTTTTACACTTAATTTAAATTTCACAGTGTAAGTAACACATACTTATAAAGCGCTTCTCTACCTTGATTAAGGCCCAGGATGCTTTACAGTCACCACTGCTATTTACCCATGCACACACACACCCACCTACACACCGATTTACAGACAGTGACTTTGCTCTGTCAGGCTTCAGCCATCCAACTCCACCTCCGACCACCAGAGGGAGCGTTCTCCTGAATTCTAATCCTCGACGTCTCCACCAGCTGTCTGTCATCCACTATCAGCCTCACCATATTTATATGCCCTGTCATGCCTTTGCTCGTTGTGAAGTATTGTTTTGCCCTGCATCCAATTAATCAACCTGATCTCTTAACATCATCCATGTCTTTCATGCATAGTAAATGACACAAATGCAGACATTGCTCGGTGTAGCTAACAGGCTAAAAACATTAGCTGCTATCTCCATGTAGCAATTCTTGGGTGAATCCTAAACCGCGGAAAGGCTGCAGAAAGAAAGAAAAGGAGCAAGCATGGGTTCCTGGTGAGCAGAGAAAGCAGCAACAAATCAGAAGAACTGGTTTGATCATGGATTACTGAGCAAAGGAAAAGGTGTTCGTGTCTCCAGGAAAATGATCGGCATGAAAGTGAAACTGATTTTTGATACAAAGATTGATGACTCAAAGAGAAAAGAAACGTTCACAGCCAGTGCTAAACAGAACAAAATAAAATATTTTCATCATTTCAATAAATCTTGAAAAGTTCATCTGTTATTTTCTGCATTTTGTGACTGAATTTCACTGCAAAATGAACCCATTAACCATCATCATTCTGTCTGTGACGGAATAGACGCTGGTCTCTAATAAACACCGGGCTGGACGACTATTTTTTTAAATAAACGCCCCGGCTACTATTTGAAGACATGCGGTATTTTGATGCCAAAGATGCTTAGACATTTATTTATTGATTTCCAGTTTTATTTATTCAATGCAAATTTTAAATAATTGATGACACATTTAATTAACAATTTAATGGCATATATATTTATTTAAATTTGTGTCTTCCAGTCCTCCACAGACTATAAGCAGAAGAGGGTCAAGGAGAGCTGGACACCAGACAGGATTATGGTTCTTGAGAGCCAGGGATGGCCCGACCTGATTTAAAAATTTTGACGTACTCAGTGGGATCCAGTCGTTTTTATTTTGGTAAAGAATCATCTTAACGTAATTTACACATTTACTACACACTAAAGTCGTTGTCACAACTGCCATGGCGGGGGATATGGGCTCTCTGTGAGTGAAAAATGGATACTTCTGTGTGAGGCACGTAGGTGGCTGAAAATATTCAGATTGCAGACAATCCAGTGAACCTATGAAGCAAAAATACTTTTGTGAATTTTTTCCACAGGCATGATGATGACTTGATAGATTGCTAGTGAAACTTTTACTTTGAAAGATTGATACAAAACCAAGCGCCCCCCCCCCCCCCCCTTGAGCATAAACACCACTAATTTAAACCTGTTTTGTATGTTTTAATTTTTTTTAATATTTGATTTTTGCCATCCAGTGTCTCCCACGCTGTTGTGAAAACTCTGTGGCCTATCACGCAAACTTCAGCAGTGACAGGAAAATGTGCACAAGTCGTCCTATTTGCCTTTCAGCTGTAACCTTTAAGCGTCACCATAGTGAATTATCCCCCTCCATCTAACTCTGCATCCTCCTCACTCATCCCAACCACCCTCATGTCATCCTTTACTACATCCATGAACCTCCTCTTTGCTCTTCCTCTAGTTCTTTTTTGTGGTTGCTCCAATTTTAGCATGATATTCCCATCCTGAGTCCAGATCTTAACCCATTTAGAATCTGTAGATGCAGACTACATTTTAGTCTGATTCTCCAATCAATCAACTATTGAGCCAAATACTCAGTCAAGGAAAAAAAACAAGACATGTAGATCTATGCGTTTGCAAGTGGATGCATCAGAATGGAGCAAAGCAGCAAGAGCTTGACCCAACCATTTTAGTTGCTGTGTCACAACTGAAAGCTTTTTCAAAGGCTGGGTTTTTAACATTTTTTTTTCTACAGCAGTTTAATCTGGTTTCTGTCTTCAAAGACTTGAAAGTGAGTTCAAGGGTTCAAGAGGAGGTTGATCATGTCCTCCGATGGTGAGACATGAAGAGAGAACACACAGTGATGATCTGGACTCGTGCTGACACCTTTCACATCATCACCGAGAAAAATAAAGGCCAGGCCAAGTCATAGATTGATTCATCTTTTTGAAGCACACAAATAATTTCTGATGACATGACTGCTGAACACCACATATAAAATTGTCAACCCAACATTATACCTCTATACATCCAGTCATTTTCATTACACCACTTCCAGAGATGATGGAACTGCACCCCACTTGTGCTTTCACTCTTTTCTTTAGACAGTTTAGGGTCACCAGCTCATTAAAACTTCATGAATGAAGAACGTCTTGGCCTAGATTTAACCAGAACCACCTTTAAGATGCGAGTCTGTGCTTTAAAATCACAAAATTGCCACCAATGTTCACATTTACAATAGAAAGTAGTACAAACAGTGATGGTAGAGTTATCCATTCATTTCTAGTTCAATGTGGATCATTAGGACATAAAAATGATCCAAAACTGTTGTAAATTTACAGTTCTTGGTGATGATGTAATTTAAAGTAGTGTGTTACAAGTACACAAATATTCCACTCCCACTGCATCCCCTGTGCTTCCCACCTCACACACACTGCAGAAAATGATAACAGAGACACATCTGTTCCACCTTAAAGCAGCTGTATGAATTAAGATTGTGACCGTGATGCAAAAGTATTATCTGGATCAAATTGTTGGACCTACAGTAAGTCACGATCATGCTTTAATTAAAATGACTTTAGGAAACTCCATTTAACCCATTGCAACCCAGACAACCCTCATTTTCTCTAAAGGAAAATTATGTGGGATATTCCACAAACCAAGTTTTCCTATGTCTTTCCCGTTAAACTGATGTTACCATGGGCTCTTGTAGATTGAAAAAAGTGTCTTACAAAGCAGGTTGTAAATGCAGAAATGAAGGGAAAAAGGCTATAAAATATCTTTCAGCCACAAGCATCTGAGACGTGTTGGGAGTTCCCACCTACCTTGGTGAGATGTCACAGCCTTGTCTCATAAAAGCTCCCAGGGAAAACCACAGGCTGTTGAATATGCCAAACTCATTAGTTGATTCATTGGTCTGGATCTGCCCATCCTCATACTCCTCTGTGTGCCACTCGTATGGACTGAAACGGCTGACAAGAAACAGTACCACGCTGACACCGATGTAGGCAAATACAATACACATCCAGATCTCATAAGCCAGTGGGTCCAGGAAAGAGAAGACTCCTGGTTTGGATTTTTGAGGCTTCTTGATCATGATAGAGATTCCCAGAGACATGAAGGGTTTCGAGAAATCAATCACTTCTTCTCTGACTAATGTTATAGTCAAAGGGGCCACCGCGATGTCTGCTTTCTATCAAAGCATAAAGAAAAAGAAACAGAATTAGAGCCAACAAAATCAGTTCATCAAATAATTTGTTTTTTTCTTGCAACTACCGTTGTGATTGCTTCACGCAGGAATAGTTTCACAGGCTTTAATTAGAAGGGAAATACTGATTGCTAATAATTTTGTTTACTGTACTTTACATGCTCAAGAGAGAACTGAAGACTAAACAGGTGGAAGGCTTTGAAGAAAATGGTGGGTTCCAACCACTGACTGTATAAGATAACTGGACTGATTGAGTGAGATGTCACCAATAACAAACTACTTACTTCTGGTTTCAACCAAGTAAAGTCAATTCAGTAACAATTTTTCCATGATATGCACATTGCCATATTGAAACCAGACGTCCTCAGTAAGCCGTGATTTTTCTGTGTCGGTCTTGGTCTACATTTTTATGGCAATCACTCTCTCCAGTTAGGAGTGAACAGAAAATAGTCAGTCAATAGTCAGACTGAAATCGGGATCAGGAGAATATGTCAATAAAAGGCTTCAAACAAGGCCGCTTACTTTTTTGAGGCACCTGATTGGTCTGTTTATAACTTGAATAACTTGCACTGCAGCAAAAATACCATGAAAAAAATAGGATTAGCAAGACTCTGTTAAAAAAATAAAAAGCAGAGCAAAAATGGCTGTTCTGGCAAACATTCCGACTGAGTAATAGACGTTTACTTATCTATAGAAGTCTACTGGATTTTGGCTTTTTGGATCTAGTGGATCTATTGTGGGTCTAGTAAGAGAGGAGGGGTCACTCAGTCCAGTTCTCTACGTACAGTCAATGTTCAGTTATCCAATTAAAAGTCAACAAACAGAGAAACCAATCAGATGAATCCTGGCTACCAACAGACAAGCGGAACATCAGAGAAACAGTTTAAATTAAAAATGAGCATTTTGAATATATGCAAAACAAATGTTGATGCAAAATGATTTAAGTCATTTTGCATGATATGAGCATTTCAAACACGTCCCTTCTTATAAGAGGAGAAGAACTCACCCCATATACTAACTCTCCAACCATTCCATTCCAGATTTTGGTCTCTGCATCTCTGGCTCCATACTTTCCATCACCGACTATTTTCAGCTGGTACTTGAAGCCGCAGTGCTTTGCTATTTCTGCAGCCAGATCAACGCAGTACCCTTCATAACGTTCATTGTCTACAAAGAGGTCAGCATTCTTTTTCAGCATCACATATGGAGCTTCCTGAAAAAAAAATGTGGGGGGGGGGGCATTCAACAAAGACACAGTTTAGTATTTAAGAGATAACTTAAAGATTAAAAAATTCATAATAACTGCTTTAAAAAAAGATAATTCGATTCACATGTTTTCTAACAGGAAATCTAAGTCATTAAATGAGTTTCTCATTGGTTGCAGCCACAAAGTCATACTGAATGCTGTATTATTTACCAGGATAGTGGTGACTATAACAGTTTTGTTCTCCATGCCTGTCGTGTCATTTGAAAAGACATCCGATTTGGTAACAGCCATTTTGTCAACTTCGTTCCAGTATCCAATCTGTAAAGAGAAGTGCACAAAGACTGTCAAGGGCAGAAGACCAATGAGCTTGAACACTACGTGAAATGATTTATGCATGCTTGCATTGACATCCATCTTCTACTCTACATGTCAGAACACCATCACACCATTTATCTTCCAAACAGGTCTCAGTGGTGCTGGTGGGTTTTAAAAACAGCTCTATTTTAACTGAGGTGACAAACACATCTAGACCAGACCCTTACCTTTACGGGGCCATTATTCTTCAGTTCCATGATATTCACAGAGTAGTTGACTCTTTTGCCATGTTGATCAAACTGGATGTTTCCTGTCAGGCCTTCCACACGTACCTTAGACACAAGAGAAGAGACTGTTATTTATCATGTGTCAACAAATCAACAATCACAGTGTAGTATAATGTAAAGAGCACACTAACTCTGAATGAGGTTGTGCATATGAACACGTGGAGTCCCAGTAGCTGACATATCAATTGTTAGATGAACAGGATCTATCGGTTTTAAGAATACCCACAGTTTGACGTGATGGTGAGGATGACTCATGCATTTCTTTAAGTACTTCATTTGATAATGCAAATACTGGGATTAAATGAGAAATCAAGACTCGATGCAGGATGCTGCTTCTTTTTACTACCCTCCCCATACAGTAGGTGACAGTAAGGACTCTTTTTCTTGATGTATCGTCTCCTTATTAATTCAAAAAAAGGGTTAAACAGAAGGAGAAAGAAGTGTATTTTACATTTGCATTTCTTGTTGTGGTTTTACATCAAGCAGTTTTTTTTTATTTGTTACACATAACTCTGAGGTCCTGTCACTAATGTTTTAAGTTTGGAGAATCAAACCCCTATTTACCAATCACCAGTCCACAGATGCTTTGACTGTGCAAACACAGCACCTAAACGAGTAATCTTCACACTCAAACAAAGTCTACTTTTGATGTATTCAGGTATGGAGTCACACCATTTCAGTTATATCACACCATACTCTGAGACGGCTCGGTTATTACCCCTTGGGTACCAAATATTTAAGTGCACCATAGTGGTTCCATTCACACAGAGTACAGGGTAGCTTAAAGATCCGCTCCAATGAAAATTGTGTTTTTGGTCTTTTTACCATGTTCTCGTAGCATTTTTTTTCATAATGGAAGACATTTATAAAATACGTTTTTTTTTAAGCTTTTCTTTATTTAAATGATGATGGATCAGGAGCAGTTGAAAACCCACGGTTTAAAGAGGTTACCTTTTTTTTTTTTTTCTTTTGCTACGATAATGTGAGGTGCTATAAACTAGCGGGAGAGAGTGTAAACAAAGAGCTGATGGGAAATAAGCAGAGCTAACTTTCATGACAATAGTCCCGTCCACAACCCAGATAATTAACTTTCTAATGAACTCTGTCGTGCTGCAGAAACTATGTTTTAAAAAACAACTCAGGTTCTTTGATTTTGTTAATAAACAAAAATGTATTTTCAAATTTCAAATGTATTTTAAAAATTGCATAATCATAATTGAAAGACCACTGGGTTTTTACATTGGAAAAATATTGTTGGAGAGGGACTTTAGAGGAAGAAGGAGGACCAAAATGGTACAATGAGTCTGTGTGACAGACAGCCCTGATATAAATAACACTATTTCTTTTTTAGTTTGCGCAGTATGATGTCTTGTGGTCTCTTTGCATGAATCTTCCAGTGCCTGATAATAATATCACTTGTCTTTGGAAGTTCTCCACTTTCTATCCTTGCTGAAACATTTTCTTGAGACATTTATGAAGCAATGCACTCATTTGGGTCAACATAAAGTACCTCTGTTACACATCTATGGCAAGCAATAAAAGGAGTTTACTGCAGTTCATAGTGGTGTTTCTGTCAGTGCTCTGAACTGCAATGTACATGCAATCCATCTGTTTATGTTCTCTCCTGATAGCTTACAACCCCTCACAACTTCAACCAAACAATAGCAAGAAAACAACAATGGCAAGCAATATCAGAGCTGTCCAGTCGTACAGTTTTGAGCCAGAAGCCAGATAAGATGAAGAAAACAAAGACGCACATGGATCTATTTCTCTGCAAGTGGATGCGTCAAAATGGAACAGAGCAGGGAGCTTGTGGCTTGCCACAGTAACTTGTATGACACACTTTCAAGCTTCTTCCAACAGCATGTCTTTTGTCTGTTTCTGATTCACAAAAATTTGAATAAACTATTCAGAAATGTAGTTTTAAGATTTACTTTATATACAGTATGTCCTCCATCATAAGAATATGCCACAAAACATGTTAAAAATACAAAAAACACAATTTTCACTGCAATGGGTCTTTATTGATTAGTACAAATAAAGTTTGAAGCAGATTTTTTCTGATATTTTACTGAAGATAAAAATAAACTTCATCCTAAAAAGTTAAGTAAAACTGAAAGCTATAATAAAGGACACCCACTTCATCCTCGTACAGGCCTGTCTGTGAAAATATTTTATGATATTCAACTGGTCCACTGCCCTACATGTCTTTGAGTTAACCAGCATAGCTGGACTTTTCTAAATTATTAAAAGCAGTGGTCTCCAAAATTCTTAATGCTTCAGACCATTTTAATCCCATGCATTATTTTCACAGACTGGCCTGCAGGAGCCTGAATTTGGCGTCTGATATTTTTTTGGCTTTCAGTTTCCGTAAAATCAATTTTCCCATTAAATGGTCCAACACAAAATTTAGTTTAAAAAGTCGTTGTTCACCTTTCAGCATTTTCCTGTCAGTGGTCACCACAGTGAATAAGCGGATTCACTGAGGTGGTTTGGCAGATAGTTTTACACCAGATGCCTTTCCTGGCACAGCCCTGTATTTTATTCGGGCTGGGGACCGGCACAGGGAGACCCAGCCTTTGGCCTCTTATGGCTCCATAATTAGGCATGAATAAGAGCTCTTTTTTTTTTGTAAATTAGTGACTGCTATGCTGAACACCACAAAAACAGACTCCAAAGAAATTAGTAAAAAAAATATTTTTAAGTAAATATTGAAAAGGGGGAAAACTGTCGATATTGTAAGACAAATGGTCTTCTCAAGAAATCTTATTTCACAAAAAAAATCTATTCATTCAGACATGTTTTTTCAAATGAATAATGTTTTGCTAATGAAAAACTTTCTCGGTAAAATATTTTTTCTCACAAGAAAACAAGACATTTTTTCCTTGAAACAGGTTTTTTCACTGTTTCTCACTTCGTCATGGACTGGACTCTAAAAGCAGAACCACTTCCATGTTTTACCTCCTAGTCTGGAAGGGAATTAAACCCCCTTGCCCTGTTGAGTATGAGTAAACCTCATGCTTCTTTTCATTAAAGCAGAAAGGACAGTCTGGTAAATCTGTTATTTATTTATTTTTTTTGGAAAAACAGCTTTCACAGTCCCCGTGTGCACCAACGCATGCTGTGAACACCAGCGCCTTATCAATTTCTCTGAAGTATTTTTTTTTGTTTATTGTTGCTTTTAAGACAGAGATGTTGTCACTATAGCAACAGATACACAAAGGCAAAAAAAAAAAAAAAAAACCCTGTTGTGGATCCCTTTGCGATGAGATGAGCAGTTTCTTGTTGTCACTTCAGATAGAGCCTTGAAATGGACCGAATCTTTTAAAGAGCACAGTGTAAAGAACTTGTGACCAAAAACAAACATTTGCTCGCTTTGCTTGCTTGCTTTTCTGGTTAGATTCAACATTTGTTTAACCTTACATTTAAAGAACAGCTGCTGAAGAATTTGTGAATCAAAAAAGTCAATTGACTGGGGTTGTTTCCAATCTGGTCATGATGATGTCTGACAGAGGAAACATGCTCTGGATGCAAAGCATTACCTGTTTGAGCGCTCGCTCGATTTCCACTCCCTGAGCCCAAGGAACCGCAGGGTTGGCCAGACAGTCACCAGTGTTGGCCCTCCTGGTGAAGTCAATGCGCTGCTTATGCAGATACCGGAAGGCTTCAGTCATCACCTGCACGGCGTCATAGGTCAGCGCTGATGTGTACTGGAAGAAAAATGTCTGGTGAAGTTGCAGACTTTAAAAATGTACGTTTACTAACTCAAGTTTTACACTAATAATGAGTCCAGTAAACCTGATGGTTCTGTGAATTCAAAGTTGGAACCTCGTCCTTTTAATGTAGTTTGACTCTTTCTTCCAACATGTGCATAAACTAAAGGTTCAATTTGTGGATGGAACTGAAGGCATATTTGCTGCAACAGATTTTTTTCAAAAGCTGGAAAAGCTCTTTCATTTTAAGGCCCTCAAAGTATCCTGAAATATATCTCTGATTAGGATTTTTTTCTAGTACACACTGTATTTAAAATGTTCATACAAAGGTGGCATTGTCAAAGATTTATTTACCTTTGTTTGAGATGAACTGATGCATACTAAATAACATTTCACGTGAATGACTGACTGCTAAAGCTGCTCAGCAAAATGCTGAAGAAGCATGAAGCACTAAAGGAAATGCAAAGAAAAAAAAACTTTTGCTTGACTGTAAAATGGCTGGAGAGTTGAAAACAGCTCTAAAAATAAAAACATAGGGATTCATGTAAAAACTGATATTAGGCAGTGCTACATCTTAACTGCTAAAACAGCTAATTTTATATTCTCTAAAAATGTATTAATACCGTATATTATTTAATAAATTACAATTAAGTGACAAATATCCTCAAAAAGCAATTCTCACTGAACAAAGGTCAGTAAAAGACAACATCCGAACCCGCCCCACCCCAAAAAATGTTGCCATATTGAGCATTTCATTCAAAATCATTCACCTAAAGAGGAAATCAATAAAGGAAATTTCTTGCAGAAAGTTTGCTGAAGTTTTTATCTCTCAGGAACATTTTCTTCCGATAGCTCAAAGTTTTTTTTTTTTATTTTCAGTGAGCATAGCACATGTTTATTTGGTAAAGACCAGTAAGTGGGCAAAACCAAAGGTACTAGCAAGAGCAAGCCATGAAAACAATCACTGCAGGTATACGACTGCTGGACCTTACCCTAATTTTGCTGTCAGCACCTGGATACTCCTTTTCCTCCAGGGCTTCCCATCGTTGATCAAATTTAGAAACAAGAGGATCATCAAAATCAACAATCTGAAATCCCGAAACATTGGCTCCACCATACTGAATTTTGGACAGGTCCCCATCAATGAACCCCTGAAAAAGCACAGCGAATCACCTGCTTTTAGAATGACTGCAGACGCATTAACTGGAACAGAGAAGTAGGATAAGACACAAACAAAAGCTGTTCAAACTTACAAGGTTGGCGATAATGTAGTGGTAGCCTTTGACGTGTCGGCCTATTGTGATGACCTGCAACATCATCCGACAAACACACATCAAGGGAATTCTTGGCAAAGATTTCTTCACAAGCAAGCATCGGCTCAAAAACTGGATCTCCTCAAAGTTATTAGAAAATTCTGAAACTGATCTTATTTTAAAGTTTTAGTAACTAACAGAAATATATATGTTTGAGTCCTTGTTATACTGGCAAATAAATAAAAGAAACAAATAAAAAGGTTTGCATTAGCAGACACATGAGACTAGATGGGAGCAGAAACTTCTCCATTCAAACTAAAGTGTGTTCTGTAACAAGCTTTGCTACTCTTCTCTGCTGTTGCTTTTTCTGTTTTAAAAAGACTCACGTTTAAAGGTATGTCTCTGATACACAAAGAGCTTCATCCCAGCAGCAAATTTCTATATGAACATTTTGTGCTTTTCCTAAAGAAAGAGCCAATAAAGCTAAAGACATCTTCCTCAGTGTTCAGGGGAACAGATGCTGCTAAGCTTTAACTGCTGATCAATAAGCCTTTCTCATGGGTAAAAGGTTAAGTAAAAGTAGCTTGTTTGTCTACATTTGCTTCGTCTTTAATTGTGGTTTTGTTTATAGCCTAAATAAACAATTAGTGTATTTGTTATTATTCCATTTTATACATCCGCCATCCTGCCAGGCTGAGGGAGAGCATTGTTCTTCCAAATGCACCCATCCAAACTAAATTTAATGCCTGTTCTGGCTGAGCGGCTCAATCACAGAGGAGTTATTGCTTCTTCTGACGCTCTTTTTCTATTTGAAATGGATTCATCTGCTCTCACATTCACACATGTTTATCAGCACATCCAAGGTCAAAATTCACATTTCCAGCAATCAGGCAAAAAGCCCTGCAGGCATCTGTGGGGAATTTATTGCAAACATTCCGATTACATTTGAAAGACACAGCCACCCCTCAGATACCTGGTCCATGATGTCTTTGACTTTGTCCTGCTCACAGTCCAGGATCACTCTCCTCTCTTTCTTGTTCTCCAGGTCCTGGAAGAGTGAGCGGTATGCCTCGTCCTTCCTCTCATCCTTTAGGTTCCCCACATTGATGGCAGTCACCTGCCATTTCTTTTCTGCAGCTGTGTCCAGAACCACCTGCAGCGTGGTGAGGCCTGGGGGCAAAATGTAACAGCACTAATCATTCATGTCATCTGCACTGATTTCAAATCAATAAAGATTGTTTGGAATGCATTCCTTATCTATATATAGGTTCTTCAAGATTATGTAAGTAGATCACTTAATTTGCTCTGTTAATCTTTAAAAGCATGAAAAATCCCAGTCTGTTCTGGGTCCAAAGATGCTCAGCAAGTGAAACATTAATGCTAACATTACGGCTGATTGTCTGCCTGTTCAGAGCCTGTGGAGCCCGAGCAGCAGCCCTGTGCTCGTCTGCATGAGTCACAGGTGTTCGGTTATGAAGCTGCAGAGCATGTGGGAGGACAAAAAGGCTGGTCAAACACTCAACTGCAGTCATGACGCTAAAGAACTGTATGTCTTTGCTTTTTTCATTATATTTTTTGAGACATTGCAACGTCTTTATTTTTAATCTCGCTGTTTATTATTTAAGGCTGATTGGGATCAACTTATTTCATTTGCTCTGGTTTATTATTCAATTCAGCTCTGTCTCCTTGATTTAAATAACTGAGATCCGATCTGTGTGAGATCCTTCTTTCATCAGTTTCATGTCACATAAACCCAAATTACAAAATGAATCTTTTTTTATAAACTCTTCATTTTGAAAGTGCTGCATTTTCATGTTCTCTACTTTTCAGCTTCAGTTTTCAGTTTCAGCTGTTTGGTTTTTAACACGCAGAATCTAAAAATGTCTTTCAGTTACAATCAGACATGTTATTGTCTGCTGTTATTCTGCAAAAGAAAAAAAAACATCTCTTCTTAAAATACTTAGTTTTTCCTTTGTTTAAAGAACGCTTTGAGATTATTTTTTAAACATGTTTTATGGGCTTTCAAAAAAAGTAAATAAATACACAATTTTCGAAAAAGTTTTGCAGGTGAAAAGGGCTGATGTTCAGGACATAAATCACTTGTGTGTTTGGAGCCCACAGCGCAGACATCACCTCTGAGGCCGAGCTCATATCGATCCTGAGTCTGCAGAGAGCGGTCAGAGCGCTTTGATAAAAGGGTTTCAGTGTTTCATTTCAGCTTGCCACACTGAAGTGAATTACACTTATAATCAATTTCATGCAGTGCAGTCATCAGTTTTTTATGACAGCCGTGAAAAAAAGGAAGATTTGCAAATTCTTGTGATTGAATTATGAGAGCATTGTGAGAGCATTAAATAATACTTATTAAACCAGGTAATTAGAATTTATTGTGATGGATAACAAAAGAAAATAAGCTAAATGTTCAGAGGACTTCTTACTCTGCTAATTCCATGCAATATTATAGAAAGTTTAACTTCAGTTAATTGGTTTATGTGATAAACCAAGAGATAAGATGTACTGAGCCTTGGTGTCCAGAACATTTTCAAGCTTTGTGTTGAACTCCAAGTAGACCTAATTTGAAATTTCTAATGCACTTTTAAGGTAGGTAACCCAATAAAAGTATTTTATGACCAATGATTTCTGTGATAAATGAAGTGACAGGTCCCTCCTGATCTCAGGGTCTCAGTTGGTGGGTTTCACCTAATCTGATGTCTAATAAACCAAAAAATAGGCCCTTGACGTCACCTCAAGTGTGATGGAAATCATGACAATACGTGACCCATGGGATTATATCTTTCTGAACTAAGTTGACATTAATAAATGACTTTTTTTTCCTAAATGCGTTGACTCCTCTGAATTTCAAATATGAATGATTTCAAGCTTTTTAAAGATTAAATCGGTGGATTAAGACCTCAGACAAAAGCCAAGATAATCATGCTGTTATTATAGTGCATCTTTGTCAGTTCTGTGGCTCAGCCAACATGCAGCATCTGCTAGTTTAATGTAGCTTAAAGCCTAGAAGCTGAAATAAAACATAATACTGATCTGTGAAGAAGAAACCCTGCTTACACATCAGTTTTGAATGAATGCTTTATTTTTGTTTCAATTAAGCAGAGTTCTATTTAAATATACAAACTAAAGAATGAATAGCTTTTTCTGTGATTTTACAATGACAATGAGTGATTTACATTTTACATTCCTCACTGACTGAATATAAACCTGATATATTTTCATAAAACATTGCTGATATGAGACATAAAACACAGTCAGTAAATGGTAAATACAGTATTTTGGGTTCGTATGTTTGTAAATCTGAGTCTGAAAAGTCAGTGTCTCACCAGCTATAAACCTCAGCACACATCACTGCCTTTCGGACCTCCTTCTCGCCATCATTAAACCTCTTCTTTAGAGCTCCTCTTGTCCTCTTTCCTTCACTGTTCCTCCTCTAGACATGTCCAAACCATCATCATCTGCTTCCCTGCATTTATCTCCAAAATATCTACAATGATCTGGTCCTCTGATGGATCTTTCCTGATCCTCTCCATCCTGGTCAGTCCCAAGGAAAACCTCCTCTTCATTCTATTACCTCCGGCTCTGCATCAAACTTTCTAAACCAACAACACAGCTGCTCTCACCGCAGTCTTCTGTGAAAACCTTAGCTACAAAAAAAAAAAAAAAACTAAAATTTGGTCTCCAGTATAAAAAGCTGACTTCAGTTTTTCCCAAATCTGGTCTTTGGGAACACTGTCCTGTTCCTCAAAAAACACTGTCCGGCATTTTTTCAAACTCTGCTCTTCTCTGACACACCTGCCTTTGATGACTACCATTATCAGACTTTTGCAGAGGTTGACCAGGTGTTGAACCAGGTGTGCTTAAGCAGTACAACATGGACAACATGGAAAACATGGAGGATAGTGTTCCTTCAGGACCAGGGAGGGGAAACATGACTATGCTGGACTTACATACACTTCAGTTAATGTCTACTAACTGTTTGTAGATGTGACAATAGTGCTTTTTTAGCATGTGGAGATAAAAAAAAACAGAGGTCGTTCTTAAGTTAGATGCAGGCCTTAAGTTTTAGCCTTTTTAATAAATGAAAGACAAACCTGTTGCCATTTGTTCAAGTTTTAAAGATTAGTGGACCTTTTTTGGTAAGATGTGTTTAGGTTCTTTTGAACTTTCTTTAGTTTAGTAGTTTAATCATTACAGAAAAAAATAACAATTCCTGATGTGCTGAATATACACAACAGCAAAAAAAAAGCCTCCCACTGTGTCTGGGATCTTAAAATGGCCTGGTGGACCCTGTGTTAGCCTGGATGTGCAGAAAGTGCAGGAAGGAGTGATGGGGTGGACCCTGTGTTAGCCTGGATGTGCAGAAAGTGCAGGAAGGAGTGATGGGAATTTGCTGGGTCCCTCCATTTCCATTTTGTGTGAAACACCCATGCTCTAACACGATTGCATCAGTTAACAACCAGCTTCACGGCCTCCTCTCTTCTCCTTTGTCACTACATTTCTGTAGCCATGGCAACGGGAGGACCACTCTGACCTAATTAGACAGCCATGCAGTGATGAAATATGCACAACAAGCTTTTGGGTGCAGCCATGGATGCCCTGTATGAGGAGCATGTTACTGCTAGCATTAACATTGGGATAATTCAGAAACTGCTGTGCCTTTGATTTCAGCAAGCAGCAGTTTTTGATCATACGACAAGTTCAGGGCAAGAGTGAGAGGGAGGACAGTAGCAACGGCAGGAAGATCAGAGCATCTGTGTAGCACTTGAGACATAGGGAAGAGGCTGATAATGAAGATGTGGGTATGTATGTGTCTGGGGGGCACACATTGGGAGAGTTTAAGGTTTGTAAAACGATACAGAATAAAAGGTAATCCCTCTAATCCACTGCAGCACAGTGAACTGTATTGAGTGCAAACATTCACTCCCTTCTCTGGGCTGATTCATCTCTTCTTACCTAAACCCCCTCACTGTGTTCTTTAAATGTTGCTGTAGGCCACCTTCCAGTTTGCATGGATGCACTAAATTTCTGAATGCTTTTCTTTTTCCAGAATAAAGGAGCTAGAACTGTAATCTCACCTGTGATCGAAGCATATGAGGGGAAATAAAACTTAACAACATAAAAGCTCAACCTGGATTTTTAGCCAGTTGTTTCATTAAAGCAGCAGACCCCACCACCACCACTCACCCACCCACCCAGCACGATGCTAAAGCAAAGTGGTTGAGGGTGTTACAAAGTCACTTAGATGATGATGGTGGAGAACAGGTTGCATGACTGAGCAGAATATTTTTTGACTTAAGCACAGTCAGTGTAAAATAGATGAAGGGGTCTGGATGTGAGAATGGCTCATTTCTTTCTCAGTTAGACAGGATTAGTCATGTTTTTTTTCATAGTTTGGCCAGGGGTGCGACCGATGCTCAGAAGTAACTTATATGTAATCTTTTAAAACATAAAGAGGCTTATAAATTCATTATTCTCCCCCTGATGTCAGGTGGCCCGTTTGCGGCTTTTCCCAATAAAAACCACTAGAGGGCACTGTAGATGTGTCTATCAGTATTAGCTTCTGACAGCAACAGCCGTGCTGTCCAAAACAAACATGGAGGAGAATATTGTCGTTCTCCTGATCCTTCTAATATTTTTCAAATGTGCATCAAGACAATATCATTATTGTTTTTACTTTTCCTTCCTGGGACAGCGAGTCATCAAACTGGGTTATTATGACACGGAAGTACCGCTGAAAGCGTCATTCAGACGCAGCTCCTGCAGTATAGAAGGTAACAATTGCTGGAAGAAAAAAAGGCTCTGAACCCAGACATGAATGTGATTACTGGTGCTTTTATAGAGCTCTTCAAAATAAAGAAACCTGATTTCACTCAACATCATCTATGTCTTCTATGCATTGCAAAGGAGATATACAGTTAATGCTGCCACGTAACAATGAGGCTAAAAACGTGATAGTAGTTTCTCCCACACGTGAAAGGGAGGGTTTAGTTTATGAACACCTTTTTTGGACACGGATTGAGCATCTAATTTGATGCGTGTCAAAAGAGGCAGTGGATTTGAATTTGAGGCGTGACTCACTTTCAGTGTGAACGCAGCATTATGACAGGCTTTGCAGATTTGTTCAGAAGCGATTTATACTCTGGAGACGGGCTGTTCATCCAGGTCTCCCTGCACTGCTTGCTGCTGATTACCTGGACCAATTGTGTTCATTCAGTTAGAATGTGGAGACATCTGATCATGTTAATGATCAGCTAGTAGGACTTGGAGATCTGGAAAACAGTCGGGATGGTATACCTCTACAACCAGCAACTTATATGTTTTTTTTTGTTTTTTTATTCATTATGCTTTTTCTTGTTTGTTTTTTGGTTCTGCGACTTATACTTTGGAAAATATGGTAATCTTTTGCAGGACTGTAAATCAAGCCTCACGTCTGATTGCAGTAGTTACACAACAGTGAAGAAATGAAACCAATGTAACTATTTAGGCCCTTAATTAAAAGAAATAGTAAATGTACCATATGTTTGTTTACTTAATCCTAATTAATCAATTTCTTTAATCTAATTAACTAATTTTGCTTTTAAAAAGCATTACATTAAAATAATGATAATTACATTTTTTTTGGGATCACATTTGATCAGACTGGACGTGTAATTTTATCATTTTTTAGCATCACTATTATATCTACATTATTAAGTGTCTCTTGGACAGACAGAAATTGCATCTAGATGGCAAGTATGCGACAGAATTCCTTGAAATACAACAGAAACTCACATTGAGACTTTGTTCCTTTTTTTCCCTTTTGTGAATGTGGCTTCATCGACTTCTGATTGCATTGTTTGAACATTTAAAAAAAGTCAAAGCTGCATTATTATGTCTTCAGAAGAAATTCTCAGGCAGTTTAGATTTTACTTCCTTTTACAGAAAATCTTGGCATGTTTGAGTTTCCTTATCATCTCATTTGTTTCTTTTTGGGTTACTTCCAATAACATTTATGTTTTACCTTTGCTTCAAGTTTTCCCCTTTTTTAAAGCCAAGTTGCAGTTAGTTTTTAGGTTTCATCTGTTTCAATTTGGAAGTCTTCATTCTCTACATTTAGCTTTTTTGCCCCCCGTGTCACATCCTACCAGTTTTTAAATGTTGTTTTCTGATTGTTAGAACCTATTTAGAGCAAACCTCTCATGTATAAAGTCTTTTTGTTTAAGTCTGTTGTCTTCTGCATCTCAGTTCTCAGCAGCAGTGATGTTTTATCTTTGCATGAGCACTTTTACATGTTGTAGATATCATGCAAACAAATGATGCTAGTCTGGAGGGAGTATGGAAATCAACTGCTGCAAGTCATGCCAGCTTTCAGTGCTGTAAGATGACTGTCCCCCCTCCCTTCAATGCTGCACTGAATGACTCAAACATGGAGCTGATTCCGCAGCCTGTATGGTGTTGTCAGTTCTTTGTGTTATTACAGAGCAGGGTGGCATTGTTCAGGTATTGTTTTTTTGATAAACTGTTAAGACAAAACTCCAGAAAGGCAGTTTTGGTCCAGATCGCACAGCCTGGTTTTAAAGCTTAAAGTGTTGAAAAAACAAAACAAAAAAAGAAGTAATTTTTAAAAATAAATGTAAAATAGAGCGATAGAAAAGAAAAAAATAAAAGTAAAAAAATATCAGAAAAAAAAAGAAAAATCTGAAATTCCTTAAATATTTTTTAATCTTTTTGCTTTGACAAGTCATTTCAGGAACCAAATGAGTGAAAACTTTAACAAAAGCAGAACTGCTAACAAGCACTGAGAGCAGTAACAAAGGTTTCTGGGACTTACCTCGATCGCTGTCATACAGATAGGCAAACTTGTCCCACTTATAGTACTCGATTAGACTGAGGAGGGGGCCTTTGATATCAGGTCGCATCTGGATAATGAACTGTTGATTTCCATCCAGAGGGAAGCTAGGCGTTATGAAGGAGACGTGCAGTGTCCCACAGAACGATGTGATGGTGTTCACTGATTTCTTGTCATAGAATCCAAAGATGGCATAGACTCCTCTTGAGAACTGGGAACAGACTGAAACGGAGAAATGCATGTTATTATTTTTGTACCCTTTATTCTTGAACAGTTTGTCATTCTGACAATTAAGCCTGAGTTCCTCAAAAGTTAAACAAAACAAAGACCTTTTCAAAAACAAGTCAATACTTCTTTTTAGGTAGACTACACATTGAATTTGATAGCACTTCTTTCTTACAGTTCAATAAGGTACGAGGTAAGATAGCTGTCAAAAAGAAACCTATTCATAAAGACAAAGTTATAATTATAAATACAAAAATTTGCAGAAAAACACATGAATATCGTTTATCTTCCAATAATGGCCAGTCTCTAATAGACGCTGGTCTCTAATAAACGCCGGCTTTTTTTTAAAAAATAAACGCCCTGGCTATTATTGGAAGAAATACGGTACAACATTTAGTTTTATGTTTAACATGTCTCTTTTGAATAGGACTTTTCTTTGTCTTGAATACAACTTTCTCCTGTTAACAAACTCTCAAAAATATGTCATGGGGTCACAGGCATCAAATTCTGGAACATGGATTGTTTTCAACTGTGCATGTGTGTTGTTCTTTTAAGTTTTCTATTAAGTTCTATTAAACTAAAATAAAAAAAATACTACAGCGATGTCCAGCCGCATTTTGTAGTTGTCAGTCTGCAACAGCCTATTGTGTAGACAGTGCTGCAGCGGATTGTTTTAGACCCAGAAATGGTGAAAACAGCTAAAAATGAAGTTGCAGACATGTCACTCCATTCATTAGATGTAAAAAAAATAACAGTAAAATATGTAAAACATCTGTCAAAATTGGTTGATTTTAAAACAAAACAAAAACAGCTAAGCTAAGTCAGAGCTAAAGAAGGCTAACTGGCAGACCACTGTTGCGGCAGTAAAAAGAAAAACAAAACATAAAATAAAATAAAAAGCAAAATTACCCAATTTTCTTTTTTTTTCTGATGTTTCTCTCTTTCTTTTTAACTATTGCTATGGTCGGCTTCCAGTATACTTTAGCTCCGAGTTAGCTTAGCTGTTAATGTTAGTTCCATCCATTTTCTGTGCCCTCTGTCCCTTTTGGGGTCATGGTGGTGCCAGAGCCTGTCCTGGGTACTATTGGTACATCTGGACAGGTCCAGGGGCTGCAGCGGGCACATCCGCCTCATCTGGCTAAACGAAAATCCCCCACTCTAATATCCCACCGCTGACAGGTGCCAAGGTATGGTCCCTTTGCCAGAATGATGCCTAAGACTGGGGAGGCAAAATCTGGCAGGGGAAATGTTCTTTGGCACAACACCAGCACCGGCAGGCACCAGCAAAGAGACAGGGATCCCTCTGCCACCTGCTGAAGCATTTTTATTTTCTTTTATCATTTTCTTATTATCATCTCTCTTTTTTTTGCCACTACTTCTGGGTCCATGCATAGACGCTTTGTCGCCTGGCCAAAAAAAAAAAAAAAACAACTGTAAATATCTATTTTCCCCAGCAGAGCTACAGTATCAAGATAATTTTCCATGGGATCAATAAAATTCTAACACGTTTAATTCTATTGTCGTTTAATAAACGGGTCGCAATGCTCCATATTCAAGACAAGCAAGACAAATCATATTAAAAACAGACATGTCAAGCTTGAAACTAAATGTTTTCATATTTTTCTGAAAAAGTTGTGCACAAACTTTGTCTTTATGAATACAACTTTGTATTTATGAATGCAACATTTTCTTTATGAATATGTTTCTTATTAACAGCTATCTTACCCAACATTAATGCCTTGCTACTGGCCCTAGTTGAAAGATGTTTCGGTTCCGGTCACGAGCGAACACGTGTTTTCAGCTCTCCTGATCTCTGTCGCCTTAAAGTGACTTTAATCCTAAATCACCACATAATTACTGCAAGAAAAACAGTAAATCTGCAGTATAGAGAGCTGAACATGGCACAGAAGAAAAACCAAGAAACCTCTGACCTTGCAGAGCTCAGAATTGTGATTTCCGACATGCAAGCTAAGCTAGCTCCACTGACGGGAATAAAGACCAAGATAACTCCACAGATAGCACTGTAACCCAAGCAAGCTCCTTTGATGGAGCCAGATGCTAAGCTAACACCTCTGATGGAGCTTGTGGAAGAATTTCAACGAGAAAGAGAACAACGAGATAATCGCCTTGACCTGGATAGAAGAGCAAGCAACTTGGATTAACAAGTAAGAATGAATAATAGCATTTTTATAGGACTTCAACTCAAACACTGTGCTAGGCCTGGTGCAGCTAACATTAGCACAGAAGCTAGCAGGACTGCTAGAGCTTCAAGTGAGAGCGTAGAGAGTCAAGTAGGATCATTTCTCTCTTCTAAAGGGATTTTCCTGGATTTGAATAATATCGAGATCTGCCACCCGCTTCTCAGGAGAAAGGGGTCAGATAAACCAGTGATCCTTATCAGGTTTGTGGATCAAAAGCACATCATAGCTCTAATGAAGCAAATAAAAAGCTTAAAAGGAACAGCTGTTTTTTTTTTAAATGGCCATCTCTTTCAAAAAAAAATTTTGAACTGGGAAAACACGCCAGGGTCCTGAAGCAGAAGAAGCTGATCCAAAACACATTGGTGCTGAATTCCAGGATCTACGTCAAACCACTTGGTCCTCCGTACCTGTCCAAGGCAATGGTAATTACCAACATGAGAGACTTTGAGAAGTGTGTGGTCACTGACGTTTGAGCCTCTAGTTGATGCAAAAAAAAAAGAATCAAATATGATTTCAAGAAAAAATGGCACCTAGGATCTACCACTGTCTCTTAGCTCAACTTTGATCCTGATTTTTTCAATTTTTTTCCAAATAAAAAACTGAAGTGTGTGTGCAAAAGTATTCAGTTCCCTTGTGTCAATACTTTGTGGAACCCCCTTCTGCTGCAATTCCAGCTGCAAGTCTTTTGGGGTTTGTCTCTATCAGCTTTGCACATCTAGAGACTGAAATCTTTGTCCATTCTTCTTGCAAAACATTTCAAGCTGAGTCAGATTATATTAGATGGAGAACAGCAGTTTTCAGATCTTGCCACTGATTCTGGATTGGATTTAGGTCTGGACTTTGACTAGATCATTCCAACACATGAATCCGTTTCATTTTTACCAATTCATTGTAGCTTTGGCTTTATGTTTAGGGTGGTTGTCCTGTTGGAAGGTGAATCTCCGCCCCAGTCTCAAGTGTTGTTCAGACTTCAACAGGTTTTCCTCCAATATTGCTCTGGATTTGGCTCCATCCATCTTCCAATCAACTCTAACCAGATTCCCTGTCCCTTCTGAAGAGAAGCAGCCCCAGAGCAGGATTCTGCCGCCACCATGTTTGACAGTGGGTATGGTGTGTTCAGAGTTATGTGCAGTGTTAGATTTTCTCCACACTTTGCATGTAGACCAAAAAGTTGCATTTCGGTTTCATCTGACCAGAGCATCTTCTTCCACACGTTTGCTGGGACACTCACGTGGCTTATGGAAAACTGCAAACAGGACTTCTTGTTGTTTTCTTCTAACAAAGGCTTTTTTCTTGCCACTCTTCCATAAAGTCCAGATGTGTTCAGTGCACGACTGATGGTTGTTCTATGGGCAGATTCCTCCATCTGAGCTGTAGATCTCTGCAGTTCATCTAGCGTCATCATGGGCCTCCTGGCTGCATCTCTGATCAGTTCTCTCCGTGTTCGGCCTGTTAGTTTAGGAGGACGACCGTGTCTAGGAAATCTCGTTCTAGCCTAACTCTGCTTTAAATTTCTCCAGAACTTTCTCCCTGACCTGTGTGATGGTTTCCTTACACTTCATGATGCTGTTTTCTCCCCAACAAACCACAGAGACTGTCACAAAACAGCTGGATTTGTATTCCGAGATTAAATGACACACAGGTGGAAGTCATTAAGTCAGCATTTGATCACTCACCAATCATCAAGCATCTTCTGAAAGCAATTGGATGCACTCAGAGAAAAGGGGCTGAATACTTTTGCAAACTGCACTTTTCAGTTTTTTATTTGTAAAAAAAAAAAAGAACTCTTGTATAATTTTCTTTCCAATTCACAAGTGTGTGCCACTGTGTTAGTCTTTCACATCAAATTTCAATAAAATATATTTATGTTTGTGGTCATAATGTGAGAAAATTTGGAGAAGTTCAAGGGGAATGAATACTTTTGCAAGACACTGTAAGTTTCCTCCCACTCCCTTTCAAGCAATCTATCATTTGATGACTAGTTACCCTGTCTTTGACTTCTTTTTATGGATGTAAACCTCTGTTCATTGATTTGGTACATATTCTTGCCTTGATTGCTTGGAATAAATAGTTTCAAAAATGCAAAATAAGGCCGGAATCAAGTCAAATGAGAAAAGTGTTCCTCAGTGAGCTAATTAATTCATGACTTTCCGTACGTCATCATCAAGGTTATGGCATATTTTTAAAATTGATGAAGCTACAAAAAATGCCTTCAGAGTAAAAAAGACTTAAAAGAAAAAATGTGTGAAATTAATCATTCTTTAAGCATAATTAAGCATTCTTTTCTGCTCACCCCTAAAATTGTCAATTAAAATGTTAGATCTTTGCATTATCTATTATCAAATACTTAAAATAATCCCACTAGACTTCATGACTTTATGGGATCTCCATAGATAACTAACTAGTATAACACATTTATTGTTGTGATTATATGGTGATGCTGTGCAATGAAGAGGTCTATATTCTGTTTATTGATTGTGGATTGTATTCCTTCTTTTGCTGCCTGATTAAGATCTGTCCTTCTGGGTTTAAGAGTGTTTATAAAGTTTTTTTCTTCGGTGTTATGTCTGCAGACATTGTTTGTCAAGGTTCTTGTCCCTCTGCAGCTGATATTGCAGAGAGCATGTTGTCTGCAGGTCAGAACTCTGCTGGAAATCAGGGTCACAGTTGAGGATTAGAGATATTGGAAGATCCCGGGTGCCATAATTTTCTTGAAATTGTTCAGCTATTCTATCACTAGCCTATGACTCCATCAAACTGTGATCAAGCACTTCCCAAAATGTCTCATATTGTTGACAATAATGGCTTTAGACCGCTCCGGATGACCAGGTGGTTTAACGAAGATCCTGCAGTTCATCATTATGTGTTTAGTATCTGCTTACTACGTTTTAGGATCCTGGCATGTTTGGCGATTTCAGCGTTTCTTTTTGTTACATAATCATTAATGAAGACGTCTGGTCTTTTTAGATATCTTCTTTGCTACATCAAAGCTACTTAGTGTTTTTGATTCACAAACCTGATAAGAATCACTGGTTTGCTTGCATCATTTCCCATGGGAGTGGGTGGCAGGTCTTGATGGTATTTAGATCCAGGGAGATCCCTTCAGACCTCAGATATGATTCAATTTGACATTCCATACCGTCTCCTGGATCAGAAGCAGCACTGTTCCCGTGAGAACATTATTCTGCCTTTTTTCTTGTTCCATGTCATCCACTCTTTGCTCCAGGATGTCGATCCGATTATCTTGTTACTCGTTCTGAGCGCACAGTCTTTTAAATTCATCAAGAAGAGAAATTAGCTTAGCTTGAATGTCCAGCACAGGCTGGCTAGCATTGATCTCGTCAATAGCCTGTTTGATGTTAAAGTCGCTTTCATCACTTGATTCTTCTTCGGGGCCATGGTAGTAAAGGAGTTACTACTTTTCTTTTGTGGTAATTCTGTGATAAATCAGGTTTTTAGACGCATTTACCTGAAGATCACTCGCAGAGCTAGCAACGTGTGTCCTTTCGCTGACCGGAACTGAAAGTCTCTGGAGTTCTGGACGTCATGGTTCTCGTGTCATTCCAGTCCAATAAAAGAAGCTCTTACCCATCTCTGCAGCCCAACAGACCAGTTTGGGTCAAATGATCTCTGTTACACTGTACTTTTATTTCCCCAACTCTGTGTGTACTACCCACTGACTGTTTTTACGAACTGGACTGAGTGAGTGTGATGTCCCCCATATAAATTGGTTTACTTCAACCTCCAAAAAAAAAAAAAAAAAAAAAACCCAGGTAATTCAGTCCACTTTTCTTTTTCCGCAAAACAGATGCCGCCATGTTTTAGACAGACTTTGTAGTAAGCAGTGATTGATCCAAGTCAGGCTGAGTTACTGTTTCTTTGACTACCACTTGCCAATCAGGAGTGAGCTTGTTGGAAGTCCACAACCCTACCACTTGAAAGTGGGCTAGATGTGTCAAAGGTTACGAGTGGGGGGCAGCGGGCACCAGCTACTTTTATTAAGGCATTTATTGGTCCATTTACAACTTGAATAACTTGGGTTACAGCAGTAAAGTAGCACTAGCAAGAACGTGGTAGATAAAAATTGTAGAGGAGGACATCCGGGTCAATGTCAGAGGATACACATTACCAGATCTCTACAGATAGTGCTATCTTAAAGGGTTCCTACAACTCAATTCATTGTAGAATTACTGCAAAAAAAAGTGAACAACAGGTGAAACACTAAGCAATAAATCATGACATGAAGTACATCAGAAAAGCGCTGGAAGACCCGTCTGTGTGCGTCAGTCTCATGAAAGCTAAGCTAACGATGTTTTTGGAGCTAGCTGAGGAGCTTAATAGACTTCAGGCCCGAATGAGCAACGAGACAACAGGGTCGACATTCTGGAGAAATGAGTGGACGACTTGAATCAACACTCCAAGATGAACAACATAATCATTACTGAATTATAGATCAAATGCTGGGCAAAGGCAACTGCAGCCAGAGCTAACGGAGATAGCAATGCTTCTGATCCTGGCGAGGTTGATGGTGAGACTGTTGAACATTAAGGGGAATCATTTTTTATGTCTAAGGGGATTTACCTGGATTGAAATCCCATTGAGACCTGCCACCCACTTCCCAAGAGAAAGGAGACTGATAAACCAGCAATCGTCATCAGGTTGATGAATCAAAAACACAATTGCTTGGTTGATTGCTTGAAATAAACCAGTTTCCTGCTTGGAAAGCGAAGGGGGAGGGGGTCACTCAGTCCAGTTCACATATACAGTCACTGGTACTACCTAATAAATGTGCCTGATTTAGGGCTCCATACCCACATGTCCTATTAGATATCAGTGTAATATTTTGTATATAAATCTTTGGCCTACAGTAAATGTTGAACCACATTAAAATAAAGCAGTCTAAATCCCCATACTGTCTTTTATTCCAACCAGCCTCTTTTTTGGAGTTTTTAGTTCTTTTTCATCAATGACTCCTTATCAGAAATTGACCACTTATCATTAATCAATAGGATAAGACATACTATGTGTTTCTGATGCAAAAGGAAATAGAATCAAACTCAAACAAATTCTAAAAACATCCATAATTGGTCTTTCAATACTTTGTATTGTAATGTGTGGTTGTTACTCAGTCCTCTGTATTATTTCTGCACAGATGGAGTCACATTCAGCCTTCTCTTTTTTATGCAGCATAAACTATTCACTGTTAACTAAAAATAGCAGTCGCCTCCTTTGTAGATCTTCAGTGCATCTTCGAATGCCACAAAATTTAGATGTCAGGAACCTTTTTTATAAGAAAGCCACTGTGACTCTGGCACATTATTAAATCTGTTAGTATTAAATTACCTTGAAATTGACACAGTTTAAGCAATAAAAATATTTAAATAGGCAGAAGAATTAAAAAGTAGGTTTAAAACACCTAATAAAGCGCATCCTTTAGTGTAACACATTAGTATGTCACAATAAAAGATGTTCTTTAGTGTAACACTTTGCTGGTCCCAAACTCTTTTCTGCCTTTTTTAATAGGAGGCTTCGTTTTGTCCAGGCCTAGTTCATTTCTTTGCTTTTATTTTTAATGATTCTGTAGTTAAATGCAACATCTGCATTTTGTTATTAACATTTTATACGCACTTATTTATTAATGCATTTAAAAGTTTACACGATTTATTGGTTACCATTCTGAGTATTTATTACATTGAACTCAGTGAACCAACATTTTTGTACTAAGTTTTTTTCAAAAGTCTCTTCATTCTAATGACAAAGTGAAAAACTGAAAAAAGTCGTGACGTTTGAACTGAGCCCTCTGCTCATCACCAGAATGTAATATGCAAGGATCAGGAAATGGGGATGTGACCTCACAGTAAACATAAATACTGCATTTCCAAGTATTCCTGTGGTTTCACCTTTTTCCACTGATGTTGTTCTAGCAGACTGGATAATTGATGAAACATGATTCAGTCATGGTTATTGATTCAAACACATATGGAGAAGTGTAAAACACCTGTTTTACCATCAGATCACAGACAAAACTTGCTGAAAGAAATCTGAGTCCAAATATGAAATGCTTTTAGCTTGAGCTTAGTACAGTAGACATTGTGCCACTGCTGAGCTGTTTTTATGTGTTTAAATAAATTAAACTTCTGCATGACTGAACAGCTGCTCCGGTGCAAACAAAGAGGATTGGTAATGATAGTTCACTTAAAGAGTTTGTTCTCACTTCTGAGTCACAAAACTTCTTTAGACTAATTTCTTTAGGGGGTTTCTTAAAAATTTTTCATTTTTCAGGCAGTTTGTAAATTTTTGTTGTTGTTCAACATCTAGAAACATCTTATGCAGCATTCACACCCTTATATGGAGAACTACAAAAAACATAAAAGAAATGTACATCACCTGCAGCACAAAATATTTGTTTCACATGTGAATCTTATTGAAATTATATGTTCCATATTTATAAAAAATACCATGAAAGTGGCCATGAAAATGGCCATTTTTTAGATATAGGAAATTAAATATATACATATATATATATATATATATATATATATATATATATATATATATATATATATATATATGACCATTTTTAAAATTAAATATTAATTATATATATATATATATATAATTAATATTTAATTTTAAAAATGGTCATTGTCAATAACAGAGTACAAATTACAGTTCAAATTTCAGTAAGTAATTACAAAAACAATTTGAAGAACTGGAAAGTTGAAAAAAATCAATGCAAGGATTTGAGAAGCACAGAAAATCTTCAGACCCAGCTGGTCACCTGGTTTAATCTAGAAGTGTTGCAATGACGATGACACTATTTTCAAATCCTGAAGGTTGTCAACTGGTTTGATAAAGTGCAGTAAAGTGGACTGATATGCTTTTGAATAAGTTCTTCGCTTTGTTTGGTTCAAGCTTTGGTACCTGTGGAGATTCGGTCTTTGTTTGTCTGTGTCGGTCTCCTCTGTCCTGTCTGTCATGTTTCTGCAGCTTTTCTCTGCTTTGCCATAAATTAAGATTTCAGCTGAGAGAGGGGATATTCCCACGGCTGGCCTGCAGCTTAAGCCAGAGGAGAAAGGCCTGATGATAAGGTATTTTTCCTTCCAAATGTGGTAATTCACACAGCATGCTGCCCCTCTTCCCTCAGCTTCTGGGGGCACAGAAACTTTCCAGAGGATTTAACAGCTTTATAAGCTGCAACATTATGAAGGATGAGGCTTTTAATGAGCAAGACTGTGGCATGACATTCATGAATAGCAAACTTCCAGAATAAGCAGCGCATTTGTACACAGGGAAAGTAGAAACACATTTGACTGACTTCCAGTTAAACCAGATTTCCTCTTCACAATCCAAATGTAAAAAACTGACTGGAGGAATTATTTTTTTACACTGAGAAGGAGGTCAAAGGCAACAAGAGCAAAATGTTCAAACAAATCTAGTTTTTGCTGCTAACTGCTGGGCCTATGAGCTGCAGCAGAGCTGCTTTTCCCCTCTGCCGTTCTGTTTGGAAAGATAAACTGGACCATTGTGGATATTTCTGTGGAAGCACTTGCACAGCAGCCCTTTCAGGAATAATTACAAAACTGTGTATGGATGCATTAACAAAAATAAACACATTGCTTATTCTTTAGTACATACACTGCATAAAGAAAATATTAAGGGAGACTTGTGTCAAAAATGTAGTCGATGGTTGTGAAAAAATCTTTTAAATGTGGCAAAATATTCATTTGTATGTTACAAGTGTCTCAATAGGAAAAAAAACGATTGCATTTAAAAAGTTTTTTTTTTTTTTCTAAAAGCATATATTGTTAGCTGAATAAACATCCTAGAAGCTTTTGCTGTTACAAGTACTATTGAAAGTCATTGAGCCCATTTACAAATACACCAAATATCCAAGGCTCTTTGATTCCCTCTAGTATTTAATTTCTTTTTAAATAACACGTTGATGGGCTGCACAGTGACTGTAATGAAGACGCGGATGCGTGTGGATCCACATGCAGTCAGGTAAGTGTAATAATGACCAAAGCAGCCAAGGGCAAAACAGAACTTAGTCAAAAGCCAGGCACGAGTCAAGGCTTGAAGCGAGACAGGGAAACAAGACAGGAAGGGTCAAACACAAGGAGGCAATAGACATGAGAATGCTCAGAACGCCCAGAATTGCTTGATAACACAAAACAATACATTGCAGGGAACAAAGTCCAGACAAAGCATAAATATGTATAATGATGCTGATTATGAGTGTTATGAGACACAGCTGATGAAGACGTGGGGGATCACTATTCAGGAGAGGGCTCACTCTGGTGGTCGGAGGTGGAAGTCTGAGCCCCCCACCCCACCCCACACCCTCAGGGCACGCGGCTCTGAAAGCGAGGAGGGCAACAGCGATGGGGACAACTCCAAGGACAAGTAGCAGGTCTGTCTAGGTGATTGTGATGAAAGTCCGAGATCAGGGAGGGTTTGGGATGTTGCCCGAGGCGACCCAGGAAAGTTCTTCTGGGCCGTTCCCCTCCTAGTCCACTAGATATTGAAGCTGATCTCTCAGCCACCTGGAATCCAGGATCCAGTTGATGAGGTAGGCCTCCTAGCCCTTCACTATCAGAGGGGGCACTGTGGTGTTGATGGACTATGGATATTAAACAGGGAAAGGAGACTGCTGCTGCTTACTCAGGACCCTATCTGCTCAAACGGACTGGTCTTCAGCCTCTCTCAAGACGGTTTGAGGCCAGGTTAGGTCCCTGCACCCATGACCCCTTGTAGGAAAAAACGGGCTGAAAAATGGTTGGATGGTAAGATATTGACTGGAAAATCTGAAGTCTTTCATCCAAAAATCGTAGTTTTGAGATGATTAAATATCAGATAAAGTTGTGCACATTTCAAAGTGCAGATAATTTCTGCCATGAATTCACTTTGGTCTGAGACCTTTCCGGTTTTTGCATTTGCACTTGGTGGAAAAGAAAACAAGGGACAGAATTCACAGAAGAGTCCAGGCAACTGCTGTTTCTTCCTTTCATAGTATAAACAGCAACAACACATTGTTTATGTTGGGCAACAGTTCCCATATTCACAATATGGTGATAAAAACACAAATGGTAATTATAGACCAATCTCATTATTGCCACAGTTTTCAAAGATTCTTGAAAAACTGTTATTTTCATATTTTGAAATTTTTAATGATAAACATTCAATAATCAATGAAGGAAAATATGACTTTAGAGCCAATAGAACCACTTCAATGGCTGTAATTGATGCCATTGAAGAAATCCCAAAAGCACTGGATGGAAAAAAATATGCAAATGGGAAATTCACAGATCTTAGGAAAGCATTTGATACAATAAATCATATTAATTTTCTAGATAAACTAGAACGACATGGGATAAGAGGAATGGTAGGGAGATGGATATAACGTTATTCAACTGGAAGAATTCAGTATATCAACATTGATCAATACATGTCTACTAATCTTACTATTACTTGTGGTGTCCCTCAAGGTTCTGTTTTAGGACCTAAATTGTTCAACATGAACATTAAAGGAGGACTGTCACCATCCAACAACAACAAAAAAAAAATCCCATTAAACATTGACAGCACACGAGTAAGAGTAAAAAACAGGTACGGCAAAGCAGCAGCTTCAATCCCCTATTTGTGGGGAGGAAAGCAAGTGTGCAGTGTGACTAGCTAAGATTATGCAAATATTTTGTTGATTCATTCATGACATTTGCTATATGAAAATGATTTTGAATTTCCTGCGACAATCATGGAAGCCACCATTTTCCTACAATTATTAGCCAATGATGTAGTAGACTTACGTCATTCATGGACAGCAGCCTGGACTGTTCACGCTTTACTGTGTACGATCAACGAGGAATTCTACCGGTTGTGAAGGACTAGAAAGGTAATTGTTTATTTTAGAGTATTGTCATCCTTATTTGACATAAAATACAATTTAAGAGTGTTACCAGGAAGTATACCAAGCTGCTGTGGAAAGAACAATATGATGTTTTGAGCTTGTTTATGACGGTCCAAAGAAGGTCCAAGACGACGCGCTGATTCTAACACATTTAAAGAGATAGTGATAACAGCTGATAATTGAGATTGTCCTGCATTCTGAGTAAACTGCAACACTTGTATGAATTCTGGCATCTTAAGGCAAAATGTAAACCTGTGTAGTTTAGACAGTTTCTGCAGGGCAACAGGAGTTGATTAGAAATTTACCTCTGAGTTGTGAGCGGGACCGTTAACAGGGATTAAGCCTGCACTTATTTTGCATCATCCAATGTTAATGTTCTTTCCCAACAGCTTACTGCCCCTCACAAGCCCAAGTTAACATTACTGGTGCAGCAAAAATGGCTTGTAATATTGTCATTCAGTTTTAAGCCAGATGCCAGCATATATCAGGAAAACAAAGACGCACATGGATCTATTTGTCTGCAATTGGAAGCATCCGAATGGAGCGGAGCAGGGAACCTGTGGTCCACCGATGTAATTAGCATGTAACAACTGCATTGAAATTTTTTTTCGTCTTATCTGATTTACATCAATTTGAATAAAGAATTAGTCAGACATTCAGTTTTAATCTTAGATTAGTTTATGTATGTCCTCCATCATGAGAAAACATCAAAAGCACGATTTTCATTGCTTAATTAATTAAGCAAGGAAACATTGTTCAGAAGTTTTACCTTTTGGTTAATAAATTGGTTTTAGTCCTCACAATTTCTTCTTCTTATGAAGTCATGTTTAGGCTTCAGGTTTATGTTTATGGCTTCAGGTTTTAACTGAGGAGAGGTGGGATAGAGTTGGTTTCATTTCTATCAAAGGAAGTCATTCCTCTCCACCGTCGCCCTGTGCAGTCTGCTTACTCAGAACATTTTTAAAATATAGCTTGGAGAAAAATTAAATAATGCTAAAAATATGACGTTTATTTTTTAAAGCATGTTTGCTCTGTCTTCTTCTTTAATGGAAGCCTTAAAAGTAGAAACAAACATCTCTGGTGAAGAGGAAGAGCTTTTGTGGTGGCTGTGTCATTCCCTGTTTTTCTTCACATTATGCAAAATAATAATCCAGAGTTGGTTTGCTGTGCTTGGGGCTGTGCCGTTTAGGTTAGTCACGTGCAAAGGAAAAAGAGAGATTTTTCCAAAAGTCATGACCATAACCTGCACATGGAGTATCAGCAGAGTTTTTCTGCAGAACAGTCAGCATTTCTGCACGCTGTCACAGCAGCAATAATACCAAGGTGATTACACTGACATTCTGTGATCTGTAGGGAGATGAGCGGAAGGATTGAACAGAAAACAACAGGGATGCTTGGAGCGTTGGGTAAAATTGTTCTTTGCACGTTCTGTCCATAATCTGTACAGCAGCTGCATCAACAGTGCTCTGTGTGGTCATGGGGATGGGGAGGGGGGGTTATTCATCTCATTTAGCAGGAGGCTGCAGAGAAGACTTTGACACTGACTATCACCATCCAAGAGGAAGGTGTACCCTGTGAAATATATTTAGCCGTCCCAATTAGCTGACCTCATTTTCACCACTATGGCACCAAAGGCATCTCCACTGCTGTTTACACCAGCACCCCCCCATCGAAAAGGAACCAGCAGAACTGAACGGTGTATGCAGCAACAGCCAGCTCTAGCTGGAGCTGATTATAGCTGACATTTTTAGAGGATGAAAGATTCTGCATGTGTGAGGCTGATGATGGTTTTGCATCTCAGGTTGTACCATCACTGCATCATAGTGAAGCTATGCTCAGCCTGCAACTACAGTTCTGCACTGCTGAGACACACGTTTATCACCACAATACAAAAACGGCTTTTACTGTATTTTGACAGCTCTGCGCTCTGTGATGGCACTAGAGAACATGGAACGAGGAAATTTGAATACTGCTGCAAATATTAACTGGAAGATGAAACACCAGGAACAGATAATGTGTGTAAAAAATAACCAGGTGTCAGTTCATAACCATCCATCCATCTTCCAAACCTGATTCATTCCCATTAAGAGTCACAGGTTGCTGTTGCCTACCCAGCTGCTGATGGGTGAAGTTGTGCTACACTCTGGACAGAACCCTAGTCCATTGCAGGACAGTTCATAGAGGGTCTGCAACCTGAGGCTCCGGAGCCACATGCAGCTTCCTTATCCCTCTATTGTCGCTCTTGGACTATGGAAAAAAAATGCAAATTGTTTTGATAAATAATGTGTTTTTATTTATTTATTTATTTTTTATTTTATTTAGTTCATTAAGTTTTGTGTTTAGATTTTTAATATGACAGATTATTGAGCAAAATTATTGTAAAAGCTTTGTGGTTTATTATTAGAGTTTCACATAGTGAAGTGGAACTTTGTGGCTCTAGCTAGGTTTTGGTCTGTAAGAAACTGGACCAAATGGCTTTTTTAAAGGTTGCAGATCCCTGTAAACCATAAGCAATTTAATTCACCTGCAGAAAAAGAAAACATATCTTTTCCCTCGCATTTTAAGGTTTTTTTTAGCCTCATCATGTTTATTTTTAATTGCTATTTAAGATTTTGAAGTGTGCTGCCTTGTGCTCATTTAGTCAGCAGGTCATGACATCACTTCCTGACATCCAGCAACAATTACAGACTTAAATAACTCGCTTCAAATTGAATCACTACAAACAAACATGACCATGCATATTATCCCACTCGTTGACAGTTATTGTTTGCATTGTTGCAACGCAGTCAAGCATGAGTCACATTGCGTTACTTTTCGTCAAAACTGTTGGTGATTTACATTAAAACATGTCTAATTCCGTGTAATCGAATCCTTTCTATCTTATAATAATTTTAAAACTGGTTTTGAATGAACATTTCTTTTCATACAGACATCCAAGATATGATTATGCTTTAAGCAGAATAGCTTGAAAAATAAGCACTTTTATATTTTCCCATGACTTCAGGTTGATTTAGATATTTAGATAAAAACATCATGCTCTCATCATTCTCTACAAATGTAAGAATTGATACATGTGAACTGGTAAGGATGGAAGCAGCAATATTGCAAAAGCTTTCCAGGTGTATTCATGCAGCTGCTGTCATCACCAAAGGACACTTTAAAACAAAAAACTGTAAGAGCACTGGGAAGAACATTCAGACAAACCCTGTGCCGTCCCAGCCAACCCTCATACATCACATCCTAAACTAAGGAAAATAAAAGCATCCAGGTGGTCTGCCTTTAAAGTTCTGCTCAAACTTTCTACTTGGCCTGAAAGCATCGCATAATAATTTATCTACATTTCATTAACTGAGCTGCAGTGTCTTAACCCTAAAAAGTGACATTAACATGATAGTTTCAGTTCCCTGAAGGTCTTCAGTAATATGCTGCTTTTTAGGAGCATTTAGGAGTGATTAAGGCAACTTCCAAGTGGAATCCCACAGACCAAGCTGTGCAGGTGTGCAGTTGCATGAATATTTTGATGCTATTAAATGCATTTTTAGCTTGAGTTCAGGCTGGCTGACAGGACACTCATATTTTAGCATTTGAACTATGGTGGAGTCTCTTATTTTCTTGTCCTTGTGCCCTGCTATCACTGCAGAGACTGGAAATCTTTTTTTGTGCTTTCCATTCGCTGAAAAGAAAACTAAAAACATGTAGAATGTGTTTTCAAAGTTGTGAAATCTTCAAAAAACAGCATTCTCGATTTGCCCAAGGACTGTTGCCAAGGTAACCTACTTCAATGATTTTCTTCCTCCACAAAAAAAACTATTTTTTCTAAACATTTAAATTAAAAAAGTGATTTTCTTTCTTTGTCTTATTCCTAAAAAACACTGTGCCAAAAGGTGCCAGTTGAAAATAGTTTGTCTTAAATGAAAATGAGCGTCTAAACAAACCTGCTTGCAATAGATGATGGCAGTCAGTGGTGTCACCCGGCTGCAGGCTGTTGCCGGGGTGACAGCTCTCAGTCATACTTTTGAGTGGCTGTTAGGACTGGGAAGCGTTTTGTCTGCCTCTGAGCAGCTCTTCCGGCAGCTGCTCTATAGAGGAACAGTGCCACTCAGTTCTCATAACTTCTGACCCCCTTCCTCTCATTTATAGCTCCACTCCTCTCCTTCTCCCTTTCTCCCTCTCAGCCTTTGCTCACTGACCTGTTTCCTGGAGGCATTCTGATGGCACTGGATGGAAGATGTGGATTTCACAAGAACAATGTTTTCTGAATGTCTCTCTTTCTACCCGCCCACTGAGTTAAGAATTCACATCACAGTCTGTGTTGAGATTATTGTTTTTTTTTATTTCTGAAAGAAAAACTGTTTTTTTAAACCGACTTTTAAGAGCATACATTTTAGAAAGTTCTCTCTGTTTTTTGCTTTATTTTTTAACTTCTACAGTTTTTTTTCAACAATGTGGTGTCTAAACCATAGAAAATGTCTAACCTGTGACTTAACATGCAGACTTCATTATATTCAAGACATATGTCCCACTTAAACAATAACTCCTAGTTAAGTCACTGTATCTTATTTTGAGTGCAATGATAAATGTGACAAGAAGTTAACCAAATATACTTTAGAGGTGTACTGATTACAGAGCAGCCAGCTTAGTTTAACATTTCTCCACAGATGATATTCCAGTACCAAGCTTAATATGAAGTTGCTTTTTTAAAATGTATTTATTTATTTTTGTTTTAAGTTTTTTGTATTTGACACACTTTAAAACGAGTAAGTTCAAATCAAGCATTCATTTTGCAATGTTATAGTGTGCTTTTCAAGAGCATTTAAGAAAAAGGTTGTCCTCAAAAACAGTCCTGTCACCTTCCATCTGTAGTGTAAATGAAGATCAGGCGTTGCCTGCACCACATTCTCCCTCATTTTATCTGTCCTACACTGTTCTACATGCTACTGATGATGGAATTTGTTAAAAGGACAATCTGCTTTATCTGTAAGAAAATTAAAATGAATATAACAAAAATCTGCAGTTCGGGTCTGAAGGAGCGGATACCATGGCAACACGTAACTTCCTGCTTACTCAGGGTGAGCAGAACAAAATAAAAAGAGCTAAGAGACAGAAGTTTTGACTCTGACAAAACAGAATTTTGTCTGTCTTTTGTATGTTTGCTCTTAGCAGAGCTTGATCTTTTTTTCCCATGAAGTGATGCATGCGGAGGAACTCATTGACAAAGAATTTGATAAAGGATACGATTTCTGAATTTCACTGCATCTCTAGTACAGAATCAACCACAGTGATTCAGCGGTAGCTTTTACATAACAGAAACACAACTCTCCCCATGAGAAAATAGACTTCTGGCCAGTATGTCAGAAGCACTTTATTTGGCTTTAATGTTTGCCTTCAGAATCTTTTAAATGAATGAAGAAAAATGAGGAAACAATGCAGAGGAGATGGTCAGCAAGTCTTGTTATTAAAGATACAAAGAAAAACTGAAAACCTTTTTTGCTTTTTTGATATCTCCCACTACAAAAACCATACGTTGCATAGGCTCAGTCTATTATATTTTCTATTTTTATTGTCCATCCATCTATCTTCTATGCCCACTTTGTCCTGTACAAGGTCATGGAGTTGCTGGAGCCTGTCCCAGCTACTGAAGGATGAAGCCGGAACACAGTTCTACCGGGCCACGCATATTCACACTTTTACATGTTAGAATAACTTTACATGTGTGTAAAGCATGTTTTTGGACTGTGGGAGGAAGCTGGATAACCCACACACGCACGGGGAAAATATGTAAACTCCACAAAGAAAGGACCAGCCTGCTGTGAGATTAGAGTGCTAGACACTTCACCACTTGTCTTCAATGTTAGTTTGTAAAAACTTTGTTGCATGTTTTCTAATCAATAACAAATCTTGAATATTTTGCTTACTAATATTTTTTTACAAATGAATACAAAAGTTTTCAGTTTACCCATGTAACAGCCAAATAAAAGCATGAGCAATGCATTCTAAATTAAAGGCATTGCGTAGGTTTTCCTCCACTGATCCTCAAAGGAGTTTAAGTCTTGAACCTGAGTCTCTTTGTGCTTTAATAAAAGGTGCCAGCCAGTTCTCCTGCAGAAAAGAATAAATATTACAAACTAAATGTAACTGCAGGATGAAACTGAGGGAAACCTGTGACCTTCAGACTCTTGGCCTTTCAACAGTCCAAAGCTCATTCTCACTGTAGGAGGTTCTTGCAGAAGCGTTTGAGACCATCATGCTGATGTTGTGTCTGAGCACAAAACCTGTTGCTGACATAGAAGTGGGCTGTAACCAACTATTATTTACTACAGACAAATCTGTGTGTTTGTATTTAAATATGAAACTTCATGTTTCTTGTATTAAACGTAAATAGTATATTTGAATGAAAAAACCTGGGATGTTCCACAGGTTCCACCGTGCTGACTGTCAGGTTTAGTTTGTTCCTCTTTTTTTTTGTCATCTTCTGTTCTTGGATAATTTCATTTCATCTCTGATTTTTCTTCAGTCATCTGTTTTTGTTGTTCTCTCTTTGTCAGGGTTTAAGGGCTATGGTACTTACTGCAATTGAGTAAAATAGTTAAATAAAAAGAAATGTATACATTGAATTAGGCTACTCCTCACATCGATTTCAAAGTTTATGTGTAAGATCCTTTACACCAAAGACTAAGTTGTTTATTTTTTTCATTAAAAACCAAAATCAATCAGCGAAAAATGTTAAAATGTTTAATTAAATATTAAAATTGTTCAAGGATTTTTTTTTTGCTAGATCTAAACCCCAGGTGTGGGACATGATGGTCAATAAATACCATGAACCATAATTTCCAGATTTGGAACATAAATAAAAAACGACAATAATTTTCATTTTAGTAATCTTGGAAAGAGAGGACAGCTGGATGGAGACTTAAGCTGAATCATCCCAGTTGGGCTTGTGATACTTGAATGTGGATGTGTGTCTGTTTGTCCTGTCAGTCACCTGTCCCACACCACCGCCTCTCTGCCAGGGGACGTGGAGCTGCCCTGGTGTTTTGTTGAAGCTGGCTGCAAGCCTATCTCTGCCTGACTCCTCATCTTTCTGTTTTATTTGCTTCATTGTGCTTTTCAAATAATTGACTTCATTCTGGCAGCTTACCGTGACTGTTTGTTGGCTCTCTCTGGTTGCATGTCAACCTTAGATTTAAACGGATTCTTTGGTGCTGAAGCTTCACTGTAAATGTCATTCAGCTTTACCAAACGGACTTTTTTAGTAAAAGCAGATGCAATTTATAGCAATGAGAGACTGTTGTCACCTCCTGCTGGACTCCTCCCTCTTGTCTCATGCCTTGTATGTCTCCTGTAGATCAGGAGCTTTGTAAAGACCTACTGTAACGTCTCAAAAACATTTGAATGGGATTGATGCTTTAACTATTACATTGTGCATCATATTGACCTTGTGAGTCAGAATGGTGGTCTGTCACTCAAACGGTGATGAGGCCACACACATCGTGAATATTTAGTCATGTTGGAATCTCTGGTATAAGGGTCTAAATTGTCTTCTCATCCGTTCAAAATCTATTGAAGCTTTGGGTGTTGCTTTGCAATCATCAGCCTGCCATCATTCTGAGGCTGGTGAAACAAAACCAGCAAAATGGCTGCCATGAAGTCAGTGAGAGGAGCACAGCAGCATAACAGTCTTTGTTTGTCTGGGCAGATGAACACGTGTGTTAGTCTACATTACAAGAAATAAAACTACATTTCAAAATTCCATTAAAAAAATATCCAAAGGAGGAAAACTGAAGTAAAAAGAATAAGGATTGTCCTGTTTTAGAGTAAAAGTCACATATTTTCACAGATTGGCCAGGAGTGCATCTTATTTAGCCATGAGTTCAGAAAACTGCTGTCTGTGATCTGTGTTGATTTTGACTGTATAATTATTATTGAAGATTTTAACATCCATGTTGACAACTCTCAGAACAAAGGGACTAAAGACCCGAATAACACTAGAAATTTTTGGTTGACCCAACATGTAACAGAGCGCACACACAACAGAGCACATATTCTTGATTTATTGATTTCTAAAGGTCTGAACATTTCCAAGATTACTGGATGTGATTTCGGTCTGTCTGATCACTGCTGTGTTTTCTTTGAAAGCACAATTCCAGTCCAGTCCAAGCAGGACCTGAAAAAACTAGTTCATGCTTTCATCTTTAGTCGACTTGACTACTGTTACAGTATTTTCACAAGACGACCAAAAACATCAATCAGGAAACTACAGCTTATTCAGAACTCAGCTACTTGTGTTCTCACAGGAACCAAAAAAGTAGATCAGATCAGTCCTGTTCTGAGGTCTTTACACTGGCTGCCAGTCTGCCAGAGAATAGACTTTAAGGTTATGCTACTGGTTTATAAAGCTTTAAATGGTTTATCACCAAAGTACATAACTGACCTCCTGACCCAGTATGTTCCAGTCTCTCCGCTCATCTGGATCCAGTCTTTTGTCAGTTCCTAGAGTCAAAATTAAACATTGAGAATCTGCATTCAGCTTCTATGCTCCACAGATCTGGAACAGACTTCCAGAAAGCCTTAGATCAGCTGAAACACTCAGTGTATTTAAATCCAGGTTAAAGACCCACCTGTTCTCAGATGCATTTGACTGAACTACTAGAGGGCACTGTAGGTGTTTGTATCAGTATTAGCTACTGACAGCAATGCAGAAGAAGTACTACCCAAAAACAATCTACTAAAACATGGAGGAGAATGTTGTGATTGTTCTTCTACTGAACTTTAAGATGGTTTTCTTATTTGCATCAAGATTTTATTTTTGTGTTCAATTTTTCTTCGCTTGGACTAATACAGGACAGCAAGTCTGAAACTGGGTCACAGAGACACGGAGATACCACTGAAATTGGCGTCATTCAGATACAGCTCCTGCACAAAAAGATAAAGATCGCCTTAAAAAGACTGAATGATCTCTTGAACCCAGACATGGAGATGCTTTCCATTGCTTTTGCAGAGCTCTTTAAAATAAATAAACATCATCTCTCATTATCTGTGTCTTCCATGCATTGCAGATGAGATACACAGCTTCCATGTGGCAATCAGGTTCAAAACGTGACGGTAGCGTCTCCCACGTGCGACAGGAAAATCTAGGTTTTGAACAGATTTTTGGACAAGTGTTGATCTTAGAATTTGACAAGAATGAAAAGAAACTGGATATAAATTTGATGCATGTTGAAACAGAGGTAGTGGATGTGAATTAGACATGTGAAATGCGTTTGATGTGAACCCAGCATTACAACAGGCTTGGTAAATTTGTTCTAAAGCATTTTCTCCTTAAAGGGCAATTTATACTTCATAACGACTTTTTTTTTTTTTTTGCTCATGCAACTTTTACTCAGGAAAATACGATACACAAAATTGCTCTTTGCAATTGCTGTCTCTTTTTGAATGTCTTAACCATAAGAAATACAGTTTTTTTTATCTCAAAATACCAGTTTGTCAGGGTTCAGCCTTCCAATTCGTCCTCCAACCTCAAGAAGGAGCCCTCTCCTGAGTATTGACTGCATCTGCTCCTTCCTCACTCCAACTCCAATAATGCTCCACTTCCTTTCCTGCTAACACCAGCTGTCTCCTATTCCAACTCATCAGTGTTGTCCATTTAAGCCTGTTCAGCTCTGAAGTCTTTGTGAAGTCTTAAATTGTGTTTGTACTTTCAGCCTGAGTGTTTATTGTGGTCTTTTGCCTTTTTGTGTCTGTTCTTTGCCACCCTGCCTCTCTCCTTGTGTTTGACTGTGCCTGGTTTTTTGACAATGTTTATGCCTCTGCCTGCCTGATCATGTTTGTTAATAAATCTATTGCATATGGATCCAACCATCTCAGCGTCTTTTTTACAATAAGAAACTGCATCCAAGCAAATTGAGTATTTTGAGGTTCTTTTGGATTTTCTTATTTTAGCTTTAAGCACCTCGGTCAATTTCAAACTTTCATATCCTTCTACCTTGTCAAAGGTTTGTTTCAGAACTACTTGTATCATCTTTTTTCTCATCTCTTTTTCAAATGTTTAAATGTTGTACACTTCTTTTTTGTCACTATCCTCACAGTCAAAGTTAAACCTTTGCACTAGCAGCTGGAGCTGAAACGTAAGTTTAACTAAGTTCTAAAAACAGAAGATCTCCTATTACACTCCCTCCACACTCTCTCCTCTCAGCTGTAAGTCCATAGAAGCATCAAAGACAAAGCCTGCAGACTCTGAGCCTACAGGGGCATCATAGAAGCTGTCTTTAGTGCAGACAAACATCACAGAGCAGTGCAACAACAACCTCAAACCCAAACCAAAGATGACTTAAAGAATTCAAATGTTTAACGCTTACTGTGTCAATTAATAAAATGAAAGAAATCCTCTGTTGTAAAATTGGCTCATACATCAGCACAGCTCAAAGCTAACTGTGAGATGAAAGTTTGATTTATCACTGAAACAGTCAAGTTGAAATCAGTTACGTCCACCTCTTCCTCTTTTGCATTCTGTGGTTTTATAGAAGGTTTTGTCTTTTTTCCCACTGATAATTCTCAGTAAAAGTGTTTGTTCAGATCAATGCAGGGTACAGAAAACTAACGGCAAATCTAAAAAATATTCATGCAAAATAATGACAGAAGTTGCCAAACTGTAAGTAATAAAGATGACAAACTATCAAATGTGTTCTGAACAGAATATTTAAACATGAAACCAAAATCAGATACAATGAAACCAGAGTGCAAAGTCCTCACAGTGGCAGAGATTGGAATTGGTGCTTCCTCAGACAGTTGACCAGTAAACAATCATTGAGTATCAGCAGAAAATAGGCCCTCAAAGAGGAAAATCTAGTTCTACTATTGTGTATTTGCCTAAAACCATCAGTTTCACTGATCCATGTGCAATTTCCACATGGTTCGCCTGCAGCTGTGTACAGCCCATGGTTACAGTCCAGATGAGACCTTTGTTAAAGCAAGAACACCATCAGTGGACAAGTTCTTAGAAGAAAACAATACTGATTTTGAAAATTCTGCTCTCAACAGGACTGCTGACAGCATGAGGAAATGCTACATTCGCATAAAAGCTTTTAATTGAGTTGACGAAGGTATACACTGAAATGCAAACAGATGAAGCCCTTGGTTCTCTCAGCAGGATAAAAGTGAGTTTGGAGCAGTTTTACATTAGGAAACTTAAACTGAAGAAATATCTACAGAAGACAAATTATGCAGCTGAACAAGAAAATTCCAGAAGAATCATCCTGGTCCCATATGCAGATCCATTCTGTTTTTCAGGCTCTTTCAAGGGTTACACTATCAGAAAGCAAACCCCTTCAAGATGTTTGCCCTGATAACATCCAGCGTTAGCCTGCGTCAATCTGCCCTTTCCAAAGGACAAACCTTGCCTGAAGAAAGTCTCTAACTTTACATTCAGATTTGGCAATGACACAAACAGCCTTACAACAGCGAAGCACAGGGATATGCTTCTGCGCTGCTCTCATTTCATCACATCATAAAGACACAACCCCGTTCTCGCTCAATGTGTTTTACATCATCTTTTTTGTTGCTTCTGTCTGTCTCGGTTTCAGACATTAACCATAAAATTCACAACCAGTGCAAATTTTAGCAAAAAAACCTGAAAACCAGGCCAGATCCGGATGATCCCATCTTAATGTTGAGGATCGTGGGAAGGACACATTCTCCTCTGTGCATGCTGATGAGATTCTCCCTTCAGCAGAAAGGTTACGCTCTGAATGAATAAAAATTCAAGCCAATCTCTGTGAAGGATATTTCAAGATTAGTGCATTCAAATTTTACGATAAGAAATATGCCACATCCATCAGCTTATGCAAGAACAAAGCACTCTTTCGAAACTATATTCTACCTCTAAATGAAATCATATTCAACCAAGTTATTTCATTTGAAAAAAAAACCCCACAAATGACATTGATTTCACATCATGAAAAAAAAAAGTTAAGAGCAGAGGCCTATATGTGAAAATGTATGTTTTTATCTTTTTGTGAAGGAGTAAAGAAGCAAAGTTCCTGCCATTTCTCACCTATTTTCTGCACTGGAACCAATGCTATTAAGAGTAAATGTCTATAGAAATGTTGTGCACTCTTAATAGATCAATGGTGTGCACTTATAAATCAGTGCAAACCATTGTGTTATACAGCTATCCTGATGACAAGTCTGAAGAAGTTCCATCAAACTTACCAGATTTATCTGGTGATACGTTGAAGTAACATTTATAATAGTTTAGTATTAGTAGTATAAGAAGTATGTTGTGAGTTGACAGTTTTTCATGAATGCACTGCAGTCTTTTTTACTCTTTTAGATAGGCCGGAACATTAAATCCCAAATGTATTGCTATCATATTATCAGCCTGTGCTATATGCATGTCGCAAAAGACACTGTAAATTGTGCTAAATGGCTGTGTTAAATGTTGACATACATGCACAGACAGAGAGACCATTGTTTTCAAAAAAGCACAAGCTCACACTACTTACATTCTTCTTAATTGTAGTCCATATTACTTTTGGGCAGAACGATCTGAAAGATAGATCATTGTACTTTGGAGTGTTCCCAACATACACATACTTACCTGTCTCCTACAGAGATAACTTGAAGTATCATTAAAGTTCTGTTGACTTTTATTACAACTCTTAAGACCAAAGCAAATATTTGAGCTAACCTTCCACACACAAAGTCACAGGGCCCTATTTAAGCAGAATTACCTACTGTGAAAACATAACATAAAATGGGATGTTCATGCACGTGAACGCTCGGTCCCTAGAGGTTAAATAAAGCTATTGGAGTGAAATGGAAATCATGTATTTTTTGTTTGCTATTTGTTTGTCGCGAGCTCTAGTGTTATTGTAATATTTATCACTAATATTGCAAGTTTTCCTCATATCGTGAAGCCCTACTGTTGGGATTTTGTATGCCTTTTTTAAAATTAAGGGAACTGAACACTTGCTGTACCCACTGTACCAATAATTCATGTTATTTAAAAATGTAGATACATTTACTGTTTTAGACTATTTTGAAAGGATCTTGAATGTACTGATGTCAGATTAAAATACATCAAAATTGTTATGTGGCCTTTTGAAAACATAACAGTGTTATAGCATAACCGCTGTTAAAAAATGTAAAAGCCACATGTTATAAATAAATGGCCAAATGGACACAAAAAGTGTATTTTTATAAAAAGTGTTGTGAGATTTTGCAACTCTAGCTCAGCTTTGTCAGTTAGAAACTGGACTGAATGGTTCTTTTAGAGGTTGCAGAGCCCTGGTTTAGCTGTTGCATTAATAACATCATTCAAAGTAAACATTCACACTTTGTATACATATACATGCAGCATATGCTGGCAGTGGAACATAAAAGTTGAATCCATATTTGACGTCTTGTTCACAGATATTAAATGAAGCTATAATTGCTATTTCAAAAGTAATTCAAACTCAATTATTGGTGAGAAATCTGAATTCAAATTATTCTGCTCCAGATCTCAGCCCATCAGTCCTCCCTGTGATTATTTCCAGGATTAAATGAATAACCTTATGGTTGGCTTCTTAAAATTGAATCAACATAAAAAGAGCCGAATGAGCTAGTCTTTTGAGTGGCTCTTTGAAATGAACTCATCCAAAAGATCCGGCTCCCTAAAAACGACCCAGAAATCCCATCTCTACGCCTGAGGGATGTGCCGCAGAAGGTCCAGGTTAGACCCTCATATTTTTAAAAATTCTTTAAACACACTGAAAGAAAACAGTGTGTTTAAACACTGCAAATACTAGCGTTTTAAATAACGTCAGAGTCCTTTTCATCAGACAGCATCGCACTTTGGTGCATTTCTGAAGGACACAGTGATCAGGACTGACACGGGGGCTGCATTCAGGGCAAACTAGAATCTACTTAGTGTTCTCAGTATCATTTTTTTCTTTTTAGTGTTTCTCAGTCTCCTGTGAAGGTATAGAGATGCACTTAATTAACTGTGAACAGTAAATTGGCAACAAAACACACTCTCCATACTGCATAAATGGCAAGTTTGAGCTTTTGATCATTCAGCAAGGTCCCTGAAAGTGTGAGGCCATGACATGCTGTGTACATTTAAAAGCATGAAATTACAGTGCGGCAAGATTTACCCATGACAAACAAGAACTTTGAAGTGTTGATTTGGCCATCAGTGACCTCAATCACTCTCTGTCTAAAGATAGGAAGGATGCTTTACTCTGAATGAGGAGAACGCCTTTTGAAAAATGTGACTGCATGTAGTGATGATGTTCAAGGGAATATTTTTTGGATTCCTAATGTCAGCCAAATACACCCACAGAGCCAATTCAATTTTGACTTTGACATAGTTTTTGTTTAACAAATGACCATGAAAGGGTGATTAAACTGAACATAATGATTAATTTGATGCTGCACTGGAGGGAAGTACATCTGTCAGAAATGTGCTTCTTCTGAGCTGTTACTTCCAGCTTAATTTTAAAATATTGCATTTTCTGGAGTACAAGTTTTTTTTTTTTTTTTTTTTTTTTTTGCATAGTTTGGTCAACAACCACAAGAGGCCACTGTAGGTGTGTTCCTCAGTATTTGCTACTGAAAGCAAGAAAGAGGAAGAAGCCTCACTCAATCTTCTGCTGGGCTTAACTGAGTTTAAAGATGACAGAAAAAAAGAATTCAAGGACTTTAAGTGAAATAAAGAGTTTAATTGACTCTTTAGCAGGTTCTTTATATTTTGTTTTCTCAATATCCATCCATCCATCTTCTTCCACTCATTTGGGACCAGGTCATGGGGGCAGCAGTCTAAGTAAAGATGCCCAGACTTACCTCTCCCTAGCCACTTCCTCCAGCTCCTTTTAGGGGACCCTAAGGCGTTCCCAGGCCCGCCGAGAGACATAGTCTACCCAGCGTGTCCTGGGTCTTCCACAGGGCCTCCTCCCAGTGGAACATGCCCAGAACACCTCCCCAGGGCGGTGTCCAGGGGGCATCCGAACCAGATGCCCGAGCCACCTCAACTGGCTTCTCTCAATGTGAAGAAGCAACGGCTCTACTACGAGCTCCTCCTGGATGACCGAGCTTCTCATCCTATCTCTAAGTGAGTGCCCAGGCCACCCTCTGGAGGAAGCTCATTTCAGCCGCTTGTATCCGGGACCTCGTTCTTTCAGTCAAGACCCAGAGCTCATGACCATAGGTGAGCATTGGAGTGTAGACCGACTGGTAAATTGAGAGTTTAAGCTTTCTGTTTAACCACATAGCGGTGGATGCTGCACCGAAGTTGAAGTGTGGCCTTAAATAAATTTCTTTAAAAAAAAAAAAAAAGAAAAACTGACAGTGTGATTTATATCTATTCCCTTTTCTTCTTTATTGTGCTTTCTCTGGCTGCTGCGACTCATGGTTCGAAAAATATATATTCAATAATTATGTTTGAAAGATTAAGCAAAGTCAGATCTTTTCATGTAACTTTTACCGATTAAAACCATTGATATCTGATCAATGCACAGAGAGAAGTATCTGCATGGTTAGAAGACTATGTAAACAAAGAATGTTTTATGCAAGGTCTATGTAGTCGTTTTTACATGGATCAGTGCAGCTCAAGTTCCACTCCGTATCCAAAATCTTTCAACAAAATGATGACTCTGGACGAAGATGTTTCACTTAAAAAATCCTTCTGACCAGAAGGATTTTGTGAACTCAAAGACAATAAAGATTTAGGAAAGTGTAATAAGGCTCTGCTCAGTAGAGCACATGAATGCTAAAAATTAGTCATGTGGGTTCTTATTTACATGTTTCTCTTGACATTTCCACTGCAACAATAAGTAAAAACATTCCAGCTAAAATCTGAGTAACATAACTCAGAACTGTGAAAACAAGGTTGAGAAGCTAAATAAAAGCCTTCAGGACTGCAAGATGAGATTTTATTTTGAAAATATTATTAAATGAATATTTTACTACCTTTGAAGTTAGAGTATGAAAGGTTAAAAAACGGCATATTTTCTGAGCTGTTTTGAGCTGATCTCATGTTAGTGAGGGTCAGTTCCAGTCAGGGTCTCCTGATCCGTGTGCAGCATCCATGTGTGTGTGAACGTGATGGCAAAAAAACATCACCAAAAGTCAACTACAAACAGTGCATGTTTCACGTTGTTAAACTGGTTCACTTAACACAGAGAACAGACAGAGATCACACAATGTTGCTTATGGAGATTTTTCCTAAACTCTGCATCAACATGGAAATAAAGACCCACGTGAACCCCGAGCCTGTGCGGCTGCTAAAAAGACATAGAATAGGAAAATTAGCAAATGTGACACAGCCGAGCTGACTGACCCTCACTGCCTGAACCAGCTGCTCCACCTCATCACCAAAAGCTAAGCGACACTCACACAACCACATACTGTACATCCATCTGGACAGGGTTAAAGAACCATTTCCAAACAATTTAGAGCCCATCATTCAGCAGTGAGGAAGATTATCCACCTGTGAAAAGCATTTAAGATATTTTTCAGTCTTGCTGGTCCAGCACATTATCACAAGATCACACAATGACAGACTGAAGAGAAAACAAAAATAACAAAGTCTTCATCTCAGAGCACGCAGGCCTCACTGAACCCTAAAAAGTCCACAAAAACCAAAGAAAGAAAAACAAAGATGTTTTGTTTGTTTGGAAGAGTTATGAAGTAAAAGCTTATCCTGTTCAATAGAAACATACTGAACAAGAAGGAGAAAACTGTCGAACAAACTCAAACCTCTGTGGAACAGAACCAACGTTTTCTGGACCAGATTCCCAAGCTGGACATAAACAAACAGTATTCAAAAGCCACGGTCAGCCATGGTGGTGGAAGGCGAATGATGTGGGTTTGTTTTGTAACAAGTCAAGAACATCAAGCAAACAAGCCTGTTTAGTCGCTAAGATCTGCTCATTTTAACCTCATCCAATAATGAGAGTTATCTGGTAGTGAGAAATCTGATAAACATCTCAACTTTACCCTCTATAGTCTGATTTCTGCTTTTGCTGCTTTCTGCTGCTGTTTAAACAACAAATCTGTCATTTTCACAAAGACCAACAGCAGACCTCTGAGCTCTGCTGGATGACTGAGACGCTTTTAACAAGATCAGATGTTTAGCACCACAAAACAGTTTGAATCTGGTGTTGATGCACACAAAGCAAAAGAAATCTGATTATGAAGTAAGCCCTGTAAACCAGTTCTTTGATGATCAGATTTTTAAGGTGCATGGTTTGGCATTAGGTCTGATTATTGCAATTATCTGATTACCTGCAGTTATCAGGTTTTTGCGTTCAGAAGCTCATTCGGTTGATCTTTAACTCCTTCTAATACTAGATTCTTCTTTGAGAAAACGTGAAGCAATTTGCCTAACAGCAAAAGCTAATGGTGGGTCATTCAATAAAAGTGATTAGCAGGGGAACAATTCACCTCTAAAGAATAGGAATAAAATCCTCTATTTGGATCTTGAACCTGAATAAACTGCAACTGCTTTTTTCATATATGAACCCAGTTTGAATATCTTCACTGTCCGTTTATTATGGCATTATAAAGGCTCAGAATAAAACATATATGACTATATGATGGTTTTATCTGTAAAATGTGGAGCAGTGGCACTCTCATCTTATTAACAGCATGAAGGGCATGGACAACTGTCAAGAATGATCCTGAAGCCCACAGTGAGGCTGCATGCAGAGAGTGAAAAAAATGTCTCAGATCATGCATATTTTTAAAGCGCTTGTGCAATGCCTCATTGCAGCTGAACAACAGGAGCAGGTCTATAAAGCCATGGTTTCTATAAAGAAAAAATGATTTTCAAATATTTTCTTTTTCAGCATTTAAACAACTGTTCCTTGAGTTCTCTCTGTATCCCTTGACCATTTAAAGAAATTCCAAACGTTTGTGGTTTAGTTAATCTGAAACAAAAGATAAAGTTCTGCTCATTACAAGACTGATAGTTTGACAGCACGGTAACGTAATAAAACTGATTGATGCCTCCTAAGATGGTGTCAGGATTTTTCAAACGTTACTTTCATGAACTGAGCTATATTAAGGCTTTCCTGTTCAACTCTTTTTCTCTCATCTTCAGGTCAAAGTTTCCTTGGGTTTTCTGTGCCACTGTAAAAAACCCACTCCAATAACAACTATGTTTTTGTGTTAATAACATGTTTTTGAAGCATTTTTCTCAACACACATATAAAATAATTAAAGATAAAAACTGCATGTCTGAGTATATCTTTATTTCAAATCATTGTGAATCAGGAGCAGCAAAAACATGCCGTTTGAAAAAGCTTGTAGTAGTGACGTAGATGAAACACTTGGCTGGCAGCAAGCTCTCTGCTCTGCTACATTCTGATACATCCACTTCCAGACAATTAGACAACCTCTTTGTTTTCCTCGTCTGAGCTGGAATCTGACTTCAAACCGAACGACTGAAAAAACTCTGATATTGCTCTTCATTTTTGCTGCACTACTAATGTTAGCTTGGGAGAGTAAGGGGTTGCAAGTTAGCAGAAAAAAGTGTAAACAAAGGGATGATAGGGAGTCAGGGCAGACTTTCTCTACATCAACAGTCCCACCCACAACTAGGAGGTGAATTTCTAATGAACTCCTGCTGCTCTGCAGAAACTATAGAAAATGACACAGGTTTTTATATTTTGTCTGAATATGGCAGAATAGTAATTAGAAGACCACTGGAGTAGATCAAAAGATGGTGGGGGGGGGGGGGGGGGGGGGGGGGGGGGGGGGGGGGGGGGCTTTAAGACCCATGAAGTAGAAACCTACAACACTGAGTTTTGTTGCCAAAATGGCTCTGTTGAGCACCGAAAAACCATGATGCAAATGCAAAATCAGAGTTCTTAACAGAGTCAAGGTTTCCTCCAGATAAATCCATTTTTGATGTACCGTAATACCACAGGCAGTACTCGCAGAGTTCAAAAATGCCTGCAGAAGGGCCCTGTAATCCTCATGTTTGGATGTAAATACTCGTCAGGCTGAATTAAAGCAGCTTCATCAGCAGGCCAGACATTTTTCTTATATTTTTCTCAAAGAGAAAGTGATGAGAAAATCTTGGTAGTTATATTATTACTGAGCAGTATGCAATACATTCATGTAAACACACACGAGTGCAAGCACACCTACAGACCCACCCACACAGACATGAACACACATGCAGACACAACCACAGCAAATCCCCTGGTCTTTGCAGCAGATGCAGGTCTGTCCAGATGAACTGTGATTGATGGAGGAATGTGTCATCCTCCTGCCTCTGCATTGATCAGATCTGCAGCTGCACAGGACCAATGTAATATTTCAAATGGTGTTTTCTGTTTGATGTTTGGAATCTTTTCATTTTGCAAAACAGATCCATTTTTCTTCCCATTCCATCTCTTTGCTATTTTCTCTGCAGCATCTCAGTTTCTCTTTGTTTTATTTCCTCTGCTGCTGCTTGATGAGGAGCTATTATGAAAATCAAACTAGAGGAGAACATGCTGCGATTATAGGTAGGGGTTAGGCAGACCGCCATCTACTGCCCACTTTAAAGACCCCACCACCACCACCACCACCACCACACACACACACACACACACACACACACACATTTCACAGCTTACACAGTTCCTGCTGGATCAGCTGTTTCTCAAACCTTCATGATCATGAGATGATGCAGGAGATTTGCAGACCAGAATTCTGTGTGCTCAACCAAACGATGGACGTTTTCAGGGACTCGCACGGAGAACTACATGTTAATGTTGTCTGAGTTTGAAGCGGTTTACTTCCTGTGTGGGGTCAGGATCACTTTGGTTGATTAGGAGCCTCATGATCAGTATTGTGCTTCAGAGAGATTGTGTGGTGGAAGGCCAGCTCAGAGGGGGCTGCATGCTAAAGGGACAGAATTTATTACCTTTTTCCTGCTGCAATCAGAATAAATGGACCCCCCCCCCCCCCCCCCCCCCCCCACACACACACACACACACACACACACACACCACCACCACCTCTCTTATAATAAAGACCCCTAACTGTTAACTGAGTTAATCCATCAGGCGGTGCAGGAATGCTGTCCCGTTTCTGTGACAAACAGGGGACACTAAGAGTGTGAGCACAGACGAGGGTCTCACTGTGAGCATCACTGAAGTAAGCTTCTATATGGTAATGAAATCGACTGGAGCAGCTCGCGCACCAATCACAAGCGTCTGATTTATGTTTAAGGGACTGGAGAGCTGCAGTCGCTTAGCAACCGCCTAATGAATGTTCGTAATATAGCGACCTTAGAAACCATTTTCTGAGAGAAATGCAGGGGAACGGGCTGGTTTGATGGAGGAGAGACACATTGTGGTTGGCTTCTGACTGAAACTCACGATGATCGTCTGAAAAACCGGAAGCTGATGCGGATGCTGCAGCTGAACGCGCCACAGCCGCGCTGCTTCAGAGCGCTCTGCAGCTTTTGCCGCAGACAGGCTTTGCACAAGAAGCTGCCAATCCGTTTACGCACCGCTTGTTAATTCATCCTCATTACCCGCATTGAAGCGCGCTCAGGTCTGTGCGTGCGGGTTGTCCTATCTGAGCGAGCGCGGATGAACGGCGCCACATCATGTGCAAACAGAAGGAGAAACGTCATGATTTCAGACAAAAAACAGCCTTTTTGTAGCGCGTTAGCTCGTGCTCCTGACGGCCTGAAGACAGGAGGCGCAACAAACGTCATCTCCTTCCTAAACCGTCAGGATGAGAGGCTGCCTTTGGCGTTCCATAGCAAAGCACTGCGTTTTAAGGGAAACGCGGGTCGATATTATTGCAGTCATTCTAATCTAAAGGCTAAATCTGGAGGAATGAGGATGGCATGGATGTGGCCGTTACTGTGGAAACCAACTTTCCCCTGGATGCTGCTCAGCCTGCATCCATGAAGATCACCAGTAGAACTGTATGCTGACGGAATCCGGATCAGTCAGTTCAAACGGTGCTGCCGTGAAACAGACGTGGGGGTGTTGTGGATGACACTGGGCTGTTGGGCTTCCTAAAATGGAGAATGGTAGTGAAATGTTGAAAATGGGTTCATTACTTACAGCAGTTGGTTACAGCAAAACTGTTGGCCACCTCCAGGTTGTCAATATGGGGTGTGAGTCTGAATTCCAAGGTGCCAAACTGAACCATTCCTATCCGAAACGCGCTGTACTCTTGATCCGCGCCCCGTGGAAACAGCCCTCCTGACATGGACAGAACAGGCAGTTTCTAAGCAGCCATACATGTAAACGGCGCGGTGGCTTTTCAGGCTTTCACAACAGCTCTCGTTTGGTTTGGGTGGATGGATGAAGGTTACTCACCAATCTGAACACCAGGAGAGCCTCCGAGCGCGCAACCCCATAAAACCAGGAGAAAAGAGACGAACGGATTCACTATCTTCTCCATGTCAGCAGTTTATGTGTCCACATCCACCGGGGCGGGGGTGGGGGTGTCAGTCAGTCCGTTTCCTTTCGGAGACGTTAGATCCCACACATACTGAGGAGCGGCAGATTCTGGAGGAAAATGGTGCAGATTTTCTGTAGGCTGCTGACAGAGGAGCGGCGGCAGCAGTGAAGGAATGGTCGCTGCTCAGTGGCTCTCTGTCCCCCCTCCCGCCGGCAACTGTACCTCCTCCAAGCGCGCAAAGACACTGCGCGTCTCCGCTCCGCGCGCCGGAGATCTCCCCGGAATCACACCCACAAGTGAGAAATGCTAATGAGGAGGCGAACAGAGACGGAAAGAGCCGAAGGACAGCCAAATGGAGGCTGGGTGGAAGTTGAGCAGACAGAAATGGAAGCGTTTTTCAAAGCTTTGAGCTCGTTTCACCCTCTGGGCTTTAAGGCTGGATTCACACACCGGATAAGCAAAAGCAAAGATTTGTCAAGAGATTTAATTTTAACTGAGTTCCATGCGGGCTTTGAAACAATTGTGATCAAAGTAATAACCAATGTCTGAAGTTTTCCTCGACTCATTGTGGTTGCAGGCCTGCCACCAGCTCAGGGATCATCTCTGAGCATCGTCGCAGGAGTTCAGCTGTATGAAGGTAAGAACAGCAGCAGCACCAACTCAGTTTCCTCTGTACTGGAGGAGTGTGAGGGGAACTCATTTCTGCAGGGTCAAATCACCTGCTATAAGTTAGACCAGTCAGAAATGAAACAGGCTGCCATGTGAAAGTTGGGGGAGGAGCCCCATCAAAGCTGGATGTAGAAACTTTTGGAGCAGTCACTCAACAGGCTGCTCTGTCTTTACTGCACCTTAGGAGAGCCATGCTGAGCATCATACGTGCTTCAGAGAAGGCTCTAAGAAGGCTGTGCATCAAAGCAATGACCTGTGGAGCATCAGCAGAGACCGACATGCAGGCCGGAAGCACCCACTGATGCCAACTTGCATTACTTATGATGTGTGTAAGAGCACAGTGAAATAAAGCAAGTCTAAAGCAAAATGCAATGCTCTTTAAGGTTCAAGTGATACCATAAAACTATAACCCTTAAATTTGTCATAGATGTCATGGTTTCTGCGTTATTCCATTCATAGTAATATTTAAAAATAAAATCAGCTAATGGAAACATCAGAATTTTCATGTTGCTCTGCTATGATCCTCACAGTCCAAAGTGCTCAACGAAGCAGCAGTTACTTAAAAAAGAAAGCATAGGTACTCATGAGAAAGAAGTTTTCCTTTGTGTTGAAAAACTGCAGCAAACTGATCATTTGATGCATTCAAACATTTTAATTCCTGGCATTAATTCCTTTGTGAAATACTAAAGAGTAACAGAATTTGAAAGACATGTCACATTTTATCCATTAACAAACAAATTCAACTCTGGTGTTTGCTGCACCTTCCAAACAGAAATCTAGGTAAAAATGATACTCAATAGATAGAGGAAGAACAGCTAGACTGAGGACCTGCAGGATGTGATAGCAGCCTCTCCCATGGTCTCATGAGCTGCACAGACAGATGTACATGAATCATTAGTTGTGTGAGAAAGCGGTCTGGGAGCAAACTGTCAAGCCTGAGAGTCTGGTAGCTGAGCAGCAGTGTGTCTGATTTCAGCACCACGGACAGCACATCTGATGTAACAAGACTCCCCAGATCCCAGAAAACAGCCTGGAAGGTGAAGACGGAAAACTCAAAAAATGAGGATTATTTCATCATCGAGGTGATCACAGCAGGATAACTTCCATAATGTCGGATCAAAGCTGCAATTTGAGCTTTGAAAAAATCATGAATGAACACAAGAGAATCAACAGCTTCATATAACCACTCAGCATTTCACCTGAACGTACTTAAATACCTAAAACATCTGCTGGAATCTAGCTTTTATTGAGGAAAACTAGAAGATGTTTCCTGCATTTGCTGAGCAGATTCACAGCTCTACAAAGTCATAGATGGAGAGTTTCTTTTCACTGAATAGTTTCATTTATTATTAATCATAAGCAACAGCTTCAAAGAAGCACAGTGGAGAAAATCTTTACTGTGGTCAATTATTTAAAGAAAAAAAAACATAAAAATCAACTGTAACAATATCTGAAGCCAAATGTGCACCTTACACAACTGAGAAGAACTGTAAAATAATAGTAAAATAGATCACTAAAGTCTGAAAATTACATTACCAAAGTAAAATTCAACCACTGTCAAACATAAAATAACTGAGATTTTTTTTAGCTCAGAGCTATAACTTGACAGGCCCAATACTGTCAATCTGTTTATGAAAATCAGTTACTAGTTCAACCAATCTGACGTGTCTAAAACTGTGACATCACAGACCTGATTGAGTGTAGAATTGTCTACTTTCTGTCTTCATCTCCATTCACCTTCTACTGATGCAGAAATGGGAATCAAAAACTGTCAACAGAGATTCAAAAAAGAAATGGTTTCATGAAAGGATGGAATTGAAGGAAACCCTTAACCTCCAACATCTAACCAGCTCCTGTTCACTGGTGTGAACAAATGAAGACTGTTTTATAAAACAAATGTTTTGCACGCCCCTGTCAGTAAAGTAAAAATATGAGTTTTTCTTTTTTTTTTTTTTTTTTGTATTTCTCTGCTGAGATGAGGGTTTCTGGACTGAGCTTGTTACCGAGCAGGAATCTGCTCTTCAAAACATTATCATGTTTTTCACTTGTATGTGTGTGCTTGATTGGTGTTTTAAAGAGTTTGATTTGTTTGAGAATTTATTATATTTTTTAGTACTTGCCTCACTGAAGCTTCTGACTGAAAGAGGTTTAATTTCTCCACTTGAGGCTGAAAGCTAAAAAGTTCATCTCAACAAAAATGCGTCGTTGATGATTGAGTCATTGTGCAGATCAACAATTTACCTTGCATGTAGGGGCTCCTGTCACGTATGAAATGATGAAGTAACCTTCCATGTGATGTTTGGAGTTTTGTTCCTAGCCTGAGCTCCTGCAGGCTCACATGTTCTGTGCTCATCTGTCTGACCTTGTTTGGAGTTCTGCCATGCATGGGTTCACTCTGCTGTGGTTAGACTCAGAAGCAATTTCCGTTTGTCTTCCAGCACATCCCCCAGTGTACTGAGCACGCAGCCTAGGAGGTAATTTCACTCTGACAAGAGTGGTAATGAGTTTTTTAGGGTTGAAGTGAGACTAACTCATAATCAAATTATGACCCCGCTGATTGTGTGATTTTACACAACTGAACCACAAGTGAGATTTAGCAAATGCTAATGGAAGCTCATCTTCTCAGCCCAACATGTTCCTCCGGCAGAAACAGCGTTGGGTTAAAAACGGTTTTGTGCTTCCCAGCCAAACATGTTCAGAGTTATGCTTAGAAAAAGGTTTGAACTTGGGATGGACAAGCACAAACTTTATGGCTTTAGAAATCACATTTTGGTCACAGCAGGACTTAAATCAACTTCTGACTGCAAATCGAAGAATAAAAATAAAATGGAATATTCTGTCTATGTTTCTGATCTGCATTTCAGGTAAAAAAACCTCCTGCAAAGACCTCCTCAATAGCCTTTTCCTGTAGTGAAGATGAAATGTTCACTCAATCTGGTTTCATATTAAGAAATAATTCAAAAATGTTTCTGTTTATATTTGCATTCTTTAGGTTGTCTACAGCAGTTATTTCCAAAATCAACGATATTTTTTTTAGTCAAACATTATTGCATATATTATAGTTTTATTCATATCACCACATGACTAACTATTCACAAGTAAGGAAAGAACAACAAAGCAATATTTTCAATCTGAAAAAACATAAATACATTAAGAAATAACGAGATAGCAACATGTAGTTTTAATGTTTTCTAAACAGAGCTCAAAGAAACTTAGAAAAATGCCTTCTAAAGCAATCTTTGGGAAATCATGCTAAATTTCATTTTATGAAGGTTTACAGAAGATGGATTTCACTGTCAGAAGCATAAAGACTTTAACAAACTAAAAAAAAAAAAAAAAAACAACTAACCATTAATGTCCTAAAGTCTGGTCATAAAATGAACACACAGCATAAAGAAAAGCACACACCAGATGAGTAGTTGACTGCAAGCAGCTGAACACATTTGACTTCTTGCAGCACAAACAGTTGTAGATGGTTCAAGATAAAACCTGACGGGACTGGAGAAAACACAAAACCTGAAAACAGAACGGAACTTCAACATGAGCAAAACGCACATTTACCTAAAAGACAAAAAAAAAATCTCCAATCATCATAGTAATGAATGCATGAAAACAAAACAAACTATGAATGAGGGATAAAAAAAAAAAAAAAACAGTACCCTAATTTGATTCGCCCGAGTGATATACATTTACACAAATTTACATCCAAGCTCAAAAGGCCAGTAGAAGGAACTGATGGATTTGAATGTGATGCCTTAAGTTTGCAGTGAAATTCTGTCTCCAAATTAGCTCTGTTTTGGTTCAAAAGCTCATTAATAAATTAACAAATATGAGAAGAAGTTTGGATCCAGCCATCCAGCTTTTCTCCAGAGAAAACCTTGGTTTAAAAACACAGGCTGCCTCCAGGCTGCTCCGTTCACAGCAGGAACAGCAAGGACATGAGACAAGTTCCATCATCACAACTCAGGGAGAAAATCTAAATCTAATTTCCAAAGATGTGAAGTGTGAGGGCTGCATGATGCTTATCTGAGATATTATATAACCATAAAGTTATTGTGCAGAAATTCTCAATGAGGATAATTTTTCATGAAGCCCTGTGCACAACACTGCCAAACAGCTGAGCAAATAGTGAAGCACACTATTGCAAACACATAAATAGAAACTTCACAAAAAGATATTGGTAAAAAAAACGTTTTTTATACATTATTTTCTACAGGGGAAATTATAACGCAGGATGTTGACTCTATAGCTACAGAGGACTGGGAGGAACTTACAGCATGCCATTTATTGGAGGACAAAAGACAAAACCCAGCAGCTTCTTTGTGGCTGGAGGAAGATGCTGACACGGCAGCAGCCTGAAGGCTGTTTGAACAAAAAGTGAAGAGAGGTGATGGGAATACACAAACAGCCCCATGGATGCAGGAAAGCTGCTAAGCCAAGCATGCTCTGCTGTTGAAAGGGTTTTAGGAAGTCAAATCTGCAGGTAGAGGTCTCACTTAGGGGGGGGTTTGGACCAAGCACTGAAACTGCATCAGCTTGTGTCAATGACACAACTCTGAACTCAGACTCTGACGCCTGAAACATTGCTTTACACAACTGTAAAAAAGTGAACAATCTTTTAATCCCCTATCAACATTTTTCAACCTTAGGTTTTTAATTCAAGATAAGCATAATATATTAGTAATATTACAATTTATACTACAACTAACAATAATTTTAATAAGAGTAATCTAATAACAGCATTTAAAACCTACTTACTATATCACATTTTTCTTTTTTGTTGTTGTATCATGTTTGATGAGAAGTACACAAAATTCTGGAAATTGAAAGAAAACAGAAGGCCAAAAGAAAAGTATTGATATAAATATATAATTTGGATAAAACTAAAATCTGAAAAAAGTTGTACTTAAATCCTCTGAATAGGCTTATTGTGATGCTACAGAAGTCAGCTGAGATGGGAGCAGCAAAGGCACTGTTAAAAAAATTAGATTCAATCATCAACTAATGAATATTACTGAGATTAGATCCGTAAGCTGTAAATAAGGGAAGGTTCCAGCTGTGCAAGACTGCATGAAAACCTGCAGAATACATGAGGAACAGTTTCCCCAAAATCAAACTTCCAAACATCTCATCTTGAGTGAAACACCTCGTCAAATGCTGATGGCTGAAAGGGTTTGCTCTGTGGTCTGGCTAGTGTGACACTCTTGTTGGTAATCACAGGTGCCATGTCCTCTGGGCAAAAACAAACAGTTTTAAATAAAACCCTTTACTTTTCCCATTTTTCACCATCAGTAGTGATCAGTTTCCACACATTTGAATATTTTGGCTTTTCCTGTTTTTCATTGCTCTACTCTATAATGATCCGGGGAGCACTTTGAGGTCTGTCTCAAGTCTTAGTTATCTGCATCCTTACGGGGGGGTTGACCCATGCGGGTACTGCAGGTTTTGGTGTTGTCTGGGTCCGTGGAGGGTCACAGGGAGGAGCGGCTGTCTTAGGAGAGCACAGGTGTGTCATGCTCTTCACTGAAGGCTCATACGCCCACCTCAAGGGAACCATTGTTTTGTGTGCAGTAAGAGTTTTTTGTTTCTAAGGATAATGTACAGTAAGTAGCACACACATAATGAGTGGTGCCAGGCACATGCACACAGAGGGCCCTATGGGTGCTTGCACCTGCCTTAGTCATGTCTGTGTGTGTTTTTTTTTTTAATTAACATTAAAATATTCCTTTTAGAGATACAAGAAACAAAACCAATGGTGCAGAAAAGCCACGTTATCCTAAAGAACCTCTTTGTTTATTCATTTATTTATATTTGCTATAATACGGGGGTTCTGATCTGTCGCTTCTGTCTTTACACATCTGCTCAGACTGAGATCTGCCAGGGAGAGAGAGAGAGAGAGAGAGCAAAAGCAAAAATAGACGTGACAGTGAAGCTACTTGAAGCTGTGAGTTCTGGCCTAACTAGTCACTGTCCAATGATTCAACGAGCTTAAATATGGTTAATATGTCAGAATAATGCTCAATGTTAGTCAATGAGTCTGTTTTTAATATTGCCGGACGTCTGAGCATGGCGCATCAAATCAACACAGAGTAGTTTGTACAGGAGCAGGAAGTTAGGGACTCACTTCTAAATCATTTCAAATGAAATGAAGCGTATGGATGGTGAGATCACAGCTTCCTCACTACAGGTCTTAAACTAATCTGTTCAATGTCATATTTTCTTATTATCATTCAGTTCCAGAATCTTTTTCACTAACATCTTTTCAATTACAATACAAATCTGTGTTTAAGATCAGATGCAGAAGAGTTTAGTCACTTTGGGTTCAACTGGAAGTGCAGGAGCCAAAAGCAGGAAACTGGGGTTGGTGACAGAAATCTAAAGATTTATTAAATAAACTAAAACAGGACTCAAGAAAAAAACATGGAGAAACAAAAAGGGAATCAAGCAGATGACCTGACAATGTAGAACTGAAAACCAGAAACTTCTGAGGAAAATGAACAAAAATGAAAACAGCTGTGGATGATCAACAAGAACCTGAAGTAACTGACAGGAGACAGAACATGACTAAAAGCACCACCAAAAAAAACAATCGAAACCACGAAATCCTCATAGCAATACTACGATAACATGAAACAATATTAAGTTCAGTTTTCCGGGGATACAAGTTTTAAAATCTCTGTTTAAAATATTCCCATGTGTATTAAACTTGATTTATGTGGATTCTGCCCACAGCACAAAGCCAACATAAAGAGCCTCCAGTGTTTCATTGCTTTATATATCTTCCAAGTCTGTGATAAAATGAATGAACTCATGTTGACAATGATTTCTTTACATAAAAAATGACAATTGTATTACTTTCACCTACACAGGTCACACAGCTGAGTAGTTATCTATTAGTACTTTATTTTAAAATTTCATTCAATTTCCATGTTGTTTAAAGGAAAAAAAACGTATTTGTGCTGCAGTTTTCTGACTTTGAGCACCTGAACTTCTGAAATCCTGTACACGTCCCTGTGTAGTGCTGTCATACAGTGCCTTTATGCCACACTCGTCACGACTACGGTGCACACACTTACTAACTCCGTACTAACTGCACACAAACGCTGCACATGCGAGGTTTGCACATGATAGACAAGTGCTGATGGGACAACTGTTCCACACAAACCACATTCTAATATTCTCATTTCTTACAGTCAGGCTGCACACTAATCACATGAGCAGCACTAACTGGGTCCTTGTTGAGCCTACAGGAATTGGAAATCTGTACGACGTGCCTGTGTGTCACCTACTTCACCCTTATTTATTTACATGCTTGTTGTGTAAGTGTTTGCTACAACCTATCAGCTGCAGCATGCTCGTTGAAAAAGGTGTGCACGAACATTTTTTTTCTCTGTGTGCTCACACAGTGGTCCACAACCTTTCATGCAGGCCACCAGGTGTGCTCTGTACAGGTTTGTTCATTTTTCCCCCGCAGACAGCCCGCATCCACTCGTAAGGGCAGCGGTGACAAAGGCCTCAGCATTTTCCCATTGGACAGTTCCAGATTTTTATCTTCTTTAATCTGTTACACATGTTTCTCTGCTATGCTTGTGGATTCCGTAAGAGGGCAAAAGTGTCTGCTTACAAACAACATGTCTATAACCCTTCAAAGTCATGAGATTTAGGCAAAAATGGAACGTCATTGAAAGGATAAAAAGGCTGATCATTTTGCATAACCCCCCCTTCAAATTGTCCATTACAGCTCATATTAAAAACGGACAGTTAGCCTGAATCCATGTTGCTTCCCTGCCCCTACAACATCTCCCTATCTCTACTTTTATCTCTCCAAGCGAAGAGATACAGAAAAAAAATGTCTTCAGATTCTGACATCACCACCGCATGATGACGGCACAAATCCAATGAGAATCACAGATCACTGGCTACCGGCAGAGGGGTAGCCAGCCCTAAGTCCGTACAGCTCCTCCTCAAAAGCACTTTCAGACACCACTGCAGCTCAATTGCCCCTAAAATTGGAGCGATAGGAAGGAGCCAGAGGGGAAGGTATGAGGTTAGATAGCTGTCAAAAAGAAACATATTCATAAATGCAAAACTGTGCATAAACGTTTATTTAGTCTACAACTTTGAGGAAAAAATATGAAAACAACCTTTAGTTTTACGTTTCACATGTCTGTTTTGCACATGACTTTTCTTTGTTTTTAATATGAATTTCTCCTGTTAAATCACTGTCAAAAAGTCAGGAGGTCACAGGCATAAACATCAAGTCCCAGAGCATCGATTCTTCCAACTGCGCATGTGTGCTAAAGGTTTTTTATTAAAATAAAATTTAACTTTTAGGAAATGTATTGATCCCATAATGAGAAAGTTTTCTTGATAGCCATAGCTCTGTAGAAAAGTAGACAAAATAGATTAAGAAAAACGAGCCGCTGGCCGGTGTTGTGCAGAGGTACGTTCCCTCTGCCAGAACCATGTCTGAGACTGGAGACACAAATTCTGGCAGGAGAAACGTATCTATGCTAAACAGCAGAACAGGAGTAGCAGAGACACAGGGATCTCTCTGCCGCCTGATCGGGCATTTTTGTTTTCTTTAATTATTCTCTTATTTACATCTCTTTTTTTTGCCACCACTTCCAGATCCGTTTTATTGTTTTTACGCTCCACTGATGTCGCCTGGCAAAAATTAAATAAAAAAAGCTGCAGGACTTGGCTGTTTTTATCTTTTTTCCAGCGCAGCAACGGTAGCAAGATAGTTTTCCTGCCAGGGGATCAATAACATTCTATAAAATTTAATTCTATCATGATCATACAGATGAATCTATGATCCGGGACTCGATGTTTATGCCTGTGACCCCATGACGTATTTTTGACAGCGATTTAACAGGAGAAATTTGTATTCAAGACAAGCAAGAGTCGTATTTAAAACAAAGACAAATCATATTCAAGACAGACATGTGAAACGTAAAACTAAAGGTTGTTTTCATATTTTTTTTCTGCAAAAATTGTGCACAAAATATACATTTGTGCTCAACTTTGTATTTATGAAAACAAATGTCTCTTTATTAATACAACCTTTTCTTTATGAATGCGTTTCTTTTTGACAGTTTCTTTACCCCACAGTTGGGAGCAATTCAGATTCAGCCTTAGTTTTCATATTATTATGCTTAAACAAACGTTGAACCCACTTTATGTTCCCTGGATTGTTCATGAACAGAACATAAAGGACTGTCCCTGTTAAAATACTAATTTCTTCAAAATATTTGAATTACTTTTTCTTTTTTCTTAACATTTTACATATATTTTACTATATTCTGCGTTTGTGTTTCTTTCCAAGAAAGCAAGCTTCCCCTCATCCCACCCAAACACACGAGATATCACTGTAAAGACCTGGATGTGTTCTTTAAAGCTGATCAAGATTTGGTCATGTACTTCAAATGAGTCAAATGACACAATCCAAAAATGTAAACCGTGATCACTGCAAATTCACAGAATGATCAGGTGACATCTGAACAGCTATCTATTGAGTGACCCTCACTTTTTGAAGTAATTCTTTTATATTACTAACAAGTCTCCGAATATGATCCTGCTTTAAAGTGGAGTCTTGCTTCCCAGCTCATGTTTTCTCTCAGCACAAAGCCAACATGAGAGGACATAGTGCTTCCAGCGAGCTCACACTGCAGCCGTTGTCTGCTCTGATCTCTAAAAGCACAGCAGCGGTGAGAGGAGATCTTGTTCACCATAAATGAGCTTCCAATAAGGCCTGCGCCCTCTCCTCTCCCACTGCGCCTCCACTAATCATTGCTCTGCTGTCATGGTGGTTGTCTTGGTGGATTGGGTGGGAGCCTGGTGAGAGGTCATGTTGGATTAGAAAGCACCCTGTTTGATATAGGTTACTGCACTGTGCTGCTAGCAGGGTGCAGGGGCGTGGGGGTGGAGCAGGCTCACACAGATACACACATTCACCCACATCCACTGGTGACACACACTACTTTCAGAGCATTTAATCTCAGAACCTCGTGTATTCTCTTCAAATTGATCACAGCCTTTTATTAAGTCATTTGATCAAAAATGGAGAGCGTGTCTTCATTTTTTTATGGTAACTGTAAACACCTTACAATATGAGTTATGGAGGTTTATACAGGAGCGATATGAACCTGCTTAAACCTGCCTGTGAGCATCTGTCTCCACATTTCAGATGGTTACTTAGCAAAAGACATGACATCAAATCTGCCTTTCTGCAGGAACCTTTCATCTGCTTTTTTTTAGCATAAATGTGTCCATCAGGGGGCACTGCAATGCAAAATCTGTCTCATTTGAGCAATAACATGCACTCAGATATCCAGAAATTACCCAGCAATTAATTTCTTTTCAATGATCTTTAAAATATGTACTTGTATTGATGGCTCATGTTTTTATCTGCAGCTCTATAGACTTCTACTTCACTCCCACTCTGTGTGATCACTGCAGTGCTAGACAAAGATTCCTGCCTGTGTCTGTAACCATGGCAGCCAACCAGAGAACGAAATAAGCTTTGTTTTCCTGCATTAAGTCAACCAAGGAGACAAAGACAGATTGAAATAATTAAAGCTTTACTCTCCTTTACATCAGAAACGATTGGCTAATTGGCTTCAGACTTCATTAATGTGATTTTAGTGTAATGACAGGTCACCATCTGTGTTGCTTCATTACGCCAGAGATAGAAATCACATGTGAGGTTCCCCAGTGATGGACGCAGGTCATTTACTGAACAGGTTACAGCAGTACCTGTTTGTCAAATTAGAAGAAGCAGCTGCTGTGAGTGACATAATGCATCCCAACAGAGTGAGTGACACAACAAAAGCACAGTCAAACCTTTGTGTTCATTTTTTATTCACATCAAATGGTGAAAAGTCATTTGATCATTAATGTCTCTTTGCTTTTCAGTTTCACAAAAACACATCACAGCTCACAGATGAGCCATTTTACACAGCAACAACGAGGAGATACATTTGCTGAGGGAGTGGCAGTGTCACATGACCATCTGGACAGGAGCAGGAGTGTTTCAGTTATCAGTACATCTTTTCTACAATAGGAATTGTAAAATTTAGTAAACATCTGATATGGGCATATATGTTTTTATTTGTATCTTTATGTACATGCAATATTTTAACATGCAATTTAATTACAATATCACACTTTGCATCAATAAATATGAAAGGTTGATTATATCTGCACCTTTAAATCTGTTCTTACACTTTGCTTTTTACTTCAATCCTGTCCTTCTCTCAGGATCCACCAATGATAAATCAAGTATTTCAGCATAAGATTCTCTATATGAAGTTCTACAAAGTTAACAAACAATAAGCTGCTGGGTATAGAAATAGATTTTTTTTCTGTAAAGATGAATGTAGAATACATTTAGAATGCTTTCTACTCAGTGATTCTCTAGGGAAGAGGTTCACATTTCTCTGTTATCAGTTGGAATGCTTTATATGCAACTAAAGTGAGTAGGAGGTGCCGTAATGTAAGATAATCACAAGTATATGGACCAATAAATCACATTAAAGAAGAGAAATGAGAAAGGGAAGAGAGCTCTGGAGTACAGGTCAATTCTTTTGGCAGCAGATGGGATGACAGGTTTTGGGGGAGGGGGTTTCTTGTTGTTCTTTGACTGGGATTTTCCCAGACCACTTCCAGTATCAATAGGCTTCCCATAGCAGTCAAAGTTTGACAGTTCAAAGTCCCGAGGCAGCGAGCCCACAATGCTGAAGTCATTGGTCCTCAAGTCGGATTTAGACGTGCACACCTTCTTGCAGCGGGTCTCCGCCACCTGAGCAAGAGAAAAGAGATGAACATGACAAATACAAATCAAGGAAAAGGAGTGTCACGCTAAAGCTAAATAGAAAAGGTCAACTGTTAAGCAAATCCAATAGCAAAACAGATTTGAGCAGCAGTAGGATAAAGGAGATATGCACATAAACGTTCACATAAAAGTCATATTAAGTCACTTTTATATTTATTCTATAATATAATTAATTACTGATCATCAAGAAGTTGGATTACTATTTCATCAAGCCTCCACATTGTTACTGAATTCAAAGTCATCCTGAAACACCAAATGGTTTAGCTCCCACAATGATCCCAAGAGGCTGATGTCCCACGAGAGCCTTTTTTCTGTTGTTATTATTTCTTTTGATATACTAATGTGATTCTATTAAAACTTAAATGTTTGCATTATCAGAGATATGTTTTTTGACTGCCAGGTGATGGAATCCATGGTAGAAACAAAATGAAATGTTACTTTGTCTTTCCTAATGAGCTCTATGCTCGGAGCTGTGTGACATATTTTTGGTTTAAAATAAGGCCGCTCTTTTGTTTCTGGTTGGGGATAACTGTATGCATCGACTCAGCAAATCTCGGTGTGCTGTTCCTGGTATTGTCTAATTTTGTTAATATCTATAGATGGAAATTCTCGTTGGCCATACATAATACATGCAGCAAAGACGCTCATTGCTGCTTTGCCCGCAGTATTTTAAGTTCATCCAAGGCTGGATTTTGTTGTTGGCTGTACTGATTTAAAATTATACTTAAAGTTAAAGTCACAATAGCTGTCACACACATAGGTGCGTGAAACGTGTTCTCCGTATCTCCTGGTGGAGCAGGGAGCTGCAGACATCCAAAAAGACAAAGTTTGGCTTCCTGAAACACCAAACACCCAGACCTCACAAAACCCCACGATGCTCTGTATGATCACATGACTTCTGGAGATGAAACATAGAGACGTTAGAACATTTAAAACACGTTCAACTGAACTTTGAACATTTAACTGAACTTTGAAGTGACTTTCAGACTGCTGGTTCTAATCCCAGCGGATGATGAGCCTCTGCCTTCTTCATAGAACGGCAGCAGTGTGCTCGAACCGTCACCTCACCTGTCAGACTGCTTCACCTGACACTGAAAATGACATTGACAGAAATGTAGAAACGCTCTGCTGTGGAGGAATTAAAACACAACTAACAGGTCATAAATATAAAGACAGTGACCATTAGATAGTTAGCATTAGCCCAAATGAAAATGATTATTTGCACTTATTTTTTTCGTTCAGCCAAAGCTGAACATTTTTTTTTCTGGCCGCACGGACCCAGAGGAAAGGTGAGGATTACAGTTATGATTAATTTGCCAAAGGGGTTATGTCTACCGACCACTGCGCTCCGCCCTCTGGGTGAGTGACAGCTAACGGAACTTTAACATTAACTACGTACGACCAGTAAGAACATTTCCCATCTTTATGTTGGCTTGTGAAAATTGGGTTGATATTTGATTCAATTATTGATTTAATTTAAACTTTTGTTTTCATACCATTGTTTAGTGTGGGAAATACATGAACACCAGAAATTCAATCTCACATGAAAAACACATTTAAGAATACTGTGTTTACAGTTGACGTTCATTTAATAAATAGCTACCTGTTCAATGTCAAACTGGCATCAATTTAAAATCTAATTGACGTCCATGCTTCCTCTGTTTCTGAAACATTTATACTTAATGAAATTACTTTAGGTTTAATGAAATCTCAGCATGTGGCTTACAATGATATTTGATGTTTTCTTTTTAATTCAAACTGAATTTGAATGGACCCTATGATTCAACGCTGCTGCATGTCCCAGCAGTCACAGCAGTCAGTCTAGAAATACCCAGTGGGCAACTGATGTTGAAATGATGTCAAATCATCAAACATCAAAACTCAACATCAAATTGAGGACAAACCAGAGTTCTTTTTTCCCCCAAGATGGGTTTTTCCTCACCAAGAAGGAGGGTCTAATGTGATGTCAGTTTATCTTAATCTGTTTAGTTTGTTTAGCAACCAGCTATTGTTTTTACTTTATGACTGACTTTAAGTTCTTTGCATAAATACCTGTGTGAATCCCATTGAGACAGCTATGTTGTGAGAATGGGCAATAGAAATAACATTGAATTGAATTGAAATAACACTAAGTCAACTTGAATACAAATGTTTCAGATCTTGTGATCAGAATGCTGGGAGCGGGGCTCGTCCACAGGTCTTTAGAAACCATTAGATCCCACTTTAAAATAATCACCAGCTCTGAGAGATTTACACATTTCTTTATTTGCATCAGTTTTACACCTCCTGTCATGGAAGGGAATAAAGGTTTTGACGTCAATTTGATTTGCACATTCCACTTGTTTTTGACATCAATTTGATGTCGAGCTTCGTTGTTGATTTGACGTCATTTCAACATCGATCGCCCTCTGGGTTAGCCTTGGACACACTTAAAATATGAGCAGTAATCCAGCAATCTGCATACTGGCTTCCCATATTATGTGTCGCCAGCATACATTTCCATCATTTTTTGAGCTGATCGTACATGTGAATGTCAACAACCTTAGGAATTACCTTCAAAGTTTGCTATGAAGGATGACACAAAAAAAATTAATCCTTTTTGCCTTTTATTTTGGGGTGTTTTGCTAGAAATGATAAATGGCATATACTTATATAGCACTTTTCTACCTTCATTGAAGGCCCAAAGCGCTTTACAGTCACAGAAAGCACAAATTATGTGCTTTACATAATTTATAGTGACTCTGGGTAGCTCCAAAAGACATCCTGTTAACTCCAAATACGCCACTATTTCCATGTCAGCAACATAACGGGAAATGATTGAACGGTCAAGGACGGAAGTAGGTGGTGCATAGAGCCCATACATATTCTTGGAGTGTTGATGAGGTGGATGGAGTAAACTCTAGTCATTATGTGTGTTCTTCAGGATCTTTTTAGGTGTTCAGATGTCTAAGAATGACATCAAATCATAGAGCATGCACTGATACACTATTCATGTTATTCCAGAAGCCCATTTTTCATCAGGGTGATCTGGGTCCACAGCATCTGATTAACACCTTGTTTAGCTGGTGACATCTCTGTCAGGTGTTTCATTGTCTTCCATGGTGTGAGGTAGGTGTCAGTGTGAAGGACCCATTTCTAATGTTGTTAATTGCTCATTGTGCCCCAGAGGGAATCAAGCCCTGCGCTCTCATGTGTTAGCCTTATCAATGGGAGTATACAGCTGTGAACCCCTAAAACCCCAAACTGAAGGAGTGGCTACAGCAGATCCCTGGGAGAACTTCAGAAATCTCAGTCCAGAACACATCAAAGACACTGCGCAGGACCCGCAGGCTCATTTATTCACTCACACGCCCTTAAATTCCAAACCCAGATATGTCCAGGACATATTTAATTTACCGTTTCCTGCTTAAAACTATATGTTATTTATTTTAGCAGGATATTATTTATCTTTCAAGTGAGTTTGAGACGGATTGTCAGGATTTAGTGTGGCTTCATTCTGCTATCATGCTAGAGTGGGCTAGGAAAGGGCCAGATTCATTTATGTGAGACACAAAGAAGCAGGACAAATAGGAAAAGAAATGGAGACCTCATATTGTGTGAGTGATGCAAAGAATGAGGTGTGTGAAGAAATATTTAAATCATTTAAACAAATATGAAAGAGGTGGGATGTGTAGAAATAGGAATATCTGCCTGTTAATACCAGTTAAGTTTATAGCGTTTCTGAGAATAGATGTTAAAAATGTGAGTCGTGTGAATCATGGCAGTTATTAACATTTTCATCAGCTGGGTTTAAAGCTTAATAAAAATCTAGAAAATCAGCAATTTTGTTGGTGCAGAGTCATTACGAAGATCCAAACAGAATTCATCTACTCTCTATTTCAGCTAAATAACTTGCTCCAAGCTCCACAATACATAAGCTAATAAACAGGAAGGAGTTAGGTAAACATTAAAAAAAGGATTCTCACTTCACTTCCTCTGTCAGACTATGTGGTTTAAAACTTTCTTATTTTGAAACAATTTTCCTTTTCAACATTAGATGATTCTTATGTTTACTTTTCATGATTTTACTTGCGATCTTTAAAAAAAGAAAAGAAAAAAACCCCAATATGTACTAAACCCTCAGTTTGAAATGAATGAAAATGGGGTGGTGCTAAAGTTTGTGTGTTCACTAATCCATTCATGGAGACCAATCACTGAAGGATGACTTGCATAGTGAGGACATTCAAAGTCACACTGACATTTGGCCTCGTTTAAACAGTAAAATAGTCTGTTTTTGAGGATAAAACCTCACTTTTGGACATGTGATTAGAGGTATAATATAAATAGATAGCTGAAATGGTTAAGAAAAGCGTAAAATATAAGTAAATGTATTGCCTCAAAGTGAAACCTGCTCACAATAACTAAGATAAGTGTGTGTGTGTGCATGAGATACTATATGTGTACATTTCACCATCATGGTGGTGCCAGTAACTGTGGACCCAGAAGAAGTTCTACAGTTGTGTGTCCGTGTACGCTAGACGGCAGAACCCTGGCATCATGGACTTTTGCATTTGTGCATTTGTTTATACATGGTTACGGTTATTTACTACAGCTACTCCTCATTGCTCAATCAAAGTCTGCAGTGTATTATGCTCCCATGGTTCGTTTTTACAACTTTTATACTCTCTGTCGGTGTTTTAATTATTTGAGCACTTCTTTTCCTTTGTGCTTCCACAATCCTGCAGGTTAGAATATATAGCCTTCATTACTTGACAGTAGCTCAATCATTCTCGCTCTCAGTGACCATCAGTGGGTTCTTAACTTCAGTAAACTGAAGACCCAGCTTTTGCTGCACTTCCATGATAATCTTTCAAAGCATTATCTGTTAACTCTGGGCATGGCTCCAGGTTTGGCTCAGCAATCTTAAATTCTTTGTTTTATTAATGCTGATGTGGTTGACATGACTGCAGTCATCCTGTCCATGTGTATAAACAGTGAGATCTAAATTAAGCAAACATCAAGTAAAACTGTGTTTACCATCCTAAACTACGTGATGACCCATTTTAGAGGAGAACCGAGGAGTTTTCTGCCATTTCTGGAAATCACTGTACAGCCATTAAAGATTAACCTCATCCCTGAACCTTTTCGAGTTTCCAGCTGATTAAGATCTACTGTGAGTGTGCGGTGGAAGGAAAATGTGCATGCAACTCAAGTGCAATCCACCACAGCAGATGGCACCGACAGCCACTGCTGACAGGGCATTTAATGACATACCTGCACACACACACACACACAAATGCTCACACATACACATGCACTCGCGTATCCACAGGCACACGTGCACACACACACACATACACTGTATATAAACCTGGACCTGAAGCATCTCACGTCATCCACTGGATTCATCTCAAAGAAAATGTAGCCTGAAGTAGGATGGGGTTATGGACTGCGCTTACCCAGCCACCCCACCCCACCCCACCCCACCCCAACAACATGCCAAAAAACTGCTATTGGGAGTCATTTTTAAATCAATAAGATGTTAGTTTATAACTGATCGAGCTGATAATTTGCGTTTGGAAAATGTCCTTTTGTAAGAATAATAATAATAAACAAACAGGACACAAATTAAAACTCCTTAAACTGAGGGGAAAACAGTTCAACTAATTGTTGAAACTTTAAATAATGGTGACGAACTATAAGGTTGAAGGAGGTTCACCCACTTAGACGTCTAGCGAAGTTTTGGTAACAGTCGATCTAACTGATGGGTTTTTAGAGAAATCTGTCATTAAAGATGGATGAATTGGACAGGGCTCAACAGCTGTATAGCCTTAAGAAAACAAGAGCACAGCCAAATATAGGAGGGAAATGTTTCAGTTTGCACTGAAGCAGAAATATCGGTCCGTGGAGCAATGGCGAAAAAGATCATGTGGTCTAGTGAGTCCAGAATAGCTGCATTCCAGAATGATAGACTTTGATGTGCTCATAAGAGAGATGCCCCATGCTGCTGCAGATGTAGTGTCATGATGTGGGCATGTTTCTATGGAGTCGCTTGAAGTTCATCAAAATTGTGAACAAAATTTTATTAGTTGGCTTCAAGGAAACACTAAACTACTAAGATCTACAATCAACATGTATAAAGAGGAATGGTTAAAAAGATGTCAAGTTCATTCATTGAAAAATGAGACATGATTAACATGGACTCTGCACTACAGTCTAAAGCTCAATCCTTTAGAGAACTGAATGCGTTGGACCAGACAACCCAGCAGAGGGAAATCATTGCAATTGCAGAAAAAATGAGCACAGCTGCTTGTAAGTGACATAGATAGATGCATGACAAATAGTAATAATGAGTTTCTTCATTTTTTTCTTTGGTTTTGAATTTTACAAAACAGAGTAATTCTAAATCATTTTTGATGACATATTACAAGTGTATTAAAGTGCATTAAGGCACAGAGTTTTAGCACTTTGCCTTTTTGATGTTTTTTTTTTTGGCCACTCGTATTTGAAGCAGTGTCTTAAAGAGCTTTAAAGGCTTTGATTTACAGCTCTGTTCTGGCAGCAGTCCCTTCGTTGAGCCTCTTCATTGGGTTTAAACATCACTGGTGTTCCACCTTAGCCTCATTTATTATAGAGAAGACATGAGTACGGGAAAACGAATTAACAAACGACTAAAACATACTTTTGTACTAAAAATGGCTCTGCAAAGTGATAATAAAACACTTTACAGTATTTGCTTTTCTGTGATTTATTAAACAGAGATGCAATACTTTGTTCCTGATTTTGTTTCGTTTGGCAAAGTGTATCAACAATGATTAGCTGTATTTTTGTAATATAAGGAGAATACGTGCAAAGACTTGCATCCTCTTGATCTCTGCAGCTTTCACCATGTGGTGCCCCCAGCATTTTGCAGTCTCAGATGAGACAAAGCACACACTAGCTCTAAGATCAGCCTTTCATTTTAATCTGTTCTCTGTTTGGAAGCTATTGTCTTGCTTTAGCAAAAATGAACTGTTCCACTTCATTTAACTTACACTCATACATAATTTGGAGGAATGAAAATATAAACTATGCAAAGAACAGTGCAACATTAGGGCTTCTTGAAAGCATTATGTAAAAGAAAGAAGGATTTGTCTGGGGTAAAAAACAGACAGCACATAGAAGAGGAAGCCTCTAAAAGCAGCTGTTTGATCCCGAGTCTTGGACAGAACTTAGGTATATAAATAATCTTCACTACTGGTTTAAAACAACAGAAATCTTACGAGTCACACATTTTCTTTGTTCTTTACAGCATTGCCTTTTATAGTTTGCGCTCTCATTTCAGGATCTTGTTGCCTGGCATCCCCCACAAGCCGTCAAAACCTACTTTTCACAGCAACAATCCGAAGGCACTTTTAGGTTAGATTCATCAGAAAAATCTCTTTCATCATCTGTCCGATGGCCTGCAGGCTGAATGGGGTCTAAACAGGCTACAGGTGCTTTCTTTGTGAAGTCATCGTGTTCATTGAAGCTTCAACATTTCCATCTGATTTGAAAACAAAACCACTTCAAATCTAACGCAATCTTCTCAAACTAAATGTGACTCATCCCAACACTCATTTCCAAAGAAAATTAAATTAAAAAATGTACACAAAAAAACTCCTGTACTGGTGATGATATGTGGGCATATAGGACATTTTTTCATTCATCAATGTTTTCTCAAATTTTGCCTCATATTTTAAACTGAATGTTCTCTTTGGTTTTCATACAGCGGTACACACGTTAATTAAAAGCAGATTTACTGACATGCAAGGTGCTGGCGTGAAGCGGCGTCCCTCCAGTCCCGTTGACGGTGTTGTTCCTGGCAGCGGGGCTTTTTCCGGCAGCCTTCTCCTTTGAAGCGATCTTGGCCTTCTCTGCCTCGATGCGCTTTGGACTGTTCAGCATCACTTGAACCACAGCATACTCCACCAATGAGGCGAAGCCAAACAGCAAACAAGCGATCAGCCAGATGTCAATGGCTTTGACATAGGACACTTTGGGCAACTCTGAAGCCAAGGAGGTGCACTCAGAGGACAGAGAGAGCACAGAGAGGATGCCTGCAGGGGGGGGGGACAAGTCACCCTGTCAATCACCAAACAAGATGGAAACATACACCTGTAGGAATAAACTATTCCAGGTTTGCTGTTTGCTACTATCCACTTATTAGATAACTACAACTGAAAAATGTTTGGAACAAATAATAAGGTACAATTCTGCTCAAACTAAGAGAAAAGTTTTCAAACCAAAATGTTGTCAGAATCTGAATGAAAAGATGATATAGAGTTTGAGATACTCTGAGTTAGCTTTAAATACAATTACAGAGAATTGTTTTAAACCGGATGGAAAACTGTTTTAATTATCATGTGTAGATTCTCATTCATCCAGGTTGATTCCATTGAAGAAGAAGGTAAAAGCAAAAAAGGTCAATTGGACTTGGTTTATGTTTGGTAGCTGAAGGCAATTAATCCCTTCCCCAGAGATGGAGGAAACCATTGTGCAACATCAAATAAAGTTTGGTCGACATCTTTTTTATAATTCTAGTCCTACAATACTAACAAGTTACATGTAACATAGAAATGTTTAATTTTCTAAGTGACTGAATTCATTACTCACATCAGAAAAGGAATAATGAAAGAAGTGTAGTCTTATTAACTAGTATTAATTGAAACTGCTCTAATCTCTAGTATCCATCCAGATTACAGGTCGTAGATTTCCCCCTCAACGGGGAAATTACAGTCACACACAGACGGGTGTCCAAACCAACATTGTAGGATTCAGCCATGTCTTTACAATGAAACGTCCATGGAACCATCAATGGATCTAATTGAATTATGTTTTTTCGCCTCCAGATAAAATTTAGTTTCTTCATCTGATAAGATTGTGTACAAGGTTTAGGATTTCAAATGAAATGGTCTCTTTCATATCTGATTGACAGAAACAGCACAGACAAATATTTACTAATGCTGTCAATTAATTACAAAAATGTATCAGAATAATCAGACTTTTGGGTTGTGATTAATCACGATTGATCACTTTTTTTTATGAATTACATTTTACATGACAATACGCAGCTTCTGAATTTAAAAAAAGCCAGAGAGAAAATGTTTCCTTCATTTCTATTGTCTGATTTTTTTTTCATTTTTTTTTCAAGTGCTAACTTAGAAGTTAAATTTGTTTGCACAAAACACATCGACGGTCATATAAGCAGAACTGCAAAGACTAAAGATCTTTTTCTTTAACACTTTGAAGAGCCTGTTAAACTTAACTTGACTGAATTAAGGTAAACTCCACATTATTTCAGCCTGAGTCAAGCTGCAGCTATTCTTCATGCCTCCTTAGGGACTCTAGTAACACAGCTTTGTCTCCATTAGGGCAGCCACAGTCTGTTTTGGAAAAACCTTTAAAATTTGGCTTAATGACGATCAAGTTTCTTCCCCTCCTTAACATCTCCTTCTCCACCTAAAAATGTACTTCTAAAGCAGTTACTTTTACAACTGTGCAACCTTTCTGCTGTCCACCAGTTTTTCCTTTTAAGCACCTTTTGTCCACATTTGTTCAATCAGCTCATAAGTGGGGTCAACAATCTCACTGATGTGCAAATAAAAATATTCTTGCTTAATAAACAGTTTGGGACTGCATAAATGCAATGCGTACTTCACTGCAAAAACTCTAATCAAACCAGGTATTTTACTCTATTTTTACTCAGATCAACTCATGTCACTTGATAAAGGTCACAAAGGTTCTGATTTGCTGAAAGTTTGCATATAGAAACACATACAAACGTGCACAGAAACAATCAGCACTTTATCAACAGACTAGATTGCTTCTGCAAAATAGCCAAGATAGTACATGCCCCATCTAAGCCTGCCCCATCTCTTCTGCCCATGCACCACATCTTGATTCTTCTTGTGAAGGAATTACTGGGCATTATCAGCACAGATCCAGACTGTTATGCTGTGGAGTGTGGGCCGCTCTGGCCTTAGCATCCCATAAACTGATAAAACTGGCATCAGTGAAAACATCTCTGACCTCGTGTGTGATCAATGTTAAACTATCTTCAAGGGCTATAGATTGTTGCCTTTACTTGTGTTTCATCTTTTGGAAGTGCTGGTTTTGTTGTGTTTTTTCTTCTCTCCATTGTATTGATTGTTGAATACATTCTAGTTTAAGCACTGTCACATGCTTCTGTTGTTCATTGCACAATTAATCTTAGGGAAAAGTCCCTTAGTCCTGACTCTGCCCGCTTAATGTGGTCTGGATCAAGTCCTGAACCTTGTGTTTGTTCTGTATTCAGACTGCCTTTCAAATTGACTATTTTGTTTTGAACCGAAGCTTGTAAACAAAACCACATGACTAACGATCTCTTCAATCATTGGCCAGGAATTACGATGTAAAGCAATATGAGTTTAATGGAAGTCCTAAGCTTTGCAATCCTTCTCAGTATAGCTTATTTGTTCAAACTTTATTTTTCGCTGATCAATTTTAAATGTCTGTGTCAACGTCAAGAACAACACTTTTTACTGCTGCTTTGGTACGTCGGCATGCTGCAAGGTTACTGAGGAGGAGACGGGTAAGAAGGTCTGCTAATAATAATGTACCACATAAAAAGTTGTTTTAATGAGCCTGCATTTATCATTTCAATGAGTGGCTGTGTCTCATCATTGTTCCATGTTTGTCTAATCGGTTGCTTCCTTCCTACTATCTTTACATCATGTCATGGTGTACGGAGGCTGTTTTGGTCCAGTTGTTCTACTTTGAGAACTGAGCCTATTCAGACTGAGGAAACTCAGAGTTACCTGGAGTTCAGGCTGATTGGAAACTAACCGAGATCACCTCAAAAGATGGGTCTCCTTGTCTTGGACCAAAGTCCACTTGGGTGTATTCAGACTGGAAACTTGTTCTGGATTATCAGTAGAAACGAACTTTGGTACTTTAACAGAACCAAATATTTCCAGTCTGAATACGCTCTTAGAAAAACACAAATACAAATAAACACTACAATAAATCGCACCATTTAATTGAAAAATGTTATTTGATTATCCTTTATATAATCAGGCAAGACAGATTAGGAAAAAAAAATCGTATTTTCAACTGTGGCCTGCCGGATTAAGCTTGAACCTTCGTCAGTCTGGTCTAACGTCTTAACATGTATCATGTCACTGACATTTTGTGGGCTTATGAACCCAGGACATTGGTTGTTGTTGTGTTTGGTGTTCCTGTTTTATTTTGTTGTTAATTGTACTTCCTGTGTTTCATTACTGTTCTTTCAGGTCTCTTGACACTTCCTTCCTAGTGTGTGTTCCCTCCCTCCTTAATTTGCACACCTGTTTGCAATTACCTCATCCTCTCTTCCTGGTTATAAATCCTCGTCTCACTTGCACTGGTCGTTGGGTGTTTTTTTTTTTTTTTTTTTTTTTTTTTTTTTTTTTTTGTACCTTTCTGAAGTTGTGTTCTGGTTTTCGAGAACTTTATTGGAATAAATGAAAGACTTTGCATCTAATATTGCCTTCTGTATTTGTGTCCGCACGTCAACCCTGACACATTTTAAATATAGCAGGTTTTGACTTGTAAAAAATAAGTACATCTTAAGTTGACAAGTAAAGACATTTGTTTAAAAAACTAGGTTTTCTTTCTTTCTTCAGAATACCTGTCATGTCACTGACTTCTACTTTCTTATGGGTTATTTTAACTAAAAAGCAAACAAATTGCCTGGTGCAAAAACACTTTATTTTATGGTGAATCCATAAAAGTTTTTGCATAGAACCTGAAAAGGAAAATTAAGAGATACTGTATTGGCCTATTTTTTTCATCCTGTGCATTTCAATCTCAGAACATCTGGACTTCAAATCATGCTGACAGAAAAAGTTATTGGAGTTACAGTGACTGATGAGAGTGAACTCAAAACGCTGCAAACTACTGTGTTATCTCTGCCTCTTTTAGGAATACCACTTGTGGAATAACCAGCTTATATCTATGTTTTACACAAACAGTAGCAGAGTATTAGGAGTTGATGAAATAATTCATACCCAGAGGAACCCTGGCAGCACTTGCATCAGGGTTGATCCAGAAAGACAGCCAGGAAAGAACCACAATGAGCAGCGTGGGGGCATAAACACCCATCATATAGAAGCCAACCTGACGGCGTAGGGTGAAGATGACCTCCACACAGGTGTAGTACCCTGAAAAAAGATTGACAGACTTATTATAAACAATCTTGACATTTTTGCTTTCTTGAGTGCAACTTAGAAAGTACTCACTCGAATGCTGGTTTATGTGAGAACCAAAACAGGCTATCGGGACTGAAAATGTGAATTGACAAGATCTAGCAGCTGTGAATCTGAAACTGAGCAACTGAAAACCTGAAAACATTTCTGGTTAGGAGAGCAGATGCAACAACCAGACTCTTCTGATCTACTCTCTTTACCCTGGCAAGAAATGACCAGTGTTAGAGAGAACGAAGAGCACAGAAGGAACAGTGCAGCTGGAGGCAGTACTTCAGCAGCGGTCCAGCTGACCGCTGTAACTTTAATGAGTCCAGTCAAATTTCGATAATATAGCTCGTTTAAAAGCAACAGCTATTGATCAATGTGCTGAGCACGGTTAGTAGCTTAGCCTTACTGACTGGCAGCTTCTGCTCGCCTACCTAAGGGACCTTGTCAAAAGTCAATTGTAAGAATTTCTGATATATATATGTGAGATTAAAATCATGGGATTAAAGTGAAAACTAACATTTTCTGGGAGTCAATGGAGCCTCATATCTCCAACCTTTGCAACATCATCACTGCATCCATCTGCTTCCCTGCATTTATCTCCAAAACATCCACCTGATCTGTTACTCTGATAGATTCATTCCTGATCCATCCTGATCCATCCTGGTCTCTCAAAGAGAACCTCAGTATCTTCATCTCTACTACCTCCAGCTCTGCCTCCTGTATTTTTTTATCAGTCTCTAAATTTAACCCATCCTCATTCCTAAGTAGTCACATTGACGCATGGGTAACAAGTCCTCCGCGTCAAAAATCAATGCTTTGGGTGTCCTCAACTTGTCGTTTTTTGACTCGCTGGTTCATCCATTCAAATCAAGGCTCCCCAACCTCCAGGCAAGTCCAGGTTAGGGTACCAGTGTGGTCTGGTACCAGACCGCACTGGTACCCTAACCTGGACCAGGTACCCCAACCCTAACCCTAACCCAGTGGACACCCTGGTAGGCAAACCCTGGTTTTCTCCATAGCTGCCCTACACCCAGCCCACTGAGCCATCAGCCCATTCATCCATTTTCTAAACCCGCTTTGTCCCTTTTGGAGTCACAGGGGTGCTGGAGCCTAACCCGGCCACTCATGGGTGAAGGCATGGCATTTCCTGGACCCTGGTCAGGTCACCAGTCTGTAACAGGGGCCACAATCACACACCCATACACACTCGCATCCACACCTAGGGACAATTTAAATTGACCAAGTAACCTATGAATCATGTTTTTGGACGGTGTGAGGAAGCCGGAGTCCCCAGATAAAACCCACGCATGCACGGGGAGAACATGCAAACTAAACACAGAAAGGTCCCCCAGTGGTGATGCAGTTTCAAGTCCCCCAGCCGGGACTTAAAGCAGGGGCCTATTTGGTAAGCGCTAACCACTGTGCCACCGTGTAGCCCATCCAGCCACTTCCCCAAATTGTACTTCATAGACCAAATTAATGCAAGAGACATGTCCTGTACAGGAAGCAGCAAAGGAAAGACTGTCACACTCTTGTTTGAACTTAGACTCATTAGTCAGTGCAGTGGAGCCGTGGGTTTGCAGGATGGATTTCTTTAGTAGCCAGGGGTCTCTTGAGCTTCATACAGGATAGAAGGGCTGTAAGTCCTAAAGCAGGCTACAACCAATGCTGCACAGAGGTGATCTTTGTGTCTGCCAAAGTTACCATGGCAACCACTTAAAAGCCTGACTCATAGCCATCAGCATTTCACCACAGAAGAGCTTTGAGGTCATGCGAGCTCAGCGGCTGATAAGGGATTTTTCAATCATTTGTGAATGTCCTTTTGCACCTACAAAGGTCTGACTGTGCTTACAGCTCAAAACCAGAATTGATTTTTACTTGTTCGATTATTCCTGAGATTACAGGGAGAGAAATCCCTTTTAGTGTGAAAACTGTATCAGTATGTTGAGTGTAATTCAGCGTCCCCTCCAAAGAAATGCACGTGGTTGCACTATAGAGTAATTAAGCTGACATGAGTTTATTTAAACTAAGCTGCAAGATTGTTTAATCAAACCATAATTTGAAAACACATGACTGCAAACATTTACCAATAAGATCACAGATGAAGCATTTCAAGACATTTTAACTCAGTATTTGTTTCTCACCATCAAATGAATCGGAAAATTCCTTTTTGATTTAAGGAAAACTCCATCCATTAATGAAAGGAAGGATCTTCGTTTGTCTACCATTGCTTATGAAAAAAGGCAATAGGAAATGCTCTTTCAGATCTAAAAGCTGTGGGAAGATTAAAATAAAGTAATAACAAATTAGAAAATATTGAAAACAGAAATGTATCAAGTAGAGTGCAGCTTGTGCAGTAAGTGGAACAAAGCTATGGGGGGGAAAAGTGTATGTTTTGTCTTCAACATGGATGAAGTTAGAATCCATCTGACTACATCAGGAATCTGCTTCCATTTGTGAACAGCAGTCAGCAGCTTCAGCCTGTTTTGTTCTAACCTGAAGTCCATTTGATTGTTTCCTACAGATCTCAGACCTACTGGCTTTTTTTAAACTCCAAGTAGATGTGACAGGTATTTTGGTCCCACGCTCTACTGAATAATTATTAGACCAGCAGTAATACTTCAAGACCAATTCTATATCTAACTGGCATCCTGATCCACGTGAGCGTTCACGTAAGTGCCCACAGAGGCTCTAGTTAAAACTCTGGCTGCAGCCTTCTGCTTCTGTACTGTTTTTTTTTTTTTTTTGGAAGAGGACTGTTCCAGCAGTCCAGCTTGCTGAAGATAAAGGGATAAATCAACATCTCTAAATCTAGACATGAGATCTCTGATGTTTACTCTTTGTTGACATTGTGATCATGTAATTATGTGTAGACATCATAAAAATCAGGTTTGAGTTCATCAGGACACCGACATTGTTGAAACTGACATTTGTGTTTTTTTCCACTAGAGAGCAGGTTTGCAGTTGTCTTCACTCTTTAGTTTTTATCAGTCAGTGACAATGTCTTTCATTGTTGGAAGGTTTGAAGGAACCCTGAGCAGCTGCAACTTTTGGCGAGCTGGGCTGGTTTGGTGGCAGAGCTACAGAAAGATGAGTGTCATTTGTAAAACAATGAAGTGCTTTAAGTTTGCACGATCTTCCAGAAAGTGTGTCCTGAGGAACTCAAACGACACTCCATAGGTATCAAAGCACTAGAGGCTTTGTATAACAACAGTGACAGCTGGCTCACACTGCTCTAGAAAAAACCATCGGACTGATGTCTGATGTCTTTTTTGTAAATGACATTTTAACATGAAATGGGAAAACACACAGCTTATATCTTCTGACTCTCTAAGCTCTACAGTTGATCCATGAGATATGACTTAAACATAAACAATAATTACTTTTGTTCTGTTTCAAGGACTGGAGAGCTGATCCTCAGGTTTTACAACTACAAGTTTGAATGTTCCACTAAAGCGTAATTGATGTTTGAAAGTAGGATGAGTTAAAGGACCAAAAATAATTTTAAAATATTTTTAGATCAATTTTTTCAAGAAATATGTATATTACACTAAGATTTAAGGACCAACAAACTCTATTTTACTTTTTTCTTTATTAACTCTGTTTTGTTTCTCCTTCATGTAAACAGGCGACAACACTTTCTTTTAATGTATAATGTTGCAACCCCAAAATACAGTCCGAATTGAAATGACTGTGTGATGTATTTTGAAAAGCAAAAAAGTGATCGTGATCAATTTATAATTTCTGAAATGTCAAATTACGAGAAGTTTATTTAAAAAATAACTTTTTAAGTGAGCATTTAGACTGTGTCTCACGCCATTCTATATACTGTTGAAGCACAAACTTTGCTACATAACAAACTAATTTCAGAGTTTAACATATTTTATTTACCAGTAAGAGCTGGTGAGGACCACATTGGTTTTACTATCCTGTTTTCAACTTAAAATAATGAATCAGAGTGTCAGACTCACCTGTTCCCTCATAGAACTTGGTGCAGTTTCCATAATCAATATCTTCTTGTCTGATATCAAACTGCGGCAGGGCAATAGCATCCATTTGCACAGGATCTCCTGTCTGCCACATAAACTGCAGGTCATCCGTTGTGTATCCAACTGAGAGGGCACGCAAAGACACAGGGCAGAAAGGTCACACTAACATGAAGAGCTTACATTTATGTTCATTATGCAAACTAGAAGGCTTAATAAACCCAACTGAAACACAAAACCAGCCACATGTAAGTAATCTGTTTTTTATGTTGGATCAAAATTACAAAAATACTTCAAACTTTCCATCTCTAAAACTAGCAGCTGTTGTGTAAACAGGTAAATGTCTTAAAGGTGGAATAGTTTCAGACAAAACTTACAACTTTCCAGTTGCATTTTGCACCTCTGTGTGTCCATTGGAAACAAGGTCAGATCCAGAGGACAGGAGAGAGTGACGGACAACCTTAAAAAAAACACACACACACTATTTTACTCTGTGTACTTTTAGATTTTGTTGTTCCTCCTCGTTTCCCTCAGTAATGTCCCACAAAAGCTTTGTTTGCAGAACCACTGGTGTAAACTTGAGAACTAACAGATTTTAAAGATGACTCTTCCTGGAGAGTGAACTGCATTTGCTGTGGATAAACAAAAGGTTTTCACAGAGAATTCCAGGCTCATGTTGCACATTATCCACAGTGATGACAGAACTGACAGAAAAACACTCCAGTTCCACCAGTAACTTTGGAAAAAGTACTTTGCTATCTAAGGCTTTGGTACAGTCTCATGGATTAAGAGCTTAAACACCTTGTTATTATTAGTGGAAAAAGACTGCGCACCATAACTGCACAGGGCCTTTGCTGTTCTCTTGGAATTACATTGAGAATATTTCCAGGAGACCTCTGACCATACTGAGCATAAATGGGATTATCTGAATAGTACATGCCCCTCAAAACTTGTAAACTTTCAGGTTCAGTTACTCCAGCATCAGTGTAGGGGTGGAGGGCGGGTGTGTGTGTGTGTGGGGGGGGGTCAGCTTCAAAAGGCTTTGACCCCTAATTTTGGAGTCACTATTAGTATCATTCTTAACAAAGATTAAGAAGTCATCAATACAAATGTCTTTAAGCATTGCAAAAACCAGTATTCCTGATATTATAACATCTTAATACCAACAATGAAACAGTTTTAAATACGTATATTTGATCCTTTATTTTATTTCCATTTCCGTTCTCATTTGCCACCCTTCCAAAATGTTAACACACAGCCAAAGAGTGACAAATTTAAGGGGGTCTGAATACTTTCCGTACCCACTGTATATCTTATGATACGTGTTTTATGCTTTTACAACATGGTTGTTGAAGCACACGGTGCATTCTTACACTGGTGAGAGTCTGGTGCAACCACTCTCATTTTTCCGTTACGTTCATGGCTGCTGTCTTCATGATTATGTGGGTCACGTTTGGGCTTTCAGGGTCATGATGTCATAAATGTGTCCCGTCTACTTGATGGGAGCCTGTTCTAAAAAATTAACGTAACTCAGTGGATTCTGAAGTGGAAAAAATTAGCTTTGCGCCATTACGCAACATTTTCTGCTCATATGAATTGCATATTGGTGCAAAGCCAAAATAAAAATGAGCTTTTCTCTGCGTTAGAATGCTTAAGTTTATTCATGATGATTAGGTAAATGGTCAAAGATCTAAGGTAGGTCAAAGAGCGTGTATTTTTTAAATGTCAATGGAGACATCCCCAATGTAAAAGGGTTAAACTGTTTCTCTGCACTTTTTTTAAAACACGTTCAGTATTTTTGTTACTTTTATGTTAATTTTCATCCCAATAGTTTTGTCAAAGCAAAAATTTATATTTAAATAATAATCTTCCAACAAAAAATGAAAAGTCAGTTCATCGAATGCATCAAGTCAGTTTATAGCAGAATGTGGGATATTTGACTTAAAAATTACATTTCAGCACCCTTTATGCACTGTTTTTTACTACATTTCAGATATGAAACCATAAAAAATAAGCAAAAATGCAAACAAAGCTGCCACAGTAAAGGTACAAAGGATTACCTCATACTGATTAGGACATCTCCATTTCGAAAGATGAAGAGAAGGATGTTTTCCTGTGTGACGTCATGAAAGTTAGCACTCTTCTCGTTAGCAAAGAACAGGTCAGGCTTCCAAAGGCATTTGAACATTTTGGGATCGACAGTAAGAGAATCGGATTTGAAGTCGTCTGGCAGCTTCAGCCGGGGATCGTTCCAGCGCTGACGCAGGAAAATGTTGACTCTGTAATCCTGTGAGGTTCAACAGCACAAACTCAGATGAGCTTCACGCTGCTCACTTTGGAACACAAGTCCACCTAGAGCTCACGTGTGTGAAATGGTTGAGGATATATGAAAAAATGGCTTAAGCAAAAGCAGAGACCATTTATGAAACAAATAAAATGGCCAGTTTGGTCCAACTGACCGACTTTTTTAAAGATGAAACAAACAAAAGCAAACAAGTTCTATTTAAAAATGAGGCCGTTTTTTTTCTTCATGTTCTGTTTCACTGCTTTAGCCTGAAGGGCAGCAGGCAGGCGGAAGATAAGTAAAATGTTAACAAAGCAAATCAATGAGCTTATGGGGGAACTGCCCAGTTTTGCCCCTACTGTAGGTAACTTTGGTGACCTCTTGTCATTATGCAAAGATCCTGAACTGTTTCTTCTTTCTTGAATATATTTTCCTCACTTATATCAAACTAACTACGCTTAATGTTCAGATGGAGTTAAACAGGACCCTGGCTTCATTTTTGAAAGGCCAAACTCATTCATTACGTTGTGGTTTTAATGGATTACAGTTTAGAATAGGATGGTGTTCTTTGTGGCATTTCTCCATGTTTGAAAAAATGCATTGTTTTGCATTTTGTTTAGTCTGCAGGGATACATGTCAAATGTGAACTAATATTCCCTACAGTACGGTACTTTTTTCAAATAAACAGCTAAAAGGAAGATATTTATATCTCAAGAAGAAGCAAACCCTGATCTATTATCATTTCTGCCCCTGAAGGAAACTAAAAGCTTTGCTAAATCCCATCTCTAACCAAACAATATTCCAATTACACCCAGAACATCCCAATTCAAGACAGGCCCAGGAGATATTGTTGTGATTTTGATTCTGCATTTTACTATAAAAAATAGTTATTTAAAGCCTTTACTTTCTGAACGTTTTTGCATGCATCTCACAGCAGGGTTGGAAACTCAGCAGCTGCTCACATTATGCATTAACCTTTCAGGGAGGGAAGGAAACCTGTTTTCCTGTAGTTGATGTCTAATTTAGGAAAGCCAGCTGTCCTTTGTGCCTATCCTCATTTTAGCCCTCGCACAAGCAGTCTCTGCTGGGCTCTCTGTCTCACAGAGACTCAGGCCAATTCCCACACGTTTGCCTTTTCTGAAAAGCAGACAAGGACATATATCTTCCTCCTGGCTCACCATCAAGCTGCCAGTGCAGCATTCGATCTCTGAGAGATTTAACACAGTCGCTGTTGTAATCATCAAGGAAAACTCCAGCTGAGAACTAGTCAAATAACACACAACTGCAGGTTATTACAGCTCACAACATCAATTACTGAAGAGTCCAATCATAAAATGAAAATAAGTGAATTAAATACTGTAGAGCAAAGGTGGTGTTTGGCTGAGGGAGGTGTTAATGACGGAGGAGGGGTTCTTGGAAGCAGACACCCTGAAGAGTGATAAATTGAGGGAAAAAGGTGACCAGCTGTTGTTTCTTTCTCTTCCTCCTCGTACATTTTTAACTTCCAATGCTTTCAGAGCATCCAAGGAGAAAAGAAAAGCTGTCTTTTTGGATCACATGGCTATTTTGGTCTTTTTTTTCCTCTTTTCCCTTCTTTTTTGTGGGGTTTTGTTCTTTTCAGCTGCTGTTCTTTTTGTTCCTCATAGATTTTTTTGTCCTCGTCAGTCTATATTTTTTATTATGACTTAATCTTTGTCTCTGTCTTCAATAATTCACATCTTTCTCTCTTTCTTTCTTTCTTTCTTTCTTTCTTTCTTTCTTTCTTTCTTTCTTTCTTTCTTTCTTTCTTTCTTTCTTTCTTTCTTTCTTTCTTTCTTTCTTTCTTTCTTTCTTTCTTTTCTCCGGGTGTTGTTTGAGGGGTTGGGCGAAAGGTTTACTTTGGTTTGTTTTATTTATGACCCTAAATACGAGACTCGGGAAAAGAGTGTGCACACACTTCTGAACTTCCTTTCAGCTGAAGCTAAGCAGAAAACCGGATCCAGAGGAAAATGTTTTATGTTCTGTCAGCAGATACTCTCCTGTCTTGGTATTTTACTGTACGTGTGGGTATTTGGCTGATTTTTCTAATGCTAGTAGTCAAATTATGACTGTCCCAGCTCCTTCCAGTGAAAACAAAAAAGAGGAGGAATTGTTTCAGATGTGAAGCCTCCCTTTTGTACTGTGATGTAACAGAACAGAGCTGCTGTCATGATTCCAGAAGCGTTTTCTCTTCTCACTCCTGTGTGTTGTTGTGCATGTTCACCTGTAGATGAACAGAAGTGTTTTTGAAGCGCTGTGTTTGTATGCTCCCCTACTCTCTGAAGCTGAACAAACATGTTGAAAGGATGCAGACTCTGCCTGAAATCATCTGCTCGCTGTTTACAGCCGTTTCTTCTGGCAGTTTCAAAACTCTTTGCATTATTTCAGCTGTTAAACTTTAATTTTATGAGTGACTAAGAATCATCTAATTATCATTCAAACCACACATCTCCAACAGTAATTATTCCTCTGATAAATGAAGCATTCTAACTACAGAATGTTCATAATGATTCATATGTTCAGATGGCCTCTAGGAAACCCTTCCGCTTCAGTCCTCTGAACAGTACTGCAGTTTAAGATTGACAGGATTGATTTTTGGAGGTCATGTTGCAGCAGGATGGAGCAGCTTCTCACCATGGTGGTTTCCTGGATCGAGCCGAAGCTGTTGATGAAAATGTTCACTTTGTCCTCCACAGGAATCCCTGTATTCAGAGGAAGGAAAGAAGTGAATCTTTGACTCAGAGCTGCTCAGAGATTAAAAGTGACACTCTGCATTGCCTGTCATTTTGTTCTTGCAGGCATAAATACTGGATTCTATCTCCTTCTTGGAATGATTTTCTTATTGATCTTCTGGCGCTGATGCACCCATTGTGGGGGTAGCATAGAGCTCATTTCTTTGTTGCTCCAATGAAAACAACTGGATCCAGAGCTATTCGGGAGCAGTTACTGCATCACTCCTCGTTTTAGAGGCCTGGGCAAATGCATGCAGGCTGTACAGCTGAGCTGTTCTTTTGGAGATTGTGACATGGATGTTAATTGACAGGAAGCTTGCAGCCCACCCTGAAATCAAGAGCAGATGTTTGGCTGCTGGACCAGTTACAGTCGATCAGGGAGGGAGTGACCCTGATCACTGCACTTCAAACAAGAGCAGGAACCACTGCAGGAACCAGAGGATGAAAATAGTCAGCAGACACACCAAAGTCAGGCAGAGACACAAATTTAGTCTCCATTGGTTGTTTTCTGGCTTCACTTATTAGACTGAATCTGCTTCTGCTGTATGAGCTGTAAAAAGTGAATGAAACTAAGACTTACAGACCGGTTGGCAACTTTAAATGAATTTCTTACTTTAGTTCATAAACAAGCACAGCATATCCAGTCTGGCTTAGATACAGTTCCTGCTGTTTTTGTAACGTTTTAGCATTTAAAATCAGCACATTTTAGCTCTACTGTTATTCTAGTGTTTATAGATGCTCAGCTCCTTCAACAGATTCCCAGTTGTGTTGGTTTTTGATGGTGTTACACACATTAGCTTGTTGTATCACTTTATGAATAGATGAGGGACGCTTTAAACTCTTCGAAAAATGTTGTGGTTAGAAAGATTAAACAGTTTGACATACTTTATTTAAACCTGCTTTATTGAACCTTAAAAACAGTTTTCTTACCTAATGATAGGATTCAAGAATGTTTAGCATCTTTGAACAGTTGATGTCATTTTTTTTAAGCAACTGAATTACTGTGTTTTCTGCACTATCAGCTACACTTACGCAAATGGATTTTTTCAAGAAATGACAGTGCGCCTTATAACCCTTACGTATTGATTATCTTTGGTTGTCCTTACTGGTGTTGAAGTGCTTTTGAGAGGTACACAATACTGTCAAAATGTTTGGTCAGGTGTTGTAGTCTATATGCTAACTTGGCTAACATGTAGCTGTGTCAGACTGTGTTTTTTTCTTTTTTTTTTGTAACTAACAATGGGAGTTAACGTTGTCCCAGTAATGTTTGTTCCAGTGGTATTAATCTGTTTTGTATGCCTTACAAACAATGAGTTACAGGTATTGTGAATATGCTAACACAGATAAGGCTTCTAACGTGGCTAATGTGTAGTGTGTTAATACGAACAAGTTCTAAAATTACAGTGAACACAGTTTATAAAGTTTGACTTACTGATGGACTTAAGTCAGATTCTTTTGTCTTGCCTAATGCGCCTTATAGTTTGGCGCACTTTATATGACATACATTTTTAAAAACAGACAGACAGACAAAAATGTTGAACTTTGCCCAGCAACAGAACCGTGTAGGGTCTTTTAACATTTAAGGACATCTTCAAATACTAAGTTAAACTTTCTTCTGCTCATTTTCTTACATTTAATCTAGAAAAAATATCTTCCCTTTTCATGCATTAAAAGTATTTTCTTTTAAATATTAATTTACACACTGTGTTTTCTCGTTTTGTTTGCTACATTAGCAATTAAAAAAAACAAAACTAATATTTGCTCTTACAACCTCTTATTTTAGATTTTCGCTTTGCGTTTATCATGGTTGCTTTCACAATTAACATTAGGTTTATGCAATAAAACAATTTCTTAAGTTGAGATTTAAAATTTTCAGACATTTTTTCAGAAAGTTGAAGCCTGATAATTTCAGCATCTTCATGGCCTAGCATCAACTCTCAGCACTCACATGTTTTTTTACAGACAAGTCAAAAGTTCTAGTTACCGGCATGTGTATCTTGTCTGTAAACCTCCAATACATTTTCTCAATATTTACACTTTTCTCATGATTTTTCCATTGTATTTTGTATTCTACTATGCAATTTTTTCAGTATATTTTGTATTTTACACAGAAGCTTTTTGGTTTTCAATGTTCTTACCGATGGCTACATAGTACAGATGCACTCAGTCTTTGATTTGTAAATAAAGGAAACTGTATTGAAATGGGATTATGGAAAATAATATAAGATTTGGAGGGATGTCACTCAGTTTAATATTTTCATCATTGATTCAATCCTATCTTCTTTTTTAAAAGAGATTACTGCCCTTCTCAAAACCTGCAAGCACTGGCTATCATATTAGTATGAGAAAGAAATCCAATATTACATAAGATAATGTGCTTTTCATTAATAGTGCACTGTTGGAGTTAGGTAGAAAATACAGGAACATAAGGAGCACACATGTAGAATGCAAGTTTGTTTAAAGAACTGGAGCTTTATTTAACAAATGCATATCAATGCTGTACTCATGTATGTCCCAACATCAGGTATGAATATATTTTATTTGCATGGCAGCAAGCCAGAACTGTAAATTGAGACAAAGCAGAAAAAGACTCACCCTTGAAGTTGGGCCTTATTCTGGGATCATAACTGATCAGTAACCTGTTCAAGATGTTACTGGTTGAATTTGCAGGAACTCGAGCCAGATCCTCGGATGACAGCTGCCTACAAACAAAGCAGATAGAGAGGGAACATCAACTGCTCAAATTCCTTCACAGGAACAGTGCAGATGCAAAAAAGCTGCCACTTCTAGCTACTCTTTGGACCCCTTCATTTAACTATATGATGGGAAAGCAATAACATGATTCCTGAGCCCATAGAAGCTGGACCACCCACTTCACGTTGGAGTGTTTGAACATGTTCTGGAATGTTTCTCTACAGCGAGGCAAGGCACTGAGTGGCACTGAAGGGGCATTTCAGGACAAAATGGCCAAATGAGTGTCCTGTGTCACACTGGAGCCTCCTTAGAAAGTTATGCATAGATAACCGTAACACATGCCACTGTCCTATCGCTGTGAAAAATATAGTGGGACGGATTTAAGATCTTAGTGATCAATCAGTCTAATATTTGTGTCTTTTTTTTATCACATTCTTATTAAGAAAAAAGCTTTCTTTGTCTTAGGGAGTCAAAGGGCATAGAAGATGCTGATGCAAATTTCAAAAGACAGACTGTGCAAACATGCATTTCTTTGTACTACAAACTAGACCAGAAGACAAAGCATATAATTGTAAAGAAGAAATGTTGTGAGGAATGGTAAACAGAAATAACTAGAGAATTGAAATCAACTGTAAAAGAAGAGTGCACAATGACCGCTCTCACATAAACAGAACAGAAAGATCATCTTTAATAATTCTATTTTTAGTGGGAATACTTCCAATGTGGCTACAAAAGGAAAGACCATTTAAGCTGAACATTGCCATCATAACCAGAGTTATTTAGTTATTAATGATTTTTTTCTGAGCTCGACTGAGGACAAAACAGCAAGACAGGAACAGGAAGTGGCAGGTAATCTGGCAGGAAAGACAGAAAGCTTCTTCATGGGTTGCAAAGATTTCTGCTGCCAAAGCGCTCCTCAAAGCACTTTACATATCATTATGTGAACCTTATCATGCACACATTCTGAGTGTATGTGTTCTACTGCTCCCCTGATCAAAGGGAAACTCTCAGTTCCCACCCACAAAACCTCTCTCCTTTCCCATCTGGTTTTACAGACCTTTTATACAATCCCAAGCACAACAGCTTAACTGCAAACAAGTGCTTTCCTTCACACACAAGGCATCCACAGCATTAAAGACCAAATGTGTCACACAGCATTTTTCCAGTGCAGAAGCCACATCAAAGAGCTTTTCCTTTTCTGAAGAAGTCTTACAGTTGAGCTACATTTGACTAGATAAGGGGTGATGACTGCAAAGGCACCTGGGAAGGCAAGGCAAAATGAGTATGGCACATTTCATGTACAAAGACAATTCAAAGTGCTTTACATAAAACATGAAAGAAAGAAAACAATCAAAAGACATATCAAATGTGTGATCATTAAAATAGGATTTAAAGAAAGTTAAAAAAGAGGTGAATTTAAAAGACGACATTTACTTTGATGACATTCACCTGGAATTCTTCTGTTTTAAAACTGGACATATTCCATCTGACTGGAAAGCCCACAGATTACATAAGAAGTTGGAATCAACATCCATCCGTTTTAAAATGAACATAGACGTGTTTCAATTTAGTATTCTTGTAAACCTTGGAGCCCCCCAGAAGACCCAAACTGGTTTTACACATCCAGGAGGTTTGGGTTAGAACTACAAGACAGTGCAACTTAATTTGTCTTTTAGGGAGTTGAGTTGATTATCCAAAAAAAAAAAAAAAAAACGGTTTTATCACAACACTTAGGCTCAAATAAGTTAAAACGTCCAACTCTGATTGTCTTTTTTGTAAGTATTCTCAGTAGCTTTTTATTCGTGATTATGCCATCTTTATGCAAAAAAAAAAAAAAACCTGTGTCATTTTTTTAGACTAGTTTCTGCAGAGCGGCAGGACTTCATTAAAAGTTTGCCTCTGAGTTGTTGGCGAGACCAATTATGCAGAGTAATCTTCCCCTACCTTATAACGAAAGCTCCCTGTTTATATGCTCTCCCGCTAGCTAACCAGCAGTCACAGCTCATAGACCCACATATTCCTGCTACTCTCAGCTCTGAAGATTTTCTTACATTTGATAGTAAAATCTAAAACATTAGACGTAAGTTGAGCAAAGTTAAACCTACTATAAGCCCAGAGCAGGCTGAAGCACTAGAAATAAAGGGCATCTATAGGAACCTCTATAACATTAGACTGTGTCACTACTGTAGATCAAATGGAAATAACATCAGTTATTACATCCTCTGAACCTCAACTTGGCTCTTAGACCCAATCCCCACTAAGCTTTTTAAAGAAATCTTCCCCCTGATTAATGAGTCAATTTTCAATTATAATAAATACCTCTCTAGAAACAGGTTATGTGCTACAGTCTTTTAAATATGCAGTTGTTAAACCTCTTCTGAAAAAGTCCAGTTTTGATGCTGACATTCTGGCCAACTATAGACCAATATCAAATCTCGCCTTTATGTCAAAAATCCTGGAAAGAGTCGTCGTTAGTGGGCTTACACAGGCTTAGATTAGATTAATAATGTATTATATTAAAATTGAAATGCTAAGACTGCAGATTTTCTATTACTGTTATTATTTTCACCCTCTGCTATTTGAGCCATTTGCATGCAACTTATTAACATGCTTGAATTAAATCTCAAAAACAGTTTTGAGATTCCAGATGAAATGTGGTTGTCTGTGCTGTTGTCCTTGGCTGTGGACCTCGCCTTTGGCTCGTCTCGCACCCCCAGCTGTCCCCCGGTTTCATCTGGAGCCCACCTGCTGCACTCTTCAAACATTTAGCTGTAAAGTCAGATAAGCTAATTTTTCTTTAACAGTTCTGGCACATTGCCTGTCCATTCTGGGAGAGGATCCCTCCTTCAGTAGGGTGTAAAGACAGGGATGCCCAGTTTAGCTTAGTCTGTTTAATTTAGTATCGCAACCAAAACAATTGTTTATATTTTATGATTGATTTTTTTTGGTACAAATACTGGTGTGAAACTCGTTGAGACAACTGTGTAGTGATATTGGGCTATATTGAAATGAATTGAATTTATTAAAACAATTGTAGGTTCCTGCCTTGAAATCGTGTCCCTGGTGTTTTGAGTACTTCTCCAGCTCCTGACAGATTTCTTTGCTTCTGTCTTTCACTTCCAGCTCTTCCACAGGAATGCAAAGTTGTTCCCTGCAGGCCAGAGGTAATCTCTCCCTTTTAGACTCAACCAAGGAAACACTACAACTACATGTCCAAACCACCTAAACGTGCTTTTCTAGGAGAAGAACCACTTTCTTCTGAGCTTCTCTGCAATTATGCAACCATACCATACCAGGGCCCAAACTTAATTCTTCCCTTCGCCTTACCACTTCTCCGTACCACTCCATTTGTAGGGACATTTGACAAACATTTTTTCAAGGGTTAACCTCGAGGAATACCAACCCCTCCGTAGTGAGAAAGTTCTTCGTCGCACTATGCCGCGTAGGAGAAGCGCTTTTCTTCACGTGAGTGTGCTCTAAAGCACAGAAGCTTACATTTAAATGTAAGTAATTACTGTTTGTTTTAACATTACCTTTTTAAAGTTATAAGACCGCAGTTGTTATGTATATTCAAGCATTCCAAGCTCCACGCTAACATAGCTAACCAGCGACCATTAGTGACGTCATCGAGTGGTAGTGACGCTGGAAATCAGTGACACTATTTTTCTATAGCTCTTCATTTGGGGGGCTAAATGTAGGGGAACGGAGAAGTGGTAGGGCAACGGGAAGAATTCAGATTGGGCCAAAGAAGCCAGCCCCGCCTAGATGAACGCTCATTCCAAAAGTTTGTTTCTGTCATATTATCTGCTCATTCATCACCACAGACTCAGGTGAGGCCTGAGACTGACCAATAAATTTAAAGCTTTTTAAATTGAAAGCTTTTTTTTCTGCCTTAGCTCTTTCTTCACTTCATAGAATATTGATGACAGAAATTCTAAATGTGATTTCATAAATGCAGACCCTGGTCCATTGCACAGCAAGCTCAATCCAAAAAAAGTTGTCTCACTGTATCATATAAAGCCACAGCCTCAATGAACCCTAAGAAGTTTTACTAATTTGAGATCAACTTAAACATTGACTGTGCATGAATACAATGTTTCATGAAAATAAAGTAAGCTTCTCAGTTCCAGTACTAATGTTAGCTACTGTACCAGCAAATACCAGCCATGTCACAGAGGAGCAGCATCTTTTCAAAACTTCAATCGAAAAATCTCCACTCATATTGTGCTGGAAAAAAACTGAAACCCAAATCCAGCAGTATGTGCTCCATCCTGCTCTGAGATTGTCCCAAAACCCCAATCTACTGATAGCTGTCATCCTAAAAAAATAACACTTGTTTTCATGGGAGAGGATGGGTTTTACCTGTGACAAAATTTCAGCTTATTTTGTTGTTTATGTGTCCCTGCATGTAATCAGGGCCTGAAGCTCCACAGCCTTGGGCTGTAGGGCTGTAGAGGCCCATAAGCATTGGAAAAGTAAAGAAAATATGTTTGGTATAAAGAGTTAATCACAAAGAACAAGTGAGTCTGCAAAACAGATTGCACCAAACGGAAACCAAAGCCAGAAAGAATAAATAAGATACCATTGATACATGAGTTGACCAATCACAGGTCTGTATCTATGTATGACAACATCACGAGAAAGTTGCCAGAGATGTAAAATCCATAAGCAAACATTCTTGAGACAGGAAAAAAAACAGTTTATAAAATAAAGAAACAACTCCCAAGCTTGCAGGAACTTTCAGAGCCAGCCAGTCAGTTTACTGCTGATCTCCTGCAGGGATCTTGTTTAAGAACAGTATTTACAGATGGATGTGTGGAAACTCTGGTTTCTACAATGTCACAGCTCATTATTTATTCTCATTATTGTAACATTATAACACAGATACATGTTTCTGAGTAAAAAAAAACAAACAACAAAAAAAAACTGAATGAACTCTTGTGGTTTCTATTTAAGTTCTAAATCCTTGTAGAAAGAGTCAGGCTGTTTTTTACACAGTCTTCACTGTTTGGCTGGATTTATTGGACTGGCCTCACTTGTCTTGTCTTTTTGTTGTATTTTTACAGCAGAAAAGCACATCCCGTACATTGTCTGTGTTTGAACAGAGAACTTACGATGGACAGTACACTTGCTTCCCCTTCTTCTTTCCTTTTTTAGCTCCTTTTTCTTTGGCAGATCCTCCATCCAGACAAAGAGAAAGGACTAGAAGAAAGATGGCAAACTTCCTGAAAGCCATTCTGGGTCCAACTGAGACTGTGGAGAAAAAAAAACAATTTAATTGCAGATTATAGTTCAAAATTTAAACCACTCAGGCACAAAAAAAAGGCTTTTTTGTACCGGTCCTCTGTGGTTAACTTAAGTGTTATATAATTTTACTCTTCATAAAAAAATTTATAAAATATTTTTTTATATTTGAAAATAGAATGCCTCCATGTAGGACCAAAATCCTGGGTCCTTGCAGAAATGATTACACACAAAAATGTCAATTTTGATGTATGGATCGTCAATCAGCTGAGCAATAATACAATGTGACTTGTGTACCATCCAGGAAAACTCAGCTTTTCTGCACTGGGACACAGAGACTAACAACAGAACCAGCACTTCATCCTATAAATCCTACCAGAAAGCCGCGTATTCACTGGGACAGGTAATGGTCTAGACACATTGCTCTGTCCTAGAGCTCCGTTCTCTCCTCCTCCCACACACATGTATTATTGCCACAGCTTTATTCTGACCTTTCAGCAATTTTTGTCAGGTACACATTTTGTGTTGGCTATGGTCAATTCATGTTCCTTTATCATTTTAGCGAGACTCCTTGGCAATAAAAACTTGGGGGGGTCCAGACAACACGCCTCATTGCTTTTCCACAGCTGCTGAATGACAACAGCAGAGTTTTGTCGGGGTTTCACTTCACAACACCTCTTTTTTTTTGGGAAAAGCTATTTCTTTTGAGACCAACTGTGCTCTGTCACTCCACCCTCAAGCATTTGCAGCAGCTTTGTCAAGAAAGGATCAATAACTTGTTTTTGTACCACCACAGATGTTTTATTACACAACGACACAGATTCAAGGCAACAAATCAAAATATAATCCGTCACGAAAACATTGCACCAGCATCAATTCAAGGGGTCTCTTTGGAATCGTGAGCCCCATGCCAGCCTCAGAAGAAGTTTTCTAATTACAAAAACTTTTGCTCTGTTTTTATTCTTTATTGAGCAAAAAACAGGAGCTGATGGGCAGCAAAGTTTGGATAAAGTTAATTTCAGACTATCTCAAACAAAAGGATGAAGGAAGAGTTTGACAGACAAAGAGACACAGACAGCTGCAGCAACCCAAGACTAAGGCATGTCGGGGGGCACTCAGGATGACCCTGCTGCTGGGGCCACTCATAAACTCAAGGCATGCATGCAGCATGAAATGATAAAATGTTATCGTCATGACGCGTTACTTTAGCAAAGATATCAAATTGAAGGTCCTTAGAGGGTGATGTGCCAAACAGAAGGTCTGGGTTTGACAAAGAGAGGAGCTGTGCCAGCTCTAGTCTGGATTATGCAGTCTGATGTGTCCTCCACAAGTCTAGAGTACATCAAAACAAAGGGGACTTTGCAAGGGCTGTTGGTATCATTCGGGATTTTGAAGGCACAGTTGTACACTTTATTTCCCTTTCCCAGGCTTGTGAGATCAGGTAGAAATCCTCTGAGTTTATTAAACAACTGTCTTAAAATAAAAAACAGTATTCATTCAATCATTCAATCAGTACTTTAATCCAACTGTAAAATTTAAGCAAACTGTAAAATTTGAATATTTATATTCTAGATTAAAAAATATTTCATAATAACTCTGTTTATGAGCACTTATGCATCTGTCCTGGAAGTCTTCCATTGTGGAGCAGAACCGACCTGGACGTTGGCTGAAAGTGCCACCATGGAACAGCAATGTCCTTGCTGTGTTTCACTGCTGGCAATGTCAGCACTGCAGCGCAGTCATGCAGTGACTCAGACGGCCTTACACGCCTGGTCTATATGGCCTTCAGGTCAGCATGGAGCTCCAATCTGAACACAGTGTCCACTGGGTCTGTTCTGGTGTGGGGCAGCAACTCTTAGAAAAAGGAGGGACACCTTCTCATGAAGTGACAATAACTAGATTTTTTTTCTTTTTTGGTGGGGGGGGGTTTCTAAAGCAAACTTGTCCAAATATAATAGCATGCTTAGGTACACTAACGGATATTATGATGTCTACCTGCCCTAACCTGAGGGCCCTAGGCTGTGCAGAACACATGCAGCTCCCTCTGACAAGAGGACCAGACCGCGCAGCTCTCCAACCTGTGGCTGCTTCAGTCTTTCCAACCACAACAGAGTGCAGCGGGGAGCATCCTGCAGCGGAGGGCTGATCAAGAGGAAGAGAGTAAATAGCGACCACCATGACGGGGGATGCAGGAGGAGGATGCTCATACATGTGAGCGTGAGCGCGCCGCTTCACTTCATGGCAGCGCGCGCTGCCAGCATCAAAACACGCCGTGCCTCAACTAAACGCATCAGAAGCTGTTTGCACTCACCTTTTCCTTTTTTCACCTGTCGAATCCCCACAAAGCCAGAAGCAGCAAAGCTGACTGAGCAGATCCTCGTTATCAGAGGCGTCCAGAGCAGCCGCCGTTCCTCCTCTCCATGCCGCGCCGCTCGCTTCAGGAAAACATTTAGTTGAGGGAGCTCACAGGGAAAAGTTTCCTTTGGCTCCGTGCCATCTTCTGCCTCCACGCCCGCTCCCTGTTCTGACTGGATCAGCGTGGAGAGATGCTCGCCGCCCGTTCGCCTCAGCCTGGGATGCCCAAGATGGAGGCTTGCGTGCACCTGTCATGTAACATGCGCAGTAGCGGCTGCACGGAGTTGGAGAGCGTCAGCTCCATCAGCACCACGGCCAGCCGCGCGCAGGACGTGACATCACAACGATGGCTGTCGCGCACATGATGGTACATGATTGGGCAAACGCCGCGCGTTCATGGCAGTTGGTGTGTGCTTTGGAACAGCTGATGCGCGCGAACATGAAGGATGGAGGAACATGGATGCTGCACGGATCAGAGCGCGCACACGAGAGCCTCCATTCTGAAAACGAGATCTGCCTCATTGTATTTGTTAAACTGAAAAAGTCAATGAATCCAATGAAAACGGGAACATTGTGGAAAAACAGGCACAATTTAAAACGTTTGCAAAATCTTTTCTGCTCATCAGTTTCATCTGTTGACTTTTTGGTGACAAGAATGAAGGAAGTTTAAAGAAAAAAGCTAAACTGCAAACCTACAAATCTATTTCCATTCAATTTTATTTCTGTAGCCCAATATCACAGCTATAGCCGTCTCATGGGGCTTGCATCGGTATTATGCAAGAACAAAAATCAAACATGTAAAAGTAAACAATAGCTGGTTGTTAAACAGACTAAACTGAACAAACGTCTCTGTCCTTACACCCTTCTTCTCAGTAAGAAAAATATCATAAAAAACCTCTGTCCCTTTTCGGGGGAAAAAACTATGAAACCTCAGGGTTTCCCACATGAAGGAAAGCTCCTCAACCACGGACGGACAGGTGATGTACTAGAACTATTAAAGAAGATTGAGTTTAATTTATTCTACAACTACATGGTTGAATAATAAGTATATGTCTAATACACAAACAAGTCTACATAAACAGCTACAAGTTAAAATAACAGCTACATATTTAAATAAACAACAACATGGTTAAATAGTGTAGCACATGGGCTTCATCCAGCTGGAGTTGGGGAACAGCTGGAGTTGCTGGATGAGCCAAAGGTGAGGTCATGGCCAAAGACAGAAACACAGACGATCCACCTGAAATTAGGAATCTCTCATGATAGAGGGACAACATGTGAATTGTACTGCACCAAACAGAGGCATAGTGAATCAAATAAAATACAGCATTGGCAAATGACAATGGATGTAATGAAGATTGCAGGTGAGGGGAATGGGGGTGGGAGAAGAATACTGATCCTGGTGGTGGTGGTTGGGGTAGGAGCGAGTACAGCCAGTGTGGTAAACTTAATTACAATAGATGAGGTAGACAAGTAAGTTAAATATCATCTGATTACTAGCTAGTCTGGCAGTAATCCTGTCCAAAGAGGAATGTTTTAAGCCTAACTTTGAATGTAGAAACTGTGTCAGCATCTCTCACATGGGCTGGGAGTTTATTCCATAAAACAGGAGCTTGGTGGCTAAAGGCTCTACCTCCAACTGTGCTTTTAGAGATTCTAGGAACCACAAACAGTCCTGCACTTTGTGAGCAAAGTGTTCTGTTTGGTTGGTAAGGCACTATGAGATCTTTAATATAGGATGGAGCCATACCATTCAAAGCCTTACAGGTTAGCAGGAAGATTTTGAACTTGATTCCAGATTGAACTGGGAGCAAGTGAAGTGAAGCTAACACAGGAGTAACGTGCTCTCTTCTGCTGGTTCCTGCTAACAATCTAGCTGCTGCATTTTGAACCAGCTAAAGACTTTTTAAAGAACTTTTAGGACACGCTGCTAGCAAAGAGTTACAGTAATCCAGCCTAGACGGAACAAATGCTTGCATGAGTTTTTCAGCATCACTTCTTCATAATATATTTCTGATCTTAGAAATATTGCGTAGGTGAAAAAATTCAGTTTTACAAGCCTGTGATATGTGAGCCTTAAATGATAAATCCTGATCAAATAAAACCCCCAGGTTTCTAACTGTGGGATTGGAGGCTATATTTACACAATCCAGGGAGACCATCTGAACAGGTAAGGCATCTCTGAGGTATTTTGGGCCTAGTATAATGACCTTTCTGTGTTTAAAGGAGGTCATTAACTGCCATCCAAATCTTGATGTCACTAATGCAGGCACTAAGTTTCTCTAAGCGGTCGTTCTGGTCGGGCTTAATGGATAGATACAATTGTGTACCATCCGCATAACAGTGAAAATTAATACCGTGTTTCCTGATTATATTCCCTAGAGGCAGCATGTAAAGCATAAACAGGATGGGTCCAAGAACTGAGCCCTGTGGGACTCCGTGGCTAACTCGACTATAATGGGAGGAATGTCCATTTACATGAACAAACTGGCACCTATCAGATAAGTAGGATTTAAACCATTGAAGGGCAGATCCTCTGATCCCTATGTCATGCTCTAATCTCTGGAGTAAGATGGTGTGGTCTATAGTGTCAAAGGCTGCGCTAAGATCTAATAGGACCAGAATAGAGATTAGACCCTTTTCTGTGGCCAGTAACAAGTCATTAGTGGGGAAAATATGGTGCACTGGGGTTCTGTCCTCAATGACTTTTCTCTTCTATTCTTTATCATTTACCCAGTAATATATTTATTTAGTTCATCATGCCTCTGTTTGGTGCAGTGGGATTCATATGTTGTCCCTGTTTCCCACTCCCCTATGGTGGAGCAGGCGAGATTTCAGGTGGATGGTCTGTGCTCCTGTCTTTGGTTGTGGACCTCGCCTCTGGCTCATCTCGCGCCCCCAGCTACACATTGTCTTTCTTTTTTGTGAGAAGTAACCTTGCTATTGGTTTTGGGCTTTAGTGTAGTCCTTGTGTAATTGCACATCTGGTTTCAGTTTCCTCAGCTGCTTTTTATGGCTTTAATATCTTGCAGTCTTTCTAAGTTTTGATATTTAAGTTGTCTCTGTTCATGGTAAATAAGTAGAAAATGAAAGGATTGTTTGAAAGACTAGCAGCAATGTGTGATCCTGCAACAGACTGGCAACCTGTTCAGGGTATGCCCCGTCTTCTTCCAACAGCAGCCCTGTGAACCAGAAAGGGATTCAGTGAGCGGCATCTAAAGATTTTGTGTGGTGAGTAGACAACATTAGAGGGTGTCATTTCAGTTCCTGTTATGGAATTGAATAGATACAGAAGATCTAATAATGAAGGTGGAACAAGAAGTTGAATCCAGCAGTTAGCTGTGGTGAAGAAACCAACTCCCAGAAGAACTTAGTCTCTTCAGATTCTGTCACTCCATTTTCTGTCCTAGGGTTTCAGTTGAACCCTGTTTTGTTTCGTTTTCATATCGTACATTTCATTTGATTTTTCAAATGACAAAAGTTTCAGTCACTGTGTGTTTGGTTCTCTTGCATTTGAGTCCTCAATAAGTCTCATCTATGACACAAATTTAAGCTAACTATTGAAGCACAAATGTAGTCCAAGTCATCCCAGTGACTGGCTTAACAATTTCTGGAACTACTGTGTCAAAGAACACCTACTAACAATCATTTATGGTTATTTTGCTTTGGTTTGGTCAGCCTTCCACATTGACCTTCAGAGTCCTTAAAAAGAGATTTGGGGGTTTAAGCCAGTTGTAATGGGATTTTAGCTTGTTCCTTGGATGAAGGTCTGGTGCATCAAGATCAGAAGAAATCACTAGTGTCAGAGTTTAATAAAGTTTTTGTGACATAGGTGTTTATTATGTCTAATAGAACCATCCTGTATTGTGTTTTTAAGAAGTTCTCTAGAAACTGTTAAACTCATGCTGTCCAACTCTGGTCCTGAGGAACTGACGCTCTGCTTGTTCTCCTGCACTGTTGTTTACTGAGCAAGTGTTTTCAGGTTTTATTTTTAGTCCTTAAATTGGCACAAAAAACACCGTGCATTTGTTTTGATTGGTCAGTGAAGTGGACCAAACAAAACATATGCATTTAAGCACTCACACAGTCATCCAATTTGAGAATAACAAGTAAACACTTGTGAAGTAAACTTGTCACAAGTGTGCCGGCAACTCCTGCCTCCGATCACCAGAGGGAGCTCTCGCCTGAGTACTGAGTCAGGCTGATGTTCGCCACCGTCATAATTCCATGGACATATAAGCAGCTTAATGCCATCTTATCAATACAAAGTCTTGTTAGTTTCTCTATCAATCTGAGCGTTTACCCATGTTTTTGCCTCTCTCGTGTTTTGACCTTTGCCTGTTTCCTCGTCATCCTGCCTCACCTTGCCTGTTTTTGGACCACGGTCATGTCTTGCTCCTGTTTTGAGTTATTAAACAGTTTGCAAGTGGATCCACAAGCCTCAGCTTCTTCGTCACAAAACTCCTCTCAATATAGTTGCAAATGTTTGGGCTTTCCTCTTTCAGCGTTTAGACTCCCATGAGTGACATCAGAGATCATCAGTACTGTTCTTTTTTTTTTAGTGTTTTGTTCTCTGCTTTGGGTACCAGCAACTCCTTAACCCCACAATTATTATTTGGGGTTAGCACAAGTGTGAAGTGAATCCAATGGTTTAAAAAAAATAAATAAATAAGACAGAAAACAACTTAACTGAATTTCCTGCTGTTTTTTACTCATAAGCCATTCATCATTTTATGTCAAACAACAGGGGTGGCCTTTCCACATCTTTTCCTGAAATGTAATCCTGTTTGCATACACAAATGAAGCAGCACAAACTTAGAAATTGAAATTCACAGGTCATGGTTGTGCTGAACTGCAGCATTATTTCATGCTGTTCATGAAAATCCTCCTTGGCTGTCCCAGAAGTATTCGTGTGACATGCAGAGGCGTGCCCTTCCCGAAATATGTCACACTGGATTGATGGTGTTTACTGTGAAAATCTGATATTTGGCATGGAAGCTCAATTTCCACAACCGCTTTCCCATAGGAGACACCCTGGTGACAACCAGTACCACTTCCCTCTTTATTTTCTGTTGGTTTCCAGGAAAGTTTTATGAAAAAATCTTACAATGGCAATAAAAATGACCTGAAGGAGCAAGAAACACAAACTATCTGAGTCATCAGATAGAAATATTACAATGTAGTACAAAAATAGGCAAAGACATTTCAAAATTACAAATTTCTTATATCTTCTTTGTCTTTCAGCTTCTCTCTTCAGGGGTTATAACAAATCACCTGTCTCCATTTAAGCCTCTCCTCTGCATTCCCCTCACTCATACCAACCCTTATGTCTTTATTCTCTTCATGCCCTGATATGCACACCCTAATGAGCCTTGATGTTAGATTTTAAATTCCTGACAAACTGCTAAAGTTACATATGAACAGGCTGTCAGAGGGGTCTGAAACTGTGAATTGCGGAAGCTCTTCATTTGTCTTCCAGGTCAGTGCACACATGTAAACTTTTAACAATCTTAGAGAAAAAAATTTAAGCCCCAATGTCTCTGCTTGTTTGTCAGCAGAACAATACGGCCAAATTCAATTTACTGTCCAGTGGGATTTAAGTTTCTGCAGACAAAAAAGTGCTTCTTTTTTTTTTGAACCACATGAGGCAGAACCAACACCTTTCTTGAATTTGTTTTTACTTTGCGGCAAACATCTTCAGAGTAGACCTATGGACTCTATATTCATAAAGGTCTCAGATTGATCCTTGTCTCTCACTGATGGGCAGCTGCTCTGCAGTCACTGTTTACATCTAAACCCAAAATCTGACCCCAAACGCTGCAGACTGCAAACCTGTCTGTAGCATTCAAGACCAGCAAAGCTTCTGCACAAGAATGTTGTTTCTTCATGGTAATCATATGTATGATCATATGTAATAAACAAAGAAAGACTCACACATAATTCAAAGCCATCATGTCCTCTGTTTGACCTCTAAGGAAGGAAAGTCACCTTTTTTTGTACAGGTTTTCAACTTTCACCTGAACTCCAGTTTTAAATGTCAAGTTTCATCAATCTTTACTTTTATTTAAATCATTAAGAGTGATTTACTTCTTGTAAGTTTGTGAACCCTGTTAATTTCTCCACACTTGCACCTCGTCTTCAGTCTGCTCTGCAGTGAAGGTACTGCATGTTCCTGTGAACCAGATCCACAAACAACATCTGTTGATGATCTATCTGGTTGTTCAGTCAAAGATGTTCTGAAACCTGGTAATTAATATAGATTTGTAGTTAAATAAGGAGTCTAATTAAAGTGAGAACAACTTCTAGCTCTTGGAATTTCTTGGTGAGATTAGACTTAGTCATAACTTGATAAAATGAGAAATCTACATTTAAATTTTTTTTATTTCAGATGAAATAGACAGAAACAAACAGCTTAGCTTCACATTTTCCTTAAAGTCCTTAGTCAGATGAGCTGACCCGGCTGCACCCTTTAGGAGGTCATGAGTGAGCAGACTCACATCAGCTGGTCCAGCTAACGTCTCTTGAGTGTGTAGACATCATTTTCCGATGAACCAGTAAACTCCCACAGATTATTCACGCCTCAATTTCACCCTGGGAAGAAAAAATGTGCTAAAAAATAGAAAGCAAGAGATGAAGACAAAAGCTTTGGTCCTGCATGACTCTGAACAGATTCAGTCATGGACTGATGGATGAATGACTCCATCATCAGACAAACAGTTTGATCCAGAATACTTGATATCCTAAAATAAACTTCCATTCAACTTCAGTCCATAGCAGAATCATGGCATCTTCCACTTCACCTTGAATCAACCGAGTTCACCTCTGCGGGGCACCACAAGGGGGCTCTGGTTTCAAGGCCATGTGCAGCTGGGGCAACTGCTCTCACGACTGCACACATACCACCACTTAATGTGAGGTCTAACATCTCTGCTTGCACAAAGCACCAGGATAAGGTGTAGCATCCTGAGCAGGAGAAAACAAAAGAAAAGTGTTGGCAGGACATAAAAAATATCCTTTCTGTTCATAAACATCCCACACCAACTCAGAAAGCAGACAAATGCAGTCCTGCAGCCTGAAGGCCAAAGCACACAGAGGACGAGACTCTACCTGACCTGCTGTTTTTCATTAACACACTCAAAACATTGAAACTTCTGTCACATAGAGACAAGTCTTTTGAGAGACTGTTTTACATTGACCAGTCTCTGCTTGTCCTCCAAACTGATGGATGAAGTTTTTTCCCTTCTTTTCCACAGTGTGTGCCTCTAACAGGCAGGCGAGCCTAATGGGATTTAGCTGTGATCTGATGACTGAGCTCATGTTGTGTACATTTCCCTCTCCACTCTGTTGGGTGGACACAGAGCCCCCCTCCGGGTCGGCATGTCTCTGCATGAAAGCTGTGACCCAGAAGGTTTACCTTGTTCCTAATTTCCTCTGTTTATTTGATGTATTTGTATCAAAGCCTCCAGGTTTCACAAGACCACCGTGGAAGTAGTGATCAAATGTGGACAAGGAGACAAAATACCCAGCCTCTGCAGACAAACCTCATGGGTGATTGAGTGTGTGTGTTCATGTGTTGGTGTGTGCGGACACAGAGAGGGATTCCACATTGTGGAGTGCTGACATCTGCTGCAGGCCCTTGCAGAGCTGGAATGTGATACTCTCTTTTACACAAATGCTTTGGCCCAAGCACTCAAAGCTTTCCCAATGCCCCTCTCCACAGAGGCAGCACTATTATTAAATGACTACATCAAGGCCCCGTCCCTTCTTTCTTCAACCATTACCTTTGATTAAAACCACATAAGCCTCCTTCATTCCTTTGTACTGCAGAAAAGCTTCTCCACACTTGTCCTGTGGTTCCTGGGCTCTGTGAGACGGGCTAAATTGCTGCAGCATTGCATCATGAGTCCGGCTGAATGGGTTCAATATGTTTGCAACTCTCCTCAGATTGCTGCGTCTGTGCAGCAGCACACTTGACTGTGCAGCAGGAGGACACGCTGATGGATTCGCCAACGATTGGGTGGGAAATGAGAGGAAGCATGTGCAACACCCCTGATGATGCAGTGCACGGCCGCAGAGAAAGGAAATTGGGAACAGGAGGGAAGATTGTTCCAAGTGAGTGTCTGCTTTGAAAAGACAAATTGAGAATTAAACATTTCATTCCCTTGAAACACTACAGAGCAGACATCTCTCTCAGCTCTCATTTTTCTTCTGATAACATTGAAATTATTTTTAATGGAAAGTTTCAGTTGGATTCCTGCAGCTCGAGAATATCTTCATGCCACGTTTGAACTTTGAATCTTATGGGAATAAACTGAAGACTGAAATCAAAGTGAGATCATTTCCCCACGAGATTACACTGCTTTCACTTTCACTCATTTCTTGTCTAATAAAACCTGATCCGGTCTGACAGGTGTGTGGACAAAGATGAATCAACGGATTAATAATTAGAAAAAACTTGACCCATTTCTGAAGTGAAACTTCAGCTTGGTGAGTCCCTGAAGGATCTCTGAGTGTACAAAGGTTTTCCTGTGAGGAGGAGGAGGGAGGCAGAACCTGCGCCCTGCACGGCGCTCCATCACATCATACAGCAAAGCAATGGTTAACATGTTGGGGAGTTTCCTCGACTCGGAAGTTTTACTTTATATGTGGCACCTGTTGCGCGTCTCCAGAAAGTGAGCCGCGTTCGCGCCGCGACATTCCAGTCTCTGTCTCCGAGTTCAGGCTCCAGTCCAGTCCGTGGTGGTTTTCTGGGCACAGACTGGATCAGGTTGCGGGACTCCCTCCCTGCTTCTATGTGCGTGAGCACCGGCTCTAATGCGTAAAGACATGCCGGGATTTATGGGACGGAAAGTTGAACGCGTTGTGAGCGCGCACGCGAACCAAAGTGCATGTTAGCGCTTGTAATGATCTGGTACCGTGGATAATACGCGTGCCAAAGGGCGATTTTCCATGTAATGCCAGGACCAAAAGTTTCAGAGCAAAGTCGTTCAGCCAGGAATCCAACCCTGAACAGACAACAGGTGCTCGTGCGCGTGCGCTTCCCAGAGGAGGCAGGTTAGAGACCAGGAGAGGACTGTTCTCATTCATCGAGTTAAAATTTCACTTCTTACTGAAGGACTAATGATTAAGATTATGCGAGTTCCGCGCAGCGTCTTTCCGCCCCAAATGTGCCCACGCGCGCACTGGTGTCCTCCCAAGCCCGCGCGCGCGTGCTGATGCCAAGCCGTCCGTCCGCAGCGCTGTGTGATCGCCAACTACAAGTCATCCAAATGAGCCTGTCATTCTTATTCCTGCTGGCATCGCTTCTCCAACAGCATGGCGCGGGAGCGGAGTCCAGTCACGTCATCAAGTCTCACCTACCAGGTGTGAAAGAGCAAAACGGTGAGTGTCCGCTGCCGCGGCTCTGTCCGTACAGCTGCTCACGGGGAGTCAGAGCCTGAACTTTACCAGATTGAATCATTCTTTCGAAAACTTTAGGAGAGGCTGCCAGTTTCAGCTGCACTGATTCAGACAGAAGTGAAGGATTACCATTAAACTGACGCGTGTGCGTGTGTGTGTGTGGATGTGGCACGCGAGCGCGTCTTTAAGAGGGGGAAACCCTGTTGAAATTCCAGGTCCCCCGGGAAAAGTTCTCCCTGTGATCATAGAAAGGCTCCATTCATGCAGCAGGAGATGCTCCGGGCAGCGCTTTTCTGTCTCTGAATCGGTATGAATTCAACAGTTTTTTGCTTATGAGTCTTTCCTGTCAGAATCAGACTCCTGCTGATGACTTATCACAAGCCTGATAAGGCAATGGTTACTCTTTTATCACTGTTTGCCTCATTGGAAAATATGACAACAGCCTCTTTGTTGCTGCAGAGAGCAAAGAAATAACCCAAAAAGGAAAGACCGATCAGGCCTTTTTGCACCACCCTGACACATTTTCTCTCTGTGACTGTCAATCATTGAATATTTCATTAAACTTTCATTTTAGTCAATATACAAACATTAACATTGAATGCTGAAGATAGAAATAGATGAGTTCAGCTGTGAATTTGGAAAACGACATCCCCTCTATGGTTAGGAAATGTCTCATCACCTGCTGCCCTTGTCATACTCAATACATGAAGTGCTGTAGAATGAGTGGGTTGCAGTGATCACTGTTCTGGTGCAGGTCAAACTCCTGGAGTGATTGGTTCAGTGTCCAGAATGTAATAAAGTGTTTTTAAATGATCATTTTGGATAAGGCTGTTTGATCACATTATAAAACCAAGGAACCAAAAGCTTGATTTTCATGCGTTGGATAACTTAATTGCAAAGAGATTATTAAAGTGCAGTTAACAGTAAGTGTGCATCCACAGAGGCTTCATGATGCAGATGTTGCCTCTTTTACTGCTGGGTTTTCAGAGGCAGCAGGTTTGACAGGCTTTATGAGGACACACAGCGATTGTTTTACAGAAATGGTCAGAGCCAGGAACTTAGAAGCTCCCCTCGGGACCTTTCGGTTTAGTCCTGATGACTGCATAAGGAAAACAGCAGGGAGGGAGGGAGGGAAGGTTAAAGAAGGTGAAAGATGGATAGATAAATGTTAACTTGTCAAAGAAGAACTGATGAAGGGATTCACCTGACTGTCAGGGGCAGGGCAGGCAGTCTGGAGTGTTTGACTGAAGCTTCTAGCGCTCGTCTTGCTGAAGCTTCAAGAGACAATTGGAAATCAATGAGTGTGGGGAGGGAGCCAGACCTATCTGGCATGTTTTGTAGTAGTTGTCTGCAGAGTTATGGTCCCCAGCCGGAAGAAACTTGGCAAGTTGCTGCTGATGACTTCATAAAAAATCAAAGAGAACCTCCTCCCACTGAAAGGCAGTTCTGCACTCAAAACTATGAGCAGCAAATGATTTTGATCAAACTCGGTACATGAGTTCTGAGTACATGTGTGAACCCTGAAGTCTCCACTGTGTGTGCTGCGCTCATAAAAAACACATTTCTTTGCTTTGGCTTCCTGTTGCTCAGAGGCAGACGTTAAACCACCTCTGTATGTGTTCCTGTCTCTCAGAGGCTTAAAGCACGCCTCTGACATGTTGGTCCCACATGAACCGGCTGGACTTCGAGCAGCTCGGAGTCAGAATGAGGACGGTGAAGCAGTGTTTCACTTTTCTGCTGTTAGAATCCGAAACAGACGAACTTCCACTCTGACAATGTTCAGATCCAGACTAAAAAGTCTTTTGTGTCATAATAGCAGTCCTTAATCTGTACTCTTCTCTCATTTATCTTGTTTTAGCAATGTATGCTTTTGTGAGTGTTATATTTTTCTTAATTTTTGTCCATATAATTTTAATTTCCTTTAATATTTGTAAATCCCATTGAACTATTACTCCAGAAATGAACTGTGGCTGTTCTTCCTTTTACTAAATTGCATTTGTTATTTCATTTAACTATTGATTTTTCACATATTTTTATAATGCTTGCGTAAATATTACTAAATACATATAATATTTAGCATTACTCAAAAATTTAGGCAAGGGATTACGCAACACTTGTGAGTAGAAAAGTAAAAATATTTATCCTCGTGGGATTCTGATACTATAAGCATGCTTTACAACAATAACTCAGTGTGGTCACATGCAGCCGCTTGACACAAGACTTTTAAGAATTTCTACAGTATTTCTGTTTGAGTAATATGAACTGTTGTATCCATAAACCTTCTTTGTCTACTGAGGTTGCCCTTTGTTATTGGCGTGCACTTCTGCTGTGTCTCCTGGACACTCAGACGAAAGGATGGAGATTTGAATCATGCGCTGAAATCAGAGCAGATGTTCATCATCGGCGTCCAGATGGTATTTACAGTCTTTGTGTCCAGACTTCAGCAGACATGAACTGTGCGTGGAGAATGCCACTGCTGGCTGACCCTCAGCGAAACAGAGTTTGCAGAGTTTTTCAGGAATGCAACAAGGAAACTAAATGCAGGAGATCAGGAACCAGCGGCTAATAATTCTACTTCCGTTGGGAAACAGCCCTGTTCTCATTTCCCTGTGAAAGTAATACTTTTCTTTGAGGAAAAGTGGATTTTCTTTTTTTAGAATGCTCTTATGTACTCTTCTTAAAGCTATGATCAGTTTTGAAAAAGTGTAATTGTGCATCAATATTACAAACAGACTCATAACAGTTGTGTGTCTCTGGACTGCAGTTTAAAAACTTGCAAACAGCATGTTTGAGAAACTTTCAGAGTGTAATTTCTGCTGTGGGTTTACAGATCCTGTCTGATGAAAATGTTGTTTGTAAGGTTTTTTCATGTTACTATGGAGAATTTCTCGCGATGAAAGGCATGATTAGGAAAATTCAGCTTAAAACAGCATTTCTTAGTATTTCGTTATTCAAATTGTTGTGAGTCAGCAGCAGATCAAAAAAGGCCACCTGAAAAAGATCTTATTTGTGAAATAGAAATTACTCTGGGTGGGTCACAAGCTCCCTGCTCCACTCCATTCTGATGCATCCACTTGCAGACAAACAGATCCATGAATGTCTTTGTCTTCCTCCTCTGAGCTGGAATGTGAATCTAAACTGCACTGCGGGAAAGCTCTGATATTGCTCGCCCGTTTTTTTTGTACTGGTAATGCCAGACTGGGGTATGTGAGGGGCTGTGAACTATCGGGAGAGAGACTGTAAACAAAGGGATGATGGGAAGTGCGGACAGACTTCTGCCCACAACTTTGACTTCAACTGAATGAACTGCTCTGCAGAAAATATATTTTAAAAAAAAATATATATATATACATTTTTTTAAATTTTGGCTAGAACAGCAAAATTATAATTAAAAGGCCACTGGGAATAGATATAAATAAATAAATATAATCTGAAAAAATATATTAAGCTTTAGGTTTAAAGAAAACACTGATTTAAATAATAAACCTTTATTTTTATTTATTTTTTTCTGAGAAGCAAGGCACAGAACAAAAGCTCCAAAGTATCTCCTCTGAGAGAAATCAACTTAAAATCTTTATTAGCACTGTGCCTGGATGTACAATTCCATAACAGGAAGATTGTTTTTATTTATGCCGTTGCAGCATGACTCTTTTAGTCTTGTCATCAGGTGGGATGCTGGTTACACCTCAGCCACATCACCATATCTCCACAGAGCCACACTCTGGAAAATAACCACGCAATTAAATATCCCACGCTACTTGACATGCATGAGTGACGGTAATGAACGCTGCACCAGGCCACAAGCCGCTCCCAGAGGAACTTTGAATATCAATTCTCTGAATATTAAAGTGACCTCAGTTACTTTAACAATTTTCAGTCCAACTGAAAACAGATCTGTAACAGGTCCTGAGACTGGGTAGAACCAGACTCTCGAGCTGAAACAGGGACAATGTAGAACCAGTTAGCTCTGCCGGTCCAAAATCATAGCGATGTTGTTATGTAGATTATTGAGAAATCTAGAAAAGCATGGTGGGCTTCAGTGTTAGTTTCTGTGACGTTTCTTCTACCTGGTGTTCAACATGGAAGAGTTTTTATGAGTCTCATTGTTACTTCTATCTGTATCTTATCTTGTTTTTATTCTTAAGTGTTTTCATTTTCAGCAAGCTTCAACATTTATCCAGAAGTTTGGTTTGATGATAGGATGTAGATGAATGGCAGAGCAGGCGGTGTGAGTACAGACAGATAGAAACCAATGTGTGATCACATAAGCAGCCTGACCACACAGCCTCTGAAGTATTTCTGAATAGTAACTGTAATGTGTAAAGCACTCATTTAGTGATTTGAAAAGGAAAGAGCAGAACTTTTATTTATAGAATATTTGTCACATCAAACATAATAACTATGCAATGCGTTTCATTTACAGTTCATAGTAAATGCTGATGGGCAGAAAGTGAAATGATTGTCCTCATTAAAGCAAATGGACTTTTATATAGAGTAACAATTTACCTTTCCTTAATATTTATGACTTAATGGACTCTTTAAGCTCGGCTCATTACGCCATGATGGTTTTCTTAATCTTAAAGCATTCAGTCGCTTCTTTAACTTTGTGATCACAGCTTCCAAATCACACAGTTCATCTCCAGAAAAACCTTTTCATTTCACCTCCCAGAGTTCAGTGCTTTTTCTTTCCCTTACCCTTAAAAGGCCATGCTTTCATCCCCATCCAGCCCATCTATCACAGTCAGAAATCCAGCTGCACATATTTTTAGGAGGTGAGGATTACCTTTGATATCCCAACACATCACCCTCTGAGCACCGCTGGAAGACGGCATGCGTCCATCTGGAGCTGCCAGCGATCACAGAGGCTCCTGTTGCCCTGGAGATTAGGAGATTACATGGAAGAGTGAGGTCACAAAGGTCATGGGGAACATGTGCAGAGCGCCACATCCGCATATGGGGAGGACAGAGGTGCATTATGTATTCATTGGATAATGATGCAGGGAGTCGATCAGAAGCTTAAAAGGAGCAAAGTTTTAACAGATTTTTGTACAAATGGGCAAATTACCACCTCTCCTCCAAACCACAGGAGAAGATGAGAGTGAAAAAAGACTTTCACAGTTCAAATGTAAAAACAGTCTTTAAGGTTTCAATGCTGAGTGGAACCTGCAAAAAAAAAAGAAGAAATCAAAGTCTGTTGTGGAAAAATTACTTCAACAAATGTGTACTGTATCAGCCATGATGATGTCATCGTCTGCATGATGGTGTTGTCTTCAGACACGGATTGGGGTCATTGTGGTTCAGCGTCTCCCACAAACCTGCAGATATTCTGCTCTGACAAAATGTTTGTGTTCAGGATTGGTACCTTTCTCTCAGTTTTCTTGTCTAAGTTCAATCAAACCTTAAATCCTTTTTTTTTTAATACATAACCTTCAAAGTTTGTCCAGACTTGGTAAATCATGAAGGTTGAAACCTCTCATTCCAGCCGCTGGAACGGTGGCCAGCCGTCATTCTCATTTTTACAATGTTATCTTGGGTGATTTCTTTTTCAGCTATTTCTTTGGGTTTCAGTTTGAAATAATGATGAGGCTCTTTAAACCAGTGGAGCACAAAAACCAGCCTGCCTTGTAATCTTTGCTCCCTCTAACACAGGTCAGATGTTTTCTGAACCTGCTGCTCACAAAGAGCTTGAATAGATGACTGCAAAGCTGAGCAGTTAATCATTGTGGTGGGAAGCTCTGTAGCAGCCGGAATGGCCGGGTGAATTAAAACCATAAAAGAAAATGGGCTGAATGTTCAGTGAACTCAGCACAAAGCAAAGAGGTCAGCACAGCACTTCTACCAACATGAAGAAGGTTCTTTGTGAGAATCATGCAGCAGGTTCACTACTTCACAGAAAATACTTAATGACTAAATATCATTACGATATTACTGCAAAGATTGGTGTTTCTCCATCTTGATCTCTTCTCACCCGGTTTTCATGTCAGATTAGGGAACTGGAGTAAAAGTAGCTTGTTTAGTAGGTAACATTTGGATGAGGAGTAAGTTTACATGGCGGGCAAAGCATACTAACACCTATTTTTCATTTTCCTCAGGACGTCTTAGTAAAAAAATCTTCAAATAAAACATTTGTTTGGTTTCTGGTTTCACTTTTACACCTGATGTAATTAACCTGGACCTCACAATCTAAAGCAACCAAAAATCATCATGCTGACTTGGCAACATTACTTTGTGAATAACAGGGTTCCCTCGTTTATTGCAGGGGTTACATTCCAAAACTAATCTGCGACAGGTGAAAGCCACTAAGTGGGATTACACCTGTTCAACGCTGTAAAACTCCTTTCTACACTTTTCTCAGACATACGCAGACTTTTTAAAACTTTTCTCAAAAAATCTGCTCGCAATGGAAGATCAATGTTTTTATTAATGAGCCAGCGTATCTGTTTAAGAAAGTAGGAAAATGTCAAGATTCACCAGATATTATTCACAATCTAAGTTCAAAGCAGCTGATAAGAAAACTCTGATGACTCAGCATCCCAGCAGCATTTAAACACATCACATCACAGTTCAGCCAGCTATTTGAACCTCCAGCCACCAGAGGGAGTCCTCACCTGAGTATTGAGCACTGCTGCTCATTACTACAACTCCCATCAGCCATTGCCATAGCATTCTTCCTGTTCAGTTGTTTCTCATTGCTGTCATTAGCCACCAGCATTTATACCAGCTCCAGCCTGCACTTCATTGTGAAGTCTTGTTTTTGTCTTGTGTGAGCATTTCCTAGTTTGTCTTCCTGGTTCTCTGATCCCTTGCCTCTTCACTCGTTCTTCTTCCTCGCCCCTGTGTGTTTTTACTTTTGCCTGGACTCTCTAGGTTATGTCTTGCTCCTGCTCTACCACATTAAAACGTGCATATACACCTAAACGCCTCAGCCTCCTCCTTACACTTGCGCACTTGAGTCTTGGACATGTGAAAAGTCACAGCTTTAACTTTCAAGTGAGGTTTGTGTGTAAATGCAGTTTTGTGTGTCTGTAACAAGCAATTTTTATTTAGTTTTTAAAGATTTCTGCATGTGGCTAGTTTCAAGCTGTTGTAATTTTAAGTTGTGCATGTGTAAATTGTTTTTTCTTGTACTTATGCACAAAATAGGGCTGCCCAATACATGAAAAATCTGCAATATGCGATATCTATGTTTGAAACTTTGATGACGGTATGACTTGTGATAAATGGACAAATAGCAAAACAAAAATACTAATACATTTTCATTTCACTTTTATTTAAGTAATGTATGGTTTTCAGGATGTTTTTCATAGTTCCTGTGTTTGGATAACATTAACTGTCCTGAAACCAAAGTATGTCTAAATAACTGACTTTGGGGGTGTAGCAGATCACAGAACCCACGGTTCAGATCATGTAAAGTTTGAGAGTCATGGTTCAGATCATGTAAAGGTTTTAGAGTCACGGTTAAGATCATGTAAAGGTTTTAGAGTCACGGTTCAGATCATGTAAAGGTTTTAGAGTCACGGTTCAGATCATGTAAAGGTTTTAGAGTCACGGTTCAGATCATGTAAAGGTTTTAGAGTCACGGTTCAGATCATGTAAAGTTTGAGAGTCACGGTTCAGATCATGTAAAGGTTTTAGAGTCACGGTTCAGATCATGTAAAGGTTTTAGAGTCACGGTTCAGATCATGTAAAGGTTTTAGAGTCACGGTTCAGATCATGTAAAGGTTTTAGAGTCACGGTTCAGATCATGTAAAGGTTTTAGAGTCACGGTTCAGATCATGTAAAGGTTTTAGAGTCACGGTTCAGATCATGTAAAGGTTTTAGAGTCACGGTTCAGATCATGTAAAGGTTTTAGAGTCACGGTTCAGATCATGTAAAGGTTTTAGAGTCGTGGTTCAGATCATGTAAAGGTTTTAGAGTCACGGTTCAGATCATGTAAAGGTTTTAGAGTCACGGTTCAGATCATGTAAAGGTTTTAGAGTCACAGTTCAGATCATGTAAAGGTTTTAGAGTCGTGGTTCAGATCATGTAAAGGTTTTAGAGTCACGGTTCAGATCATGTAAAGGTTTTAGAGTCACGGTTCAGATCATGTAAAGGTTTTAGAGTCACGGTTCAGATCATATAAAGGTTTTAGAGTCACGGTTCAGATCATGTATAGGTTTTAGAGTCACGGTTCAGACCATGTAAAGTTTGAGAGTCATGGTTCAGATCATGTAAAGGTTTTAGAGTCACGGTTTAGGTCATGTAAAGGTTTTAGAGTCACGGTTTAGGTCATGCAAAGGTTTTAGAGTCACGGTTTAGATCATATAAAGGTTTTAGAGTCACGGTTCAGATCATGTAAAGGTTTTAGAGTCACGGTTTAGATCATATAAAGGTTTTAGAGTCACGGTTCAGATCATATAAAGGTTTTAGAGTCACGGTTCAGATCATGTAAAGGTTTTAGAGTCACGGTTCAGACCATGTAAAGGTTTTAGATTCACGGTTCAGATCACGTAAAGGTTTGAGAGTCACGGTTCAGATCATTTTTCGAATCAGTAAAAAGACGAAAAAGGAAAACTTACCAGATTAAAGCTAAAAATGTATTTTTTTAATCGTTTTACAATATATATTTTATAAAACATAAAGTACTTCAAAACACAAACACACACAGATATTACATAAAAATGTGCTCATTGAGGCCTTTTTATAAAAACAAAACACTAATAACATCTTTGAATCCATGAAATTCCTATATTAAAAAATTCTAAATATGTTCATATATACAAAAGTGGATCTTTAAAATAAATAAGATGGACTGAAGAATTTACAACTTGAAATTCTTTAGTGCAACAACAACAAATGGAGTGCTTGATAGTGGAGTTCATGCCTCTCTACATGTCTCCCAGAGCTGGAAGAGCACAGAACTTCAACAGCAAGCTGTAAATAGTGTAACTGATAACTGACTCTGATGAGCTGAGGGAAATGCTTAACTCCATCAAGAGCAGAATCGAAGCGTTCTGTCAAAGTAGGTTTGTCATTCAGTGACATTGAGCATTTCCGAATGTGCCCGCTGATATCTGCTGTTTGCTCTGATAGATATCTGATGTGAGTCAGAGCATGCAAAGAAACTAGTCCTTTTCCTGCCTCTGTCCTCAGGAGCTGAGGAACCTGTAGAGATGCTTGGTATGACTCTGTTCAAACTGAGCAGCAGAACATAGAAGAAACCAAGTGACTTTGTGCAGGGCATGATTGTTGATGGAAGGCAGAGTAGAGTGTCTGTTCTGTTTTGCTATTTTGTCCCAGATTAGAACAATGCCTTTCCACTTTTCTTTTGTCTCCTTTTGGTGAGCCTCAATTGTAGCTTCAGTTTCCTGTTCTGCTCTTGGTGGTGAGCTTAGTGGTGTTCAGCGTGCTTTGGTTGTATAGTAGCCTCCAGCACTAACAAACGCAGTTCTTACCAGCAGACTGTTGTTCAGTGTTTTGTTTTTTTTCCGCAAAACTTTCGTGATGGTTGTGCGTGAAAATCAGAAATCTGTGGATTCTCTGAATGCTGACAGTTGTGTTTATCACTGTTGGTTGGTCTTTCTAAAATAGAAGCTATTGTTAGTAAAATATGTGCAGGAGGTGTGAAGTGGGACTTTGCCAGGTCTCCTCAGAGCTCCGATGTCCTGTAAACACTGCTTTTGTTGAAGCGGACTGAAGCTTTAGCATGTCTGTAGAGTTTGACAGATGTGCTATTTCTGTGAGTCCTGTAATGTAATGACTTTTAGAGCACAGTGGGCTGTGAGGGCTGGGTGGGGGTGCAGAGAGACTCACCTGTCTGTGTCCACTTAAGATCTGCCCTGCACTCACACCTCAGTGTTTTCTCATCATCTCTGTGCTGCAATTTGAACATTTTCTATATCTGATCAGAATTTTTCTGGCATGTGTAACGGAGATGTAAACAAATGTATTTTATTTCAGAGCTCTTAACTATAGAGAATAGTTAAAATGTTTGTCACCACTTTGCAATAACACACAAACACAAAACGTTGCTTAGAAAGAACAAAAAGGAGAACAATCTGAATTATTCCATACATGCTACACAGTCCTAGACATTCGGCCTTTATGTTCACATGCACTTTTATACTCTTTAGTCTTTTTTATGTATGGCATTCTGTAAATCAGCTGATTTAGTTGTTATTAAGCATTTTAGTACAGCAAAAGGCTTTTCCAGTTTTTCTCCTCAGATAATTTACCCTGATTTTTTTAAGCAATAATTTAAACTCTTTTTTTTTTTTTTTCATTTAAACAACTCTAAAAAACAAACTTGGAAAGTGGAGTCATTTGTAGCACAGAATATGGGCGTCCTGGATGCTCCCCCGAAATAAAGGGATATCTGCAGCCTGTTCAGAATAAACTACCTGACACTTTAATTTAAAAACAATTCCAAAATATCACAACTAAAAGAGGATGGACCCAAAAAACACACAAAAAGTTACCATGACCAAATCTTACAATTGGGTACACCAAAGCATTCATTTCACTACACATGTTACCGGCACCAATTTAACCTAGTGGGCTTGGAAAATACAGAAACACAACCGTAACCTACAAACCTTAACATTCTAACACCAGAGATGTTGCCAATGACACCTAAATAACACATGCGCTTTGACACAACACAGCTCTTTAAGTGTTGAGACAATTAATGTGAATCAGCTGATTCTGACGCAGAGTTGACTTTAGTGGAAATAAGAGTAAATAAGTAAGAACCTCAATGTACAAAAAGTATAACAAGAATAAGACTCAAATGACTAAAAAAAGAATCTATAGACACTTATCTTCACACAGAATGTACTTCAAACTACAAATATTTAGCTTTCATAGAGCAAATATGCAAATTAGGCTTAGTTTTTAATTCATTAAAATTATTAAGGTTTTTCACATTTAGCTCAAATTTATCGTATTGATTGCATCATTTTTCTTGCTTTCAGTTTCTTTCTTCAAATATACATTCTGCTCAGTCTCAAATCGAACGTTCTTATGTCTTGTGTGGCTGAAGAAAAGTTAGAAAAGAGTTTGAAAAAAGTTTGAACGGGAAATATTTCTGATGCATTTAGGGGGCAGCACACCTGTCTCTTGGCGCCTGCTTCATGTCCCTCAGCACATTGGGAGCACACAGGCAGTAACCCAATCATGCACACTATTTTGCGTTTTTTCCAAAACACATAGGTGTTGGGTGCATGCTGGATGTGATCTGTCTCAGCATTCCCGCTCTGACACCCCCATGAGAGGATCCATTTCTGTTCTCCAGCTGGAATGAGCATCTACATCGGCTATGTGAGGTTATGACTGAGCCGCCTGTGGGCTTTTGCTCTGTGTTTCTGCATAGTTTTTTCAGTCACCATAGTTAGGTGTTATTAATGAATTAACACAAAAAGGCTGATTCAGCATTTTTTTCAGTGAAACATTTCTGGGTGGGTGCTGTCAGTGAAAATCAAGTTTGTGTAAAAATGCATCCCAAAAAAACTGGGGGTGGGAGTTAACTGTCACAGCTCAACTTAGTCTGATGAATTCCAAACTTTTTGATCACATACTTACAACTCTTAAATGAACAGTTTGATCTTTTTTATTGCTGTTGTGTTAAAAAGCCTTTTTTAAAGGTTACTTTTTACAGTTCTGGGCAAAGTGTGGCTTTTGGTTCACTTTGTGTCCCAGTTGGGAAGGGTGCATCAATATTATGTGTAATAAGAGAAATACTTGTAATAAGAATATTTTATGTTGATTGAAATTACAAGGGAGAAGAAATCTATGAATCATATTTTATGCACAATGACATAAAAAGCTGCAGAACGCATACATTCCAAGGTTAACAAAAAGACAAATCACAAGATGACCTGGATACGGTACTGCTCTGAATCAGGCTAACTTTGCAGAATTGATTTCTGTAGGAATTTATTCCAACCTCATTTAATCTGCTTTTTGCATTTTAGCCTGGGATTCATTGTTAACTAATGTTTAAAAACACACACATAACAGATTTAACAGTAAGGATTTCCATAGTAACCAGACTAGGTTAAAAACGATGTTTCCTCAGTGAAACCTAATTATAGTTACGTTTAAGAAAGATGTCTGGAAAGTCTTGGTTTAATGACAGGTCTCATTTCGTGTGATACCCCTCTGGAGAAAAACCCTGCGGTCACTGAGTCGATAATGCATTCTGTTTGGCAGATTTCTCTGTGTGTTACTGAAACCTACAAACCTCAAAGAGCTGAGGCCGAATTTAAGGTCCCTTCAGAGCAATGTGAGAATGTCACTTACATCAGATTCAAGTAAACTGAATGAAGTAATTGCTGTCAAAATATCAGCTACAAGCTGTTGTTTCCCGAGGTTTACACAGTGTTTCACAGCCTATCTTTTAATAAATAATAAATGTAATTTGCTTGAGGTCTGATTATTTGAATGTCTGGATTTTTTGGGAAATATTTGTGAAGAACAGAGAAGAGTCAGTTCTCTTGGCCACAGTTGTCCTTGCACATTTGAAACTTTCATTTACTGGAAGAATGCTGATGAATGCTCTTTGATCCTCCACCCACTTCCAGTAAAAAATGTATTTTGCCACCTGGAATCAAGTTAAAGAAGTGCTGCTGTTGATGTCCTTCAGCTCTGTGCTGCAGCAGTCTTTTGTTTCCATGAGTTGTGCTTGGTTGAAAAAGAGCATGAGCACTCCTTTAAAATGAAGGCAATAAAAAAGGAACAGATTGGCTTTCATATTTTAAGTTTTGGGAAGCACTGATTTGGTTTTTGAGCATTTATCCATTTATCATATATGTATCACCTTTTCCTGAGTTTGGATTGTGAGGCCTGCAGTTTCAGCAAACAAGTACAGACCTCCCTCTCCCCAGCTACCTCCTATCCCACAAGCATTCCAAGATGTTCCAGACCCAGCCGAGAGACACAGTCTCTCCAGCGTGTCCAGTGTCTGCCACGAGGCCTATTCTTTGGTAGACATGCCCATAAACTAACCCCCAATTCACATCAAAGCAGCATTAGCATCGTGTAACACCAGAGCCATGTCAAAGCTTAACCATGATCATCTTTTGAACTTTTGTCAATGTGTCCCCAGTGGTCTTTTATTTATAATTATGCAGTGTTTAGCCAAAATTTAAAAAAAAAAAAAGAAACAGGACATAGTTTCTACAGAGCTGCAGATTCATTAGAAATTCCCCTCTGAGTTGTGGGTCGGACTGTTAGTCAAAGTACGCCTTCCCATCACCCCTTTGTTTACACACTCTCCTGCTAGCTTACAGCCCCTTACAACCCTAACATTAGCAGGGCACCAAAAATGACTAGCCTATTGGAGCTATCCAGCCATACAGTTTTGAGTCAGATGCAATCAGATGAGAAAAGCAAGTCTGTCTGTCTGCAAGTGGATGCACTGGAATGGAACGGAGCAGGGAGTGTGTTAAAAACACCAAAAATGCAATTTTCATTGGATTGGGTCTTTAAACCAACTGCCTTCTGTTTTCTATCTGATAATTCAGATTAGAAACATCATACAGTTTCATACAAACAATTCGCTGAAATGCCTACATTTGATGGAAGTTTAATTTTTCCAGCATCCCTACAATGACTTACAAAAGTACATCCAGAAAAAAAAGAAAAACAGAGACGTATGGATCCATATACAATAGATTTATCCACAAACGTAAACAGGCAGGGAGGGGCAAGGAGTCAAAAACAAGGAGCTAGGTAGGATGGCGAGAAGCAGGCAAGGGTCAGACACGAAGAGGTAAAAGAAAAGGATACATGCTCAGACTGAAAGACTGTGTGAAGCGAAGTAAAGGGCAGCCATATAAACAGTAGTGCTGGTGACGATGGGAAGCGGCTGTGACGACAGGAGTGGAGGGTGATGCTAGCCGGAAGTTGAAGTTAGGAAAGCCAGTGAGCGTCAGTACTCTAGAGAGAGCTCCCTCTGGTGGTCAGAGGAGGAAATGGATGGCTGAACCCTGCCAGAGCCACCCGCCGGAAGTAAGAGGCATTTCGACACCGGGGTCAACCACGAGGTCGAGGAGTGGGTGTGTCCAGATGGTCGCGATGAAAGTCAGTGATAAGGGAGGTCTCGAGGATGTCATCCGAGGCAACCCAGGAGTGTTCTTTGGGTCCATACCCCTCCCAATCCACCAGATACTGGAGACGACCACCCCGGCTTTGGGAATCCAGGATTTCGCTCATGAGGCAGGCCACCTCGCCATCCACCATCAGAGGAGATGTGTCACCAGCAGGGAGCTCTGACTGCATTCTCTCATCCTGGGGCACCGTGGCAGGTTTTAACAGAGAGGGATGGAATGTGGGCGAGATCTGGTATTCAGGTGGCATCTGGAGGTGAAATGACACAGGATTAATCTGTGTGATGATTTTGAAAGGGCCCACAAATCTGGGACTGAGTTTCTTACACGACAGCCTCAGCCGAAGGTCACACGTGGACCCAGACTGTCCAGGGGTCAGGCTGGGACCTCTCTGCCGGTGCCTATTGACTTCCGCTAGGATTTGGCAGACGGCATGCCTCAGTTGGACATGGACGGCGTCAAAACCAGGCATCATGATGTCTTCCGGTAGACCGAAGTGCCGAAAGACGTGTCAAGCACTGCTGTCTCCAGAGCGGTGGGTAGCTTAGACAGAGGTATCAGTTGGCAGGACTTGGAGAAGCGTTCTATGGATGACGGTGTTGCCTTGGGACCAAGGCAGATCTGTGAGGAAGTCAAATGCGATATGGGACCATGGACATTGTGGTATGGGCAAAGGCTGTAGTATACCGGCAGGGAGTTGATGAGGTGACTTCGCCATTTGGCATGACATACAGATCATCACAAACTGGGCCACGTCCACCTGCATCGTGGGCCACCAAAAAGAGCTTTATATTAGAGACAGTGTGCCTGCCATATCTGGGTGTCCTGCCACAGGCGTGTTGTGCACCAGGTGGAGGACTCGTTGCTGATGAGTAGAGGGAACGTAGACTCGACCTGCCGGACAGGACGGTGCGAGTAGATTGACGATGTTACACTCTGCCAGCACTGTCATGATAGTAACTCTCACATGTTTTTCTCACCTGAAAAACAGAAGGTTGCAGAGTTTAAATAGCATAACTAGATATTTATAATGTTCAGTTGGGGTTGAGAATGCCATTTTCCACTCATCACCTTCACGCTCGTGTATGTGATTGTAGGCACAATTCTTTCACTGTGAACGAGTAGAGTCTGACTGAAAACATGTTGCTGGCCTCATTTGAAGAACTGACTCAAGAAATCAGTTCACATTCGGCCACCAATGCTGACATCATCCCTTCTGCGACACTAAAAAGTCTGCTGACCAAGACGGTGTCCACTGATTTTGGAGTCTGCACAGCCAGGACCACTCTAGCAGAAACAGTGGAAACGCTCCTCCTCCGCACTTTCTCTGAACCACTGTACTGTTTATCCACCATTTGGGACCCGAGATACAAATATTTGTACTTTGACACAGCAATAATGGCCACAGCAGGAGAAAAGCTCCAAAAGTAAGTTCACAGAATGATGACAGTGAGCAGGGAGGACAACTGTAAAGCACCAGGATCATCAAGTGTACCCACAGAAGAGGAGGACAAAAGACAAAAACTGCGTGAAGGAAATGATGCATCATGATACAGGACATGTTCAATAAAATCCTGGAGGAGAGGCAAATCATGGAGCAACAAACACTGGAGAGAGTCCCAAGAGTTCTCCAGGTAATTTATTTAAAAAAAAAAACCCACTAAAAACTACACTAAAAATAATTTAACTGATGAGGAAGTAGCTGTTGCACAAAAGCACTTTCATTTCACTGTCATTTTTTTTAAATTTAAAGTATTGTTATGCAAAATGATTTTTTGTTGACATTTTAAAATATGTTGTTTACAGTAAGCAGTTTTAATGTATTTTTTATTGTTTAAAAACACTTTATTTTGAAGCACTTTCTTTAAATGCTGTTATTTTCAAGTCCTTTTGAAGGCCTAATACTTGTGTATTTCTTACGTTTTCTGTTTTGCATGCATGTCTTACTGTTCTCAGAATTGTGAAGGCTGTTGCATTTCTAATAAAGCAAAAAAGGAAACGTGCTTTTCGATATCTGCAAATATCAGCTATCAGTCACATTTGTAGGAAAAATATCGGTTATCTGTACCGACTGTCCATCCCTAAACTTAAGGCAGATTGTTACAAAAAACAGAAAGAGAAAATAAACACAAACACCAAAATAAACACAATGTTTCAAACACAGTGCTGCCCAAAGTGTTCAGAATCTGACAAGGAAAAACAGAGGGAGTGATTAACAAATATCAGGTCAACATTTACAGTATTCAGCTTTGTTTGGTAAAAAGATTATTTCTCATTTTGCCTTTTGTTCACTAAGATACTTTGATAAATGTTAAAGCAATTTCAAAGATTTGGCACTCACTCAACGATGTAGATGTAAAGAAATAAGACCCCCCCCCCCCCCCCCCCCACACACACACACACACACACACACACACACACACTTTCTCACTCCTTGCAGGTGTAACATCCACTTAGTTTCTTTGATTAGGAGTTTTACAACCAGCAGCAACAAACCAGTCCCACACCGTGACACGCAATGGGAAACCACTGGCAGGAAATGTCAAAGTCTTTCATTTGTGCCTGAGTGTTAGTGTTAGTTCACTTTATGCACATGTGCCAACTGAAGGCTTAAAAAGCAAGTCACTGCTGTGATTTCTCAAAGTTTGAAAGTTTAGGTCATCTGATGCAAGAGTTCCTGCATGCTTTCTATCAAAAGTTCTCGTAAGAATTGTTGTGAATCTCATCGCAGCCTTTGGTAAGGAAAGAACACAATAAACGGGAGAAGTTGCAGTACCTCAGATAATTCCAGTGTAAATGCTTTTGTTGAATGTGGTCGCTGAGGATGTGAAAGCAAATTTCTTTAATTATTGAATAATGTCCTTACTGTGCTAAATGTTTTGATACTAATATTGCATAATTTTCAAAGAAAACAAAGAATTTGAAGATTTCGTGAAAAAAATCGCAAAGTGATAGCAAGAGCGTGAAATTTTACAATGCTGAAAAGAATACCAAAAGTACAAGAGTGAATGTCCTACGGAAAGAAATCACTGTAATAACACAAATATGCATATGACACAGTAATTAGGAATCAGAACATTTCCAAATGTAGCACTCTGAGGACACCATCACATAAATAATATGTTAATAATTATAATAAATAAATGAATTAATAACAATAAAAATCATTCCTTTATTGTTACTCTGAAGAGACTCTGCTTCCATGAACATGAGCTGATAAATTATTCAGTAAATGATCGGGTGAAGTGTCTTATCACTGACACCTTAAAGATTTCTCTGATTTGTAAGAGGCTTTGATTAAAATTTAGAACAGGTTTTGTTAACTGCAGTCTGCTTCAGCCATTTAAGTATTTACTGCTGTTCCCTGTTTGACCCACACCAAAGTTTCTTTCCTCAAATGGTTCGCTTCATGGCTCCCCTGCACTCACCTGAACTCTTGCACTTACCAGTCAAACAGAACCAGTCTGTCAGATAGTAAAGTTTTTTTTCTAATACATTCTGTAGTGCTTTTCTTGAGAGTGCATGCACACAGATCTTCTATGAACCAAGGAGAGAAGCTAAACGAAAGAATAACTGCTGTTAGCTCTGCATCGGGAGGAGGAGAGGGTGAAAAAAATCACAAAGTGAAAAATGGCTTGTATGTCCTCAAAGTAGTGAGAAACTGTTGCTATTTAATGTATAATAGTCAGAAGAATAGCAGGACTAAACCCTCTTCATCCAGCTGCAGTTAGAGCAGATGTTTTCCCCTCCTTGTCCAGATTACATTTACAGTCTTTGGTCTAGGCTGGAACTGACATGAAGTACTCATGCGCAACGCTACTTCTGACTGAACCTGGTGAGAGGGGACCACTTTCAAGAATTATCTTTATTTTTTATTTATTTTATTGTATTTATTCAGCGGAAAAAAAACAAATCCACAATATGAGAAATCCACAGGTAGAGGACTGCATCAACCTTCTTTTAATGGATCAATGAAAACTAGTTTAAAAAGATGGACTCAAGCTGAAACATTAGTGGGCAAAACTAAAATGAGCAAAGAAAGTTAATATGTAAAAATCTTCTTTAGCTGATAAAACAAGTAAAAAAGACCTGAGATCCTGACTGGCCGAAGACATTTAAACCAGTGCATTTCAGAGCTATAACTCAGATGGATTGGGAAAGTTATCCTTTTTGACTGTGTGGGAACAAGCCAGGCTGATTTTTTCTTTTTAAAGAGGCATCTCAAAGATCTGAACCTGCTCTCTAAAGGGGAGTTTTTTGAAATAACAATAATCTGTCACAATCTCTTTTTTTTAATAATAAATGAACTTTATTCCTTACATTTTTTGAAAAACAATCTGAGAACAAGGCTGTAGAGGGTTGAGGGAGAATGTCCATTACAACAGAAAGAACATTCACTTGTTTTTTTTTTGTAATAATGACAGTGACACAATTTAAATAATTTCAGAGTCTGCAATTAAATAAATGTATATGGATTTCAAAAATGCGAGAAAAGGTTTTCCTGACAACATTGTACATCATCTTTTAACATGCCAAATTATGAATCTTAATGCTGTGAGTCATAATATGCTTTTACAAAGTGTATTAATAAAAATACAGATCAACACACTAAGACTTAGTGCCTTAATAATACACTGAAGACTAATTGTGAAACACAAAACAACATTCGTTACATCTTTTTCGATTTTAACTTTATTTAACTTGATAATATAACAGAGTGTTTTTTTCATCTTTCATAATAGCCTGCTTCCAAAGAAACATCCACGTTTAAAATGGCTTCTTGCCTTCAGCTCTTATCTGTTTGCTTTGCTGTTAGACAGAACAAACAAAAGAGAAAAAAAATAAACTAAAATTTCTTTTTGGGTTTCTCCCTACTTAAAAAGCAGAAACGTTGTGTTTGGCAGCAGAAGGACCTTGATGCTAGAGAGCAGAGTGTGTGGAGGCTAAGTGACCTGTACACTTACTAAATTATTCAACAAACACAGGATCAAACTATTAACTTTGATTACTCCATCAATTTAGAAGCAATCTGTGGCAGTAGGCACTCTGCATTGGACTTAGATGAAAGTAGGTTTGATGCAGCTTTATGTGGAAGTTTCACTAGAGTTAACTGTGTTCATTCAATTACACATTAAATGTAGAAATCATCAAATGCATTACTACTCTCATTCAACAAAAGAAAAATGAGAACGTAATCTGTGTACTTAGCTGCCATTGATCAGGAATCCTTAGAGTCAAAACTCCTGTTTACTTTGGGTTTACAAGCAGTGATCTGAAATACCAACATGAAGTCACTAAATCCATATTTCTGCTGGTCCAACAAATCAGAGTTGGGTCCACCTTTTATCAGATGACTGCCTCAGAAGTTCAGTTCATTTGCTCTCAGCCTTTCTTGGGTATTTTAGGGTGTATTCTGACTGGACACATTTGGTCCGCTTAAAGTTAACCAGAGTTCGTTCTCCCGATAATCTCGAACAACGTTTTAGTCTGAATACACCCAAGAGGACTCTGGTCCAGGACCAGGAACAGCTCTCTGACCCATCTTTCAAGGTGGTCTTGGTTTGTTTCCAATTGGACTGAGCTTCGGTCTGAGATTCTTCAGTCTGAATACTAAAAACTCTGGGAGCAAGATAACTGGACCAAAACGGCACCGTAGCCAGAGGTCACGTGATGTAGACATATTTCAGGAATGCAGCGATCAGTGGACAAATGTAAAGCACTGATTGTCGTGTTATCAAAGAGGAAATAACTGGTCCAACTGTTTACTTGTTAAAATGTTTATTCTAACACCCCTGAAATCGCTTCTTACATGGTTTTTTGTGTCTCGTTGCACAGCATGCGCTGCTGTGATGTCATCCCAAAAGCAAGCTTATAGCTTAGAGGTCAATGATGAGACACAGCAACTCATTGAAATTGTTTTCCAGACAATCTATATGTCATAAACACTTAGCGTACATTCATAATGTTTTAAACCTAACTAGTAATGCCAAAAGTACAACTAGTTAACTAGTAATTATTACAAGTGTGCACTAGCTCACTGGTGGGCACTATTTGTTCTCACGGTTGATGCATGTATCTTGTTATTCCCTTGAGGCTTGTGTGGCTACCTCATGAAAATGGAACATACCATTGTCCTGCTTATGGTAAATGTATCATCAAGTATTTATAGGGATAGTTTATCTCCAACAGTGTCTGATAGTGTAATTCAGACTGGTGGACTCTGACCTTGAATTTTATGGTCCTTTGAGGTTGTTCCAGCCTTTTTTGGTTTCCTTCTCTTCCGTTTTTACAGACACTTCTGCTTAAGATTGTCTTCAGTTTTGTGGACCTTAAACCTCTGAATCTGTGCAGCTGTAGTTACAGGAACACCAAGCTGCTTAGAGATGATCTCACAGGCTTTACCTTCAACATGCTGTTATGTGGTTGTCTTTCCTCTCAGCTGAAACAAATCTCTGCTTCTCTTTCTGTGTCTACTTTCATGAAATCATTAAGTCAGTCAGTACACAGCATGTCACCAAACAGCACAGCATCTGTTTTCACTCTAGGAATGTAGACTGACTGATTACAGTTATGAACACACCTGATGCTGTGATCCAAAAGGAAATGTTGCCCATGTCTGCTTGAAATCAGTTTTTAAAAAATGAAACAGATAAAATCGTAAAAATGAAAGAATGTAAATTGCTCCATTAAATAATAATCATTGAAAGAATCAGGTGTTTTTGTGCTACAGAAGTTTTGGAACAGGTTGTCCGTGTGGCTGCCTGTTAATGTTGGAGTAACCTGCAGACTTTGGTCACTGCCTTTGCCTGCAGACATATCTTCATGGATGCAATTATTCAGATTTTCTAATCCTTAAATTGCTGCTTGTGTCAGTTCTGGATCCAAGTACGGGCTTGGAGATTTAAAGGCAGCCCGCCAGCAGCTTGTTGTAAGCTGCAGACCCATATCTGCATTGTGAACAAAGCAAGCTCCTGACCTGGGGGTGAACAACACTTTTTCCTTCTCTTTTCAGCCACTTTAGTAGAATCTGTGATCTGAAGTTGCTGAAAGAAAGAGCAGGTTGTTTCATGAAGGAACAGTTGTTCTCTGAAAAGACTCTCTGTTGAAGGAATTTTCCTCCATCACTCTGCATTCAGAGCTGCAGCATGACTGCTTCAGACAGCTGGGCCAAAAGGTCAAGAAAGCTCAGGCAGGTGGGGGTTATTAGAGATGTGGGGCAGACTTCTTAAAGAAATCGATCTGTTCCCAGAGGCAGAGGTTTGCATTACAACTGACAGAATAGAAGTGCACCTCCAGTTACCGAGAGAATGTCTGTGCACTCAAATGTTCTCATTTGTTGGACTTTCACTCTACAAATGGGACTCTTTAGTTAAAAGATCAATCAGAGGAAAGTGTGTAAACACAAAGTGTCACTCTGTGACTGTTTTTAGAAGTATTTTTTTCCAGAGCAGACACACCATTGTTTTTCTTTCAAATATCCATCTAGGACGTCATAGGACTGAATATGTTTGGTCAACCAAAAAAAAGAAACCAAATTACTCATCAGCCTTGATGCTCATCAGTCGACTTCAGATCAGAATGTGGATTTATAATTACTTCTAATTGTTGCGTTCAAATTCGGTACAGCAAAGCTATGCTCCAATCTGGTTTTCCACATTTCAGACGGCAATTTTCTCCAAAAAGCCAGCTGTCCAGCTCACAGATGTGAGTACAAAGCCGGCCACTGCTGCCCTCCACAGCTGTGAGGAGAAGGTTCAAACGACGCACGTCAGCAATCTGGTTTCCATCCCAACCAGGTTGTTTCTGCTGTTCGTGAGAAACCCCTCACAGGCCCCTCCGCTATTTGTCTTGGCTGTCGTTCATCCATTAAGGAGTAATGGATTTGATTTTGTGCTAATTAACTGATTCTGATGCTGCCTTTGACAGATGACACAGAAACTTGACTTGAAATCATCTTTGGGCTTCGTTGAGCTAACAGTTTTGTTGGCTTTTTTCATCTGTCATTCATGCTCATTTTACTTGTCATAGTGTCTGTAGTTAGTTTAGTTGAACCCAGAGTTTGTAAAGTAAGATCTACGTTATTATGTTTTGAACATGTCTGTTAGCTTGCTGATATTTGACTGAGAAAATAAATGAAGGGTAACATATTGAATCTTAAATGTAACTATGCCCCTGCGACAGACTGGCGACCAGTCCAGGGGTGTCCCCTGCCTTCGCCCATGAGTAGCCGGGTTAGGCTCCGGCAGCCCCGTGACCCCGAAAGGGATTAAGCGGTTCAGAAAATGAATGAATGAATGTAACTATTTTAGCTGAATGTTTGATTTTTCATGGAGATGGAATGAAGGCGCTTTGGAGCTGATGTTGTGTAAATCCAGGATTACAGGCTACGAATTTAAGGTCAGCTCTAATAGACAGCTGTAGTGAAAACGAGCAATCTGACACCTTCAGGGCTGCACCACAACTGCACACACTAATTAGAGGCAGAGGAGGGAGAGGGATTATTGTAATAAGAGGAGAGTCCGCCATACACTGACAGCTTTCAGTCTCTGGGATAGATGGGTCTAAACTTGAGGGGTTGAAAGATTTCACCATGACTTTGCTGCATCACAACTGTTTGCACACCCCCATGCATTCACTGTCATTAACAGCCTGCAGCTGTGCTGTTGGAAAACCTTATCATTCCTAATAATCATTTCTCAAATAACACCAAAGATTGCATTAAGGATACGCTGCATGGCGGTCATGGAAGTAAAAATCCGCCTCTGGTTCCAGGGCTTCTTCCATTCAACTTACTCTGATTGTTTTTCTTGTATGTGTGGTCAGCAGACAATTCAAGTTCTTTTGCTTTTCATGTTAATTTTTGCAATTCAGAAAAATGTAAAGATAAAAGATGAGGTTTACCGTAACATGTTGGGACTGCTGCTCTGTAGTCTTCCTCATCCTGGACAAAAACAGATTTGGCCAAAATATCAACTTTTAATGGACAGTGGACATACAAAAATAAAGGATTTTAAACATCTTGTTATAGATAATGGATAATGATGACAAACAAATGAAACAGACATGGTGCCAAAAGCCAAGAATATATGACACACCCAAAATACAACGGAAAGATGCTCCACATTGAGGATACATTTGATTTGTTAAATACATTAAATCAAATGTTCTGGTGTAAAATAAAAGTCCTGCTTTGACACACAGAACCACAATGCAGAAACTCTAAACATCTGGAACAAGAACTTAATGTCCTAACAGTTGAAAAGATAAAATCTTCATGATGCAACTGTTTGCTGTAGATGGAGACTCACAAAAGACAAGACACTCAAAAAACACACTAATTTTATAGTAGATTACATTTTCTCCTTTTTTATTCATGTGCAAAATCCACCAATTTCTGCTTTAAATACACATAAAGACCAAAAAGAGCTTCCATCAGAAAACAGCTGTCATCTATAATGAGAAACTTCTAAAGATTAGTACACTCCATTACACACACAAAGTCAATTATCAGGATCGTATGAAGGGACCAACATCCTTACAAACGACAGGAGGAAAGACACAAACCAGGATGGACCAAAATAAAAAGAAGATCAACAAGAAAACAGAAAAAAATAAGAAAACAAACAAATGAAATGGGAGAGAACAGCTTCAAAGAAGCTATAATCATCACACGTTCATTTACTCTATTTTGTTTTTGTAGCTTCATCTGTTATCAAAACCTCTTCATTTTAAAAATCTAAAAAGATGTGTATAAGAAAGAAGATGGTAAGAAAAATGCATCAGAGAAAGAATTGTTATTCTGACAAATACAATGACTGAGTAAAATAACTGTCTATTTATCAATAGAATTCTGTAGGATTTTGTCCTTCTTGCGACCAGCTGGTATTTCCTATTTGGAACACGAGAAAGGAGGGGTTGAGCTGTCCATGTTTTTACAGGCTATTGGAACTATCCAGAATGAAAGAGAGTCTTCACACATCTAAGACAGTGTAGTGTCCATAAAACTCAGTTAAGTGACAGCACAACCAAGTTAGAGCGAGAGAAAATGAGTCTTCATAATGGCCTCTTATTGAAGAATGCATTTTTAAAATGATGTTGTACAAACATAACAGCAGATGAATCCAGTTTGCTGTTGGAACCACAACATAATTCCACATCCTTTCCCTGGTTAGAAATACCTGCTGAGGTGTTGAGTGGGAGGCCTGTCTGTGTTGCAGTGAAGCTGAGTCTGAAGAGAATCAGGTTGGGTCATTTGATCTGCAATCATCTGCTGTGTTTTGTTTCTGCAGCAGGTGTCAACAGACGTCCGGCTCTGGGCGATGCTATCGCCGGCCTCTCTGTGCAGGAAGCCTGCAGGAATAAATTTCCTTTTCAAATGTTTCTAAGCAGCTTACCCTCACCCACTGTTTGTCAGTGACCACTAGAGATTCTGCAGGGTCTCCCTAAAAGCACAGCACTGTGAAAAGGAAATAAGTCAGGAGTTCTATACATTTATAGGACAGAATAAAAGCAGCTAAGCCTTTGTTGCTGCACCTGAATATCCTTTCCATTTCATAATATTAACTTCTTAATCTTATGAGTGAAGTTCAAAACTTTGACAAGGGGTCAGACGGCAGCTGAACCCTGTTAACCCCCCAGCTGTAGACTTTTGCAGACAGAATGGATCATTCAAGGTCTCTCCAAGAAACTCCTCTCTAACAATTTCTTTGAAATGTCTCATCAATTCTTTATTAAAGCTAACACAGATAAACAAAGCTATGCTTAGCACACATTCATTCATTCATTTTCTATACGGGCAGGGGACACCCCTGGACAGGTCACCAGTCTGTTGCAGGGGCCACAATCACACACCCATACACACACATCCACACCTAAAAATATTTTAGAGTGACCAATTAACCTATGAAGCATGTTTTTAGAGGGTGGGATGAAGGAGTCCCTGGAGAAAAACATGCACGGGGAGAACATGTAAACTCCACACAGAAACACACTGTTTCCAGTCCCCCAGCCAGGAATTGAACCGGGGGCCTTCTTGCTGTGAGGCAAGAGCGCTGACCACTGCGCCACCGTGCAGCCTTAATTAATGTAACCTTACATCAAAATAATAAAAACGTTACACATCAAATAGGCATAAAACACCGCTCCATCTCACATTCATACCTGTGTCTTTTTATGGGTGTTTTTTTAAAGCCAGACATGAAATCTGTATTTCAGAAGTGGGTCATGATAAAACAAAGTTTGTGGAAGCTCCTTACTTTTCATTTTATGTTGGCATCTACTCTGTCTAAGCTGTGTTTTCTTCAGGAAGAGCACGTGCCTGAACCATCAGAAGCCAAATTATTTTTCTAACAGCACCAACAATTCCCACAGCCTCTTTCAGAATCCTCAGCTGCAAAAGCTGTGAGCCCTAAAGCAATAAATGTGGTACGCACAGTTTGACATTTATTGCACCTGTATTAAGCCATTCTAACTCTTAATAAGCTGCAGATGCTGAAGGGATTGCAAAAATGCTCAAGCTCCGAAATAAGAACACTCTTTGTTAGATTCAGTTTCACCACCTGACCAGAGCAGCTCAGGGCTCCCATTCATTTTGATCTGAGAGTAACAGAGAGGAATTAAAGGCAATTTGGATTCGGTGTCACACCACCCCCGCTGCTGATTAACTAACAGGAAATAGCTGTCTTGAGCAGTTATCTTTGATCTGTGTAACTGCTAGAAGAACACGATGTGGAGGAGAACAAACCTGCAGCTCATCATGCACAGAAATCCATCATTTTGTGACCGACATGCAAAGACAATATCCACAGCATTATGAATCCTTTGGGGATTTTGGTTTTTTTTTTGAGTTTTGTCCTCAAACCCGAAGCTTTCTGAAATGAAAGGATGTAACTGAAAGTTGCAAAACCCAAAGTTTTTCTGGTAGGGTTGAAGATAATACATTTTTGGTGGTATTCTGATCAGCAAAATATAACAAACTTAATTTGTTAGAATTATTCAATTCAATTTTATTTCTACAGCCCGATATCACAGCCAAATCTGTCTCATTGTTTTTACATCGATATTTGCAAAGAACATAAAGTCAGTCATAAAAATGTAGACGATAGCTGGTTGTTAAACAGACTAAGCTAAACAAACTTCTCTGCCCTTTGCAGTGAGGAAAAACTCAAAAAAAAACCCAGTCTCTCTTTGAGGAAAAAAAACTAAGAAACCTCAGGGTTTCCCATGAAGGAGAGATCTTCAACCCCGGACGGACAGGTGATGTACTACAACTATTAAAGAAAAATTAGTGTAATTAATTCTGCAACTACGTGGTTGAATAACAAGTATATGTCTAATAAACAAACACTTCTAGATAAACAGCTACAAGTTAAGATAACAGCTAAATATTTAAATAAACAAAGCTGGGGTTGCTGGAAGAGCCGGAAGCAAAGTCACATACAAAGACAGAAACTCAGATGATCCACCTGAAAACATGAGCTGGAAGCTTATTCCATAAAACAGGAGCTTGGTGGCTAAAGGCTCTACCTCCAACTGTGCTTTTGGAGACTCTAGGAACCACAAGCAGTCTTTTGTGAGCGAAGTGTTCTGTTTGGTTGGTAAGGCACTATGAGATCTTTAATATAGGATGGGGCCATCCCATTCAAGGCCTTATAGGTTAGCAGGAGGACTTTGAACTGGATTCTAAATTCAACTGGGAGCCAGTGAAGTGAAGCTAACACAGGAGTAACGTGTTCTCTTCTGCTGGTTCCTGCTAACAATCTAGCTGCTGCATTTGGAACAAGCTGAAGACTTTTTAAAGAACTTTTAGGACATGCTGCTAGCAAAGAGTTACAGTAATCCAGCCTGGACGTAACAAATGAGTTTTTCAGCATCACATTCTCGATAATACATTTCGTATCCTAGAAATAATGCGTAAGTGAAAAAAATGCAGTTTTACAAGCCTGTGATATGTGAGCCTTAAATGAAATAAATCCTGGTCAAATAAAACCCCCAGGTTTCTAACTGTGGAATTGGAGGCTATATTTACGCCATCCAGGGAGACCATCTGAACAGGTAGGGCATCTCTGAGGTATTTAGGACCTCAGAGATTAGACCTCAGGTATAATGACCTCAGTTTATTCTGGGTTTAGGAGGAGGTAATTAACTGCCATCCAAGTCTTCTCTATGTGGTCATTCTGGTCAGGCTTAATAGATAGATACAAATGTGTATCATCTGCATAACAGTGAAAATGAATACAGTGTTTTCTGATTATGTTCCCTAGAGGCAGCATGTAAAGCATAAACAGGATGAGTCCTAGAACTGAGCCCTGTGGGACTCCGTGGCTAACTCGACTATAATGGGAGGAATGTCCATTTACATGAACAAACTGGTACCTATCAGATAAGTAGGATTTAAACCATTGAAGGGCAGATCCTCTGATCCCTATGTCATGCTCTCATCTCTGGAGGAAGATGCTGTGGTCTATAGAGTCAAAGGCTGCGCTAAGATCTAACAGGACCAGAATAGAGATGAGTCCCTTTTCTGTGGCCAGTAACAAGTCATTAGTGACTCTAACTAGTGCAGTGCTTTTTTCAGAATTGCAAAAAAAAAGTAAAGGTTTTTTTTAGCACATAGGTCCTTCTTATTATTATCATCTGGTTTTCCTTAAGCTGACCAATGTAGACATGGACAGGTATGTGTGTGCATGTGATTGTTTCGAGCACTGTGACCTGTCAGGCAGTGAACATGTTTTAGAGAGCTTCTGGAAGCTCAGCTTCAATGTGCATTAATGCAAGCGTGTCCACATGTTCCAGTTCGCCTGCATACATGTTCCAGTTTTGTTTCGCAGGGAAGGTTAATGTTTAACAGTCACCAATGTGTGAACAGAGCACAAGGGCTGCTCTATTTACTCAGAGTCACTTCCTCCCTTATTAGCTCCCTTTACCTTCTTCACAGAGGGGAAGAAGTAGGTTAAAGGAAAAGTCATGCCTAGAGTCATTCACTAGAAGGGGACTCTGATCATTAGATGACACTGGTTAACCCTGAGAGTGAGGTCACATTCGAGTCAGCGTTGCTCCCAGAGTCCTTGAAGCATTTCACACTAGTCAGGATAAAAGAGGGAGGCATGAAAAGAGGCCTCTGGCGACATAAAGTGTTTTTTGACCTCTGTTTTAATCAGAGCTGGTCTTCAGCACCTCTTTTCTGACAGACGTTCTGCCTCGATGACAGCAGAAAAAAGATCTGAGGTGAAGATTAGCCTCATCTGCCAGTCCAACTGTCCAGTCTGTGGGTTCATGAAGCTGAATGCAGACACATCTACTGAGTATTACACAGCACCTCTGCTTTCATGTCCACAGCTCAGTTAGTCTTTGCACTTTTAATGACTGTTTATGATGAGATATTTATTTAGCCACTAAAGGGAATGACACAATTACATACATATCTTTAATGACTTTCTCCACATATCATTTCTTGCATACAGTCATCTATTCTTTTCCAATTATTGGAAGTATGGTTTATGAGTTTGCATGAGAGAGCCTGCAGTAATGACGTTGTAATTAAAAACATGTCACTGTGATGAAAGGCCAGGGTTTAATAGCATGAAAGTTATCGACGTGATCCCTCCCGAGCCCACAAATGGATCTAAAAAAACAAGTATGATGTAACGGCCCGAAAGGCCAGAAATGTTTCTGCAGTTTTAGTGGAGAAATGCACAAAACCTGCATTCTAAACACAAAATCAAGGGGATAGAATTCAAATTCACAAAGCTTTTTGTTTTCCCAAGACATGTTTGTTTGATGACTGGTTGTCCATCAAACACTCATGATGCATGTTAATCTGATATAACGGGCCTGGGTTTGCTGAGACTGTTTATACTGGAGGGCAGACTCCTCACAAAGAGCCTGTTCTTTCATGCCTGGGCTTTTTTGTTTTTTACAGCTGGCACACCACCATTTCTGTGTCTGTTCTCTCTTGGCTTGCCACAAAGTCCTAATGAAACCGTCAAAGTGGTGCATGCTCTGTGGAGTCTCAAAGGCTCATCCAGGTAGATTTTTGTTCTCTTATTTTCCAGGGATTCACAGGTTTAAGCACTTTTGTATCAACAAGAAAAAGCAAAAACAAGCCCAGATCTGCAGAATTGTCCACGCTGCATTCTAAAAAGTGAGTCTGAGCAAATGTAAGGTGGATTTTCTGGCTTTGTTCTCTAAATGTTCACCTCAGATGAACATGTAAGAACTCCAGCTGTATGCTGAACCGGCAGACCGAGCCCGTGGTCATTCTGTTCTCTGGGCTGTTCACAGCTCAACAGCCCATCTGCTTGTAACAAAACAATCTGTCCAGGTGTCCTTCTGTATGAACGCCGTTTCACTGAATGACAGAGACAGTTCGTACAGCAGAGTTAGAGTCCAAACTTCATTATAGAACATTGCTTTCCTCAGTGGCTTGAAGCTCCTGTGTATCAGCAGTGAGTGTCCACTGATGCCAGCTCCTTAGTAGTGAAAGTATCCATAGGCTGGACTGAAGGCACTTGATGATGTCATTAACTAATTTGCATAACTGGGTCACTCATATAGAACACGGTTACATGTAACACAGAGAAAACCATTGCAGGCTTAAAAAATAAGCTCGAAGCTTTTTCTTTATCAGGGATCAGAACTGGCTGAGTTAGAATAGCTCTGAAAAGAAACTTTCAGCTTTCTGTCACTGTGACAAGTTTTAGCCTTAAAGTTGATTTTCCTTCCCCTGTTTTGACTGTTTCGGATAACAAAGGAAAAAAATCATCTAACATGGAATTGTGCCGGGACAGCTGGCTGTTAAAAAGTGCAAATGTTTAGCTTCTTTATTTTTTAGCTTTGCTTTTTTTTAAAAACTGCATTTAATGAAAACAAATTGTTGGTCTATTTTATCTGCGTTTGGTGCATCCAGCATTTTGTTTTATAACCAGTTCACCATAAGCTGTTTTGCAAAGAGAACATAGGCCTCTGCTCACCACTAAGAACATGATGTCATGTTTAAATGATCAATGTAGTATAAAAGAATACACTTGGAATGGATTTAACCAAACACCCCTGGACTTTCCTGTACTGTAAAAGCAAAGTGCAGGTTTGAGTGAATGCTGCCGCTGCTTTCTGGACTTCATTTATTCCGTTTTTAAGTCCATTTTTGTGCCTGTGGACCATGTTTTTTTGCTAGTTGAACGATGCCACACCTCTGGGGTTAGTGGCTTCGGCCCTTCGGAGGAGGGCTCGAAATGATCTATCATGAGAATCTGAGACTCTCTGTGACTCTCTGCCTATGAGACTTTTGAGGCAACTTTATGTAGCTCTCTGGCCCTGCTTCAACTATTGTTACCACCCTCTACCGGCCCCCAAAGTCAAAAATAAATTTTATTCACTTCACTTTATTGACTCACTTCTCTACTTTTTCACACAGTATAATAATTTCAGTGGATTTTAATATCCATATGGATATTGTCAGCAAGTCCCTCATCAAAGACATTTTTTCATGTCTGGACCGCTTTGGTCTAAACCAAAGTTTCCCTCCAAATTAAGACACATGTATTAGATCTTATGTGCTGCCCAAGTGTTACACCTGTGGACTGTAAACCAGACCCCCTTCCTCTTTCTGATCATATGCTGTTATCTTTTCATGTCAACCTCTCCGTTTCCAGATCCAGTCTTCCACACACCATCATTTTCTGTAAAACTAAGGACAGCAACCTGGAAAATGTGTCCTCACTTATCAATAACCTGCCCTGTCCTGATAGTCTCTCCACTCCTGATGAACTGATCTCCCGCTTAGAGCCGGCTCTGGGCTGCGTGGCGCCCCCCCACCTTTTTTTATAGTTCGAGTTACCATAAGTGTACCCCAAGGCTCTGTCCTGGGGCCCCTGATTTTCATCAAATCCATTCTCCCATTTGATCCTACAGTGGGTACGGAAATTATTCTAACCCCCTTAAATTTTTCACTCTTTGTTATATTGCAGCCGTTTTCTAAAATCATTGAAGTCCATTTTTTTCTTCATTAATGTACGCACAGCACCCTATATTGACAAAAACACACTGAATTATTGACATTTTTGCCGATTTATTAAAAAAGAAAAACTGAAATCTCAAGTATTCAGACCCTTTGCTCAGTATTTCGTAGCAGCACCTTTTGATCTAATACAGCCATGAGTCTTTTTGGGAAAGATCCAACAAGTTTTTCACCCCTGGATTTGGGGATCCTCTACCATTCCTCCTTGCAGATGTCAACACAACATTCACTTCTGCTATGCGGATGATACCCAGCTCTACTTCTCCTCCAAGCCTGATTCCACTCTATCACCTGCCTCCCTCTCCAATGACCTTGAACACTGCAAACTTCCTTAAATAACAAAGCATTTACAACTGAACTTAGTGTAGGAACAATGACCACCTTAAAGAAACTCCATAACTTTTCCATTGTCTTTAATAACTGCTCCTTCCTACCCTCCTCCAGGTTAAGATCCTGGGTCTGGACTACTGCAACTCTCTTTAATCCCCTACAAAACTATTTGCAAACTTCAACTGCTTCAAAACTCTGGATCATAACACAAACAACCCTCCACTCTTCATATCACACCTGTCCTGCAGCAGCTCTACTGGCTTCCAGAGCCTCATTGGATCAATTACAAACTCCTTACTCTGATCTTCAAAGTCCTTCACAACCTCGCCCCTCTATACCTCTCTGACCTTATCCATGTTGCCATCCCTCTCCACTCCCTCAGGTCTTCCTCCTCCCTCCCTCCAGCTGGTTGTACCCACAGCTCATCTCCATGGGGGGCAGAGTGTTCCGCTGCTTTACCTATCAGCTCTGAAACTCCCTTCCCTCTGATTTACAGGTCTGTTAGAAAAAGCAAAAGAACTTGAGAACTAGGGTTGGTAACATTGCTTTCATAAAAATGTTTCCAAAAACTGGGAACATTGACTCACTTCTTCTATATTTAGAAGACTTATTTGAACCTTGAATTTCAGAAATCAAAAATGGGATGCATACAACACCAAAGGCATTAGGGTGAATTAAATATTAATATTAAGCAGAAGGAAGGCCGTTTCACTCAGTTATTTGGGTGGCCACTGATGTTGCTCTTGGAGAAGTCTGTTTTTTTCAAGCACATTCTGCTGGATTTACACACACATCTCACACTAAATTTGTTTTTCTTTCTCTTTCAAGCAGAATGAATCAAATCACAAAGCTTAAATCACAATCTCAAATGAAATGCATGGCACAATGTGGAGCAATAAAGTCCTACATGTATCTGCTTTGCTCTGGTAAAGGCTAACTCATCCATTTGACACTGACACACTTGCAGCAGCACAATTTCTCTCTTGTGTAGGTTAAACTGTTGCTGCTTCTTGGTGCTCAGATTTATTGGACTGGTTTGAGAAAGCCAAATTCTCATCAAACTTTCAGAAATAAATACAGCTTAAACAACTTGAACTTAAGTCTACATATGAAAGATGTGATGAAAACAGAATAAAAGTCGCGCATTTTTCAACCCAGTTTGTTTATTTAGAGCCCAGTTTGAGTTAAAGTTTATGTTGGAATTCTGCTCTGCCTACAATCACTGACAAGAGCTCAACGTGGAATTCTAATCCAGAGCAAACTTTGCCTTTCTGAAGTGCACTTGTTTGTTTTATGGATTATGCCTTCAAGAAATGTATGGACATCAAATCATTTCTGTTCTAAACATTCCTCATGAGCTGGAAAACTGAATTACCTGCAATGATCCAAGTGGAAATACTGAGAGCTAAGGTGATTATTGAGTTTGATTTAAAAAAAAAACAGATATAGTTTAAAGAATACCTTTAAGACTTACAGAAATGCCACAAATAATAGATGAATCATTGCATGCCTTGATAGAGATGGTCAAGGCTTAAAACACCTTATAAATAAGAAAATAAAAGAAGAAAAGCAAAATAGCTGAAGAAGAGTTGACAGAAGAGCTGGATTAAAGCTGGAATTATGTTAAAAAGTTCTGAATAGTCCTGAAAAGGGCAAAACCCTGAAATCTAACCTCATGAAAGTGCAGGGACGATGTCCATGTGTGTGACATCCCAGCCACTGACAAGCCTCTTGAGTCACACAGGAAGCGTATTCTCCACACATACTGTATACAAGGTGCAGTTGAGGAACAAGATCTTTTCTCAGAAACTGAAAAATTGTATTCTTTTACTGAACTGAAGTGTCAAGTTCATATGTCATTTGTACATTTATTGCACAATTAAACTATAATTTGTTAGTCACAGTTCAATTTGGGATTTCTGCTCAAATTCTATGTTTATCAAATTTGGACTCATGAAGGAAAAAGAGTTTCTCGTCAGCTTTGGGCACTCTTCCTGCAGCAGAACATCAACCTGTATCAACAAACCACAATCAGCATGCAGGACCAGTGGTGATGTGTTCGAATCCCAAATACAATCGAGCTCTTCTCGGGAGATGAGCTCTGGCTCAGATTGGACGAAGCAGAGAAACAGCTCGGACTGAGCAGAAGATTTCACAGTTTCGGTCAGAAAAACAGAAGGTTGTTGTCGCACAGGGGGATCAGGTGGAAGTCTCCTGGCAATTCTTCAGTTCAGGATGACAAGGTCTCATGGAGTCGCTGGGGGAGCTAAGTAACAGACTTCTCTCCTGTGATTAAAAGCCCACAGCTGCTGGACCTGCTGTGCATGCTGATGGCTTTGCGGGAGGTCATCCGACTGCGCTTCAGTTTATCTTCTCCTTACCTCTGTTTTTGATTCAGACTCATTTCAGCAAGTGACATTGTGACGTTCGCTGAGTTTCCTCTTTGTCTTAACATGTCCAGTGCAGGATTTCAGCTGCACATTTAGGTGACCTGCATATCATGCAATTTCGATTACATCAACAACAAATTCATTGTTTGTCTGTTTCAGGAGTCCAAGATTCCCTTCAGGAAAAGGTCATAATGGTGTCCGGAGAAGGAATGCTCCACAGCCCAGACTTCCCACACACTTATCCCAGGAATATCGAGCTAGTCTGGAGATTGGTGGCCACCAACAACATGTGGATCCAACTCACATTTGATGCCAGGTTTGGGCTAGAGGACCCTGAAGATGGAAAATGCAAGTAAGACAACAATGGTTTTAAAACATTTATGTATTTTGTATATTTATGAGTTAAAGGGGAATTTTTTTCTGGTAAGAATGATGTCATAAAAGCAAGAAAAGCCCCATATCAATCTGTGTCAGTGTTCGTCTGATGAGGGATTTCCTCTGCATGTCAGATCCATGAAGGTCTGTGGTCCAAACGCGTCCTTCTGTAAGGATTTAAAGTGTGGCTATTTGTGAAATTGCCTTTGGTCTGTCATAGCACTTCATGAATATTGAAATGCCCGCCCGCAGCAGGAATTTGTTTCGCCCAAGACAACACAGTGGCGTCGATCAGAGAGGTAGATTTGCTGCTTATTTTAGCTCCTTATGGAGAAATCTAAATAACCCCCCCCACACCCACATGGCAACATGCATCCTCTTTGTCTCTTTTAGGTGAAACTGGTCTACGTCAGGACGCAGCCTGTGTGCCTCCATGTCGTTATAATGAATCTGACCAGTGTAGGAGCCCATGAGGCTGGAGTCGGAGAAGGGTGGTGGTGCCTTCCCTTATTACTCCTGGAGAGCCCCCTAATGGATTATAAATAAACTGCACTTCCTTTCAGAGCTCTGTCAGTATTTAACATGGCAGGAGCAGAAGAGCATTTATCTTCTGCTTAAAAGAAGATGTCAGTGAGAGTTCAGCCTCCTGATCAATGAGCAGTTTGTGATGCTGACTCTGGGCTCCACTGCGACACACCAAAGCTAATTCAATTGTCTTAAGTGCTGTAAGGCGCTGTCATCCATTCCAGCTTCTGCTCCTCACTTCACTTGCTTTGTTCGGTCTCTGCTGGTCATTGAACAGCAGTAACCTGAGCCCCAGCACACCTGCTGGGTGTCTGCTGCCTGTTGATAAATGGGGCTGAGATTGTTGTCAAACTCCTGGGAGGGAAAGTTGCACCATTGGGTCTGTGTGCAGACTCACAACCTTTGTCCCGTCTTTGCAAGACCACACTCGTCAGACACCTCAGAGCGAGAAGCCAGACAATGAAAAGATCCTTTTCCAGGGTCAGGCAAGTCAGCACCACTTCTGCTAATTCACTTTGAGCCGTTTTCCTCCTCCACCCCCAACACATTTGGCAGGCTGAGCAGGGAGATGAATACACATTCACAGGCCTCCCTCCCAATCAGCCTCTTCATATTTTCGGCGTGTTTAAAAATAAATTCCCTGAATTCCCTTTAGATTTTAGTTCTGCTTTAGCGTTTCTGCCAAAAAATGCCAAGGCTAAAGAAGTATTGAGTCAGGGTGCTGCAGCCTGTGTTGTGTCACCCCCGCGCTGCTGCACATGAGAATGGAGGGGGTGACGCTCGGCAATGTCAGGGGATTAAACAACAGTAGTGGGATTCGTGTCTGGCTCTCGTTGTGAGCCTGGAGTGAAAAGTTGAGGCTGAGATGAGAAGGAACCCGTGTATTTCAGATGCTCATCTGCTATTCTGTTTGTCTGTGATACAATGAAAGGAACTCTCTGAATCCGTTTGAGGGGGGGCACGTTGGGGAAGGATTTGTCTTTCTGCCGGTTGGCATAGCAGCAGAGTTTCTCCCCGATGAGACTCTTTTCCAGAGAGGCCATCCAGCTCTGTCTTCAGTCAGTCAAAAAAAAGTGTTTATTGTGTTGCCCCTCAGTCTTTCTGTTGGTTTATAATCTACATGCAGAGAAATCAAAGGTGACACGAAGTAGGAAGAGCTTTGTGAATCCTAATGACAGTTGTGTGTGTAGTAGACGTACATGCTCTCATCCCACTTTGTGTCTGCTCACACTCTTGTGTGCTGTGCATTTGTAAATCTAATAACCTAGAGTTCAACAAGGTAATTGTGATCACACGGTAATCTGTAATGATCAGGTCATTCTAGATTATTAATTTGTCATCTGTCTGTGCTGAGGAGTTGTCTGAGGAACAATTTTACCCAAATCCTGGCCATAATTACCTCCCCCATTAGGTCTGTGCAGATAACTAAAGTGTGCATATTTTCTAAAGCAAAATGTCCGAATTTCTACTCACACCCCCTTTAGTTGATTTAACCAAGCAAAACATCCCATTTTTAGAAATGTGCTCCACGTTGCTTCACAGAAACCACTCTGAACTGAAACTGTCATGCCTCTGCCAAATGCAAGCTCTGTCCCTGAAATGAAAATATCCAAGAGTAGCGCTGAATGAGAGGTTAGCGTGCCCACCATGTAAACTGCAGTGATTCATCCCGAAATGAAGAGTTGGAGAAACATCAGTGCTGTGCAGGATGCTGTGCAGGATGCTGCGCAGTGTGCACTCAGCTGTTAATAAATCACACCCAACATCAGAACCGCGTGTCTTAAGAAGGGGTTGGGGGCTTTGCACCAGCACTCCAGTTTAACTTTTTACTTCTGCACATCTTGAAGTCCCACTCCAATCATCGTTGGATCTATTGTAAAGTGTTCTCAGTGGTCTTTCAAAAAGGATTTTTCCATTTTTAGTTGTTCACCTTTGGACATATTTTGCCAGGAGTTACTACAGCAAAGCAGCTTTCACCGATCTGCACGCTTGATTTAGCAGAGTTTTCTGCCGGATGTCCTTCCTGATAAAACCCTGTATCTTAGGCAAAATAAATAAACGGTCATTTTCTAGGACAGTTTGTGCAGAATGACCAAAGTTCATTAGAAATTCTCCTCTGAGTTGCGGGCAGGACCATTGCTGCAGAGCAAGCCCGCCCCCTCTTCCTCTATCTGTTGCTCAGAGCCCAGAGCAAGGAGCTAGTGGCCCTCCCACCATATTTTCAATGACGCAAATAAGCTTTGAAACAGTATTTTTTTCATCTGCTCCTTATTCACATTTGAATCAAGTAATACTCAAAAATGCCATTTTAAACTTAATTTTCTTCATATATGTCCTCTATCTCCAGAAAATTGCCACAGGAAAATGTTAAAAAGACCAAATTCCTATTTGATTGGAGTGGAACTTGACCAGATGAATTAGAGCGTGCCTCTGTAAAGAGGGTCAAAGTTTAAAATACCAATAAGAAAATAAAAACAGAAAAGCCAAAACTGGCACAGCAATGAGTGGGAAACCAAAATAGCAGGAGAAAAATTGACAGAAGCTGTTTAAAGCTGGAACTATCCTTCCAAATGCAACGTCCTGATGGTCCAGTCCAGACCTGAAATCTAACCTCATCAAACAGCAGGGTTGATGTCCATTTTATGTACAGTTGGTGAACAAGAAACTGAAATGTTTATTCACTTTCTGAACTGTGTCTTTTGTTTTTATGTCATTTGTACATTTGTTGCGGGATGAAACTATCATTTGTTAGTCAAAGTATTATTTTGTATTTAAACTCTTTTCTCCTGTTCAGGTATGACTTTGTAGAGATTGAGGATCCAGCAGAGAAGGGACTCCTGGGTCGCTGGTGTGGGTCGGCACCAGTGCCACCGAGCCTCATCACCAGAGGCAGCCAGATTGTCATTCGCTTCATTTCTGATGAGTATTTTCCCTCCGAGCCAGGGTTCTGCATCCACTACTCCTTTCAGTCTACGGTAGGCCCCCATCACTGTGCAGTGCTGAGGTTTTTCAGCAAACAGACTATGAAAATAGGTTTTCTATTCTGTTCTCACTTTTAACTAATCAACTGCTACAAATTCAATTGTCTTGCTGCTTCAGTTTCCAAATCACTTTAGTTTCCCTTAAGTTTCCTCGCAGCGCTGTCCATAGACAACTTTATTTCCTGAGTCCTGCAGAAACAGACTCTGCTGAATCTTTCTGCTTGCTCTGTGAGCTTTAATGTTAAAGTTTATAACAGGGGTCTCAAACTCAATTTGCCTTGGAGCCACTGAAGGCAGAGTCTGGCTGAGGCTGGGCCACAGCATCAACGTGCATGCACGTGCACGCAGCTCGTGGGAGTCTGGGAGCCAATGCTAATTTGAATTTAGAAATGTTAACGATTCAAATTTTCTCATTTTTTAAAATATATTTTATAACACAAAATAAGATGAAAAAGGATCCTCGTGTAAACAAGTTTATAACTTCCTCAGTTCGATCCCTTCTTTGGTAGTAAATTTGTATGGAACATGTCCTGTATTATTAATTGTACTGTATTACTAACTTTTTTTGTACAAAATGAATAATAAAATCAATTAAAAAATACATACCCAGTAAACAAATCTAAAATCATTAAGTACATAAATCAGTAATAATTGTCAGTTTTCTGTTTATTCAGTCTTTTATATCTGCTTTATTCAGATTTAAATGTCCTGATTAACACAGTTCAATTAACAATGTTACAATTTAACTGTTAAATAAGACTTAAACTTTACAGTTCTTTAACCTTTCATGGGTTCTTCTGAACATGGCTTCTCATGCATACTTCTTACTGGACAATGCACAGAGCTTCCTCTCCAGCTGAGCCACGTTTGGTTTGTGGGAGGAAGCAGCAGTTTGGCTTGAAGGTGATTGTCAGTAAATCTGAACCTGTTCTTGGACTTAATGAATTTCAAGGTGCAGAAGTGCATTTGGCATCAGTATGTGCTCCCAATTTAGAATCTGAGGGAAAAATGTGTTTTTTTTTAAGTTTTCAAACATTTTAACTCTGGGCACAAGTTATTTAGAGTATCCAGTCACTCACTCCTATATTTTTATAGTAGAATTCAAACTGCGGTCAGCAAAAGAATGAGCGCTGTTCATTGCACTGCACAGATTTTAAGAGCTGGTTTATACTTTTAACTGACTCGCGTCACAGTGGTCACACGGATATTAGAGCAGAACTTCTCCAGTAGCTGCAGAATGTGACACCTGCTGGTGACGTCACCCACGACTGGAATTTAATATACAGAGTGCAATTGTGAGCTAATCGTGTCATTTCACTTGAATTTATTTTAGCAATTAAAGTACACGACTACAGAGGAAACTTTGTCCAGAAAAATGTCTTTTAAACACTGAAAATGATGAAATCTTACTGAAGAAGTTTGGAAAAAAACAAACTCCACACACAGAGACAGAGAGTGGACAACTAGATAGAAAATAGAGCAAGTTACTGGAAATAAATGGCTATAATTTCACATTTTGCAGCACTCCTTATTTTATTTTTTCTCCTTTGTATTGCCTGCTTCTGTTTAGTAGAAGAACACATCACTTCCTCCTTTGTCTTTCACCTGCACGTTCACAGCAAGTGAGTGAGAAAGATGTTCTTCATGTGAAAACTAAACACTGGAGTTGATGCGGTGCTTGAAAAGTGTAAACACCCCTCAGAAGTTCATCACAGTTATAGCGACAGTCGCAATCAAAACCAGCCATCATTAGCATGAACTAGACAGCGCAGTTGTGGATACGACTGATGAGATGACCGATCGATTTAAAGTATAAACTGGGCTTAAACCGGCATTTATTCTTCGCAGTTGACCCATCCCCTGTGGGAGATGTAGACACCACCGGGAAGCATTTGGTGTATTAACTGTAACCACAATCCTAAACTGAACCTTTCCTCCCGGCCTGTACAGCGAAAACAAAAAAAGTTCATCACGGGCTGCACGTGTTGAGAAAATAACATGTGAAAAGACGCTTTCTAAAAAGAAAAGTAGGAAACTCATTAATGTGGTTTGGGGGGGGGTCGGCTCGTGTGCAGGCAGCAACTTTCAATGAGAAGTCAATGTAAAAGTGCACAGATGGACGACAGTCTGCTCCATGCACGTTTGCATTGACTTTTCATTAAAAGTGGCCGCTTGAACACAAGTCGACCCAACTGGTGTGTGAGCAGCTTCAGGTTTCCTGCCCTAAATGTTTCCCTGCTTTTAGCCCGGTCAATGCCGCGGGCCGCCAGTTTGAGACCCCTGGTTTAGAACATTTGTTCTGGTTTAAAAGTCTCTTCTCTTTAGTAAATCTGATCTATATCTTCACAGCATTATTTTAGCAAATATCCAGTCTATCATCCTAAAAACTTTTACTCTGTAAAGATTAGTCCATCAAATCATGATCAATATGTTTGATAAAGTTCCCAAGTTCACTTAAAGTCTAGTTTATTTATTATTAATTAATAAAACAGGGAAATGAATGTATTTATTTGTTTTGTTTAATTTTTTTAGCACAAAGAGCAACAAACTTCCTGGACTATTTCTTAAAAACTGTTGGATGTCATTCATTAAATATCATTTCCACAACTAAAGTTGCTAAAATGATTGATTTGGGTCAAGAATGTTTAACAAACACCAGTGAAAGAAAGCTAAATGTTCTTCAAAAATACTAATTGCTGAAGAAACTTTTTTTTCCAGTAAAAGCAAGACGTGAAAAAACGTTTTTTTAAATGTGTATTTATTTCTTTTAAAATTAATGAATGAAAATAATGTTTTGACATATTTTAGAAAAAAGGGCTCTTGAAATGATAAACTATCAGTTTGGTTTAGTTAAATCCAACAAGTCACCTTCAAATGAATGCACATTTTTGGGTTTTTTGTATTTCTTCTCTGCTTTTTTTCATTTTTGTTCTTTATGGTGCGGAAACCATGAGGAGGAAAGGGAAACTTTGGGCTCCACACGTTCAGTTTGTCTTCCTTTTGAACCTCCCTCCGGCTGAGGAGGAGCTGGCAGCAACAGCGGCTTTCTGTTTCCGCTGTGGTTTACCAGCAGCTACTGGATGTCTGGGCCATGCCGAGGCCAGCCATTCAGCTTCTATTTAAACAAGCAATGATTCCTCCACACTACTTCCACGGGCTCAAAGGGGGCAAGAGTAAGAGCTGCTCTGTAATTCACAGGAAGGGAGCTTAGAAAAAGTTACAGGGATGACGCAGAGAGCTTGTGAAAACACAGAGAAGAAGGGGCCTGTTGAATGCAGGGTGGCGAGTGTTGAGCGCTGGGCCCTGCGGGTGAAAGCAGCAAACAAAACATACATCATTGTCCCTGCTGCGTGCTGAAAACCCAAAGCAGACCTGACCTGTGTCGCCCCTTTGGCATAAAAGATCCCTTTTCCAGGTTTGTTTATTTTATGGACTGCAGTTCAGATGAACATCCCAGCTTGTCTAGTCGAAAGCCCAATTTATACAGAACAAACAAATGCTTAGATGTGAACAGAAATTTGAAAGCAGAGGATCTCAGGTCAGCTTTTGCACTGAGCCGCAGTTTGGTGCCGTTTTGGAAGATGAAGGGTGTGAAACTCTGAGCTGCAGTCACAACCATGCTTTGGAACTGGATGGTGGTTTAAACCTCTAACCCAAGAGTCCAGGAGTCAGACGGAGAGGTTTTGGGTCCCGTTTTAGTCTTTGACTCAACTCTGGGTTCACATTTTCTGGGCGGATACCTGCAATAGTAATAAATCACATTTTCTTTGGGGCAGCTTTGGTGCAGAGGTAGAGTGGTTGACCTCTGATCAGAAAATCTCAGGTTCGGTTTCCGCCCTGCTGATCCATGTGCTGAAGTGTTTGGCAGTGAAGTCGCTAGCAGCGTATGAATATGTGTGCATGGATGATTGTGACTGTAACGCACTTCAGTGCTTCTAAGAAGGTAGTAAGTGTAAGCGTTAAATAAATACACACCACTTAGTTACACTGACCTCACTTGCATCATTAAGTTGTTTCAAAGAGTATTCATACCTCACCGTAAGCGTATTCAGAAGTTGATCACATTCGGCATCCTGTGAGTGCTGAAGCAGAGGCGCTGGTTGAAGGCCACATGGGGTCAAACAGAGAGCACTTTGGCAGTAGTTAGTCCACTGGCCTGGCGCAGAACGTCACGACCTTCCAAATCTGCTTTGTTGCTGGAGCGACTTTACTTGTCACATGAGCACTGTCACATCCAATTTTCTCTCTTAATTTGTGAAAAGTAAATCAAGTTGTGCGGAAGCAGCTCAGTTTCTGCCAAGCTTTCAGTGGAAACACTGAGGTGTTCACTCTGTTCAGTCTCTTCCGGTTTCCCTCAGTGGAAAGAACTCTTAACAACTTTGGGTCACGTTTGAATAAAAATGTGTATATTTCACATCAGTGGAAGTCTTATTGTTTTAGGGAAGAGAAACCTCTAAACAAGCAAAAAAAGGCTTATGTGAAGGTTGTTGCTTGTCAGAGATCTCCCAAGATGCTATTTCAAAATGGTCATCCCAGTACAGTTAGCAGAATCTGGCATTTCAGTAAGCAGGAAGACCATGTGACTGTGAGTGTGAAGAACTGAGAGCTGCAAAGAAGCAAACAAAGGTCAAGCGCTGCTGCTTTGCAGCTCTGTCTGCAGAACCTCGCTCAAACTTTCAGTGGGGTTAAAAACAGCAACAAAAGCCACTTTCTATAGGTGATTACATCAAATCCATGCTGAGGCGTGTTCTGACCCACCTCTGCAGGCCGACGTCAGCACGCTAACCCTGAATGTGTCTGAGCACAGGACCATCACCACCACAGGAGCAGGACCTACGAATTAAAAAAACATGGATTTACATTTCCTGTTGTGAATATTTCCCAAGAATAATTGAGTTATAATGCCAAATAGTTTAATGGAAAAGCTGATCTCTCTGATCTGGTTCCTTCCTGTAAGTCACTGAGAGAAAGATGCAGCTAATCCTCGTCTGTCTGAAACTTCAGCTGCAGCTTTAGCATCCAGCTGTTAGCAGCTGCTGTTTCAGAGCTTTTCTTCTGTTTGAAGAAGTCACAATGTTGCCCTCTGCCCCTCAGTCACATGGGATCAGAGCGAGCAATGAGCTGACATGTCGAACAAACAATTCAGAATATTAGGATTTTCTGCTGTGGAAAGACCCTCCACTACCACCCCACCCAATCAATCTTATTTCACTGCACACTGCAGCGTGGGGAGCTGGGAGCCATCAATCCATCCATCCATCCATCCATTTATTTTCTTCCGCTTATCCCGGGACTGGGTCGCTGGGGCAGCAGTCTAAGTAAAGATGTCCAGACTTCGCTCTCCCCGGCCACTTCCTCCAGCTCCTCTGGGTGACCCCGAGTCGTTCCCAGGCCAGCCGAGAGACATAGTCTCTCCAGCGTGTCCTGGGTCTTCCCCGGGGCCTCCTCCCAGTGGGACATGCCCGGAACACCTCCCTAGGGAGGCGTCCAGGGGGCATCCGAACCAAATGCCCGAGCCACCTCAACTGGCTCCTCTCGATGTGGAGGAGAAGCGGCTCTACTCTGAGCTGCTCCCAGGTGACCGAACTTCTCATCTTATCTCTAAGTGAGCGCCCAGCCACCCTACGGAGGAAGCTTATTTCAGCCGCTTGTATCCGGGATCTCGTTCTTTTGGTCAAGACCCAGAGCTCATGACCATAGGTGAGTATTGGGGCGTAGATTGACCGGTAAATTGAGAGCCTTGCTTTCTGGCTTAGCTCTCTCTTCACCACGATGGACTGGTACAGCAACCGCATGATGGTGGACGCAGCACCAATCCGCCTGTCGAGCTCATGCTCCGATCTTCCCTCACTCGTGAACAAGACCCCAAGATACTTAAACTCCTACACTTGGGGAAGGAGCACTCCACCCACCCAGAGAGAGCAAACCATCTTTTTCTGGTCGACTTAGAGGTGCTGACCATCATCCCAGCTGCTTCACACTCAGCTGCAAACCGTTCCAGTGCATGCTGGAGGTCCTGGCTCGATGAAGCCAACAGGACAACATCATCTGCAAAGAGCATAAAGGAAATCCTGTGGTTCCCAAACCAGACCCCCTCAGGACCCTGGCTGCACCTAGAAATTCTGTCCATAAAGACCATGAACAGAACCGGTAACAAAGCAGCCCTGCCGGAGTCCAACATGCACTGGGGACAGGTCTGACTGGAGCTGGGAGCCTGGAACAAATAATTGTGTGACTGGGCAGAGCCTTGGAAACGTTTTGATAAGGAAAGTGACTGAGGAGGTAACAGGAGAAATGACAGTGGATCTTAAAATTCTATTCTTTCCAAAGCTTTCAGCTTCAGCGACAACTACAGTTTGAAAACTGTCATCAGATGATGCTATGATGACTTCCCTTTCTTCTCACTGAGTTGTAAAGTGTTAAACAAACTAAAACATTCAAATGTAATCATCAATTAACACGTAGGGACATCATGTTGCTCATCCTACTGAAAGGTTTAGTTGTTTCACTCTTCTGCTGCTGCCGCCAGATGTTCTGCCGGAATTCACCTCTAACAGTTCAACATGGTGTTGAACTACATTTTCAGGAGAAATAACAAAAACAAGAAATTGCACATTCCAAAACATATTACCGTATATCTTCCAATAATGGCCGGTCTCTAATAGTCTTGTCATTCTGAGCACACAGTCTGAGTTCCGTCAGAAGAATTAGCCTCGCTTGAATGTCTAGCAAAGGAGTTAGCTTAGCATTGATCTTTTCATCAGCCTGTTTGATGTCAGTCGCAATTCTTCACTTGGTACTTCTTCGGGGCCATGGTAGTGAAGGAGTTACTGCTTTTCTTTTGCTTTAATTATGTGATAAATCAGGTCTTTGGTTGCTTTTAGCCCAAGATTGCTCGCAGAGGTTGCAATGTGCGCCTTTTTGTTGAGTCAGAATCAGAAATCCCCTGAGATGAGTTCAAAGACAGGAAATCAGGAGTTTTGAATATTCAACAAGTCATTCCTTACACTGAAACAGTAAAAGGAAAAAAAAAATGTGAGGTTTGAAAATGAGTTAAGCTGAAGAGTTTAGAGGTTTAAACACTGGACATGAGTGATGTTCTGAGGCTGTAATGCTTGGGTTTGGGGTGATTTGACTCTTTGCTGGACTTCATACATCTCCCTCAACAATATAGAGTGTTCACGCTCACATGGAAGTACACTGTCACACCAAAAAAACATGTAACTGGTGAGAAGCACTGCAATAAGAAAATGACAAGAGGGTGCTTCTGTTTGTGCACACATCAACCTGAAACGGCAGGCGGCCATGCTGTACCCTGTATACTCCATTTACTATTTATTTGTGAGAGAAAAGAATTTTTGCTTTTTGAAAAGCTTCCCCACACCTGCACACATAACAAAACCACTTGACTTGAAAACCCAGACCATTACTGTTAGAACAAACAGCATCCGCAGCTGTTCCAGTGTTTAGTTACATTTGAAGGAAGTAAATAATACCATATATCTTCCAATAGTAGCCTTCACAGACAGAATGGTGATGGTTAATGGGTTCATTTTGCGTAAAATGTGATCATAAAATGCAGAAAATAACAGATGAACATTTCAGGATTTACAGAAATAATGAGAGGTGTGTGTGTGTATGTGGTGGTGGTGGTGGTGGTGGTGGTGTCTTAAAGGAGTCCGGCCACTATTAGGGACTAAAATCATGGGTTGACCGCAGCCACAAAAAGGTTTGGTAACACTGCTCTACCTCGTCAGGACTTTGCGTAAAATGCAGAAATCCTCACCTTCATTTTTAAATTATGTTCTGTCTGTGTTTTTTTTTTTTTTTTTTTAGGGTACATCAAAACCGGAGCTCCCTGCAGCTTCTCTCTCCTCCATGCAGAATATGAAGGAGCTTTCAGAGGCTGTGGCGGAGCTGAACACCATGGAGGAGGTCATGAAGTACCTGGAACCAGAGCGATGGCATCTGGACATGGAGGAGTTGTACAAACCTTCGTGGAATGTGCTGGGAAAATCATTTATCCACAACAAAAAGCCTCGAGGTTAGCACTGCTTAACTCGTCTGTTAAGAGTTATCAACAAAGAAAAACACATGAGATGTTTACCTGAACATATTCGTTTTACTAAATTACAGATCATTCATAATTTTAAAGTGGAACCAGGATTGTGTGAGCAGTAAATCCAAACTTCAGGGAGCTTTTCACACTCCTGAACTCCAGATTGTTGTCAGTCTGGGTTTCTTTTAAAGTGGTCAGAGTAGAAATAACAATGACAGATGTGGAGCAAGACTGGAAGATAAAACTATACTAAAACTTCTAAACTGAAGGGGGCGCCATCCTTTTCAAACTCCTGTCCAGTATTCCAGTGTAAACTAAAGAGAAACTGATGTATTAACCTCATGGATGTCATGGTAACTTTCCCTTTGTTGGACCAATACAGTTCTATTCTATTCTATTCTATTCTATTCTATTCTATTCTGTTCTGTTCTGTTCTGTTCTGTTCTGTTCTGTTCTGTTCTATTCTATTCTATTCTATTCTATTCTATTCTGTTCTGTTCTATTCTATTCTATTCTATTCTATTCTGTTCTATTCTGTTCTGTTCTGTTCTGTTCTGCTCTGTTCTGTTCTGTTCTGCTCTGCTCTGTTCTGTTCTGCTCTGTTCTGTTCTGTTCTGTTCTGCTCTGCTCTGCTCTGCTCTGTTCTGTTCTGTTCTGTTCTGCTCTGCTCTGCTCTGCTCTGCTCTGCTGTGCTCTGTTCTGTTCTGTTCTGCTCTATTCAGTTCTGTTCTGTTCTGTTCTGTTCTGTTCTGTTCTGCTCTGCCCTGTTCTGTTCTGTTCTGTTCTGTTCTGGTCTGTTCTGTTCTGTTCTGTTCTGTTCTGCTCTGCTCTGCTCTGCTCTGTGCTCTGTTCTGTTCTGCTCTGCCCTGTTCTGTTCTGTTCTGTTCTGTTCTGTTCTGTTCTGTTGTGTTCTGCTCTGCCCTGTTCTGTTCTGTTCTGTTCTGTTCTGGTCTGTTCTGCTTTGCTCTGCTCTGCTCTGTTCTGTTCTGCTCTGCTCTGCTCTGCTCTGTGCTCTGTTCTGTTCTGCTCTGCCCTGTTCTGTTCTGTTCTGTTCTGTTCTGTTCTGTTCTGCTCTGTTCTGTTCTGTTCTGTTCTGCTCTGCTCTGTGCTCTGCCCTGTTCTGTTCTGTTCTGTTTTGTTTGACTTTCCTGACACAGTAAATGAACAGCTCAGTTTCCCTCTGGACAATAAAATTCTACATACTGAAAATACTAAATCTGGAGCAAAGAGGACACACATAGAGGCAAAAGCACAGGAGTTTTAACCAGGTCACACCCTCAGTTCCTTAATGTTAGGTAAATACTTAAAACAAATATTAGACTACCAAAGTCATTTTATAGAAAGAAATAATTTCCCATTGACTTTTGTGGTAAAAAATGAGATTTTACTCCCAGAAAAAAATCATACTTAGGGTCCAGATTAAAGGAAATGATTGATGTTTAATACTTAAATGTTTATGACAGGAGGAGAGACAGGTTAAAAGCAGCCACTTGGATTTTATTATTATTATTATTTTTTTTTCACTAGCATTTGTGTGGATATATGGATAAAACAACAGACCTTTGCTTAATTCTGCCCAGTTTTTATTTTGAAATGACCTTGAGGTGGGTGGAGTAAAGTCTGGACAGAGAGTCTTTCCATTCTAGACCCTTCTTTGCTGCCTGGCATGAACACCTAACCCTGAAGTTGTGGCATAGATATGCTCCACCACACAGTTTGTAACTGTGCTTCACTTGGGTGGGAGGGCCTCAGTGTCACAAACAGGAAGTGTCCAACCAGAGGCGTTTGATCTTTTTGTATCAATTACTTTTGCTTGATGTTGAACCTAACTGTGCAAACCAAATGCCCCTTTTAACAACTTAACTTTTCATGAGTCCCTAAGATTAAGAACATTTTTTTATAAAAATGATGATAGTGATCATTGAGAAATCTAATTGGCAATTTTGACCAGAAACAAGGTGAACAGTAAAGCCTTTTACCTAAGATGTTTCAACTTCTTCCCCTGTGATTTTCAGGAGGAGCTGATTTGAATTTACTGAGGGAAGAAGTTCGACTGTACAGCTGCACGCCACGCAACTTCTCTGTTGTTTTGCGTGAAGAGCTGAAAAGAACAGACGCCATTTTCTGGCCCAGCTGCCTCCTGGTGAGGCGCTGTGGTGGGAACTGCGCCTGTTGCTCTCAGCGCTGCTCCAGCTGCCAGTGCAGTCCTGCCAGGGTCACAAAGAAGTTCCACGAGGTAACCACTGCTTTGGCTGGGAGGGGATCTCACACTTGTGATTTTTGGTGCTAATTTGAAAAGAACAAGAAAAAGAAGCTTCTCAACCACACCAACAAAACTGCAAACAACCTGATCTATTGATGTTGATTAAAAAAAGAACAAGCAAGATGAGAATGCAGCACAACACAAGATTTCAAAATAAAAACATCCACATATGAGTTCAGTGACACTGGTACATTAAGTCTGCACCGTAGTTTGTTTTCTTGGATTGTCTGCTGTTTGGCTGAAGTAAATTTTCCCTTCAACTCTGGTGTGGAACAAAGAAGACACCCTGGTCTACCTGAGAAAGAGCATCCCATTGACTTGCAGGTGAACTGTGTTACGGTTCTCTTCAGTGTGACTTCAGACTGACTTTTCATGCACCAGATAGGAAGAGAACAAATGGAAGCTTCTTGTTAGTAAAAGAAACACAACTTCAGAGTTGTACAAACCACATCAAAATTAGAAAAATGTTTCATGGGTAAATCATGCGCTTGGGAAAAATGTCAGAGCACTAGCAGAGCTGGTCTATTCTTTTCCCAGTAGCAGCTGAACAGCTGTTGGAACTACGTGATTTGCGGTTCTCTCCTGAGAGTGCCATGTGTGAAAGCAAACAGAACCAGTCTAACATTCGTCAGTGTTACCCTCTCATTCAGTCTGTTAGACAAACCTGTGTCAAAGCAACTGAAGAAAAGCTGAATTCATCAGCCTCAAGGCATAAAATTCAACTCAACCCTGAAGAAGTTATTTTTGATACCATAACCCTTCCACAAGATTCTTTAAAAGCTTCATTAATCAACTTTATCTGCCTTCCTCTCACCCCAGCTTCATTTCAGAACACTTTTTGCTTTTTGTGCACATTCAAAACAAAACTCTGTGGCTGTGCTGCAAGCAAGGCCCTCTCTCCATGAAACACAAACAGCAGCTTTCAGTTATACTTATCTAGAAACTGCCATTCATCTGGCCACATGACCAGCAAAAATGTAATAAATGTTTAGCTTGAAGACTGGATAAATGTGGGAGCTCCGATTTCATTTGCTTTGGATGAAGGTTGGCCTGTTCAAAAGGATCCGCAATGAAGCATGTAGCCAAAGAAAGCTTTTTATCAGAGATTGGTTGGCTCTAAAGAGTAGTGCTGTTCAGACTCCTCTGCAGCTGAATCTCACGCATTGTGCTTGGCTGAGGAGTCCAGTTGCAGCCTTTTCTAAACCTCTTTGAGGGCCTCCTGACGTTTAGTATGTTTGAATTTGTCCCACAAAGTTCTGTAAAGACATTAAAGTCTTAATGTAACAGTAAATGTCATTATTAAGTCATTAAAAATGCAACTTCTTCTTGCTGCAGGTCAAAGCAGAAATTTCTGAAGTCTAGCAGTGCTCCTCTCAACAGGTTCTTGTGCTGAAGCATCGAGGGGGTGGGAGAGGCCTGCAGAAGTCCCTGACTGACGTCCCCTTGGAGCACCACGAAGAGTGTTCCTGTGTGTGCAGAGAAGACTCAGGCTGACCTCAGACATGTGTAACAGCTGCCAGAAGCAGGCTCAGAGGACTTCAGGCATGAACCCCGACCGCTATTCTCATCTGCTTCCACTGGGACCTAACAAGATTCTCCCGTTATCCTGTTTTCCTTTCACTAATTGGATAAAGTATAACAGGCTGGAATCTAATACATCTTCTGAATGATATGGCTTCTATGGAATACCAATGGTGTGCTTTAAAAGCAAAAACTTCCTGGAGGAGAAGCAGACTGAAACCTGTGAGCCCCAAAGACTTCCTCTTCTTCAGCATTTCCAGGATTAGAACTGTAAAACTCGTTTTTTTTGCAGTGCTCTTTCTGAATATTTTATTCAATTTTGTTCTTTTTTTTTTAGTAGGGACTGTCCCTGTGGGCTGATAAACAAGGGAACTTCTTTATTGTCTAAAAAGAGTCCTCAGCTTCTCTTATTTCTATTGAAGCAAAGATAAGGGGCTTTCATGACTTGTTCTGCTTTGCTTCTCTCTTGCTTTGCCACAGAATGAATCAGTGGTTAACTAACGTGAGACTGAATTACCTGTAAATAATTTTTACATTTACTGTTTTTATTGTACTTTGCAAAAAAATCCCACTAATTATAGGTTGTACAGTATGAATCATTGGATATCCTTCAGATTCAAGTTCTGCAAGATTCTTGTAAGCATTTTCTAATGTATTTTATTCACAAATGCAGTTTTTGTGTCATAATTGTTTGTATCAAATATTTATTTGTTAATGACAGGGAATTTAGGTCAAAAGGTTTTTCTTTTTTCATTATTGTCATTGTACTAGTACTAGTCTGTGTTTTTATTTGTAGTATTCCTTAGCTTTCATCATGGATGTTTTTCATTTTTTTCTACACCATTTTTTATTTATCTGTTTGTGTTGTTTTTCCTAAATTAGTAAATAAATGTTTTCATTTCTAACCAAGTGGGCAGTTTTCAGTGAAGCAAACAAAGCAGGAGAAGTAGAAATAGTGGAATATTGCAGCAGATAAACTTTCAAAGCTGTAAATGTGTAAATAGTCATCAGATGCAGTAAAATGATGGAGTCCAGAGCTGCCGCAATGAATACATAACGACTCAGAATGTGAGCAGCTTTTCTCTGGTGCTAACATCATCTCAGCACTTTGGTCCAGATTTTTATTTCTTTATGAATTAATGCGTAAATCAGAAACAGCACAGACTGTCCAATTCCGTCCGTCAAGTCCTAAAATAGTCGTTCAGACCAAAGAATCTGGACCGAACCAGCACATTCAATCATTACAGCGAATACCTCAAACCACTTTATCAACATTATGACCATTTTCAAACCCTTATTTAACCAAGTAAAACCAGCTGAGTCCCTAACAATGATGATCTGGCCAAAACAAAAACAAAGCAGAAACCACATAAAGCTGAGTTTTTTATTACACGTTTTTCCAACTGTCTTCAGACAGGAGTCCCTTAAACTTTTGAAATGAGGGAAAAACCTGCTTGTTCGAGTCATGTGGAAAAACTCAGGCATTTTGGAGCTTAGCTGAAAAGTTCTCTAAGCTAAAAGATGTATGTTTTTTTGAATAAAAGTCTTCAGATTAACTGGTTGAAGTTGTCTATCTCTGGTAAAAGACTGAAATCCAAACAATTATTGTATGATTTAAACTAGGTTTTTGACAAAAAGATAATCATAAAGTTAGTATTTCAGATTCAACCAGTGAACATCGCAGCTTCAGACCATATCCTTACTGACCTTTAAAACAAATTAATTGACAATGATATTGGGTTCCAAAGTACATCCATCCATTTTCCAAACCTGCTTTCATCTTTGTTTGGGTCATGAGGTGGCTGGAGCCAATCCCAGTCACTGTTGGGGGACTCAAAGGCAGGGTATAGCTTGGGCAGGTCACCAGTTTGTCACAGGGCCTCAATAGTCTCACCATTCCTCCATCTACCATTTACTATTTCTTTGCAAGTCTTTGTTTTTCTATTCATTCCCAGGCCAAACTATTTCATGTAAGTCTATGACTTGGTTAACAAAGATTCCAGAGGAAACATATTTTAGATCCTGTGTGCCTTTATATAGAACTGAATTGTAAGGGGAAAGACATTGAGACAGTGGACTCAGAAATACCTGGATGTTCACCTCATTGACAGACGTCCTTTACAAGAAGGGCCAGAGTCGACTCTACCTGAAGAAGACTGAAGTCTCTCAGAGCCTGCAGATCTTTGGTGATCCTGTGTGAATTGTAGTCTCAGTTTCCTGTTCTAAGCTGACAGGAGGGGTACCCAGTGTGTTCTTCTGCTGCTGTAGCCCATCTGCATTAAGGTTGGATGTGTTGTGTGTTCAGAGATGTGCTTCTTCAGACCTCGGTTGTAACCAGCGGTCACTTGAGTGTCTTTCTATCAGTTGGAACCAGACTGGCTGTTCTCATCTGACCTCTGGCATCAAGAAGGCATTTCTCCCCACAGAACTGCAGTTCTCTGGATATTTTCTCTTTTTCTGACCATTCTCTGAAAAACCCTAGAGATGGTTGTGGGTGAAAATCCCTGTAGATCAGCATCTTCTGAAATACTCAGACCAGTCTGTCTGGCACCGTCAACACTGCAACACACGACCCTGCCGCACACGACCCTGCCGCGCACACACACGCACACACGAGCACACACACTGTTAATCCAGTTGCTTGAGATCTCCTTCATTCAGCATCAAATTGCACAATGACATCAGCTAAAATAAATGAGCAGAGGTTTAGATAACTTAACGTCTGGAGATAGTGGTTGCATTATCCCAATTGTTTCATTAGAACTGTAACACAACAGCACATTGGCTATCACTGTCTGCTGAGCTGTGATGAATGGTGTCAATTAACATTTTCTTCTAAAGTGTTCTGTGGGCGCAGGTGAAGAAACTTTGAAGCACTTCAGGAAAACATTGGGGTTTATTAATTAACAGTGTTTTTCATACCAAAAAAGAGAGACTCAAATGAAGGGCTTTTGGTGTATCAGTAACTCTTTCATATGAGAGTCAGTTGTTTGTAATGTTGCTCTCTGGAGGGGGAATTTGATTCCAGCATTATTCATACAATTACTATTGATTGTTCTTACATGAAAAAAAACCGTAAGAACATTGAGTTTATTTGTGTTAAATCTGCATTTTATATTTATTTGATTTTAACAGCAAATAACAGATTCAATCCTGCATTAAAGACTTGATCCAAACTGTTAAATGTTCTATTTATGGCCATATAAACAAGTTAGAGCCAGAACTATGCATCTTTCACAGACAGGTAGAACAGAAATGCAAAAGAAGTTAGAAATTTCATTCATCTTTTTACCACATTTGCCTTCAGGAAAGGGAGTTTGTGTGCTTTGTGATAAGCCCTAACAGTACACCAGCAGTAAGCTCTGCCTAAAAACTCATCAAGTCTTTCTGCAGCTTTCTGCTTATCAGACACCGACCTCTGTTCTTCATTTTCCTTTTGGCCATTAGGTTACATAGGAGGAGGTTTTGTTTGTCCATCCTCCACTACGGTCCTGGAAAGTTATTCTTATCTTATGTGCGTCCTGGGAGCATTCTGCCCTGATTCCAGGTGAAGCTGTAAAAGCCCGCCGGCTGCTGGTGCACTTTAATAATATTTAAAAAATCTGCCTTCAGTCGTTGGTCCAGTGTTACTGTGGCACGATCTGTGACATGGCACAGACAGTTGGTCTGGCCCAGGTTCTGTTGGTGGAAACACAGCGACTGTGCAACACTTGACACCTCCAGCCCTTATCCACCCGCTGCTCCTCTAGCTCCCTGCTACTCCGTGAAACCCGCCCAGCCCTCACGCTGCATCATGCTGCCATCCACTGTTCTGAAATGAAAAACAACAAGCAGAGGAGTATGAAAAAAATAAGTGATCCAGTAGGAAAACAGGCACAGAAAGAAGTGGCAGAAGCTTTTGAGACTTGCCTACCTATAATATTTGAAATGCCTGCCCCTCCTTTATTGCCTCTTTTTAACATCTCCATTAACATAATTAAATCATCACAGTTCTGTTCCTCAATTCAGAGCCTCTCAGGTGTGAAAGTTGGCCCTGACATTTTGTATCAACAGGAAGGAGGAGGCGAATACTGCATGTGCTGATTTTTACCTTCTACATCCTTCTGCGCACTTCAGCCTGCTCTCTAAATGGAAAGGTTTCCATGACAGTGCAGTGAGCTGGGAAGGCTGGAGTGTTCCAGTGAATCTGTAATGGCTGCTTGAATGAAAATTGAATCTGTGCTCACACACTTGAGATTTTGAGACAAACAACTCAATGTATGTGACCAAAAGCTCCCCCTTCACCCAGAAGTCATCTTGCTATGATCAATTTAGATGTGTGCTGTGTTTTCTAATGGCTTCTAATAGAAGCATGTTAAGACTGAACAGGCTGGAGCCAAGCAGAGAGCCCTGTGGTACACCCTGATTGACTGCTGTGTGAAAAAACATTGTTCATTAATGCAAAGGATCTACAGATTCCCACAGAAATGACCAATGTGGGCAAGAAGAAGGACAAACAACAGCAAAGACGCCTGTTTCTCTCCTTTGCTCTCTGGAGAAAAGAAAAAAAGTGAATGTCAGACTTTCAGATGAATCAGCACTGAGTCCTTGACGAGTAATAATGATGAGCTGCTGCAACTCCTCCTCATGAGCCTGTACTTTGAGAAATGTTAAGATCTACAGAATTGGGTGTCTCTGATAACTAACTAAACTCTAACCTTTCTGCTGCAGCAAACATTCTCTCAGACTGAAAACATCAATAAAACATTTGAAGTTAATAAATCATTTAGAAAAATAAATATTTATCTTTCAGCTGTTCTCTTTAGGGCGGGGGTGGGGGGCATAGCTAACCTCTCGTCTCTCTGAGTCCTCCTCACTCACACCACCACTACATCCATGAACCTCCTCTTTGGTCTCCCTCTAGACCTCTTTCCTCATCATTCTTTTACCAACATCAACTGTTTCTGCTCTGAACGTATCCAAACCATCTCAATCTGCTTCCCTGCGTTCATCTCCAAAACATCTACCATCTGTACTCTATAACTGTCTCTTTACCTGGTTTCCTCATTCCTTGTGTGTGTGGATTTGGTTGTGTGACCCTAAAACCGACTGCCAGTCTGTCCAGTGTATACCCTGCCTTTACCCAACTGTGGCTGGGATAGGCTCCAGCGACCCAGTAACATTAAGACAGTAATTTACAAACACTGAAAGGAATTCAGCAGGTTTGTAAGAGAGATTGCAAATTGTTTTTTACAGCGCTTCACCTTGTGAATTTGAAGAACAAAAAATATGATTATTTTTGGACTGTTTGGACCCGAGTGCCAGTCAATATGCACCTCTTAAAAAACCCAAGTAGTCTTTGAACTTTAGATTAAAACTTTTCTGCTCTGAATTTTAAACTGCGGTTTGTCCACAGGATGTGGAAAACATAGACTCAGATTGTAGAGCAGAATGAATTTAAGTCAAAAAACAAACAAACAGATAAAGTAAAAACATAACAGTAAGATTAGGTAAAAATGAAATGCACTGGATGTGTTTAACAGCTACGCTGTGTTACATCCTGTTTCTTAAACACAACTTTGCAGATGAGACAGCTCAGGGCATCTTGTTATCTGATCTCACTGCTCAGCTTTTTAACTTTTGGAAGGTCAGAGAGAAGATTTACTGTCTCATTTTCTTTCTCATATTGTCATCAAGAAAAATGTCTCCATTTCTAAACGACTTCTGGAAGAACTTTCCTTTTCAGGGTCAAGTCATTTTGTGTTAAAGGGCCTATATCAAGGCTATTCAAATCCAGGCCTCGAGGGCCGATGTTCTACATTTTTCCAAACAACATGCTACTGAAGCTGCTTTTTAGCTAAACACACCTGATCCAGGTGATCAGCACCAGATGATGCAGGATTTCTGGGAGACCAGCAGGAGGTTATCATCACCTATGTCATGCCTGATATCTAAGTCTCTCTCTGAAACATCACCTTTCATTGCTTGTGTATGCTGTCCATTTCATGATGTCATCCTAAAACCGGCCTCGGCAGCATGTCTGGGTTTCACACACAAAAACGTGGTGCTGGCAGTGCAGACTCTTCTTGGAAGAGGCTGTTCCTCGTTTTTCTCAGAATCCACTCATTTATACAGATTGAGAAGGGCTGGTCCTCAGAGAGCAGGGTTTTAGAGGAATGCCCAAAGATGCATGGATGGATCCAAATACCGCTTTGTGATTGTTTATAGTGAGGAATTAACATTATAGTACACTTAAAAAAAGTTCAAAAAATTAATTTTGCTTAGTCTAGGCCCTTTAAGTTTGTAGTTCATCTTTTTTTGGAACAATTTAGAAACTGAATGAAACAAATATTTGACGAAAAATTGCTATATAAAAATTTTAAATCCACATAAAGTTAACAGTTACCTCCAAACTGTAATACATTGTCACAGTTTACTGAGTAGTGCATTTTAAAAGTAATCCTACAAACTACAGTATGATTGTCTTAGAATTGTGATGTGATTGCTGTCATGCAATTCATTTTTGTGATTAGATAATAATGACCAGAATCTAATCTAATAATTGCTGTGAAAATCCTTATTTTGAGGTATTCTCATTTATATTTGTGATACTGTAGCACATTAAAAGATCAAAATACAACTAAAAAAGGCATTTTCTTTTTTTATCATTATAATAGACTTTCATCATTTACCTTTACACCACCAGGGTATTTTTATCTTGAACAATTAAGAAAAATAAAAAAAACAGGAGGCCCAAGTGCTCTAATTTAACACATCTTTTACTACAACAGTGGGAACACTTTTCTGAGAAACCCAGAAATATCGATCTCAAACTTCTTCTCCATTCCATGTTGACATACACTATTCTGAAGTTGGAGGACGTAAGGGAGACCACATTACACCGATTTTAGCATCGCGCCACTGGCTGCCTGTGCATCTTAGGCTTAACTTTAAAATTATTTTATTTGTTTTTAAATCTTTACATGGTCTTGCCCCACTGTACCTCTCTGAACTGCTTTCTCCTCATTCGCCGGCCCGGTGCCTCAGATCAGCTGATCAGCTCCTTCTGGAAACACCGAGGTCCAGGCGGAAGCTCAGGGGGACAGAGCCTTTGCCATTGCTGGTCCAAGGCTCTGGAATTCTTTGCCTTTGTATATTAGAGAAGCATCATCACTGTCCACTTTTAAAACTCGTTTAAAGACTCACTTTTATGCCCTTGCTTTTAACACAACATGAGACTCCAGCTGTTTTTACTGATATTTTATTGCTCTTATTATTTATTTATTTATTTATTTATTTTTATTGTCTTTTTATCTTGTTTTTATCTTGTGTGTGTGCAGCACTTTGTTTTAGCTTCCTGCTGGTTGAAAGTGCTTTATAAATAAAGTTAAGTTGAGTTGAGTTGAGTTGAGTTGAGTTGAGTTGAGTTGAGTTGAGTTGAGTTGAGTTGAGTTGAGTTGAGTTGAGTTGAGTTGAGTTGAGTTGAGTTGAAGGTTATCACAGCAGCAAGAGAGTAGAAAACTATGAGTGAATTTACTGTATAATTTAGCCTGTTTGGTTAATTTGATCATTTTGAAGACTGGGATGAATCAGAAGAGAAACAGGTGACGCTGGAGGAATTGAACTATTTAGAATTTGTTTCTTTGGAAGAAAAACTTTTGCTTCATCGTCTGGACAAAAAGAAAACATGTACCTCCCCTTGCATAAATCCTGGATTATTATGAAGTTACTTCCTTGGTGAAATTTGCAGGAGTAGAACATTTTATAAAAGAAACAAAAGTATTTCTTATAAACATGAATGATGATATGATGCAAAATTACTAACATACTTTTCTAGACTATCTACTTTGGTTACCAGTATTTTCATATAATTGTTACCCTAAAAGGGGTTGTTTTATTGGTAGTGGTTAGCACTCTCATATTACAGTGAGGAGGCAATGGTTCAAATCCCAGTTGGGACCTTTCTCTGTGGAGTTTGAATGTTCTCCTCATTGGGTTTTTTTCTGGACACTCCAGTTTCCTCCCACAGTCCAAAAACATGCTTTATAGGTTGGTTCATGACCCTAAATTGCCCCCGAGTGCCCTCAGTCTGTGGTCCTGCACTGCTGAGCTTTTTCCTACCTTCACATTGTTTGACTCAGCATCAACATTGCCCTGTAACGGAATAAATGGCTATAGAAAATGTGTGTATGTCTGCCTAAAAAATGTAGGTTAAATGAGTGTTTCCCAACCCTGGTCCTTGGGACACACTGTCCTGCATGTTTTCCATGTTGCCCTGCTTATGCACAGCTGATGACGTCATCATCAGGCTCTGCCGACGGTGTTCCCCGAGGTCCAGGGTTGGGAAACACTGGGTTAAATGACCACACCAGGACAAGTAGCTGTGGTGCGTAAGTCTCAAATAAGGAGCAGGACAAGTGTGTTGGAGTAAAGATGTAGTTTTTTGTGCAGATTTCTCACAGGGTCCAGTCCCCCTCAGTGAGTAACCATTGGTCAGTTTGTCATGCTGACAGATCAAGTTAAAAACTTGCGGCTGCTGCTTAAATGTCTCCAATTTACAAGACAAAATGCTAGCTACTAGTAACCAATAGCTACCAGCTAAAAACATGGTTCATAGGTTGATTGGTGACTATAAATGGTCCTTTAGTTGTGACTGTGTGGTTCACTAGAAAACGGTCCAGGGGGAATTCTTCCTTCACCCTAAAGCAACTTGGAAAGGCTCCAGCAACCCCGGGACCTCTCACTGAACAAAGCAGGTGCAGAAGACGGACAGATGGACATTCAATGACAACAAATGAACAGAGGTGAATGTTAATATTGTAAGTATTGATTAATGAGCAGAGATTTTTCTTTATGTGTTAGTACATTTATTGTTATAAATCCTTTTGATCTTTGTGTTATCTTTCTGCTTGTCTTCATGGGTTTAGATCTCCTCCTATTGGAACCAAAAACATCTCAAGCATTTATTTTTTTGATGAAATGCTCATTTGTTTTTGGGTGACTTCCTGTTCAAGCCTGCTGTGCAGGGGAGTTAAAAGACTTCAGCAGCTCTCAGTGCAGTTGCCTGGTAACCATTTAGTCTCAGACAAGAGCTGCAAGCTCCAAACATGAACGCACTCTTTCAAGATTTCAATAGGGGGGATTTTTCTTTTCCAAACTGGCAATTAGCAATCAGATGTATGCGTTGATGTGGATTTTTATTGAATTCAATTCACCTACTAATGCATGTCATATTTAAAATTGCCATTATTTATCTTTGCCAGTTTGGAAAAGTCAGATTAAAACATGCTTCTGCTGACCGGTCTTTCATGCTCTCATTTTTCATGTGATTGTGTTATGAATGTGTTCTTTTATAGGTTGTTTGCATTAATAAAGCCCTTCACTTGGAATTGTGATAATACCTGCTGTGTGTGTAGGGATGAAATGAATCAATGTTCAAAAAGTGTTACTGCTATGTGGATCCACATCATAACATGAACTTTCAATAATTCGTGTCGTAAGTGAAAACCTAACTCGGAGCTAAGTTCCCTTTCTGTTGCAACCATTTGAGCTCCAGGTCTTGGTTTCCTTCTCATTCAGAAATTCATTGTTTGACATTCTGAAATAAAAACCAATGTCAGCTTCTGCATTAGCACATTGTTAAAAAAACAACAACTCAATGATGCAACCAGCTGAAATCAAAATATAGATGGATGTCGTGAAGCTGGGAGGAGGAATCAGAGAATAAGGTTATGTGTAGGAGGAAAGTTTGTTGTATCAAAGGAGCAAGACATTTAAAAAAAGATGACAGTACATTTTATGCATACAAGACCATACTATTCACATGACATTTCACCATTTTAGTTTACTAAAAAGCCAAAGAAAAAAGAAGCCAGAGTTGAGGTGGGTGCAGTAAACTCTGGTTAAAGTGCTCTTGTCACTTCAGAATTCATTTTTGTCTCACAGAATCAAGTGGGTTATATCAGAGACGGTCTGTCCCATGAATGTTAGTTTTTTCACATTTTGAAGTGAACTACAGCCCGTACTCTTTACTTTGAATGTGCTGGAGAAAGGGGGGCTGCATGGTGGTGTGGTGATAACAGCTTCACCTCACAGGATCTTTCTGTGTGGAGTTTGTACGTTCTCTGCATGCATGTGTGTGCAGTTTGGCTTTCTCCCACATAGAAAGGCAAAGATGTTTAATAAGTAAATTTGATAAACTGTCCCTGGGGTCTGGTCCTACAATGGACTGGTAAACTGGATGTACATTTGGCCTGAAGTAGCTGGGACAGGCTGCAGCATCTTATTTGGCCGTGCACAAGACAGAACAAGTAAAGAGAAAGATGAATGAAAAGGTGGATGAATTGTTGGATGGATGAATAGATGTATGGATAGATGGATGAATAGAAGAATGAAAAGATGGATGAATAGATGGATGGCAAAAATTATTTATTTTGTTATTTGTTTGACTTTTAACTAATTTGATTAATTCAATCTAAGCACAGTCTAAAGTTTTAAGGTTTATAGCTACTTTTACAACTTTTTCCAGTTTGATCAGGATCTTTACAACTTTGAAGCAACATCACACATTTTTAAACATAGTCCACAAACCAAACAGTTTTGTCACAAGGCCTCCAATCACCTCTTTCATCATAGAAATTTAGATAATTTGTCACACCCAGACCTTCTGAATCCATTTTGTGCCTCTGGTTAGCAACAGTTCCAGCATTCAAGCCTCTTCTGAGGTATTGCTGTTTTAACAACTGGGTCTGTGATTTATTCATCCCTCTTATTTGTCTTCCTGGTTGGCTTCTGAGAAGCTGTTGAGGCAGAAGAATTCACAGAACGACATGCAGCCGTACATCCACTTTTGGTGTGTGAGAGTGAGAGATAATTCCTTCTCACCTCTGTCAGCACATCATAAATTCACACTTAAATCCGCTGCACCCTCAGGCAACATTTCAGTCTCATTTATGTGCTGCTGGAGGATGATGAACACATAAAGGGACTCTGCTTATGAGGGCTGCTTCCCTTGTGCACTTGCCAGGATGTTTATTACTATGGCAACACAATCTGCAACAAAGCTGATGCAGGCTGTTGCAGAAATCCCCCCAGTCATTTGCAGAAAAGCCTGATCAATGACAGAAAAGTGCTTTTATTCATCAGTAATTCTTTCATTTCATTCTATCCCATTCGTATTTCAGGTTAGGAATTTTTGTCCTGAATGAATTTCTTTTTCTTGCACATCATACATATAAGTTATTTCAATTTTGCATACTTTAAAAATAAGATAACCACTTAAAATATAAGCTACTGACAAGTGTTAAATAATGTAGGAAGAAAGATAGAAATTAAACCTTTCTGTCTCATCATCAGACATTTTTTCTGGTTATTTATTGTTTGTCACTTGAGCACAGATGTGGGTGAATCAGAGCTGTGGCCGACAGAGTAAAGGACTTCGTTCCCACATGTCCATTTGGAAAATACTAAAAGGAAATATCAGAGACTCTGCTGAAGATGTTTAACTGTGTTTGTATGCTTGAAATTGGGGTAGGACCCCTTTGATGTGAATGAAAATGAACCACAGAGGACTGCAGCATGGGTGAGTCACAGCTCCACACACAGAGCATGCATGGAGGCTCTTTGACCTCTGGATTTTCTCTGTTTCCATGCAGAATCCGTCTTCTGCATTCAGAGATGTGGGAACACCACACCCCATCGCCTTGATTACTTTCTGTCTCGGCAGAAATCAGGACCATTTGGTGTCATCACCGGGGGCAACAGTGTGACAACAGTTACAGACCATCAACACATGCTGGCTTTGTCCCACAGATCAACTCTGTCCCACTGTCAGTCTGTCATGCCTGTGCTCTTAACCACAAACATCAATCTGCTTTGAGATTTTTCTTGTGATGAAAAGCATCATTTAACATAAGTCAGGTGAGTTCATTCATTTTCCAGGGAGCTGAAATAATCCTGTCCCAGTTAGTCTATTTGCAAACACCAATTCGTCCCACTCAGAGATCATTATTTGTGCTTTGATGTAAAGCAGCACAGCGCGGTTCTGTCCGGGCTGTGGAACACTGGAGGAGCACTCTACTCTCACTAGGATCTGACTCTCAAGGAATCTTGGAGGTTGGCCAGTGTTTGGTTGACTTGGAGAAAGCTTTTAACTTTGTTTCAGAGCATATCTCAATGAGAGTACGGAATAAAATGTTCCTCTGTTGGGGGCCATTACTTCCCTATATTTAGCATAACTGGAGGGCTGAGTTCATAGAAGAACATGTCTACTTACAGAACTAGATTTCAGTACGGCGGTGCCTCTGTTTGATGTGCTGCACTCACTGCACTCTTGAAAATCCTTTTCTGTCATTATTTGTCTTTTAAGGCACTCTCACAGAAAGTGTGTTTTTGGTGATTTAAAGATGTTCTTGTGGCATTTTTCTGATAATAAAATTGCATTTCTGAATATTTATTTATTCAAAATGTGCTGAATCAGGAAGAGATGAAAAATGCCATAATGAACAAGAAACTCTGATTTCACTGCACCCACTAATAAACTTGGAGTGGGCGGGGTCACTGGAATATTAATCTCAACACAAGGCTATTTACTCCTTAGGTTGCAAATGCAGACTGTGGTTATCTTTGGATCAGCTCTGCATCCCACCACTGAGGTAAGTTGTCTGGGAAGAGCACACTCCATGACCAGCATCCGCCTCGTTTCCAATGGTACACAGTCCAACAGTCACTGTGCTGAGTCCACGGGGATTTTAGGAAAGCAGGCATGACGACACTGCTTCAGTCAGCAGACACACTTGAAAAACTGTGTCCAGGCCCCTCAATTCTGGAGTCTCTGGCCAACCACCAGTACTGCCCCAGGTCACTAATTTTGTTCTTAACTGAAGGTGTAAAGATTCTGCTTGGGGAGCATTACGATCACATCCTAGTAAAGTAATGTGAACTCCACCATTTTGCTCCTCTGACTTTTGAAGACATTGTGAGCATTTCCAACTCCTTTCAGGACAACTCAGTGGGTCCGGCAGATTGGGCCTGGTGATGGGGGGGCTGTTCTTTGGATGGGCTGGGCTGCATTCTTCAGGCCACTGTGCCCCCCTGCTCCCTAGTGCTGGAAGCCCTTTGTGAAAAGACAGGTTAAAAATAAAAGTAGAAAAGTACTTTTTATAAATAAAGTTGGATTTGATGCAGAACTCATTTGTTGCTAATATTTTTATTCTGTATTTTGCTACATTAAAAGTTCTATGATATCACATGACTTTGTAAAGAGAAGCAGCTTTGTGGGACTGATAACTCTGAGATATTCGTCCTATTTACCAGCAGAATAACTCAGGAAGCCAGCCCACTGATGCTTATGTGAGAACATGAGACTGAGCCATATCATACATAAGAAAATGCCTGGCTGTTCTAGTAAAAAAAAAAAAAAACTATCCTGTAATGATGCATTGTGACTGCTGCTCATTGCAGTTACAGTATTATGAGCTGTAGCCTGCAACACTGAGCTGTGGCTGTCAAAGCCAGACACTACATTGTTTTTTTTTAACAGATTCTCTGAACTTCAGTTTGATTTGCTAATTAAAACATGAAAGATTGTGTGTTTAACTCCAGTCAACTCTGCACGGTTCTAATAAAACAAGTTCAAACATAGTCATCATGCTAAAAATATATGGTTTTAAATTACTATTATTCTAAGGTGTATTAAAATCACTTGTACAAGACACCAAAATAAATTATTAAATAGTCACTTGTCAATTGTAAAAACCCAGTTTTTAACACTCTTGTGTGTTTCCAGGTTAGCTGTAAACTTATTTCAGATTTGTCAATGAAGGTTCTCTTTCATCCAGCAGACATTGTCTTGTAGTTGAATCAATGTCCTCTGGACCTGAAACCATCGTTCTCTGACACATTTCAACACTCATCCACCACTCAAGTTTACTTTGTAAACTTTTGCTCATAAAAGAGGCCCAATCATCTTATTCAGATGAAGATAATTCATATATTTGGGGCCCTCTCCTCTGGTGATGTTGCTGCCCCACTTTCTCTATTCTTCTCTATGAAAAGCAGGATTTGACCAACTGTTTCCTGGATGTGTTTTCATATAAAATATTGACCCCTTTCACAAATTATGTAAAGGAGAACTTTGGCTATAGTCTTTAATCTATACTTCCCTCACTTTTCCCACAGTTTGATGAGGGACACGTCTACCCACAGCCAGTGTGTGCCTGCATCATGATGGCTTCCCAAAAACAAAAATGTTAAAAACAGCAAGATCTGGAGTTGAAAACTTAGTTACTTTGAGAGAAACTAAATAATTGTTGGTGGGTAAAATAGTCACAAGCAGTCTCATTCAAAGCAAGGAGGTGGTCCCACAGTTGGTTTCTTCCCTGAACTTTGCATTAACCGAGCACTGAAGGTTCAGTCGGGGTTGGCAGGTGGGGGCGCTTCTTTTAAAAGCAGCTTCTCAGCTCAGAGCACTCTCTTCATGCTGTATCTGCTACATGAGATGAAAGCATGTAGGGGGCCGAGTATAAAAGGGTTTCTAAGTAAAAGAAATGTCCTCTTTGTTCTTCAGTAGTTAGTTAAAAACCAGTGATATTTAACTCTGCTGCTAAGAGATCTGCAACGCTGAGAGGAGATGAACGGGTCAGTAGTGGGACTGTCTGAAACACTTGCATCAGTGTTAGTGCTAAATGTGTTGTTTTACCTTTTCCATCTGACACACAGCTGAATGCTCAGACAGACAGAGAGACAGTTCTCTCCTTACTGAAGTCAAAACTGTGCGAGGTGTCTAGCCCCTGACCACAGTCTGTGAGGCTGGTTGGAATGGAGGAGCACAGCTGTCAGTCCATGGAAACCCACTGAATAAAAGTGAGGAAGATGCAGATGATGCCAACCAAGAGGAAGAGACAAAGAAAACAAGATCTAAGAAGAGCAGCAGAAAGCATCTGCTCTTCTAATAGATTCTCGTTTCAATAAAAGTGAGACATCAAGCTGAGATTGAAACATCAACTTGGAGTGCGTTTTTTGGGGTCATCATGAATGTCTGCTTCGCTGCAAAGTATGATGGGATCTCCCTGCCTGTTTTGACCTTTTTCTGGATCTGACCATGTTTCTGTCTGCTCCTGCCATCCATCCATGCATCCATCCATGTCTCCATCCATGCATCCATCCATGCATCCATCCATGCATCCATCCATCCATCCATCCATCCATCCATCCATCCATCTGTTCAGAAACACTTTGAGATACAGGTATCCGTGAGGTCACAGACCACACTGTAACATATTTTACTGTAAGCATCAATGAATCGTGGGAGTTTACTGTAAAAAGCAATGGGTTATGGGAAATTCCTTTATCACCACTGTAATTTCCCAGTCAATGTGAATCAGAAAACAGTAAGAAAAATAATAAAATAGTTAACAGGCCACTTTGTTTGCAAACTCTTACATTTCAACACAAGCTAATTGAAACACCCCAAATCATCTGTGCTGTTCACACTGCTGCCACACTGTGAAGGATTTCTGTAAACTGTAAAGTATTTTACTGTATTGTCTGTAAACAGCAATGAATTCAAAAATCCTCGTGGTCACTAATATAATCTTCAATGTTGTATTTACAAGTAGATAAAGGGACAGAAAAAAGGTGACGTGCTTTACCAAGATGGATGTAGCTTTTCATAAATGTTTGACTTTAAACTGTACATGAGTGGAAAATATAAACAAGAGTGGAAACAAGAGAAGGTTTCTTCTCATCCCAGAGCTGAACCTTTCCTCAACTTGAATTCATTAAAGCAATTAAACGATTAAGAGAAAAATGTTTAAAAAAGAAAAATCAATACTGACATAAGATTACTTAAAAGTTTTTCATTTTTTTCCTTCCTTTGTTAATTTGTTTTGTCTGTGTAGTGTGGTCCCATCATTCATCTCTGTTTCTGAGACGGCGTCTCTCAGATTTAAACCTGGCAGAGGCAGAAGTCTTTGATGTCTCTTCAGAAAGAAAAGTGAGTGGATTTTTCTTTCTGCCGTTCCATTTAAATATTATGATACCGTTTTTTATGTTTGATCCTATCATAGGCAGACTTCAAAGACATTTCACTGGAAAACTGTAGCAATTATTGTGGCTGCAACAAGCATGAAGAGCCGCAACTTTTGGAAAGTCTCGAGGGAAACCCAAATGCACACTTTCATTTTGAAGTTTTCTCATTCTGAGATCAAAGATAAAGCATGGTGACCTTTGGTCTTGAAATCAGAACTCAAATAGGCCAAATCTTTTTAGTGATCACCATGCAACATAGGGTAACTCCAGTGTACTAAATTACAGCCACAGCTGCACCACATTACCCAGATTATATGATGCAAGTATTGCTACAAACACTTCTCAAATTGCATGAATTGCGAACGCATTTTCTATTCCATAGGAAATTTATTTTTCAAGCTCCACATCTATTGTTACTTTTCTGCTTCCCCATTTCTGAGTTTACTAGAGAGGAGTCCCAAGAGAAACATCAAGTCGGTGGAAGAGAACACTGCATCATAATATCAGTGCTATGAATTTAGCTGATGTTTATTTTTCATCTGGTGAAGCTGTATTCTTCTCACTTCCTCAGTTACAATTCTTTTAGGAAAAAAAAACATTTTCAACACAACCTTTAAAAATGATTGCTCTCACTTCTAAAATGTAAAAGCATTCTGTTAAAGCCGTCACACAGCCATTCCAACCAATCTAAAGCCTTCACTTTTAATTCATTTTCAAGGTGACTTTAAAGTGATCTTGAAAACATTTCAAACCCTAATAAATTTGTGAGTACATGTTCAAAAACGATCCAAAGAAAAGCTAAGAAAGTAAAAGTGTTCCCTTAACGTCAAGCAATGAAATATTGAAAAATCCCAGCATAAAAAAGAAATTTGAACCTTTTAGGTGCCCTCAGAATAAAAAAAAGAAAAACAAGAAAATTATAATATTGATATAGTTTAGACTCAAATCTCAATGCAATGCAAAAAACTTCAAAGCTTTAAGACCAATTTCAGTAAGTTTAGACTACATGAAAAGACATAAAAAGACATATTCAGACATAATTAATGCCTTAATGACCTTCCTATGCAGGAACTTTCTGTTTGTGCTTCTTGCTTAAGTTTTTTTTAAAGCAATAAAAATCTTTATGCATCTCTGCTGGATTCACGTCATCTTTATGATCTTTATGATGTAGAGTTGAGGTTTACCAGAAAATTAAGGATTAGAAAGAGTGCACGCAAGAGGAAGATACCCAATGTCATCAGCCGAGACTGCGCTCCTAAATTTGAACATGCTCCTTAGCAGTGAGTAAACTGACCTCAGTTGTTGCGTTTTCTTTTAAAAGAGACCACATCAGACGAATAGAACTTAAAGAAGTGCTGCAGTAGCACAGCAGCATGAATGGGAAATTTAGAGGACCGCTGACTGGGGCCTGTTTTGTGCCTCACATGTGGTCTGTGACCCCCATTTCAAAGGGCCTAAAAAAGAAAACAGGATGTGTAAACCGCTCCCTCAGCCGATTTGTGAGTGCGACTCAAAGACAGGCGATGAGGGCAACGTCCGGGCGGGCAGGAAAGAAAATAATTGGCTGAGGGTGAAACCCTCAGTGCCCACTGTGTTCACCTCATGATCCAACATTCAACTCCATGCAGCTGCAAAACAAACATTTGACCAAAGGCATTGGGAAAAACTGCATTTTTGCAGTTAAACTCAAAAACTATCATCAGGAATGCTAATTAAAAACACAAACAGAAGTAGTCTTTTGACTTTAAGGAACTTAACACAAATTTGAGATGATTTTGTTTCATTTATTTTCTCTTAATGTTAAAATCTTGTTTTTATTTGTTCCAAAATTCAGTGTCTGGAAAGGACGAAACTGAATTAAGCTATTAAATTATTCTAAAATGCAAAATCCCAAAATTCCTTTATTTTAATGGCAGAAAAAAAACTGTGGGATTCATTTTTTTAAGAAAAACATTTGCATCACTGGGGAAAGTATTTAAAAAATAAGCCTGACACCAGCTTTTAAGTCTTTGGTCGTGTTCATTGACTGACCCTTACTTTTGTCTTGCCAGTAAAATTGAACGGCCATTTTTTATGCTCTTAAATGACCACAAAAACATTTTCATCTCCAAATTCGTACTCAACATTCTCAAACATCCAACATTTTCAGCTGTGTACAATGATTGTGTTTTATGTGAATTTATAGAACAGACATAAAAATAACTGCTGTAAAATAACAACTTGGCCCTGAATCTGTATTACAAAATGAATAAGATACATTTAAAAATTTATTGGAATACCATAGAGTAGAGCTGGGAGAAAAAACTTCTCGCATTTGACAGAGTGTCTGTTCCAGGGGCTGAAACAAATTTGTTGTACTCTCACTTTTTGCTGCATGTGGTTTGATGCTGCAAGTTTGAAGTCACAACACCACTGGTCAACATTTCATTTTTGACTCACCAGCCAAGTTGGCCGGTGGATAAAAAATAATCTGCCGGCCAGGCACATTTTTTACCAGACAAATAATTACATTATTTTACAAAGAAAAACTATAGGTGTTATTTTTAAAAAATGATACTGTATTATGTTGAATGCAGAGAGAACATAATGAATACGGATAACTTTTATAAATGACTGAGATTTCTAGTCAGTCTTTCTCCAAGTCTGCTTTTGGCATTTTCACACGATTTATAAAGTGCTTTATAAATTGTATTTAACACATCTTTAATGTAATCTAACTGTAAACTCAAATAAAAACATGCTGAGAAAACAAGGACAGATTTACTACAGATTGACAAAAAATGCTCTTTTCCTTGTTCTGCCTCCAGTTGATTCATTTTATATGAAATCATAACAAAAAACAGCCTAACAGCCTTTCATTCAAAGTGGATTCATATCTGTTATTGTATTTAGGAAAATACTGTCTTTATGATTGTCCCATGAATTAAGTTTGTTGTATTTATCCCCCATGTTTTGAAGTCCGCTGCGTTAAAATACCAAATCAGCTAAGACAGGTGCCCTTTTAGGGATTTGCTGCACAATATTGCCTAAAGTTACACCTCCTAATATATTCTGAACCCCTCGGCCAGTCGTAGGTATAGAGTAGACATACGGAGACATTCTTCAACTTCTCACCAGAGCATGAGAATCAAACAGGCCAAAGAACATCCTCCAACGTCTGGTTCACAGCTGACCAAACATGGCTTCTTAGTTGTTTACATCTTTTACACAAATGTACACAAAATTCAGAACTCCCTAAGATGAAAAAAATAGCTAAACTGGTCCCTGAAATTACTAAAACTTGAGATGAGAAATTTTAAATAAAAATATTGAAGAACAAATTAACCTAAACAACCAGACATTGTTTCAGAAATATTGCGCAACATAATAATGTATGTCTCCCCAGCCACTTCTTCCAGCTCCTATGGGGGCACCCCAAGACGATCCTAGGCCGACCGAGAGATGTAGTCTCTCCAGCAAGTCCTGGGTCTTCCCCGGGGCCTCCGCCCAAGTGGAACATGCCCGGAACACCTCCCTAGGCGTCTGGAGGCGTCCAAGAGGCATCCAGACAAAATCTTCAAGCCACCTCTACCTGCTCCTCTCGATGGGGAGGAGCAGCTGCTCTACTCTAAGGGAGCGCCCAGCCTCCATACAGACGAAGCTCATTTCAGCCGCTTGGATCCGGGACCTCGTTCAAGACCCAGAGCTTATGACCATAGGTGAGTATTGGACCGAAGATCGACCAGTAAATTATGAGCTTTGCCTTTTGTCTTAGCTCTCTCTTCACCATAACAGACCCGTACAGCAACCGCATAACGGTGGATGCCGCACCAATTCACCTGTAAATCTCATGCTCTGATCTTCCCTGACTCGTGAACAAGACCCCAAGATAATTAATCTCCTCCACCTGGGGAAGGAGTACTCCACCCACCCAGAGAGTACAAATTATCTTTCTCATCATCTTTCAGACTTAGAGGTGCTGACCCTCATCCTAGCCACTTTGCACTGGGATGCAAACCGTTCCAGCGCATGCTGGAGGTCCTGGATCGATGAATCCAACAGGACAACATCATCTGCAAAGAGCGGAGAGGAAATGCTGTGGTTCCCATACCAGACCCCCTCTGGCCCCTGGCTGCACCCAGAAATTCTCTCTATAAAGACTATAAACAGAACCGGTGATAAAGGGCAGCCCTGATGGAGTCCAACATGCACCGGGAACAGTTCTGACTTACTACCGGTTATGCGAACCAAGATCTTGCTCTGATCATACAGAGACCAGACAGCCCTCAGTAAATCTCAACAGACCTCATACTCACAAAGCACCCTCCACAGGACACCACGGGGGACGCAGTAGAAAGCTTTTTCCAAAATTACAAAAGGGGCTTATACCAACATACATTTTGTGTTCCCAATGATCTATAACCCCCGATTGTAAGAGTAAAATCTGTCTAATGCAAGAGGCTCTCAGCTCATATCTGTTTGCTCAGCTGTTGGACAGGACAAGTTAAAAAAAAAAAAAAAAAAAAAAAAAAGAAAGCTTTTTCCAAATCCACAAAACACATGGACAGGATGAGTGAACTCCCATGAACCCTCCAACCCCCCAAAGAGGGTGTAGAGCTGGTCCACAATTTCACGACCAGGATGGACAGTTGTTCCTGGATCTGAGGTTCGACTATCCACCAGACTCCTCTGCTATACCGTGGCATAGACTTTCCCAGGGAAGCTGAGGAGCGTGATTCCCTGGTAGTTGGAACACACCCTCCAGTCCCCCTTCTTGAAAAGGGGAACCACCACCCCTGTCTTCCAGTCCAGCGGTACAGTTCCCAACTCCCACACGATGCTGCAGACACGTGTTAGCCAAGACACTCCCACAGCATCTAGAGACTTGAGGGACTCAGGGTGGACTTCATCCACTCCTGGTCCCTTGCCACCAAGGAGTTTGTTGACAACCTTGGTGACAGCTTTGGTAATAGACACCCCCACCCCAAAGTTCTCAGCCTCTGTTTCGTCAAGAAAAGGCATGTCAGCAGGATTGAGGAGATACTTGAAGTATTCCTTCCACTGCCCAACAATGTCCCCAGTTGAAGTCAGCAGCTCCCCACCTGCACTTAAAATGGCGCTTGTAGAAAACTGCTTCCCCCTCCTGAGGTGCCAGACGGTTTGCTAGAACCTCTTCAAGGCCAATCGATAGTCCTTCTCCATAGCCTCCCCAAACTCCTCCCAGGACCAAGTTTTTGTCTCCACTACAGCCCAGGCCGCAGCTCGCTTAGACTGATGGTACCTGTCAGCTGCCTCTGGAGTCCCACAAACCAGCCAGACCTGATAGGACTCCTTCTTCAGCTTGGTGTCTACCACCGGGTTTGACGGTTGCCGCCACAACAGGCACCAGAGACCTTGCGACCACAGTTACGAGCAGCAGCAGAGACAATGGAGGTGGAGAACATGGTCCATTCAGACTCAATGTCACCAGCCTCCATCGGTACCTGTTTGAAGCTCTCCTGAATGTGGGAGTTAAAGACCTCCCTGACGGAGGGCTCAGCCAGATGTTCCCAGCAGACTTTCACAGTACATTTAACTGCCAAGTCTTTCCTGCCTCCTTCCCCGCCAACAAATCCAACTCATCACCAGGTAGTGATCAGTAGACAGCTCTGCTCCTCTCTTTTTTGATATTTTTTTGTTTTGTTTTGTTTACAAATTACTTGAAAATTCCACAAACTTGCGGAATCATACATCAATTGAGCAGTTGGTGTGTGGATAGAAATGGGCTTAATCTAAAGATAAAGAATGTTTCTGTTTACCACATGATTACAGCTTAATGAGCCAAAAAGATCTTGTGCACACAGAGACTTGCACACATTCTGATGGTGCAGACACTTTGTTAAAAGCGTCATTTTTGAATCACTTTAACGTGTTATACACAGTCATGATGGTTAAGCATTATATGAATCATAGCAATACAGATAAGATCACCTTTCATGGTAGCAAACACTGGTAAAGTCCTGAGGAGGAATTGTGTCCACTCCTTCCAGAGGAGAAAGTCATGAATCAAAAATCAAGCACTGCCACCTAGAGGACACATGAATATAAAGCATGCAGCCATTTTGATGTGAATGAAAACATCATGAAAATGCCAAACGGCAGACCCAAAGTGGGCCTTTTGTCTGCCTTTGACAGTACTCTAGGGCATCTATAGCTGTTTTATCCCCACAGAGGTCTTTCTGTGTTGAGTATGTTTGTACTCTGCCTACAATGAAGTTTTAAGGAATCAAATTAGATGTTTTCAGTCAAATCTGGGCAAAGTCACGCCAGCAGTCACAACCAGACCTACTCAGGTCCCCATAAGGCCAGCTCACCTGGAGGAGCACATGTGACGTTTCAGATATTAGGTTTTTATGAATTGATATAGAATATAAAAATCTATCTTTTGGATTTGTGATTTGGTGGATTTGGTGCTCAGTTGTGCCGTGGACTCTTGTATTGTCATTGAGTCAGGAACTTTTAACCAGAAGGATCTTCCCAAAGAGATGGCAAGTGGATGTGGCCAGGGTGGACCAGTGAGGGACAACTTTTACATCTTTTCTCAGTTCAGCAGTGATGGAACAGAAGAAGGATCTTTTGCACAATATGAAGAAACAAGTGTGATATAGAGTGCAATATAAAGTGCAACAATATAGAGAGCAGGGAAACGTTTGGAGGTTTTACATATTCCTAGACATGAACTAATAAGACAGTTATGTAACAGAACATCACTGTTTATCATGTTCAGAACAGCTTTGTTAGCAAATCCTCTCATGCTTGTGGAGACACAATGAAATGTGACCTTGCGCTGAAGTCCCAGTTGCATAGCAACACTTTTCCATCTGTACTTGAGCTCTACTTCACCCAAGAAACAAGTGACATGTTTGCTGCTCCTGCATTCTCAAGTAACTTTTACAAAAAAATAGAAAAAGTAAGTTTCATGAAAAGTTTTTAAGTAGTCCTTCTACACTCTTAAGAGATTTCATCTGATCCTCTCACTCAGTCATTTCCAAATGCAAGTTTCTTTGAGGCTAAAACAACATTAATTTGCTTCAGGATGCATCCCTAGAAGAAAAAACAAAACCTCAAAACTCTGACAAATGTTGACAGAGGTATGATAATCATTGTTCTTTAAATTAAATTAGCTTGTCAAGCATTTGGTCTTTGGTTTGCTTCCATCGTTGTTGTTGGAACTGTTGCTATATTTAATGAGCTAAAGATTGTCAAAATGCACATATCACTCACTTCAAGCTTGCAATTTAATATACATGCATCATGTTTAAATACAAGTTAACTAAATAAGCCAAATGGAGTGAGAAGGACGCCACATTGGTGTAAGCCTTGTAAAGAGATACTCATTTAATCCCAAAAATATAGTTGACAATAAGAAAGCATTAAGCATTGTAATAACTAGGATGCCGAACGAGCAGATCTCTGCGAGTCTGGAGACAGCAGGCCTCAGCCATCAGGAGTTAATGGCTTAATTAAATTTGAGCATTTGAGATGCTGTGGAAGCACGTCACGCAGCTTTTATAATGTCATGTGGTCCAGCTCACACCCACACTGTCTCATGACAAACAGAGCAGAATTTAATTTCTGTGACAAAAAAGATCAGCTGTAAGCTTATTCACTTAAAGCCTTATTAAAGTTCATCAGGCTGCTTTATTTGGCTTTCAATTTAGGTATAGAGTTAAGCTGTTTTATTGTTGGAAAAAAAAATGAAATGGAAATTTTAAGTTCTGCAAACTCTGACCTGCAGGGTAACACACTGTGTGAATGAATGCAGGCTTCTGATGTTTTCTGTATTGTTTCAGTCACTGTCATGTTAACATTAGAGACAAATCCGTCTGAAAGCACTGGTGACGTCTGGCTACAAAAAAACATGACAGATACTACTTCTACATTGTACTATGAAACACCTTATTCATAGTGTTAACAAGGCATTAAAGTAGTTTACCATGAAGTAGCTTAAGGGAAGAGAACAAAGAGCTAATAACTAAAAAGCACATTTCCTGTCTGTCTGTATCCAGCCGTTACTTTGAGTTATTCAAAAGGAGTTCAGCTTTCATTCAACGCAGAGACATTTGTATCCTCAGGCCCAAGAAGTATAAATGACTGACTGTGGAGAATGTATTCCATTTTTGAGGTTGGTGTTTAATTTTTTATCTCATGTTATCATATGACTAGTCGGACTTTTAGGCTGCTCTGCAGGCACAGATTCAGAGTGGATCTGAAACTGTGTGATCAGGGACACAGTGTTGCTGCTTTTCACTCTTTCATGCATCACTGAGCGGAGGAAGCAGAACTGTGTGGGTGATGCTGCTCTCAGGTTCTGAGGTTGGACCAACAGCACTGTCTGTTTGGGCTGAACCACGATAATCCTCCTTCGTGTAGTCTACTTCCTGTGGAGCCAAAGTGACTGAATAGACCCAGATTTTAATATGCTGAGAGCTCCTTTTTTTAAGGGGAGGGGGCTGAGCTCTTGGCTGGAGGACAAGGAGGCCTCTTTTTTTATCTGCACCAGAAGAAGACCGTGGATCGTAAAACAGCAGAGGCTATGCAATCAGTGCTGGCAGAAAACCTATGCACTGTACATATACATCCATCCATACATTTATCAATACATCCTTACCTCCCTACATCATTCCATTCATCCAAACCCTTCCTCCTTGCATGCATCCATCGGCACTTACATCCATCCATACATACATTAATACATACACGCACCAAACATGATGTATGTATATTTGTTTGTATGACACATACATATATATGATGGCAAAGTATCATGCATCCCTGCTGTCTCTTTGATTATATGAGGTTCACCAGCAGTACTGTTTTGTCTATCATAAATGCAACAGCGTCCTCCGGTGATGGATGAGGTTCATTACACATGTTATGCAATGCAAACAGCTCAGCAACCAGTAAAGAACTTTTTCATTGTTCAATGTTAAAACTTTAAAAAAAGAAGTAAAAGATTTAATTAAAGTTAATATCTAGAGCAGTGTTTTTGTTATGTGTTGTCACATTTGTTACAACACAATTGAACAGCCTTGTTTTCTTGGAAAATAGAAACAAAAATCTTAAAAATATCTTGTCTCTTGTAAATACTTTAGATAAATAACAATGTAATTTGTACATGAACATTACTCTTCTTTTCAATGTTATTTTGCCCATATTTCAGGGCCAAAGGTAACACAGTAATGTGTAGATGAGAGAACTGTTAACATACAAAGTGTGGAAAATGTCTCAACAAATGAACAAGTTTAGGCTGAGAGTATCCAACAAAGCAGATATAAAAAAGAATTGATCCCTGGCTCTTTTTTTTCATCTTTTCAGCACATCCCGTCAGGGGTTGCCACAGCTTTCACTGATTTGCTGTACTTGGTCCAGGCTGGGGACCGGCACAGGGAGACCCAGACTTAGGTCTATTTGTGGCTACATATTTATGAAATAGTGTGAATGGACCCACACCGGATGAAACTCACTGCACTCTCTGGGAAGCGAACCCAGAAACCCACATGCCAGCCCCACAACCAACTTAGTCAATCAGCCACTTTTGATTACTCACTAAATGTTAGAAAGGAACATTTACACAACATTTACAAGTCACTTTTACTCATAGTTTTTGGTTTTGATTTTAAACTAGAAGTTAGAATAATGCAATGTCAATGAATTAACAATGTAGAAACTTTCTAAAGTAACTACCTACCTGCTGTTTGCCCACCTCTTTGACCAACTAACCCTCCCTTCTGTCCTTCTTTTTATGTAAAAATAATATAAGCTATGTATTTAAAAGTAAAACAGTTATTTCCTTTATTTATATATTTACAGTTTTCAATTATTCTCTTGTGAAAACAAAATACCAAAAAAAGTCTAGTCATTTGTCAGGTTTTATAACATTGCAGAAATGTAATGTTATTTAAACAAAAGACACTTCTGATCTTTGAACCTTTTTATGAACACCTACCTTTCTTTGAAGTATCAAGTTTTCATCAAACCCCTAATGTTACCCCTAAGACCCTAAAACCCCTAAGTCACTTTTGCAAACTAAGGACGGAAGAATTATCTAGAATATGTTAGTGTTTACTAATTGAAATATAGTAAAACTCACGTTCATAAAAATATGTATGGTTACTACTTCTATGGGAAGTTTAGACAATGACTTAGTGCAGGGATCAGGAACCCTTTAACTTGTGAGCCAATGATGGTTTTTTTGTTCTAGCATAAAGCTTCCATTGGACCTTAGGTTTTTCATATTTCATAAAGTGAAATTGAAATTCATGAAGTATACATGTACATTTTCCCTTTCTGTGAATGCAGCATATGCAGAGTGGTACCATACATGACGCGAACCTCCATGATTGTTTCCCACACTATCACCTTCTGGGAAAACATTGCACATCATATTATGTAAACAATAATCGTTGACTAATCGAAAAATAACCGTTGACTAAGTTACTTTTAAAATAATTGTTACTGACAGCTCTAGTGGAAACCACCTTAAAACCAATGGCGAGCCACTTGCTCAAGTGTCCATCAAATGTGGCATTTACCAAGGAGACGCTCTGTCCCCATTGCTGTTCTGCAAAGGTCTGGACCAGGAATGGACAACTCCAGGCCTCGAGGGCCGCATTCCTGCATGCTTTCCAACGTACCATGCTCTGGCATGTTCTAATTGGCTGGACACACCTGAACAAGGGCTTGGATATCTGGAAATCATGCAGACACTGCGGCCTTCGAGGCCTGGAGTTGCCCATCCCTGGTCTGGACCAACCAACCAGACATTGTAGTGGTGAATAAAGAACAGAGGAAAGCTGTTGTGGTGGATGTAGCAGCACCAAGAGATGGAAACATCAAGCAAAAGGAACATGAGAAACTGGAGAAATACCAGGGACTCAGAGAAGAACTGAAGAAAGCTTGGAAGGTGAAAGTGACAGTGGTGTCTGTGATAATTGGAGAACTCTGGGTTGTAAGCCCCAAACTGGATGAGTGGCTACAGCAGATCCCTGGAAAGACATCAGACATCTCAGTCCAGAAAAGAGCAGTGCTAGGAACAGCTAAGATACTGCAAGACGCTTAAACTCCCAGGCCTCTGGTAGAAGACACGAGCTTGGGGTGAGGTAACACAAGCTTGGGGTGAGGTAACACCTGCGGAGGGTGAGAGGGGCTATTTGAGATTTCATTTGAGAACAACTTGATTTAATAATTCATTGATATGATTTCATTTGAAAACAACTGCATATGATAATTAATTGATTCTCACAATAATTTTGCTTTTGGTCAACTTGCAAGGACAAAAATGTCTCTGCTTTCTGGTTCAAAATTTAGAATTTTCATTATTATAGTGTAATAAACAAACAATGTTACATTTTTTTACCTCTGAATTGGCAAAAAGCTTACATGTCATACATGGAATATACAGCATGTAATGCAATAATAACAAAATTCATGTTATTTCCTTCTCCTATATACAAGGTTCTAAATTAACTTTTTTGGTTACTTGCCAGGGCGACCAGTAACATCCAAAGTCTACCAGCCAAATCTGGACTCTACCAGCCAAACATTTCTAATTGCAATTGAATTATTGCAAAGTAAAACTTTATATAGTTTGAGTTAATGATTATTCTCTCGCAAAAACAAAACACTAATAATTGAAAATGTGGTCTTATTTTAGTTTTTATAACATTATAGAAATGTAATGTTATGTTAATAAAATACACTTCTGATCTCTGAAATTTTTTATGAACTTTATTACGAACACAAACCTGTCTTTAAAGCATCGACTTGATCTACAAACATGACTTAGAACTTAGAAGAAGTATTAAATATTGACCAATATGATTTGTTTATTTTATTTTATTTTTTGTGAATCAATCCTGAAGACAATATTGGACACAAATCAGTAAAGTCCGTGGGTGACCTGCTGGGCACTCAAGTTGTGGGTGTGGTCAACTTTGTTGCTTAAAGTCTGTTTTTTAAATATCTTTTTTTTTTTTTTATTTTTTTACTTTATTTTTTTAGAATCGTTTTGCATTCAATTGAAAAAAGAAGACCACCATTCTTACTAATTTCGCAAAGTAACATTGACATGAGGCAACAAGTGAATGTGTTTTGCGTTGGCTGGTATCAGTGTAAGCAGACACTAGAAATTACTAGCGCAACTAAATGCAGCAACAGCGAGCTCGTAATGAAAGCGCATAAGTGCGGTAATTCCATGCAGCCCCTGAATGCACCAGCTGCTGCGGCGAATGTGAGGATTAAATCTGCGCAATAAAGTCAGAATTAATGTTTGAACAAATTCTGGGATGGATGTCTGTGGTGGCCAAGTGGGGAGGGAAACAGACGCCTAAAGTCACGGTTGTCAGTTTGAGTCCAGTGTCAGAAACATGAACAATGTCCCACCTGCCAAAGTGGCGAGTGGAATATTATTTTTACCCGCCAAATCAAAGTTTAACCTGCATTTGGTGGGTGTTAATTTAGAGCTCTGATTTTATCGAACCCGAAATCAAACAAATGCTCAGCTGCTGATTTTAGGTTACTTTAAAATGAATGTAAAACAAACAAGGAATTTAAATGTCGTTTTTGTATTGAATTGTAAATTGCAAAATGCATTTTAGTTGAATCATGTGTCAATTTACAATGCTGTTATTGCGTTGTGTTTTATTCACATTTTATTTTTTAAAAATGTAACAGGTAGAGTGACATGCACGCCCGTCCGTTCATCCTGGTGCGTTGTAGGTTATCTGCGCCTTTAAATGAGTGGACGGCAACGCGCATGCGCAGCATTGAAACTTGTGGCGGGCTCAGAAAAGGTCAACAGACAGACGTCCCTGACGTTCCTGCATTCTGATTTGATGCAGTCAGGATTCCAGCAGCATGGTCGAAGGTCCGGGATGTACGCTCAACGGGGAGAGAATCCGCTCGAAGGTCAAAGCGGGACAGAGGGTGAACGAGGTCCGGGGCAGCGCGGCCAAACCACCCGTGAGTGCGGGAGAATCCGGCTGTTCCCGGCAGCAGCAGCAGCAGCAGCAGCAGCAGCGGCGGTCCCTCTCCGACTTTAACAGCTCTGCCGTCTCCTTCCTCAGATGAGCGGCCCCGGATCGAACCCTTTCCTCGGCCTCCGCGGTCTCCACTTCTCCGCCGTGGAAACGGTCGGTAAAGAGCTCTTCATGTACTTCGGTCCGAGAGCTTTGAGGTAACACTGACCGTTCATTAGTACATAACACGAACTCCCCCTGTGTTCTGTTCTGCTGGCTGACCACTGAGGAACCCACCTGGCCTGTTCTGTACGGAAACCTTTAAAGACCCACTCCGATGAAAAGGCTCCTTTTAACGCGCTCTTACAGCGTTGTTGTCATGATGGAAGGCGTAAACAGTCAGGCCTTACACTGTAGTGTGTCCTTCTTCAAATCATTGTGAATCAGGAGCAGACGAAAAGAGGCCGTTGGATATGGAGAGAAACACTCCGATTTGTGTGTGCGTAATTCTTGATTTGTGCGTAACTTTAGGTTTGTGTGCGTAATTCTTGATTTGTGCGTAACTTTAGGTTTGTGTGCGTAATTCTTGATTTGTGCGTAACTTTAGGTTTGTGTGCGTAATTCTTGATTTGTGCGCAACTTTAGGTTTGTGTGCGTAATGCTTGATTTGTGCGCAACTTTAGGTTTGTGTGCGTAATTCTTGATTTGTGCGTAACTTTAGGTTTGTGTGCATAATGCTTGATTTGTGCGTAACTTTAGGTTTGTGTGCGTAATTCTTGATTTGCGCGTAACTTTAGGTTTGTGTGCGTAATTCTTGATTTGTGCGTAACTTTAGGTTTGTGTGCGTAATGCTTGATTTGCGCGTAACTTTAGGTTTGTGTGCGTAATTCTTGATTTGTGCGTAACTTTAGGTTTGTGTGCGTAATGCTTGATTTGTGCGCAACTTTAGGTTTGTGTGCATAATGCTTGATTTGTGCGTAACTTTAGGTTTGTGTGCGTAATTCTTGATTTGCGCGTAACTTTAGGTTTGTGTGCGTAATTCTTGATTTGTGCGTAACTTTAGGTTTGTGTGCGTAATGCTTGATTTGTGCGCAACTTTAGGTTTGTGTGCATAATGCTTGATTTGTGCGTAACTTTAGGTTTGTGTGCGTAATTCTTGATTTGCGCGTAACTTTAGGTTTGTGTGCGTAATTCTTGATTTGCGCGTAACTTTAGGTTTGTGTGCGTAATTCTTGACTTGTGCGTAACTTTAGGTTTGTGTGCGTAATTCTTGATTTGTGTGCAACTTTAGGTTTGTGTGCGTAATTCTTGATTTGTGCGTAACTTTAGGTTTGTGTGCGTAATTCTTGATTTGCGCGCAACTTTAGGTTTGTGTGCGTAATTCTTGATTTGCGCGTAACTTTAGGTTTGTGTGCGTAATTCTTGACTTGCGCGTAACTTTAGGTTTGTGTGCGTAATGCTTGATTTGCGCGCAACTTTAGGTTTGTGTGCGTAATTCTTGATTTGCGCGTAACTTTAGGTTTGTGTGCGTAATTCTTGACTTGTGCGTAACTTTAGGTTTGTGTGCGTAATGCTTGATTTGCGCGTAACTTTAGGTTTGTGTGCGTAATTCTTGACTTGTGCGTAACTTTAGGTTTGTGTGCGTAATGCTTGATTTGTGCGTAACTTTAGGTTTGTGTGCGTAATGCTTAATTTGTAACTAAAACGTACATTTTGTGCATGAGTACAAAAATTGCAAATAAAAAAAAATGCAATTTACACATGCATAACTTAAAATTACGACGGCTTGAAACTAACTACACGCACACATTTTTAAAAAATTTGCACAAATCGCTTGTAACGCACACACACAAACCCGCATTTACACACAAATTTGACATGAGACTCCTCAGGTCTTCCAGATTCGTGCTTAAGTGATGCGTTTAAATGCTATTAGAATGCTCAGACTGATCCTTATTTCTCTCCATAGTTGGAACAGTTTGTAGTTGTTGTGACATAGAAACTACAATGTCAAACTAGCAGCTTCCTGCTCCGCTCCATTCTGATGCATTTTCTTGTAGACAAGTAGATCCATGTACGTCTTTGCTTTCCTCGTCTGAGCTGCATCTGGATCAAAACTGAGCGCCTGGATAGCTCCAACATTGATAACCATTTCTGTTGCACCGCTAATGTTAGGGTGGTGGTGGTGGTGTTAGGGGCTTTAAACTAGCAGGGGGGAGTGTAAATTGATGGAAGTCGGGAAGCAGGGGTGGGCTTACTCTGAAATAGATCAGAAGAGTGGGACTTTATTAGCTACACACGTGGACAAAATTGTTGGTACCCCTCAGTTAAAGAAGGAAAAACCCACAATTCTCACTGAAATCACTTGAAACTTACAAAAGTAACTATAAATACAAATTTATTGAAAATTAAATAATCAAAATCAGCCATCACTTTAGAATTGCTGATTAACATAATTATTAAAAAAAAGCAAACTAATGAAACAGGCCTAGAACAAAAAACCATCATTGGCTCTCAAGTTAAAGGGTTCCTGATCCCTGCACTAAGTCATTGTCTAAACTTCCCATAGAAGTAGTAACCATACATATTTTTATGAACATGAGTTTTACTTTATTTCAATTAGTAAACACTAACATATTCTAGATAAGTTTTCCTTCATTAGTTTGCAAAAGTGACTTAGTTTGCAGCCAGAGTGCAGCCCCCCCAGTTATGTCTTTAAATCTTCAACCATTGACAGAGGTCTCATTTCTTTTAAGAACACATGTAGGATGTTCTGTTTGTGTTGCTGCGTCTACATAAACTATTCGGTCCAGTTTCTTACTGTCAAAAGAGAGATGCAAAATCTCACCACACCGTTGATTTTTTTTTTTTTTTTTTGGCCATTAGGCCATTGATTTATGACATGTAACTTTAAAATAGTCATGATAATTCCACTAACAGTGTTACATTTTTCAATAGGCTTTACAATAATTTTGATTTATGTCAATTTAATCTACTAATCTAATCTAATCTACAAGTTAAAATCCAGTTTTAATAAAGATCTTCCTAAAGCAGTAAATTCACTTCCACTTATTAATCAGTAATTCCTTCACACAAGAACTTTGCTTCTGAACAGATCCTATAGGAACTGCTGTGCAGCAGAAGATAAGAACATGTGCTTTAAACTTAATCCATTAATAAACAATTCTGACAGTAGATGTCAGCATTTTACTCAGTCATCTGACATGTGTACATTCTGGACATAAGGCCTCTTAAATTAGTGTCATGTCAGGAGTGTTTAAAAACACATTTATTTTACTGTTATAAGATCATCTCATTAAGAAAATCTAATTAAATACGGTGACAAGAAACCCAATATTGATACACAATAAGACACAAATCAGGTTTCTGTGAAGCTCCATGCAAAAGCTTCTGGTGAAACAAAAGAACAATTTTTACATCAGAACAACTCAAACTTTATACAACTGCAGAGTGACTGAGAGTACCGCTCACTGCACGGCCCTTAAATACATAAATAAAACCTTAAATACATTAAATTAAATTTTTTTCAAATAAGCAGTAAAACATCGCTGAGTGAGTTGATTCTTTTTGTGTATTACATATTAGTGTTCTATTGTTGTGGCACTGATAGTGATAAGTTTTCACTCTTTTAATTTTTGGTTTTTATTTATTTTTGTATGAAGGTCCATTGTTTTTTATTTTGTTTAGGCTGTACAATTTTGAGTAAATGGGAACATTTTCATTCTACAAAAGTCTAGTTAGGGATCATCTAAATTATTTAACTGCATTCTGCTACTAATTCTTCTAATATGGGATCCACACTTCTGAAAAACGCATGTCAGACAAACATGTTGATTTTCTTTCGTCACGCTTTTGTAACCACCATGTTTAAAAGAATTACCAGCAGACAGAACAGTCTCAAAGGAAGAAAAACATGGATTCAGAGAACAACCAAAACAACCAAAAATCATAAGAGAAACTTTGGTGCATTCTTTGTTGTATGTGGAAGGTCTCCTAATGTGAAATCAGATCATTTTACTCCTCCTTGATTTGATATTTGTTTAGGATTCATTCTCAGGATCATTGACGGTATAATCATACGTTCATTATCTGTCTTGCAGCACAAACCTCAGAATGTCCACTAGATGGCACCACAACCTGGATGCTTGTCTTTGGTGATAATGATGATAATATTTTATGTGACAGATGTACTTTAAAAGGAAAGAAAGAACAAGGATAAAAAGGGTTAGAAAAGTAAAAGTCTTATAAATTCTCACTCTCATGCCCTAGGCCAAACTTATTACCACACCCAGAGCACTATGCATTGTACCGGTAGTTCTGTTCCCTCTGTAGTAAGTACACTTCAAGTTTCAGGTACCCATCTATCCACACTCATGAAAACATCAGGCATTTGTCAAAAACTCTCATTTGGTTTCATTTAAATCCTATTCCCCAACACACCAAAGTGCACACAATTCAGATTTATATTCATAAATATTTACAGATATATTCAAGTTTATTTATGATTTGTATCTGTAGATATCTATCAATAATCATATTTCTATATGTGTTCTTAAACTCCTATGTTTGGAGATTGTCTTAAGTATAAAGTGGTTCTGTTCCATCGTCTTTCTCCATGTGACATTATTTGTTTGTGCGTTTCTGACATGTTTATACATTTATTTTCCCCCCTGAAATTGTATTTTTCTTTTTTAATCAATCATTTTTGCATAACTTCTGTAACTTTTCTGTCTGTCCTAATGTAGCATTAAGTGCTTTAAACAGGAAAAAGGAAAAAAAAGAACCATCCAGAAAAAACCAAACATGCCACCATAAACACATATCATAACTGTATGAACAATAAACAAAATCAGGAAAACGTAGTGATGATGACAGAGGCAGAAAGAAAACATGAGTACGAGACAGGATTGTATTCACTTGTATAAATGATCAAGTCCAAAAAGAACATCTCAGAGAAGGAACGGCTCAGAGGCTGAAGGTGTGAAGCTTCCTTTATGTCCGGATGTCTCAACATTATCAGAGCAGATGATGAAGTTTCAAATTGAAAACGTCTGAACTGAGCAAAAAAGCAGAAAAGCCACCAGTTTGACCAAACGCTGCTGTCGTCGAATTTAAAAGAAAGGTGCGTTATTGTTGAAACTTTGAACTATCTGTTTATTCATTTACTAACTCCTCAAGTATCTTAATCAGTGTAGCTTAGAAATGCACATCACAAAGTGTGAGTGTGTTCAGACCTGTCAGCTGGTGTGTGATATTTAAACCTGATTAAAGAGGAAACAGCAAGTCTCTACTGTAGAGGAAGAGTCCCACTCCAATCATCTTCTGATCTTGTGTCAAATCGTTCCCAGTGGTCTTTTAATTATGATTATGCTGTTTTTAGACAAATAAAAAACCTATGTGGTTTTCTAGGGCATAGTTTAGGGTTAGGCAGGAGTTCATTAGAAATTTACAGTGGAAAAGTATTCAAAGCCCTTGAACTTCTCCATATTTTCTCACATTATGACCACAAACATGAATATATTTTTTTGGACGTTTATGTGAAAAACCAACACAAAGTGGCACACAATTGTGAAGTGGAAAGAAATTTATACAAGCATTCAAATTTGTTTTACAAATAACAAACTGAAATGTGCATAAATAAGTGAACTCTGTGAAGTCATTAAGTCAACACCGGATCAGTCACCAATCATCAAGCAACTTCTGAAGGCAATTGGGCGCATTAAGAGAAAAGGGGCTGAATACTTTTGCAAACTGAACTTTTTAGTTTTTTATTTGTAAAAAAAAAAAAGAACTCTTGTATAATTTGCTTTCAACTTCACAATCATGTGCTGATTGGGGTTGGTATTTTACAGACAATTCCAATAAAATATATTTATGTTTGTGATCAGAATGTGAGAAAATGTGGAGACGTTCAAGGGGAATGCCTGCTTTTGCAAGCCACTGTACCTCTGAGTTGTGGGTGGGACTGTTGGCCCGGCCCACAAGTAAGCCTCCACTGACATCCCATCATACCTTTGTTTACACTCTCCCACTAGCTTACAGCCCCTCACATCCCCTAGTTAATATTAACATCCATCTGCTCCTGATCCCAGTTTGAATAACAAATACTCAGAACTGCAGTTCTCAGCTTCATTTTGCTAACATACAGTATGTCCAACATTATGAAATGGAGCAAAACACCAAAAACACAGTTTTCATTGGAGGAATCTTTAAGAACAGTTTTAGTGGTAAATCAAAGTTTCCCTCTCCAGACATCACTGCTGCTTCATGCAGAGGTCAAACAAAAAGTATACAGTTTCTGAGCTGTTAGGGGCTGTCTGCACTTAAGGTCATCTTGGCTGTTTAAACAAACCTGCATTCGTTTCTGCTGAAATGTTCATATCAATGCTAAACTGATACTATTGGGATACTAAGATGATTGTGTATTCCTAGTTGCTGTACAGAGATGCATTTTTTCCGTCATTAATTTAGCAGGAGCGTCTCTGGAGGTGTTTTCCTGCCTGAGCCCAGAGGTGAACACGCTTCTGCCATCTTGTTACTCTCAAAGGCTTCAGCGTGATCAGACTTTTTTAACTTGCCAGTCCGCACAGAAGTTTCTTACAGTTTCCGACTTTTCACTTTCTGCGCTTTCTCCTAGATATTCTTAATGCAGCATGGTCTTTCACATTCAGATAATACAGCAGTGTGCTGTGAATGCTGCTGAGGCTGTCACAAAAGTAAAGAATGTGAGAAATGTTGATTAAAAATGCCTGCTGTGGCAGTAAAACTGAAAGATGTTTTCTGAAAAGGTCAGTAGATGTTGCATTTATTTCTTCTGTTTCCTGCAGACTGGAGAAACCTGACTGAATGAATCAATCTTTTTTTTTTTTCCCAGTACATCCTTGACAACTCTGAAAAGACTGATGTATTGAGGAATAAATCTGTCTCTGTGTCTAATTATGATTTTTAATGTCGGGCTTGGTGGAACGTCACAAAATGCCTGTCAGAGCCAAACAACGATTGAACGTGTAAACGTTCAAAAACAAACAGCTGACAGTACAGAATCAAGAGTATGACCTGAAATAGGAAAACACATCTGACATTTATAGAATTCCACCTTAAATAGACAGTGAAAAGATGGGATGTAATCTTATTTTAATTGTTCAAATGCAGTGATTATAACGAAGTAAAAAAAAAAAGTTCCTGTTTGTTTCTTTTCACTTGAAACCCGTGAATCTGAGAAGAAACCTGCTCTTGGTGAGGTTATCTGTCAGATTCCTTCTCACATTTTTTGCTGTTTTTCCAGAATAAAAGGCCAGGTTTCCATGTTTTTCATCAACCGTTCTGACATGAAAACTTTCTGCTTCTTCCAGACTTCTCTTCGTCATCTCAACCGTCATCTTCATCTTTATCTTGAACAGTATTGATCCTCATTCTGCTTGTGTGTCATTGATCCAGTCAGTTTTAGCAGCATGGTGCTTCTTCTGTGTATTTATTTTTAAACTGTTGGTATTTCTTTGCAAATGTAGCGTTTTGGTAATTTCAGTGTGAAGCTTCATTCTCATACTCTACTTAGGGCTTCAGCAGTTCCTCACTGAGCAGCAGAAGCGTCTACATTTGGATAACAAATGCAATGTCGTGGTTGATCACAAAATTCATGTTGCTGTTTTCTGCTCTTTGTCAAGTTTGCCAAACTGCAGCAGACAGTTTGAATTAATGTGTCCATTTTCTGCCCAACGTCTCTTAGGGTCCACTTTGGTATGAACGGGTCGCTTCGTGTAAACCCTGCAGAGATGAAGGTCAAATCGGGTTCTGCTCCAGTCCTGGAGATCCACCTCAGCAGCGACATTGTGTGCTTCTATGACAGCGCTGTAGAAATGAGGTAACAGGGACACTGACCCAGCCAAGATAGATGGAGGTGATGGAGCTTCACCTTGGAGTAAGGCTCTGCCAGTGTGTCCTACATCCGGCTAAAGCTGCATGAAAAATAATGTTTTTTTCAAACGCTTGTCCTGATCGTGGCTTCTAAGGTCAAAGCAGGCATTTTGTATTTCTGGAGCTGAATCCCATCAGAAGGCAGAAACAAAAACCTGTGTAACCTTAAGACGGCTCCAGCTGACCTCCTGCGGAATTGGTGAGCATTTATTTTCTTAAATGTTGCAGCTCTAAAGAGATGGCGTGTGTGCTTGCAGGCTGACACACGACTGCGAGCAGAAAGTCAAGACCATGGAGGGTCTGGATGTCTGCTCCTCCAAGTTCAGTTTCACCCGCTCCGAGGAGGCGGTGCGGAGCCAGGCGGGCAGGATGCTCTGTGACGTTCTCCTCGATCAAGCCGTCATGCCGGGAGTGGGCAACATCATTAAAAACGAAGCCCTGTTTGACTCAGGCCTTCACCCAGCCGTGAAGGTACAGGAGACATGATGGATTGTGTTGAGCAAAGAAATCAAAAATGAGAGCGAGAATGTGAGACGCAGAAAACCCAGAAGCCTCAGTATCTGTAATGAGGAAGGTAATGCAAGAGAGAGGCAAACATGCAGCAGACGCTTTGAAAAGTGGAAAAATGGAAATGTTCTGAATGCATGTGGCCTGTGCAGACACCGAGGAGCGCCTCTGCCTGATTCCTAACATAGATTTGTGTGATGAATATGTTGGTGTGCATTGATAAATGCTAGCTTTGTTCTTGTGAGGAGGGAAGACTCATTCCACAGCAGTTCCACTGCGGCTGATGGGACACTTTGTCCTGGTTTTTGTCTGCGCCCTCAGAGGATTACAGCGACGGACCAAAGTGTTAATCTGTGTTTCTTTGTCCCTCTGCTGCTGGGACTGTCTAAGGTTTTCAGCTCTCCCCGTTTACTGACCCTTTGTGTCCTGAAAGAGAAAACAAATCTGCATTTTTATTATCTGCTTTCATGCCGTTACTGTTTCTGGATTTCTGTGAGTTTGAACCTGAAGTGCAGCTCCAGCTCTGAACTGTAACTGAAGGCAGTTTATTTGTAGGTGGAGCAGCTTACACACCAGCACATCCACCTGTTGGTCAAGATGACTCGGGATTTCACTCTTTTGTTCTATAAGGTCCGTTTTTCTACCCCTGCTCATCTGCCCTTCACCATTTTAGAGAAACGTCGGGGTTAATAATCTTTATTTTTTCTGTTCCCCCCCTCCTGATCTCTCTCAGTGCCGTAAATCCTGCTCTCCTCTCTTCAAACATTACCGAGTCTACAAGCGTTCCCAGTGTGGTCAGTGCGCCGGTGGCATCACAGTGTGTCGTCTTGGAGACAACGGCAGGATGACATACTTCTGTGAGCGCTGTCAGAAGGCAGATCCCAGCGGAGGGGAAATCAGGTGCAAGCCCCTGACAACCTGGGGATGTTTAGGATGAAAGCTGAGCTTCAACTTGAAATCTTTTAAGAAATCCATTAAATTAGAAACTGACTTAACAAAGTGAAGTTAAATGTTTTTCTGTTGGGATGTTTCAGGCATGTGATCAAACCCAAACTCTGCACAGAGCTCTTTGTCTCCACAGGAAGCAGTAATCTCAAGTTCTTGTTGTAAAAGCAATCTTTGCAAAGAAAGTTCTATAAATATTTGGAGGATGTGTTGGCATTGGCAGAGGCCAGCTTTGCAGGCAGATGGGCCTGGCTGGGAGTGGGAGGCGTTGGGGGTGAGAATGAATGTGCATATAAGGCGGTGTTTGCCAGGCAGGGCACAGGCTCAGCACCTCCTGCGCCGTGTTTGAGCACAGCTTTGTGAGGGCTTCCAGTCTGCAGCCTGACAGCGCCGAGCGCAGCTGAGAAGGCGAGCTGTGAAAGTTTCCTCAGAGCTGCCGCCTCCTTCATTATTGGTTCTTCAGATTTTCTCCTTTGTTAAACACAGTTGAGCTTCAACTTGAGCTGCACCGAAGGGAAAGGAGACATCATGTATTTTTCATCCGCTGCTTGTCTGCCTTCCATCAGTACAGTTACCGTATTAACTAAGAAATCTGGGATTTTGGATTGTGACACGTTTGTCAACACATTAACTGATTTAAAGCTAATATTTCGGTATGTTTTGTTACCACAAAATAATACTGATAAAACACTCAAAAAGGAAATGTATCAAATTATTTAATGTCATGTTTTAATGATTGTTTTTTTTTACTCTAGAATTCATTTATTCATTAGTTATCCAAATCTTTTCAATTATAATGTTAGAGTAAGTTGCTTTTTGGGTTTTCAGTATTCATTGTTAATTCACTTTTTAAAAATATAATAAAAAAGGGGAAAAAGATGTCACTTTATAACAATAACTAAAACAGTATTATATATATATATATAAATTAATAATATTATTATTATTATTTTAATAAATAGGAATTGCCAATAATGAGATAATACTACATGAGAGTACAGAATTATTGCAGTTTTGAATGAAAACCTCTAAAAACCCTGACTGTATTTTTGCCCGAACGTCAAAAACCTTATATGAGGTTTAAATGTAAGAGCTGTGTCACAAACAGGAATCTCATCGACTGTAAGAGAATGATTCACCTCTGACCCTGCATGAAGGTCAGGGATCATGAACCTCTGCTGTTTCTTGGTGCAGGACGCTTCCTCGCAGGAACAGTCTGATTGGCTGGGCCTGTGTGAAGAGGAGCGGTGACGATGTGGCCCGAGTGGAGGAAGAGGACTGGGCCTGTCAGCTGTGCACGCTCATCAACCTTCCTGCAGCGAGCGTCTGTGACGCCTGTCTCAGCCCCAGGCCCGTGGGTGAGTCCAAGGTTCTGCTTTCATGGCTCACACAGCGTTCTTGTCGGAAGCGGCGTTCCCACTGCAGCAGAGCCTGAAGAGTTGCTCACATTCAGACACGCTTTCAGATCAGAGCTGAACTCCCAGCATCTCTCTGAAGCATCTCCACGCTCCTTTCTACCACCAAAGAATTATTGACTTAGTTTTTCTTCTCTGTCGTCCATGATTGGACATTCTCAGAGCTAGCACAACATTCCTTCTCCATCGTCTGTAAACCCTCAGCTCTTCAAACGGAAGCCACCAAGAAGCAGGTTTCTGAAAAACTCCACGCTCTTTTCTAAAGATGAGATTTATAGTTCAGGAAATCTGTTTGCTGCTTTTAGGATTCTTTAAAATCTTGGAAATGCAGAACCGATTTATTGCTGCACATAAAGCTGAGTGCTCTCCTGCTTCTCACTAATACCCTCATTTGCATGTGTACGCTTCAATATTTCTGCTCTGCCTGTGTCAGTCAGCAGGGGGCTAAGGGCCTTTCTCAGGGGCAAGATTATCACGCCTTCTCAAGAACTGCACTTTCACTCTCTCCTGCTCCCTTTCAAGTCTATTCAGTGTATCTTCCGACTTTTCTCTTCTCTGTAAGGTTTTTAATGGCCACTCGTGAAACCCTGAGAGAGGAAACACTTGGTGAGAGAAGTTTGGTTAAAACTCTGTGGGACTTTTAGGGAAGATCTAAGAGGATCAGGAACTGACCAAACAAAAACGGATTCTCATGATTCCAAACATAACTTCATCTGCTTCATGCAGACAGATTTTTACTGGGAAGGTAAAAAGAAGTTTGATCCCTGTTTGAGACTCTGATCAGAATCTCTGCTTTTCTTAGGTCTGCAACTATGCACTGAACAAAAACATGACAAACACTTCAATATATTGTAATTTTGACAATTAAACTTTCAAACTCAGTCAGCTGGATTTTTTTTGTCAAATATTTCCTGCTTTTTTTCTGTTCAGTTTTATTCAGAAAAAATCATAATTTACAACAGAAAGTTCCGATCATCTTTTGATCTAATGTAAATCCTACCCGGTTTATTATAGTTATGCCATATTTGGGATAAATAACAATAATAAAAAAATGTAATTTTCTTGAACACAGTTTAAGTTCATTCAAAATTCAACCGTTGAGTTGTGGGGGGTGCTGTTGGCGTGGAGTAAGCCTGCCTTAATTTCCCATCATGCCTTCATTTACACTCTCTCCCGCTAGCTCATAGCTCCTCACACCCCCAAGCTAACCTTAGCGGTCCAGAAAAAATAGCGAGCAACATTGAAACCATCCAGCCAAAGCAGCTCAGACGAGGCGGATCCATTTGTCTGCGAGTGGATGCATCAGGATGGAGCTGAGCCGAGCAGAGCGAGGAGACGTTGGCCCGCCCAATTCACGTGTTGCATCACAAAAGAGAGCGTTTTCAAACAGCACAGCGATTTGCATAAAGAAATGCAGTTTTTATCTTAATTTTCTTAATCCATGTCCATCCTGAGAAAAATGGTACAAGACATGTTAAAAACACCAAAAACACAATTTTCATTGGAATGGGCCTGTAACAGGATTGCCAAATCCAAGTATCCCTGAGACAGTTACCTATTCAAATGTTTAAAGTGTTTATGGCTCCCCAACCAATGAATATGAATAACAAATTATTAGATCAAATTTCATGTCAGTTTTCTGTCCAATCGCTGTTTCCTCTGTGATCAGATGTTTCAGTCAGCAGATCCTAACAAGCTGAAACTGCTCTGACTCGTCCTCCTGACTCCTGCCATGCAGACACAGATCCATGCTGAGAGGAATAACTGTGACCTTTTTATCCACCAAACAAAAATCCGATTCTCTCGGCTCTTCTGCTGCACTGCACTCTTTACAAATGAAATCAAGCCGTTCTAATTATTCTTCAATGGATAAAGAGCGCCGCTCACGTGCAGCTTCTGCTGTCCAAAAAGAGTCCACTGGGCTTTTCTCACACAACGGTTTCGAATGTTGACAGAGTTAAGGACGCGCTCAGTTTAGTCCAGCTAACATGTAATTGTTCTGCTGTTCAGTTTTTCATGTTTTATTTCCATCAGCTGCTTTTTTCTGTTTCTACCAGAGGTTAATGGTAACATATGTGTGTCTGTGTGTTTGATTTAGCTTTACAACAGTTTAATGTCAGAAACTTCCTGAACAGAATCTCTGAACTCAGAGATCATCAGCTGGATCAGAAATCTGTACCAAACTCCTTCAGATTTCTGAAGAACAATGATCAAGTTAGGCACATTCTTTTACTGTCCAAACCCAGAACACGTCATGTTCCATCAGTGTAAAGCACAGAGTTATGATAAAAAGTCCTTAATGTCACAGACTCCAGAGGTGATTGGTGCCTGCAGCTGTCTCTGATGCTTACAGCACACAGCAGATTCTGAAAACCTGAACAGATTTCACAGGAAAACACAACACAAGACAGCTGATGAAACTCTACTAGAATGTACAGCCCTGTTAGCCACTGGACCAAGAGGACAGAATATGACATAAAGAGAACAGAATAGGAACAATATCCTTCTAGTTGTTTATAAAAATGTGAAGAAATCTTAGTGACACATGAAAACAGATAAATGTACCGGCCTGCTGAGTTGAGACCAGCACAGACGGCCCACCACAGCATTACTTTTTACTGTTAAAACATTAACAATGTTTTAACAGTAAGATGTTGAGTATTCGTTCCCATTGTGTGTGCAGAAAAGCCTTTCAGTTCTGTTCTGTTTAGAACACATTTGACCTGCAGTTTACTGGAATTAATGACAAATCAACATGACAAAAGCCAGTGTGAAACCAAAAGAAACAAACAAAAACCATTAGAACCATGGAGCTCAAATGAAAAGACTAGCAGTTAAAAACAAACCTAAAATAAAAAAAAACTTTACCCTCTGTGAAGAGACGCACCCTCAAAGTAAAAAAATACGCTTTTTTCAATGACATTTTTTGTCTGCCCCTGATTCACAATGATTTAACTAAAAAATACCTAGAAATACAGTTTTAAGCTGAATTTTCTTTATATAATGTCCTCTATCATGAGAAAATGCTACAAGAACATGTTAATATCACCAAAAGCACAACCGTCTTCTGAAAAGTTGAAGTCCTCCTGATGCATCACGTTCTGGACTGTTCTGCAGTACATGTCATTTTTTGGATGGTAATTTTGGTGAAAGTAACATAAAAGGTACTACAAGAGTATTTGGACAGACTTTCAAATATCAGTAACAGGTCATCTAAAATGTATTGTGGAAGTTTTGCATCAGTGCTTCCCTGCGAATGTTCCGAGGTTTGTGTGCGAGTGCTGCAGCTGCTGAACACAGATTGGTTTCTCACTCTGGCTCCTTCCCTGCAGCCCGCAAAGAGGACATCAGCACTGAAGCATCGCCCTTCACTGCAGATCTAATCAGATATCCCTGCAACGCCTTCACCAAACCACCAGGGGAGCTCAAAGTCAACTGGAGGTCTGCATTTGGAGCTACCACCCTCGTTTTCTCTGACATGAGCCAGAAACCGAAGCCTGTAAACTCGGCGTCCCCCCCTGCCGGCAGTCATTTGGACACCTTGGCGGCAGAGCAAGGTTTACATAAAAACAGGGTCTGCCAGGGGACAACAAGCCCCAATTATGCCTCTGGTGGCTGGCAGAGGCAGAGTGCCGGGCTCTCCGGCGGGGAATTGCACGCCTCCTACGCTCACACATCCAAGAAAATGAGAATTGATCACAGTCCCTTCGGCTGTAACAATGCTCAGGGCGGAGCCCCCCACTCAGGGTGAGCACATCTCTCACTTTGCTTTTCATGAAGTTTATAACAAGACAAGTTTTTACAACTTTATGGAGGAGAATGAGGAATCTTCTTTATGACGGTGCTGTTTAGAAACGGCTCTGATAAATAATCATGGTGGAACGTTAACTGTACAAACTCTGTTCAATGAACACACACACGCGCGCGCACGCACACGCTGCTGACATCATTCCAGGCTTTTATTCTCCAAATATTTCAAACTAATGAGACTCCTCTGCTGCCAGGATCAGCAGAACGGAGGGGAGGAGTCCTCCATCCGGCACCGCCTCCTCCTGTCCCAGAGCTCCTTGTTGTGCATCCCACCGTCATCCAGCTGTTCTCAGAGTGGTCCACAAAGAGGGGGCAAACAAAGGACGCCAGTTCTATGCCTGCTCACTACCCAGAGAGAGCAAGTGTGACTTTTTCCAGGTAATGGTGAGGAATCATTTGTTCAGGCTTCAGAGGCTTCAGGTCATTTGAAGCGTCCTGTGTTTCAGTGGGCAGACCTGCACTTCCCTTCCTGTCACCACGGGAAACGCTGTCTAATGAGGACCGTTCTGAAGCTGGGTCCTAACAACGGCCGCACCTTCTACACCTGCAGCTTTCAAAAGGGGAAGCAGTGCGACTTTTTCCAGTGGGCCGAGACGGGACCGGCGCCCCCCGGCTGCTGATCTGCTGCAGCCAAACACCCCTTTAAACGGCCGCTTCACAGCCGGACTGAGGTCCCGGGGATGCTTTGATCCTGCATCATCCAGCCTGGTGCTCCGTCCTGCTGTCTGTTGGAGTGGGTGTTGCGTGCTCCATGTTTTATACCTAAGCCCTACAGGTTTTCAGGGTTTCTCTTTTTCTTACAAAAACACAAGTTTTCCAGAAAAAAACTAAACCTGAACTCAACAGTGATTGAAAGTGGAAGGAAATCGTGTAGAATGAGCTTCAGTTTCTTTTCTTGTGCTAAATGGTGAAGATAGGAGTTAGGAGTATTAAGAAGTAACAGTTTGTCCATTTTTACGCATCTTCCATTTATCAGACACCTGCATTTAGTCAAAAGTAAATGCAGCTCCAGTAAACTATTACAGAGATGAACTTGTATAACAAACAACATGGAATTAAATAAAGATTAACTTTGATCTTCTGTGTCTCACCTGTTTTTTTTACACAGTCATCCTGAAAAAACAAAGACTAAGAACAGGCAACAATTCCAGATGACACTTTAATTCTGTTTTAAAAAGCTCACAGATCAACTGTAGATGCATGATGGGATATGGAGTTCCTCAGAAGCCATTCAGAGCGACTCATTTAAAAGCAGTCGACAGCTTTCAGGACTGGGCCGCTGGACTCCAGGTTTGATACCATGAAGTGGAACTGGTTCAGTGTGGGGGCTTTGTTACATGCTGCACCTGAGAAGACGACAATCGTGTTTTCAGGAAATGATGCGGTTCGGTTTCTTCCCTTAAGTTTCATTAGCAGGTTTATGCTCCTCGTCGCACCGCACATGTCATCAACCGCTTTCATTTTAAAATATCCAACAGGAACTAGAGTGCAGGAAGGACCTAATGTTTACTATGGTGAAACAGACTTCACCAAAGGTGGCAGAGGCGGCCAATTTCAATGTAAAGTCAATGGTTTAGACGCGAATTGAGGTTCTGCGGCGCAAAATGAGCGTCTGGCGCTGTGTGAAAGCCTGGAAACCGCAGAATTAACCGAGGGGTTCCAGGATTTTATGAGGCTCTTCAGGGAAGGGAGAAGGTGAAAAACTCCAAACGAGAGAGTTGAAGCTCTGACAGCCAGCTGTGAGTTCAGCAGAAAACAGAACTTTGGAAGTAGCTGAAAAACAACAGCAGAGGAATCTTTCATCTCAAACCACTTAGTTCAACACTTTTTGTTTGGGAGCATTTTGTCTGCAATTTTTTTGTTTCTTCATCTAGTTTAAATGTACAAAAGTCTGAATGTAAATCATAAAATCTGGCTCAAGCCACACATTTTTTGGGATAAATCTGCTTGAAGGTGTATTTTTTATTTCAATCATTTAATTATCACTCTTTTCCCCTAATGCTCCTACTATTCAATGTTACTTTTGTGTTTTACACTCTTTTTAATTAGCAGTTTAATATAAAAAGACAGCAATAGATCACCATTTGTTTCAGAGCATAATTTGCATTTTGGTTTGTTTGTTTTTTTTTTTGCATATTCTGGCTGGAAGTGGGACTTATTCTCAGGTGCGACTTCGAAAAATGATGTTTTTCTATGATTTTTCTAAATACTCAATGCAAAATGACAGTTGCCATAACATGTAACTCACTAACCTTTAGGGTATGTATTACATGTAATTGAACAAATCTAAAGAAAACCCTTCAAATGTTCTGTTCCACATTATCACACACAACAGAGTTCCACACTGGGTTGTAAAGAACTGATGAATGTCTTTTGTTGGATTTGCTGCATTAGGTCATATTTACTGAAATGTAAAGCAAACAAAAACATCTTCATAGGTCAAGTTCCATTTAAAGATATGACCCTTATTTTGTAGCAGCTTCACAATTCTTGCATCCATTGAACTTTTGTTCACTTTGCAGGATGTCAGAATAGCCTCCAGAGCTGCTGATTGGATGTAAACATGAAATCAACCTTTTTAAATCACTTTTCTTTTTTTGTTTTTGTTTTTTGTTTTGTGTTTTTTGTTTTTTTTTTTTTTTTTTTTTGGGGGGGGGGGGGGGGGTTACTGTACAAATGGGGCTTTAAAAGCGCTGACTGTTGGTCCTTGCCAATTTTTTGTCAATTTAAAACAAACTTGTTAAATTCTTGAAATAGTCTAAAACCATATGTGTGCCGCCCCCTAGAGTTTAAACGAGGCATTACAGTTGAATTTTGTGATTGGTCAACTGGTGTAAATCCCAAGTCATTTCAGAAGTTGCACGTCATCACGCTCTGCAGCTCCAGTTTCTCAGCCTGCTTGCCCTACTCCTGCCCCTCTGTCCATTTTTCAAATCTGGGCTGGATGGAGTCAGCCTCCAACTGTCCTGTTGTGTTGCCCTTTCAAAACCCATTTGTGGGTCAGTGTTTGTCTGGCTCCCTAAGGATGGATGCTGGTTACCTACAGAGAGTGCGTTTGACCTTGAAATCTCACCATAATGGCCTGTAGTGTTGGCACAGATTATGGCTCCAAAAAAGTCGGGATAATGCCTCTTGATTCTGGAAATGGCCGTCTTGCAGGCCTCTGAGGGATCTGTCCCGGCCCTCATCAGCTCCACAGCCAAGAAACTGTTGGCAGGATGACACAAAGAAGAGATGAGACAAGCTAACGAGAGCTGAGGAGGCCACCAACCGTGATCGGGAATATCACGGAAAACACAAAATGACTTAAAGAGTTCACGAGTGTGGAAAAGCAGAAGAATAGCAGCGATGTCTCACCCCATAAACATTACTGCTCCCATTAACTCCACCAGCCTGAGACTAATCCCTGCAGCACAGACTGCAGGTGTATGCTGAGACCCAGCAGGATTGTGACAGGAGAAATTATGCACAAATATCGTTAGAACCCTGAAAACTAAACTAATTCTGGATGTTTTCCTCACACACATGTTCATAGTTTTTAGAAAGGACAAACAGCTCCTGATCACACTAAAGAAATCCAGACAGATTAGAGTCAAACCAGCATCAGAACATTTGGGGAGGCATGTTTGTTGATTTCAACCGATGTTTAAATCATTACTGAAGAAAAAACACAAAATCTCTGCTTTTCTACAGATATTAAAGACCATAGTTTCAAACATAAAACCATCTCAGAGAAGACCAGTCACAGCTTCTAGGTTTGACACACTTCCTTAGACCCCGATAGGCAATTTATGTAAATCTAACTGACCAGGAGGGGTGTGTGCTGACCAAACCAGCCTGGATCAGGAACAAACAAACATTGTTCCAAAGCCTGAGAAGAAACAGCTGCTGAGGCAAACACTCTCTTCTTTGCTGGGGTGTACAGATGACAGTTTGGGGCCAGCACAGTCATGTCTCTTCTCAACGTTAGAACGGTTATGCTCTCGCAAACGTCACAAATGTTGAAATTCTCTTAACAGTTTCTGCTGTCAAGGAAAGAAAAATGACAAAAGGTAGAAGTTCTATTTTTCAACAAAGGTCAGGGAAGAAGGTGGGGATCTAAAGGCCACATCCCCACGTTCATGCTGGGTACCCTGTATGAATATGTGAGTGACAGAAAACATTTTCGATGTGGTAAATCCTCAGCAAGAGAATCTAGAGAGTTTATAGTAAGGACTTGGACTTTTTATAGAAAAGTTTTAAGGTCTGGATATATTTAACTCTCGCTCTGAACCTGTTGTGATCCGACACCCGATGATCCACAGAAAGATGTTCACGCTCATGAAGAAGATGGTCGTTTTACCTGGGCAGAAAGCGCATCATGAGGTCTCCATCCCCAGTCGCAGCTGCAGCACCAGCTGAGCTGTCTGCATAGGCGCCTGCTCCAACAATGGGGGAGTCCCCAACACGCCTGCACGACACCACAGTTCAGTTACCTCAACAGATCAAAGTGCTTATATGAGCCAATACGTTGTTCAAGAACACAAGTAACAAAGTTGACACTAAAAAATGTTACGAATTTATCCACAAAAAATAATTACATTTATAGCATCATTTGTCTTGTTTGACAACAGCCACAAATGAACGAAAAAACAAGAACTTTTACACCAAAGGGGTTTAAAAGTGTCAGCTCTGTAACAATATGCGACTGCAGGTTTTTATAAATCGAACTTCTGTTCGCAGCGCAGAGTGTGATCTTCAGGCTCTCCATCAGAACTGCATTACTCGTCATGATTGTGACATTATTAAATGATCCAGAATTTCTCTCAGAAACTTCCTGGTTTACAGAGGAACCTACAGCTCCATGATCAGAAAGGAAGTCCTGGTTCAACATGGCCCATAAGAACTGCCCTGGTCTGTGGAAAGAAATCCTTAAATGGGGACAGTGTTGTGTGAACTGAGTCCATATGTGACGTTCTTGTTGGAACCATGGACACCGTGTCCTCCAGGCTCAGGAGGATGAAGACCTTGTAGTTAGCATTCAGTTCAAAGCCGCATCTCTGATGGGATGTGGGCTTCAGTGTGAACAGTTGGGGTCGCTGCATGTTTTAGAGGAGCTATGAGGTCTGGGAGGTCTATAAACATATCTTGTTTCTAGATGATGTCTGTTTCAGGGGAAGCGTTGCGTGTTTGAGCAGATCGATGCAAAACCGCAGACTGCAGCTACAGCTGGGTTTCTTCAGCTGACCTGACCTGCTGCAACCCACATCTTTCTACTGCTGACCACATCTGAAGAATCACTTAAGCAAAAATTTGTTGAAGCCCTTCACAAACCCTTCAGCAGCTGGAGTCTTTTTTGGTAAGAATAAGACCAAAGTCAACACAAAAAAGAGCGATGCTCCACCAAGTAACCATGGTAACCCTACTGTACAGCTATTCTCAGACCTGAAATAGCTTCACATTGAAAATGAGCTCATTTTGAGTCAAATTTACCAGATTAAACATTTTGTTTTTGCTCTGTTGTGAATGAAATAAAAGTTTGTATTTTAGATGTCAGATTTTTTGAAGTCAACACTTTTTTCAAATTTCTTTTTATTAAACAGAATACTTGTGTGTCTACAGATAAATCAGTCATACCTAACCAGCAGATTTGCAGCTTTACTGTTTAAACCAAAAAATAGATCATGCCTTGCTTTCCATCCAGATTTCCCCCTAATCCCTCAAGGTGGTTGGGAAAAGTTCTTCTTTCTGAAAGTCCTTAAAAGTTTGCAGTCTAATCTGCAGTCCAGCCGTCACACCTAACCCTTTTCCGACGGCTTCCTTTGTTTCCCGTTTGCTTGTTGAGCCTCTGAACACTGAGCCATGAATGATTCAAGCAGAACACCTGGAAATGTACCAGCTCAAGACAATCAGATCCAAGAAGAAAAACCTTTCAAAACATTGGCCTGCTCACAGAGGAAGACCTTTCTCTATAGAAAGACATGCGCCTTTCCAGAACCATGACTTGGTGATGGTGCGGACACTTCGGTGAATAAAGGCCTTTTCTCCTCTGAACTTAAAGGTGTAACAGCAGCTGCTCTGACATCCTTAAGAATGACATTCGCATGGATCCAGTGCCATAAACTATGATGAAGAGTCACAGTGGGCAGCAGGACCAGTTGCTCAGGGAAGAATCTCTGACTCCTCTGGGAACATGCAGGTTCTCATGGAGCTGTTGGTTGTAAAGTCTTGGCCCTTTGAGCGATGCTCATACGGTCAAAAACAGCTTTGATGGTCTCTTCAGTTTACGAGCAGATAATTAAACCTAAGAGCAGAACGTCACACTCAGTGAGATTCCATCTTTCAGGCGTTTGGAGGACAACGTTTGCAAATGAAATATCGTTCCCACTTCTCTTTTATGAAGACAATCATATTGTGTTGACCCTCTCTGACCTCCAAACAGACTGATAAGATGCTGCGTTTAAAGTCATTGACATGCTCTGCTTTCTGGCTTATCTTCATCGTCCTTCACTCCTGAGCTCGTACCACTCTTCACTCTTTCCTTAGTTACACAGAATCGGCTGCAAGGACGTTCATTGATATGAAACAGTTAACATATGATGACGTCCTTCAGCAAAGCATTTGCCTTTGATCTCGTTCTTACAGCGAACACATCCCTGCACTTTTAGGCCACGTTTCGATGAAGTTCAAGCATGGCAACGCTCGAATTCCTTATCAGTATGTAAATGCATCACATGCAAGCCATCCCTGATGTTGTTCTCATTAAATATGCGAGCTCATACAGTCCAGACTGTTTCATGATTCAGTCTGGTTCTTTTGTGCACAAAAAGCAAAAGTAAAAACAGAGAAGCTCGACATGAACAGATTCTGTTAGTTACCAACTATCTCATAGCATGTGTGTTCTAAAGAGGGCAGGAAAAAGATGAGCATCACACCTGAGCGGGACAAGCTCTTATCATCTTTACAAACCACACTGGAAGAAAAGCAAGGTGCTTCCTCAGAGTCCAGAAATCGTATTTCCTAAAGAGGAACCATCATCTACACACCCTGGAACCTTGTGAGTGAGTCCGTTGGTTGATGTTCCAGCAGCAACGTGACCGTCCTGGTCCAGAGCAACTATGCCTGGAGCAAAGAAACCAAACACAAAGTCATGGCTGTGCAGAAACTGTGCTCTGTGGTCATTAAGCTGATCAGCTTCATTTGCATTCAACAACTAGGCAGTTCTTTGGTTTCTTTTATTAACCCTATCCTGTTTAACAACTAGCATTAGAAGCTGGAACTCACCTTCTGATTTAATGACTTTCCTCCATGCACTGTCTGGTTAAACTCAGTCTTGTTGTTAGGAGTTTGTTTTACACTAAATTATTTTTAAAAACTGACAAGCCACATAGTGTGTCATGAAACTGATGTTCTGTAGCTTTGGAGCGTCGCCCAGCAGTCAAATACACCAAGTCAAATCACTGAGACACCCATCATCTGGTGTGAGTACTAGACTCAAAATCTCAAAGCTGACTGGGTACCTTGAACAGCGGACCCACCTATGGTATCATGGGAGAAAGCATTTACGAGCCGTGCCCTCTTGACCCGTGTCCTGGCACCCTCTGGCCTGTAGGGTCCGCAGAACTTTAAAGGATCTGGGCTGACGTTCTGTTAACATACCAGAGGAGATTTGGGTTACTTCAATGACAGCTTCAGCATGCAAACCCACTCAATGGAAGGCCAAGTATGTGCTGCCCGCCTGCTTTATCACAGAGACGAGGTTGCTGACCACTGCTAGCAAGAAAAGTGTGAGTGTTAGCCTGAGGGCTCTTCCTGGAAGGGTTCCCCACTCGTCTACGTTGCATAATATAGGCCCTATAATTGTGTGATGATCACCCGAACAATTTGTCTCAATATCTACTTTTATTTAACTGGTTCATGCTGAAGTGTTTCATACAGCTAAACCTTTCTAATTTCAGGACATACCAGATGGACTGTGCTTGACTTAAAGAACAGCAACAGCGGTGCTGTGGACCATCAGCATTAGGGTGTCTCTTTTAGCACGTTCATCAATTCCATTTTTTGAATTGATCTTATGAAAGCTCCCTGTCAGGTGGGAGGAAATACAGCTCAACACACGCACATGCACTCTTACCTTTCGATAATTAGGTTGGCAGTTTCCCCTCAGCCACTGTGAGAAAATACTCACAGACGTGTTGGTGCTCAGGTCTTCTGCAACAAAGCCCATGTTTTCAGCAAACATGGAGGCTTTGAAGAAAACAGAAAGAAATGAAGGTCATGGTACACATGAGGCCCTCACTGCTCCCAAGACTCTTCTCGTTTTACAGACCAAACTCAGCTTCATCAAATGGGCCAACCTGCAGAATCTGTGACTGACTTCATCTGTCTCCCACATGAGACAGATGAAGATCTTTCTCTGACTTTAATATAGTTTCACATATAAGATTTTCAAAATAAAATCTACTTGCTTTGGTGGTGTTTTTAGAGAGTGTCCAGCCTGCTTAAATGTGATTGTTTTGTTCAATTGGTTGTATTTTTTGTTTCATGCCTCATCTGTTCTTCAGAAGATGGAGAGACAAACAAAGAAAAAAGGGGGGATAACCAGCTGGGATGTCCCGAGTATTTTCCTTTTGTTTTTGTTGATTGGTTAGTATAAAGCTCAAGTTTGTTTTGTAAAAATTGCAGCAGATGTTTTATTTTTTTCTTTTCTTTTCAATCTTTTGGTATCAGTTAAACAATCCAGTGGTAATTTTCGATTAGTTTGGTGTTCATCCAAAACAAAACGTTTTTGTTGGTTTGCTTTATCCGATGTGTTGGTACATGTCCAGCTTTACCTCCCCTTCAGCTGTAAACCAGTATTGCTCAGAATGGGGATTTTATTGCTCTACGTCCTAAAAAAGCTTTTTTTTTTTTAAAGCGTAATTTGTTATTCTACTAAAACATCCATGATGTGTATTTGTTCAGATTGTCTACAGTAGTGAGGATAAACTGTTTTCTGAAGAAAACTTCTGTTTTTCTGTCTCTGTTTAATGAGGGCTGATGCTTGTTAAAGTTTTTCCTTTTGTTCTATGATAGGTTGGAGTCAACTAACAGAAAGTGGGTCAGTTTAAGTCTAATCTGAGTCAAACTGAACAATCATCACTTTTTAAGAGGTCATATTTTTAACAGTGGATCATAAAGATACTACTATGGTTTCTGCTGACAGCACAGCCCCTGAACTGAATGTTACTTCTCCACTGTCTTTGGTTGATTATTTCAGATTTTAGATTTCATTTATTGCAGATGCACAGCTTTCTATGGCATTTCATTACAATTTGAACAAGACTGGGCACACAACAGAAGTAAGCACACACAGTTCAAGGTTGTCGGTGAAGCAGCTGGTATAAAGCGCTCCTTGCTTGGGTGGGAGCAGATGGGTCACAAGATTCTGCGGCCTCGTCCCCTCATATATTTTCCACATCTTACTGCTCAGTCCATTCTCATACAACAGCATGATCCTTGCTGTCATACCTGACTCCCCCACCAGCAGGGTGTGGTCTGTGTGCTCCATCACAGCTCGTGCGACTCCGATGGCATTTTTGATTCTCTTCAGGTCTGCCACGGCCCCCACCTCCATTGTGTTCCTGCTCAGAGACACAAACAGTCGTGTTGGGCTTTGGAGGGGCTCTGCCACCTGCCCTTTTTCCAAACTCTGAGTTTACAGGGCATGCTGGGAAACACCATTTTTGTTTACCGGGAACAAGATATGTATTTAAATAGTTATCATCAGAAGCCTAAAGACTTTGCAGAGATGAATGGTTTTACATATGAAAGCTGGCGCCACACTGCTGACCATGGATATCTCATTGAACTGTGTGTGAAACACTGTCCTCTGCTTTCAATGCATTCATAGCTATATGAGCAGAGAAAGTCAATTTTCCTGTCACTGAAAGAAGAAACATTCAATAAAGAAGCAGCAAACAGCTTCTCTTTTGTGGGGGGCTGACATTTACTTCACATTATAACTTCTGAGAGTGTAAATATTAGTATTTAAGAACCTAATAATTGGCATGCTTTCAGATCCTAATGAGACTCTTGATTAGTACTTCAGTGGAGAAAGGCTTGAAGGAAAGGTCAGCCAGTTATGTGTGTAAATGTTAAAGATTGTTGGACGGCAGCAGCACAAAGTGTAGCAGGAAGAAAAAGGTGTAACTCTGCTGACAGCTGCAGCTGCTTAATTAGCATTTCAAGATCTGAGCAGCCTTCAAATAAATAAAAATAGCTTCTAATTTTACAAATCTTCATAACCTTTTTTAATCTTCATTTTTAGATCATATTTCACACTTACATCAAACAGCACTAAAGCATAACATCTGAAGAAAGATGCAAACTTGCACAAAGAAACTTCAAGGTCTTGAAAATAACAGCCAGATTTCTCCCACACATTAAAGCACAGACTGCACAAGCCTAAAATTCAAACGACAGCTCATTTTATACTGCAGAACAAGTGTTTGACTGGTTCTCTTTTGATTTACCCGTTCATGATCATGGCGTCCAGCGTGGTCTCCCCGTTCTCATCTGGACTTCCCCCGAAGCCCACGCTGCCATCGCATTGCTCTGCCTCACAGCGGGCGCAGCCCTGCTCCACCGCATCCAACACTGAGCCGCCGGACTGCAGGCAGCTCCACGCTGCAGACAAAGCCACACACACACACACTCAGAGTAGAGCCAGCCTGCAGCTGTCCAGATAACAGATAACAGTTCTAATTGATTCAGAAGCTGCCATTGTTTTCTCTCTTTGGTCCTCAGAAAGACCGTCTGCATTCACACTGAAGTGAATCGCACCAGAGTTCATCTGCAAGAGAACACAGACCCTGGTTCTCAAATCAGAGTTCCCCTGTTTGATCTCACCCATAGACATATATGATCACTAGACGAAGCGGGGGGGATGTCACTCGGAAAATACCTTACCCCCGGCTCTGGAGAAATGAACCCAATTCAGTCGCTATTTTTCCACATTACAGGTGCCGCCATTTGGAGCCAGGCAACAGTGATTGGTCTGAGTCATGTTTTAGAGCAACCACTGTCACCAATCGTGATTGAGCTTGTTTGAAGTCCACACCCCTTTCACTGAAAACGGCTCGGGAGAGTCTGTCAATCAAACATTCAAGGTGGGGCCAGTGGGCAACACATGCTCTGACTGAGGAATCTGATTTGTCAGTTTATAACTTGAATAACTATTATAAAGAAAAAATATTTAAAAAAAATGAATTAGCAAGAAGATGTTAAGAAAAAATGTATCAAATCAAGAATGGTTATTCTGACAAGTAGAATGACTGAGTAATAACTTTCCATTTCTCATTAGAAGTCTGTGGGATTTTGACTCCTTGGAACCGGCAGGAACTTCCTATTTGGAACGCGAGAGGGGAGGAGGTCGAGCTGTCCAGTGATTCTACAGTCTATGCTCTCAACCTGAGTTCAGGTGATCTTTCACAGTTGAAAAATCAGAAGCATCATCAGGGGAAACCAGTTCTGATGCGAATCAAACCCGCCAGTGTAAATGTGCCTTGACAATCCTGGGCAGCACCCAAACGCAAACAGTGATTCTGAAATGTGTTAAGGTTTATTTTCAAAAGAAAATGACAAACTTTAAATCTAGTGTTTGGTCACTAGTTAAATTCCCAACTGACTGCAGTTTTCTGGATCATCCTGGTGTTTGCAGTTTTCTTATCAAACTCAGCATTCTGGTGGTTTCCTCATCAAATTCAGCAGGCAGAGATTAACTTGCTGCTGTCAGCCACTTTTTCAACCCACCAACGGAAAGCAAGACCTGCACGAGTGGATCAATGATCCGGGTTCACACACCTGCACCTTCAAATATCTCTTTTCAGATGGGAGCCGATCTTTTACTGTCCACTGCAGGACAACCGTGACAAATGAGCACACCGGTGCACCAAAGGGGAGCTTCCTCAGTGAACTTTCTTCACCTCCAGGCCTGAGCTGCTGCTTCACATCTTTGGAATTTCTTTCCTCCTCTTTGGCTGAAAACCATTTTGGAGGATTTGTCATGTGTGTCACACAAACACGCACAGTCTTATTTAAAAGTGTCCAACCAGATGACCCCCAAGGAGATCAAACAGTGGAGGGGGGCAGAGCTCTTTCCAAGTCCATTGCTCTGATGGTCTTCAGATACATTTTGCTGGCTTAAAACACCAGCAAGAAGAGCTTTAATTGTGGGGGTGATGAGTAAAAATGCTGTCATGAGGTTACAGGAAATGGAACTTCACTACAATCACATGAGCACTATTCTTTCTTACGTCATGAGCTTGGTGTGTGAAGAACCAGCTGCAGCAGATTTAACCTGTTTATGAATGTTTATCATCACTTGATCCATGAGAATGAAAAAAAATACACAAGATAAAAGCATTGACTGTATCTAAGAACGTCACCCATAGAAAATCTTTTACTCTTGACTCCCACAAAATACAATTCAGTCGAAATTTTTAGGATAGATGGTCAGTAAGCAGTAATTCTTCTGAGCTGATCTGAGTCATAGTTTCTATGGCAACTACTCTTACCCATCAGGAGTGAGCCTGCTTGGAAGTCCACATCCCAACTACTGAAAGCAGCTCAAGAGAATGTCTCAATCAAATGCTTTGAATGCTTAATGTGAAATCATATACTTGCATTGAGGCATCTGATTGGTCAGTTTATAACTGGAATAGTTTACAATAAAGAAAAAAATGTGAAAAATTAGAATGCTCAAGAACATGTTAAAAATGTAGCAGAACAGTAATTATAATTGCAGAATTTCCTATATATTTGGAATGTGAGGGATCACTCAGTCCAGTTCTCATATACAGTCAATGCATACAATGACTGAAACTTTTTGAGAAAGCCCAGCCCTGGTTTGTGATCACTTCAGTCTGTCAAACAGTCTGATGCCTCTGCACCTTAAAAGCAGGTCAGCTGACCAGTGAGACTGTCACAGGAAAAGCAGCTGATCTGCATGAAGTCTGGGAGGTCAAACTCCCCTCAACAACCCTGACCCTAACCCAACAGAACAAGAATCACGTGCCAGAGGTCAAAAGCCAAACTGTGCTTGAATGATCACGTGATGCTGTGCCTACAGAATGATGTATGTGAGGCAGAAAGACAACACTTCACGTACTCAAAATTTAAAAATAACCTTTTGTCCCGACGCTTCCATGTTACTCACAGACTCGCACTCACCTGCAGCCGCCGCGCTTTTAAACGGCCAGGTGTTCACGACCAGGGGCAGCGGTGCGCGTGCGTGAGGCAGTGACACAGTAAAGGTGAGGACCAAGAAGCGCGCGAACATCTTCTGCTTCAACATTATCTTCCAGACTACTTTATCTTCATGGTTCTGTCGGACAGAAACATACAGGCAGCAGGCAGGGAAATCCACAGGCAACTTCCTTGTTGTGTCACGTGATGGGAGGGAATAGGAGGTGTGGTTAAAGGCGAAGTGGGCGGAACCAGTGGCGTCGTTAGGCTTATTTTAGGGGGGTTGAAGTCCCTCTAAAAACGTCTTAATCCCCCCTAAATAATTTGGGGATGTTACTTTTTTTAACTCATTAATTTTTTTTCAACAGTTGCAGAAATACATAAAATAAATATGCTGACATTTTGGTTTAAATAAATAACAATATAAATCTGTCAGTTTATGATTACTTTACATTGTTCAGAAAGCGTCAGTGCTTTATTATCCAATCCATTCCAGTTATTCACAGGAAACACCCAACATTACTGAAAATCCAGTCCACGTTTTTACTGCTACTTTACACACCACTGCATCAACACTGTAGACACGCATCAAAACAAGTTGTACGCAAGTTTTTCAAGAAAGTAAATCTTCATCACCGCTGGTAGCAACAATGAGTTAGCTCCAGCTAACAAGCAGAAACGTCATGTAAATAATGAACCAAGTGCTCCTCATTTTGATTAATACAGCCTGGATAACACACTAAGTGAAATTGTTTGAATGATGCAATTTATCTCATTTTAGCTTCAAAAAGTCAAGCTGAGTTCCATAAGACATGTTACAATCGGTGGAAATAATAATACACTAAAATACTCCTTTATCCCTTATTAATCTAAAAGAGAGCACAGAAGCACAGGCAGTGAGGGAGAGACCTCTACCTGAGAGGTGAGTCAAAGATTTCACAGGATAGACATTTGTGATGCAGAAGTCTGATTAGAATTTTAATGGAACTAAATATGGATATGAAATAAGACTTATTTAACTTGCATTTGACATGTTAAACCATAAAGTTCTGCCCAATTAACTGAAACAGAATGGAAATAGAGGGAATGGCATGGAAGTGGATAAAAAGTTATTTAACAGAAAGAAAACAATATCTTAACATTATGCATCTACTAATATGGAAATTACTTGTGGTGTCCCTCAGGGCTCTGTATTAGAACCAAAACTGTTTAACATATCTTGTTTATTATTTTGTATCTTTTGGTTTCTTTTATTTTCAGATGACACTAACATAATTTACAGTGATAAGAATTATAATAATCTTATTAGCATTATAAATAATGAACTATATAATTATTTTAAAAATTATTTATTAGCATTATAAATAATGAACTATATAATTATTTTAAAAATGGTTTGAAAGGAATACATTTTCATTAAATGTAAATCAAACAAAAGCCATCATTTTTTGGTAAAGAAAATTTCGAGCAACAGTTTAGTATAAACAGAACACCAATTGAAAAAGTAAAAGAGAATACATTTTTAGGACTAATAATTGATGCTAAACTTACTTGGAAAAAGCACATCTGACCAATAAGAATAATAATCTAAAAAAAATCTTTGGATAATTAATAAAGCACAACGTTTTTTTAATTGCATTAAACTACATATACTGTATAGCTGCTTTGTGCTTTCCTACCCGAATTACTGCAGATATCTAGAAAGGTATCTAGAAATCTTCATTAAAGCAATTATCCATATCACAAAAATGAGCAGTCAGAATTATTAACAAAATAGGATATTTGGAGCATACCAATCTTTTTTTATGTATTTTTTTTAGAGTCAAAAATACAAAAAATCACAGCACCTAGTAGGACAATTCAAACTTCGGATGGTACAAACAACACATAGAGAATTTGTGTGTCTGTGTGTGGAGTACAACTGAGGAATAATTTGGAGCTGGGACTAAAGGAGTTTCAAAATTATATGTGTTTGAAAAGTTGTTATAAGCAAATGGTATGGATAAATTATAAGAATAATAAGTTTACTGAAAATATAATTTTGACATAATTATTAGCAAATAACCAACAACAGATTATTCATATGGGTTTGAAGCTACTATTGTTTATAATGTAGAGGCTTATGGTTATTACTATATGATCAGAGTACAATCTCATAATTTATATCTAAGAGGCAGGTTTAAAAAAGCAATGCTTCTGCCTCCCTTTGAAACATGATTGAATTGTTGATTTGTTATTGATATCATTGTCTGACCTAATGTGTGAGACTGATCTTTTAAACATGTTTGAAATTTGAGCTTTTATTTAAGAGTCAAGATTACAAAATGGAAACAGCCAAGAGATATATATGAGTTAAATGAACCTGAGCAAAATATTGTTTAGGGTTCTATTTTAGTATTACTTCAACTCAAGTTATTTACCGACATTCATGTTTTTCAGGAGTTACAGCAGGTGGATTTAGAGGCATTGGAAGATCTGAGTATTCCAAAGAAAAGAAAGCAAACAGGCCAAGAGAGAAAACAAATTATGAAGCTGTTGCAGCAACTCATTCCACTGAAAGATTTGATTTAGGGGACAAAGACACAGGGCCCAGAATGCTGAAGAGCTACCCAGATGATAATTTTGGTGCACAGCAGTGATCATTTCAGCACAGCTGGTTTGAAATTTACATTTGGTTAGAATATTTAGTCAACCAGACTACAGCTTTCTACTTCCCATATAGTGTTTGTCAAACGCATCAAACATGATAGTTTAGTCAGTAGATGTTGCAAGATTTAGAAAAATAAGCTTTAGTCATCTTTGGCAAGCAGGAGACAGCATGAACATATAAGGGGAGTGTTGTTGGATGGAAAAGCTACCAGGGAACTAGCAAACAGGGATTTGTTGCACAGATGATAGTAACTGCAGATGCCCTACATTTGTTCATACTGTATTGTGTACATTTCTTGGGGGCTAAGTCCCCGCTCTTCTTAAAACCTAGTGAGCACCTGGGTGGAACCAAGATCACAAACAGCTCACTTAGCAGAAATAAAGTGTAAGTGTACCCTGTGGGAGATGTTTTTACGGAAAAGATGAGAAGGGTGTATCTGCAGGCATGGAGGTCCAGCAACATTCTCAGGACAACACTCTCAGGACTGAGAATTTTTGAGACAGTGCCCCCTATCTAATGGGAGAAGTTTGTTTTATTATTTTCTGCAGACCATATGAGAGACATCGCACATGTGAGTGATAAGAGTATAAAATAATTTATCAAAACCCTGCAAAAACATAGACAGACAGGTAATTTATCACATGAATCTTGACATATGGTCAATTAACTTAAATAAAAAGTAAATTACCAATAAATTTCCACTTTTTGACAGAAACAAAAATGTGATGTTTATATGTAGCTCAGCTTAGCGTTTATCCAAATTAATGCTTTGTGCAAATCTAAAATCTATGGTTTATTAAAAATACATTATTTAAAATTTTACAGAATACATAATGTTTGTATCTGTCCATCTTTTTGTGTGTACATGTAATCATTTTCTATTGTGTAATTCATTAATATTGTCTCATTATGATTCAAATGTGGTTCATAACAAAACAGGGGAAAATAAAATGTTTACTGAGCAAAGCCAAATATGGATTGAAACATATCTCACTATTTTGTAGTGTAAAATACAAACTTGACACAATGCTATTGCTCAATAAAATTATTTCTTATAATGACATGAAGTATTTATACTGTATTGTTCAAAACTGAATTTCTCTTTATACTGTAGGTCTACACATTTGATTTGTCTATATTTTTCCAGATGGATAAAAAAATTAAAAAGTGAAGTGATCAGTGAAGTCTCTTCCAGAGATGAAACAGTGTGTTGAATGTTGCAGCAATCATCACAAAGTCTTTGCAAATAACAACATTATTATAGGTTCAAGTTCATCTTCAAAGACACTTCAACTTAAACAATTTTAAATGTCAAATGTTACAAAAAGTTGTACTTTACTTAGGTAGAGGAGGTTAACAAAAGGATCTGTATCAAATTGAAAAAATAACCCCTAACTTTAAAATGTTAAACAGATTCTGTTTAGTTTTCAAGATGTGTTGGTTTGTTTTTATTAGGTTTTCTAGCATGTTTTATTTAATTATATTTTAATTTGATTTAATTGTGAAAATTGGTTACATTTGTGCTACAGAATGAGACAAAACGTAAAGGCAAATTCAAGTTCAAACTCAAGTTTCAAGCCGTTCTGGATTGTATTTCTACTGAAAAACCCTCGAGCCTAAAGGTTAAAAAAATGTACAATTCATCAGCAAGTGTCACAGTCCAGCCCACAACTTAAATCTCTGACCACCAGAGGGAGCTCTCACCAGATTATTGACTCCTCAACTACAAATTCCTACACAGCTGATTATCATCATCATTATGATCAGTGGACATTTAAACCCCATCCAGTCTTCCCACCTGTGCGAAGTCTTATTGGTTTCTTCTTGGAGTCTGAGCAGTTCCACGTATTGTTTCCTCCGTGTTTTGACCTGGGCTGTCTCCTCATTATTCTGTCTTGCCTTTGGGATTTTGACCCATGTCTGGACTTTGACTACGATTATGCCTTGCTCATCCCCTAAGTCATTAAACCATCTGCAATGGATCTACACGCCTCTGCCTCTTAGTCACAGAAGACTTTGCCTAACTTGGATCCAGCAATGAGAGCACTCACCCTATCAAATCCTGCAGGATTTGCGGCTACGCTGTCGAAACATAGAAGACCGCTTCACTGACTGACGGCTGCAACTGAAACCCTGTTTGACGGATCAGGGGATTCTGCCACTGCAAGCAATTCAGTGTCCGGTCCACTTCTCGGAAACCCAAACAATGCAATGGGTTCCTCATTCGAGAGAGGCCGGCGCATGCGCAAGAAACTGTGGATCTGCTGTGCATCTGGCCACCTACGAGCCTCCTCCGCTGATCGTCTAGGTGGGCTGTTAAATGACATTTTTCTCACCTTTGAAATACCTGTTGCTATCAGGCTAGCTGATAAGCTACTTGGTTCTCTGATTAACAAAAATCACATTGTGTGGTCTCTGTAATTATTTAATTAAAAATAAATATCAGAAAACAACATAGCCATGATAGATTCAGGTGCTGCAGGAAATTTTATTGATCCAGCATTTGCCCACACTAATTCTATTCCCCTGCTAAAGTTTCAATTTGATCTTTGTGTGATCTCTCTCGTGTCAAACAGAAAGCACTTGGTGTTATTTGTAAAGTAGAAAGAAATTGCTGGGTGGGTCACCAGCTCCCTTCTTCGCTGCATTCTGTTACATTCACTTGTAGACAAATTAGATCCATGTATGTCTTTGTTTTCCTTGTCTGAGCTGGAATCTGGCTCAAAACTGTGCAACGGGATAGCTCCAACGTTGCTCAGCACTTTGTTGCACCATAAATTTGAATTTGAATTTGACTTTTGCTTGTCTTGAATATGAATTTCTCCTGTTAACAAACTGTCAAAAATATGTCACGGGATCACAGGCAAATACACAGAGTCCCGGAACATCGATTGTTCAAATTGCGTGGCGTGTTATTTTTTTCTTTAATTGAAGTACAAATAAAATCAAACTTTTTTGAATGTTATAGATACTATAACAGGAAATATTTTTTGATTACCATAACTCAGATAACAGATCATCACACAGCGATCTCCGGCCACATTTTGTGTTTGTCAGGCAACAGCAGCCAATCATGTAAACCAGTGGTCCCCAACCACAGGGTCACGGACCAGTATCAGTACCTGGATCAATTGTCACTAGGCAGTTACTTCTACAAAGTAATTGATTACTTTACTTAGTTACTAGATCAAAATTGTAATTAAATTACTTTACTCATTACTTATTTGAAAAACTAATTCACTACTCGTTGCTTTACTTTTTTCCACTCATACAAACTCTCAAGGGAAGAACAGCTGTTCACAAACAAGATCCTCCTGTCTTTCGTTTAACAGAGCTCCTTTGAAAAAGAGATTTTTAATCTCAATAGGACTTCTCTTTCAATAAAGGTTAATAATTAAAATAAAATAAATAATAAAAACTATATTTTTAAAGCAAAAACCTTATGCAAGGTATGGACATGGTTCAAGACATAACCTGGCTTCATTTGAAATCAGACAACAGTGTGAAAAATGACACAAATATAAGTTACAACATATGTGGTCTATGCTACTGCTCAAAGCTAGATGTAGAAAATACTGTTAAGTCATATTCATCTCTATCAAATCTGCAACCAATCCAGTTTTTTTAAAGCACAAAGACCTATTAAATGTCTCCTCGTTCATTTTGCCACACTTTATGTTTTCCATTACAACAAGTTGCACCCAATGCATCAGTCTCTGCCTCTCTCTAATATCATCCTTTTGCCCACAGTTCTTAATGGCTGTGAGTCTAGCAAACTATATCAACTATCTATTTTATTTATTTTTTCCTACTACTTTCGGGTCTGTTGCATTGTTTTTACGCTCTGCTGTTGACGCCTGGCTAAAAAAAAAAAAAATGGTATGGTATCAAGATAATTTCCCTGCCAGTGGATTAATAACATTCAACATAATAATAATAATAATAATAATAATAATAATAATAATAATAATAATAATAATAATAACAACATAATAACATTGAAAAGTTTAATTCCATTTTAATAAATTAGTCTAAATGTGTGTGCTCTCGCAGTTGAATGGCTGTTCGGGACTTGAAGTTTCTTATTGACAGTTTTGTTACCCCATATTGGTAGCTCCTCCTTAACTTCTTCTCTGGTTTTCCCTTTATATGTTTGGCGTTTGCTTTCCCTCTCCCCTTTCTGTTTTATTATCCAGTTGAAGATGTGGAAGTCCTGCAGAGTTATGAATACTAATTTTTATCTCAGTTGCCCCATATTGTTATTTGAGTTCTGCTTTGGAAAATATAAAAATTATAAAGATGTTGGCATTTTATTTTTATGTAAGAATTAGCTGATCACCATCTACCTGTCACCCTCATGTGACAGGCAGGTAACACTGATTTCTGTTTCTTTTCTGAAAAACTGTCAGTCTGGTGGGGGAGATCCGCAGTAAATGGAGGTGGTCTCCAAAAGGTGCTGCTGTGTCTCAACATCATGTCATTCCCCTAAACAAAATGCCGGAGTGATCCAGTCACACAAGGAACTTATTGTTTTTGGAATTCTTCTCACTTACGGCACCTTTGAGTGAAAAAAAATGGTTTAGGAAAAACATGTTAAGAAAAAGGCACCAGAGCAAGAATGGTTATTTTTACAAATAGAATGACTGAGTAAAAACTGTTTATTTCTTAGAAGAAGTCTATGGGATTTCAGCTTTCTAAGTCCAGCGGGTACTTCCTGTTTGGAACATGGGTGGGGTGTGGGGGTGGGGGGTTAATGTGTCCAGTTCTCAGTCAGTGGGTGGGACATAAATCCTTTTTAGTCTTTTTTTTGTTGTGAACAAGGAGGTGGGTGGAACCCAAGAGCAGACACGTTTTAAAAGATGAGAAGGTGATGTTTATTGATTAGGCGAATAGTGGAGCAGGATGACAGAGCAGGCAGGTAGGCAGGCAAGCTTAGCTGATGGAGCAGATGGCTGGCTGGCATACAGGTGAGCTGACAGAGCGGATGTCTGGCTGGCAGACAGGTGAGCTGACAGAGCGGATGTCTGGCTGGCTGGCTGGCTGGCTGGCTGGCTGGCTGGCTGGCTGGCTGGCTGGCTGGCTGGCTGGCTGGCTGGCTGGCTGGCTGGCTGGCTGGCTGGCTGGCTGGCTGGCTGGCTGGCTGGCTGGCTGGCAGACACACAAGCAGCATAATGATCTGACAATGGCTGGAGGTTTGATGCTGCTTAAAAAGCCATGGTGATGAAGATCAGGTGGAGATGATCAGGAACAGGTGCCGTTGCTTGACGAGGGGGAAGGAACGCCTCCAGGGCACAACATTGTTTGGCTTTTATGGATATCTCGCTGGTTTAATAAACTGAGTTTTAAACTTCTTTGACTTATGACATTGTTGGGCACCCTATCATCTCCCTGGCGAACCCCCCAAGTCTGCCTCTCTCTTTTACATCTTTCTAAAATGTGTTTACACACTCTTGTCATTCACAAGGACACGCTGGCTATTCAAAAAACATTACCTGAACTTTACAAAATATAAAATAATACTGTGAAGGTCTTTAGCTACATCAAAGCAAATGCTGTTAATTCATGTCTGTCCAGACAACTTTATGAGTAGATGAAGTCAGCCTTCTGAACACAGGAGCACGATTGCTGCCTAAAGCCCTAAAAGCAGACAGTTTGAGTTAAGGGAGCAGCTACAGAGATTTATTTCTGAAAAATATTCACAAAGGGCAGCTTATTTTAGTGAAACTAAATGTGTCACAAAACTCTCTTTACCTGTGTGATATGGTCAATTTGTTCAGTGAACTCAATCTGTCAATTCAGAGAAAATAACAGCTGTCAACATTCTCACAGTTTCTGCACAATCACTTGTCTCAGTATTTTTTTTTTCTGTCTAAACACATAAGACATCAAAACTTTCAAAGAATGGATCTGCGACCTTTGTGTGATCAAGCCAGAGAAATGCCTAATGATGATGATGATGGACCTAAAAATATGGCTTCAATCAACAACTCTGAATTAATATTGAGCCAGAGTATCCTTTTTATGTTTTTATTTGTCTATGTATTTTTAGATAGTGTATATAAATTTAAGTTTCCAATATATGTCTCAGATCTGTTTTTCGGAGCCACTATCTGCAAACCATTCTTTTGACTCTTGGAGACACTCTTTAGTCACCCATCACATGAAGCTGTCTTGGACCTGTTCCAAGCTGCTTGCCTCTTCACCTCTTTGCAACACTTTGTTATTCTGGACTGTTGACCCTGAGAACTTAAAGTCCTCCATGTTCTTCCCTTCTGCTCCCTGTAACCTCACTGTTCCACTTCAGTTCCTGTCATTTACACACAGATACTCTGTCTTCATTCCTCCCCTTTCCAGACCTTTCTAGATGTTCCTGCACCTGCAGACTGTAGAAGACCTGTTGGTGAAAGAAACAGAAATGATAAGGAAGTGATGAAGAAGCTTGGTGTCCATGACAGGAATGCAGAAGGACAGATGGTGGAAGATGCAAATGGGAGTGGTGAAAATATTTGTCTGAAAACAACAGAGCAACATAAGGGAACATGTAGGAGCGAAATGAGGGGCACACAGTTTTATTACATTTTTTTCAGACAGCAGCTGGAAAGATGAGGAGAACAAGAGTAGAGCAGAGGACCAAGTGGTGGAAGTTGAAAAAGGAAGAGTGTTCTGTGTCTTTTAGGGAAGAGTTGAAACAGATTTTGAGAAATCAGGAAGTTCTTCCAGATGACTTCAGAACTACAGCAATCATGGAGACTTGGAAGAAGAAACTTGGTGTTTCATTTGTAATTAGTAATTCCAGCTGAAGCCATAAAGTATGACAGTTACACGGAATCATCAATTAATTTAATTATACAACATGTTATTCCTTTGAAGCTGATCAAAAGTTTAAAAATCTACTTTGCTGCTTTGAGGGTTCCTCTGTTATGGTGACTGCAGCAGCTTGGATTTGTTTTAGAATTGAAAAAAGGCTCTAGCTCAGGTGTCTCAAACTAAATTTGCCTTGGGGCCACCGAAGGCAGAGTCTGGTTGAGCCTCGGCCGCACCATTAGCGTGCATGCACACGCATGCAGCTCGTGGGTGTCTGGTAGCCAAGTCTAATTTGATTTAGAAATGTAAAAATTCTAAACTTCTCAGTTTTTTTACATTTTATTTAGAACACAAAATAAGAGGAAAAAGGACCCTAGTGTAAACAAGTTCATAACTTCTTCAGTTCGATCCTTTGGTTCTTTGGTACTAAATTTGTATGGAGCACGTACTGTACTATTAACTGTACTGTATTATTACCTTTTTTGGTACCAAGTTATTAATAAAATCAATCAAAAACTACATAAACAAATCTAAATCTATAATTAAGTACATAAATCAGTGATAGATTTCAGTTGTCTGTTTATTCAACCTCATATATCTACTGTTTTTTGGGGTTTTTTTTTAAGTTTGCTCTTTAAATTGTCAAATTAGTGATGGAGAAACAACACTTAATTACTGTTTTTTGATTTTGTCTTTTGTATTACTTTTCAAACATTTTAACTCTGGTCACAAGTTATTTAGAGTATCCAGTCACTCACTCCTATATTTTTATAGTAGAATTCAAACTGCGGTCAGCAAAAGAACGAGCGCTGTTCAGGCTGATGTTATTTGCACATATTTACATGTGACCAGCTCAAAAACTGATGGAAATTCATCTTCATCAAGATGAAAATTGCTGCATTGCACATATTTTAAAGGCTGGTTTATACTTCCAAGTGACTCGCGTCACAGTGGTCACACGGATATTAAAGCGGAATCACTCCAGTTGCTGCAGAATGGGACACCTGCTGGTGACGTCACCCACAACTGGAATTTAACGCAAGTGCAATTGCGAGCTAATCACATAATTTAACTTGAATTTATTTCAGTGATTAAAGTACACGACTACAGAGAAAACTTTGTCCAGAAAAATGACTTTTAAACACTGAAAATGATGAAATCTTACTGAAGAAGTTTGGAAAAAGCAAACCACTAATCCACATTCAGGATGTGCAGAATGATCTGCTTTCTTTTCTTTCTTTCTTTTTTTTTAATTGGATAGATGAGGTCATCATTTTTATTTTCTTTGTGTTTCTGGACTGTCAGAAACAAATGAATGGACTTGATGCTCTAATAAGACATGTTTGATGATGTTGTAGAACATTTATTTTTTTTTGCCATGTTCCTCGTCTGATTTTAAACCATCAACATCTCATCTAACCAGAATGATCACACGAGACTGCCATTACTTTAAATCAGCCCTGATAGCTGCACATCTGGTGCAGCAAGAGCTTAATGCCTCCTGATAAATGTTTAACAAAGTACAGCATCTTCTGCTTCTTATTTTTGCCTGAATCTTTTGGCAGACATTACCCTTTGCAGCAATGAAGTGCACATAGCTGGAACTATTTAGGTGTAAACAAATGTTTACAAAGAACAATTTGTCCAGCAGCTGAGCAAAAAGACAAGAGCTGATAGCCTTTTGTGTTGGACAGGTTTTATTTTTATGATAGGGGGCTATGAATCTTCTGAAACACAAGGTGTATAGTTGTATAAACTCATCTTGTATTTGAGGCTAAATTTGATTTTTATTACTTACTGTATGCTTGAATACATTTCTTGTTGGACCAAATGGAAAAAAAGAAGAGAGAAGGAAAAAGTGGCGTGTTAGAGATGGAGAACAAGGGTACAAAAGATAAGGAAGAAAAAGGGGGTTAAAGAAGTTCGAGAAAAATTAAAAAGTAGGAGGGGGTAGAATTGCAAAAAGAGAGGCAACAAGTGGCTGAAGGTTTACATTAGGGTACTGTCAGGTGTAGATGTTAGTCAATAGGATAGGGCCGGTCCACACACACACACACACACACACACACACACACACACACACACACACACACACACACACACCCACACACACACACACACACACATCCTTTTATTACAAACATTCTTTTTTCTCCAAAAATCTTCACACACAAACATGTCAACATGTACTCAACACAACTACAACTCACACACAAACTTATGCATACAAAAAAAAACAAAAAATGTAAAGCAAATTCCATTCTATCTAAGGATATTTAAATATCTATCACTATCTATCACTAAAGGGCACTAGTATTGCAGGACACCAAGTCATCAAACTGGGTTACAAAGACACGGAAGTACAACTGAAAATGCCGTCATTCAGACGCTGGCTCTTGCAGAAGGAGAGCTGATTCTGTGATTAATCCAAGCTGATGAGACAGCTAGAAGCTCATGGCACTCTGAAAAACTGTACCAAATTTGGCAGGAAGCACCAACAGGAACAGAGCGACCAGGCTGTCATTCAGTGGCAGGAAGCACCAGCAACGGCGGTGGGGCAGCCAGGCCCTCATCCAGAGGCAAGCAGCACTAGCAACACAGAGCAGCAGCAGACCCTGAAGCTGGAGCAGAGGCACCCTGACTGGCCCAGCCCTACAAGGAGCAGTGGGGCTTCCTCAACCTCTATGACAACATATAGGCTGTCCTGCCCCGCAAGGTGCACAACACTAAAGAGAGATGCCAGGCGGCATAGCCAGTGGAAGGGCAAAGAAATGGCCCCATCAGATGACTTGGAAGTGATCAAACGATCTTTGGATTTTATGTCAGGTGAACTGACAAAACTGACACCCCAACAGGAGCGAATGATTGGACAGATGGAAGAAGTTAAAGCATTAAAAGTACTCTTAATAGAAAAGACAAAGACAAAAAGATAGCGACTCTAGAGCAAAGAGTAGATCAACTTGGGCAATAAACAAGAAGAGAAGACCTTGTGATATCTGGGTTAAAAACTCGTCACAAAACCTATGCAGTGGTCACAGCAAACACTGATTTAACAGAAGATGCTCCTGAAGAACAAGAAACACTTAAACAATAAGTTAGTAGTTTCTACGCAGCAAGAATATAAATGTACACAGTGAAGCCATTGCCTTTTGTCACATATTACCCAAGAAATCAAAACTGACTATCATCATGAGGTTTACCAGTTTACAAGTGAAAAAAATTTACTACAAGCAAAAAAGCTGAGGATCTTTGTGTACATAAATGAGCATCTAAAAAAATGGCACCAGAGAGGCAAGGATGTTTAAAGAAACAGAAGAAAATTTTATCTGCCTGGACCAGAAATGGGAATGTGTGGATTAACGAAAAAGAAGGGTCACAAGCCATAAGGATAAAAGAACTAAAGATTCTAGATAAGCTTAGTAATTTAAGAAATATTAAGAAAAGTGTCATGAAACAATAAAAATGGAACTTAAAACATTACATAATTACACATTATATAAATGATATGTCAATAAATAAAAGAAAGATAAACATATCTACTTATGAATACAAAAATACATATACAAAGTAACCTTGATAATAAAATATATGATCTGAGAAAAAAATTGGATAAAAAACTGCCTCTACACTTAAAAAATGATCTAGAATTGAATGAGTTTATCAAGAAAGGAACAATATCAATCTACCACTTTAATATAAGGAGTCTGACATGTAATCATGATCAAATTCAGGAATTTCTAACACAGAATTATATGGGATGATGTGTGTGGACAGGCCCTTCCCATTTTGTACTAACAGTTACACTTGACTGTAATGATTATAAACTTCTGTTGTGTTAACATTCTACCCTCCCTCCCCTGTAGTCATCCTCCAACATCTGTAACCCACCCTTTTCCTCTGTCTTTTGAGGCCCCTCCCCCCGACATCCCTCTCTTTTCTTCCCGCTCTTTCTTTTCCGTTCGGTCCAACATAAAGGATACAAACATAATTAATATAAAAAAAGTTTTGTTTAAATTACAAAAGGGGTTTACGCAAATATACACCTTGTGTGTCCAATGATTTATAACCCTTGATTGTAACAGTAAAATCTGTCCAACACAAGAGGCTCTCAGCTCATTTCTGTTTGCTCAGGTGTTGGACAGGACAAGTAAAAAAAAACAAAAGTCAATATGGGTTCAGAGCAAATCACTCCACAAAATTGGCTGTAATGGATTTAACTGAAGAAATATCCACAGCAGCTGACCAAAAAAAAAAATCTCAGCAGTATTTTTATCATTTTTGTAAACTATGTGTTTGTGGTGCTGTAATACTAACATTTTTGTTACATTTTTGCTTTTTAACATTTTTTCACTAGTTATTGTTTTATTCTCATTATAATGGTGTTATGCCATTATGAATATACATGTTCTGTATTTGATGTATATTCAGTTCAGATTCTTGTAATTAGTTAATAAACATTTTATTTCTTTGTCCTGTGTTTTATTATGCATTTAATTAACAAAAATGTGTACTTCCAGAATGTTTCAATAATCAGATATTTCAAGGAAGAAGTATCGATATTGGCAGTTCTAGCCCTGTAATTACTTGGAAATTCATGTAATCAAGGTAGTTTGAAAGTTCAATATTATTATTGTTTTAAGTCTTTCTTTAATAAATATGGTAATGCACTGCAACATGTAGACCAAGATTGTCTGATGATTACATTTCAGAAGTTTATGTACACGTATATTGTAAATGTGTTGTCTTTTCCAGATATCTGATTTTTGTGGATATATAGACACCCCATCAAGCATCTGAACAAAGAATGACTCATGGCAGGGAAACTGGTAATATGGTCTGATTTGACCTTTAGCCCAGGGTGAGAATGTTGTGCTGACCTTTACATTAGTTTTACAGAAGAAGAAGAAAAAAAAGAGTATTTCCGATATTTTATTCATTGCTTTTTCTTTAACAATAGAAGGGTACAGTGTTTTGACAGTTACCTAATGAAAAATAATGGATATGAGGAAAAGAAAGTGTTATGACTTTCACCTGAGTTATTGATTCAGATTAAGGTAGAGCACCTAGAAAAACCTTCAGTTAATAATAACCTCAACAATTACAGATGACCTCTCCTGTATTTTGTCCTTCTCATCTATTTCTAAAGGGCCTCCCTTGCATAAAAACAATGACAGCTCAATGACATATGAAACGTTTTGTGAAGAAAATGTATTTTTCTAATGGCCTCTCAGAGGATTTTAAATCAGTATTCAAACAAATGTATTTCAGAAAACACATTTAACCTAACATTCACATTTAAAATAACAAAGTGCATTGTGTGATTGAAATAAAGATTTATTTTGTTGCTCTTTTACTGGCAGGTAAAAGTTTACTACAACATTTCGGTGGAAGTAAGAAACATCCTCAGTGGGCTGATAATTCTTTTGTGTCATCTTCTTCACCAAAGCAGACCTTTATCATTGTCTCAGGCTTTGAAATTTCCTAACCTTTAGCATTTGTGGCCCATTGCTTCAAAAAGCATGAAAATGAAACTTTCTACACAACTCAGAATGCGTTGTTTTGTTTTGAGAAAATGCCCTCTTTTGCAGTGTTGTTAATGCTTTTCGTCAGATGAATGGTGGCAGGGTTGGATGGTTTTCTCGTAGCAACAACATGACATGATTTTTCACAAGAAGCCCCATTCCTCTGGAATAAATCCAATGAGGTTTTTTTTCACAAAACTATATTAACAAACTTTATTTAGAAAATTGTTTTTTCTAAATGTTTCTAAAGTTTGTTGCTATCTTTAAGGCTTAATGCTGAACATGCCTGCAAATATATTTTAATCTGCTTGTTTTTGCAGGATTGAATTTACTTGTTTTGATAAGACATTCTGCTGACATCAATGTTTCTTTCTTACTTTATAAAAGTATCACCCAAGTGCCAGCCTATCTCATGAGCTTTTTGTTACCTCTTTATTGTGCTATCCAAAACAGATGGTTTGTCCAGAGACCTGCCTTTGTAACACAAATATCAATCGAGAAGTTCTAATGGGACTGACAGGTCCATATAAAGAGAGGTGGACTTTCAAAGGCAGCAAATGGTGGAGAATGCCAGCGAGGGAAACTGAGACACCTGCTGCCAGAGTCCAGAACAAGAACAAATGTCATATTTGGCACAGAACAGGTTCAAATAGATCTGTCCTTGGAGACAGAACAACCACATCAGTTGATAAAGTTTTCACACAGGAAAGTATTTTTTTCCACTTTCATTGAGTTCCAAAAAATGGTAAATAAATTGTCTAATGTTTATCTTTCATATCTGAGCCAACAAACCCCAATTACCTGATTTACTGCTTCTTCTCTACTTATGATGGCAACTCTGCAACTTTAGTAAGAGAAAGCCCCACAGATCAAGTATTTGAAAATCACCAGATCTATAGACCTTCTGTAGACCTGCACATGTCCAAGTGTACTTGGGCAGGGGAATCCACCTCCTTCTCACTGTCTAACTATCTATGATCACGTGTGTGTGTGTGAGAGAGAGAGTTTGTGAATGTTGGAAATTGGAATACATGTAAACTATTTTAGTTATTTCAAATATCCTGATGCTATAGTCATTTAAACCAATGTTCTTAAAACAGTTCGGATCATTTGCTTTGGATGGAGCTGGATCAGAATTTTCACAAATCTCTTAAACAAAATTTACTGTCCCTCTTTTTGTCCTTCTGATGTCCTACCATCCAGCTAGAGTGTGTTTGCAAACATCTTTTTTGATTTGATTTGAAAAGGTTTATTTCAAGCAGACAAGATAAATAAGACATGTGTAACACAATCAACAACAACAAAGATTTGCATTAGTAATCATGTCAAACATAGGATAACTAGACATCAGAAAATTGACTGGTGGAAAGGGAATTGGAGGAAGCGAACTTATATAATCCCACCCTGACTAGACCATACCATTTACTTTACATTAGATATCAACCGGTTTGTAACTAATAATCAGGTATTTATACTGTTCTGACAGTAATACAGGTAATTAGTAACAATAAGTCATACTGCTTTGCATTTAAGTACAACACTATTTTTAGACTTGATTGGAGCATATGCAAAATAATAATAATTGAGAATAGAAAAGAAACAAAACAAAAAGATGAAAACCATTAAATATCAAATAGATGCTGACTATTTTCATCAGACAAGTCTTTTTTTCAGATCAAGTATAGAAAGAGGCAACAATAAATCATTTATGTCTGAATGATCATTTACTTTAATCAGATATAGAAAATATTGAAATCAATAAGTGCAGGTTGTTTCATTGGTAGATCAGATTAGTAGATCTTTTCAATGTACTTTTTATTACTTTCAAGTGTTTTCCATTGAATTAAGATTATTTTGCTGTATCTTTTTTTCTTCTTTTTTTGATGTGGGTCTTGTATTTGTGCCTGCTCTCCAATTAGAAAAATGTAAAAGCTGGGAGGAAATTTTACTAGAAAGTACTTTAGGTTTTATGTAATTAAAATATTGACAAACAGCAGCATTATCCAATACAGCTGAGTCCTGCATCTGGCTAAAGGAACTGCACCGGAATAACAGATTGAATGCACTCTCACGAAAACTTTCAAAATGTTTGAAATGTTCAAACACACGCAGGGAAAGAACCAGGCTAGTGAGACATTAAATGTTTGGTTTGAGAACAAGATGTCCCTGAAACAATCATTAAATCTTTCTAAAGGTGCACCAAAATGCTGTTCACTGACATTTTTTAAAAAAGTGACTTCATGAGTCAAAGCGATGAAACCACGGGTAAGTGGTGAACCATTTCAGAAAGAAAGAAAACTTTAAGTCCAGATGCCATGACGCAACTCCAAGGTGATGTACAGTGGTGCAAAAAAGTATTTAGTCAGCCACCAACTGTGCAAGTTCTCCCACCTAAAAAGATGAGAGACCTGTAATTTTCATCATAGCTACACCTCAAGTTTGAGAGACAAAGTGAGTCAGAAAATCCAGAAAATCACATTGTCTGATTTTCAAACAAAGACATGATGACATGGACAGTTTCTCCCAGTCTGAGACGAAACATTTCAGAGCGGTGTTGCAATGCTTTTTGCAGAACAATTTTTTTTTTTTTATGTCAGAGAAATGCAAGTTTCACACAACATGTGCTTGTTTTCTTGTGTCTGCAGTGGGAGATAAAGATGGACCCAACAACGGTTAGTGCTGTTGCCAATGGTCCCTCTAGTAATGTTAAATAGCTTCAGAGTTCTCGGTTTCACCAACTTCTGTAGGAGATTCATTTGCAACTTTAGTCAGGTAGCTGCTCCCCTGCACACATTGACTTCATATCAGTGGAAGTTGACACGGTCCTCTAGAGCTAAGGAGACCTTCTCTCAGCTTAAGTGTCTGTTCATTCCAGCACCTGTGCTTGCAATGCGTAACCCTAAGAGACAATTTCTTGTTGAGGTAGTCGCATCAGATTCCAAGGTTGGAGCTGTTTTATAGTAATGTTCCAAGGATGATAGGGTCCATCCTTGTACTTCTTTTTCTACACTGGCTTAATTCTTCTGAGAGAAATTATTGTGTAGGTGATAGAGAACTCCTGACCATTAAACTGGCCCTGGAGAAGTGGGGGCCCTGGCTGGAGGGGACTGCTGAACCTATTCTTGTTTTAACTGATAATAAGAATATAGAGTATCTTAGGACAGCCAAATGTCTCAATACCTGTCAGGCCTGGTTGGCATTGTTTTCCACAAGGCAGAAACAGAATCCTGACAGAAACCTTTGCTGCAGACCGTTCTGGGTGACTCCACCAAACCTCCTCTGCATGTCCAGTTAGTTTCTGAGGGTCCTGCTTTACACACCTCTACCACTGGAATCTCATCGTAGAGGCCAGGGTGCCCAGTATCTTGTTGACTGGTTGTGTGGAGAATGTTCAGAATAAGCAGCAGAGCTCGGCTCCTCGAATTCAATCTGCCAACCCCCACAACCCCTCAGAAAACTATGAGGGAGCATCACTTTGCTCTGCTCAAGGGGGAACTCACTGGGATTAAAGTCAAAGTGGAGTGGCATAAAGCGAAAAAACAGCCCAGCTATCCCATTGAATGGTTCTGAAACACCTAGTCAGATTTTTCAGTTTGAAGATGTCTCTTTCCTCCTGGGAAGCGGGTGGCAGATGCCAAGTTTATTGGTGGACACCCTTCCCTTGTGCTCAAACATTGTGTTTCATCCTTCCATCTTCTTCCGCTCATCCAGGACCGGGTCGCAGGGAAAGCAGTCTAATCAAAACGGCCCTGACTTCCCTCTCTCTGGTCACTTCCTCCAGCTTCTCTAACCCCAAGGTGTTCCCAAGCGAGCTGAGAGACATAGTCTCGCCAGCATGTCCTGGGTCTTCCTCGGTGCTTCTTCCCAGTGAGACATGCGCAGAACACCTCCCCAGGGAGGCATCCAGGAGGTATCCGGACCAGATTCCCCGAGCCACCTCAACTGGCTCCTTTCAATGTCGAGGAGCAGCGGCTCTACTCTGAGCTCTCTCTGGGTGACCGGGCTTCTCACCTTATCTCTAAGAGAGCGCCCAGCCACCCTACAGGGGAAGCTCATGTTGGCTAATTGTATCCGGGACTTTGTTCTTTTGGTCATGACCCAGAGTTCATGACCATAGGTAAGTATTGGAATAAAGATCGACTGGTAAATTGAGAGTACAAGTAGCTCTTCCCACATGTGGCCAGGACGGCGAGCTTAAGGAACACACTTTTTGACACGCAGTGAGCACAGAATTCGTTGTGCAAAGAAAGAGAGGCAGCCAACTTAAATTAGAGTTTGATGCTCACAAAGGTTGCTCAGGTTCCTGGCAAAGTCTTTGCTGAAATTCAGAAGATCCTCACTTGTTGTGTCAATGGCGTTCACAACACTCCCGTAACTCTCTGAGGCCAATTGCACAGCATTTTTACCATAATCTCACTACCCTGCTCCTGTTTCAAAGGTCTGCAGCTCTGCCCATTTTACTGACTAAGAGAAACCTACTTAGGAAGAGTTTGAAACCAGTTGGAGACACACATCTGTGACTACTGTATATCTTCCAATAGTAGCCGGAGCATTTATTTTAAAAAAATGTCGGCCGACCCAGCATTTATTAGAGACCGGCGTCTATTGGGAGACCGGCTTTTATTCCATCACAGACAGAATGATGATGGTTAATGGGTTCATTTTGGGTAAAATTGAATCACAAAATGCAGAAAATAACAGATGAACATTTCAGGATTTATTGAAATGATGAGAACATTTTATTCTGTTCTGATTAGTGCTGGCTGTGAACGTAAATCTCAGTTTAAAAAATCTGTTTAACTTTCATGCCGATCATTTTCCTGGAGACACGTGCACATTTTTCTTTGCTCAGTAATCCATGTTTTAACCAGTTCTTCTAATTTGTTGCTGCTTTCTCTGGTCACCAGGAAACCAGACTTGCTTCTTTACTTTCTTTCTGCAGCCTCTGCTGTTCAGGATTCACTTCAGAATTGCTACGTGGAGCTAGCAGCTAATGTTTTTAGCTGTTAGCTACACGGAGCTAGCAGCTAATGCTTTTAGCTGTTGTAGCTACACAAAGCAATCTCTGTTTATCTCATTTACAATGCACGAAAGACATGGATAATATCAAGAAAACAGGTTGATTTACTTTGAAAACCCTTACAAAAACATCAGTGGTCATGTCTCAATGTCTTGCTCCTTTGCTCTTTCATCCATCTGCTTACAACATTCTCAGATATGTTTAGGATTCATCCCAAAATGTGGTTTAGATTCCTCAACAGAATGTTCTTTGGTATATTCCAAACGTTTAAACAAAATGGAATGAGCCAAAATGTTGTGATCCATGCTACACTGGCTGAATGCTAAAGACACCCAGCCCCCACCCTCTGCCTGTAGAGGCAGGCGGGCAGGGGGGTGGGGGGGGGCGTCAAATGGTGAGGGGGTGGGGGGGTCTTAAAGGAGCCCGGCCATTATTAGAGACCGGCTTCCATTACAACACTTGTTAGACCCGGCTTTTATTCGAGACCGGCATCTATTAGAGACCGGCTTCTATTACAACTAACACCTGTTAGACCCGGCTTTTATTGGAGACCGGCATCTATTAGAGACCGGCTTCTATTACAACTAACACCTGTTAGACCCGGCTTTTATTGAAGACCGGCATCTATTAGAGACCGGCTTCTATTACAACTAACACCTGTTAGACCCGGCTTTTATTGGAGACCGGCATCTATTAGAGACCGGCTTCTATTACAACTAACACCTGTTAGACCCGGCTTTTATTGGAGACCGGCATCTATTAGAGACCGACCATTATTGGAAGATGTACGGTAATTAAGAAATTGTATTCATATTATTTAAATGTAGAACATTTCAACAAGATGATGGTGGGGCGATTATTAAGGCCAAATACTTGCTTCCACAGGTTTTCTCTTCTGCTTGTCCTCCATGTTCCATGATGCTGTAATGAACATTTGGACCTCAGCCCCATCCCCTTCACAAAAATGCTCCTTGTGCAACATGTGCATGTGTTGCACAATATAATTTTGATTTCAAATATTAGCATAGTCACCTCTGAAATCCTTTCTTCACAAACTTTAAATGAAAGTAGAATGTCAGGGTGGACCTCAGTGTACTCTCCTAAACTCTTTGTTCTGTTCTGTTGTATTGAAATTAATTACAATGTAAGTTGGTGAATATTTGCTACACATTACAAGACTCCTAGAGAAAATTGAGCGCTTTTCTTAATTGTTTTCTGTTTTCTCTTAAAAGAGACTCGGCCCTCAGGAGTGTGTTTTAATAAAACTGAACAAAGAAGCACATCAATGAAAAATATTGAATGTGTGCATTAAGAAAAAAGCTTGGAAGTAGCTTGTTACTTCAGGGACCAGAATCTTTAATTCTATTAAACACTTTTGTGTGCTGCTGGTTTCACTTATTGAGATCACTCATCAATTCTCTTTCTCCTGCCAGTAGTAATGCATTGAATCATGTGGGCAAAGGTTTTGGATGCGCTGCACATGCAGCAGTGTATTAAGGTCACTCTGCTGGGACGAGGGAAATGCTGTTCAGACAGATGGAAGTGACAGAGCAGTGTTCATGAGAAGCTGCTGTGATCCAGTGGAGTCAATCACAATGTAATTGAGCCCGTGATCCAGAGGATGGGGCTGAAGCATTAAGTACACACAACAAATGTGCAATTCTTGTTTATGGCACAGTAAAACTGCAGCCTTGTACTTGCATGGCAAGGATAATTTCACTTTAAATCAGGTTTCCTTGTGGCTGAGGTCTGCTTGACAGCCTGCTGAGGTGTACGCAGTGTTTGACTGAGGACCAAACAAACAGAAAATGAGCAGGAAATTGAACTGTCCTTCTGAACATTGATCATACAGCATTGTTGCCTTGAAAAGGAAGATTTTCCTGATGCATTGGATTTCCCACTCCAGCAGAAACTCACCCATTAACATATTTTTTTACACTGAGCAAGACAGGAAACAGAAAACTCTGACCGTAAATGGAAGCATGTGATTTTCTAGGATGTGATCTCTGGAGTTAATAGTCTGGTTTTCATGCTGCAGCCACGTTACATTGATATTTCCTTTTGTGGCCCTTTTTTCTTTTTTGCATTTGTTTAGTATAGAAACTTAATTCCACAGCGTATATGCAATTTTCTATGACAGGTCTGTGGTTGAATCCGTGTTGTTCCATGAAGGAAGGTTGACCTAAAGAGCCTCAGTCACTGGCTTTAGGAGAGAATTCTACCTTTCTTCAGGGACTCGCCATCCACCATGTTAATTAGTCTTTTCAGCTTACGGCCAACCTGCTAACCCATTTATTGAATAATATGTGGTTCTTATGTCACTACTTCTTTTTATTAAAACGGGAACTTATCCCAGACTTACTTCTTAGTGTCAATAACAAATCTGGAGCAGGACAGAAATTGGCCTAAAGATTGTTCTTTGGGCTACAAATCTTACAGGAAATGTTCCAGAAATCAAGATAACTTCAACTTCTGATTCCCGGAGGATTTCAAGAATTGTCTAAAGACTTTCTCACAGTGGACTGTTATCAAATAATTGGAACACTACACCCCATTTAGATAAATACAAGTTCTGACAGTTGTTCTTCCTCTTTGATGTGACCTTGCTTGGGTTTTTCCCCTCAAGACCAAATTGTGCATGTGGCTACGCATATCACATTATATTTAAAGGTTTTTTTTAATAAATCTACGAGTCTGACTGTCTAAAACTGCAGATCGGGGGAGATAATTCCTGAAACTCAATTTTAGCATTGTCTTAATTATAAACTGTTATGATTCTCTTCAACTTAAAAAAAATAAATAAATAAAAAACGCTGGATGGGTGGCTCTGTTGGGTTGGCATAGGACTGGCACACAGGAATTTGGGTTTGCCTCCCAGGGCGCGCTATGAACTTAATCCAAGGTTGGTTCTTAGGCAAGACCCTCCACACTACTACCCAAATATGGGCCTCTCTGTGCCTTGTACATACAGGGCTGTGACAGGAAGGGCATCCAACTCTCTGCCAAACCACCACTGCAAATCAGTGAAAGCTGATTCACTGTGGCGAAGCCAAAAGGTGTACAACATTCTTTCCCTCAACTGCAAACCCTTTTTTCCTCAGCTCTTTGGTCAGTCCTGATGGTTAACTGCAAACCATTAAGGACTTTCCATTAAGTGAGCAAATTGAACTTTTTGCCATCTAATGCAAAATCAAGGTAATGAGAATATAATGGGAGCTTTGTACCACCATGTACATCTTTTTTTGTAGATCTAAACATATACAGAGCATCATCTGACTCAAGTAAAAGTTCGCCTAATTTACTTGTTTTCCCAAGTTCCTGCTGCTCGACACAGAAACAAGGGGATCAAACTCCTGTATACTAGCTTTTGTTGTAAACTCTGCCCTTCATTACAGATGGATGGAAAAAATTGCAGTTGGTTTTGTAAACAGCTGAGTTAGAGAAAAAGATGCAGTAAATGTACTAATTAGCTGCAACAATGCTGGCACTGGCAGAGTAAAACCATATCATCCACATGCTCTCTGGTATGATGCTTGTCTGTAAAAATTTAGGGTTCATTTTCTGCGTTTACAGAATTAGTCCTTTGCAGTGCCTTCATGACTTTTGATGCCAGAATGCCTGATCCTCTACTCCGGCTGCAGCACTGGAGTTAAAAACTTCAGTCTTTAAAACACATTTCAAAGAGAAACTATATTTCAGAGGAAATTTGTGAAGATATGAGTAAACATCAGTGTTGTAGAAAACTCAGACCCTGATCAAAACGTCATCTCTGTCACATCTGCAAACTGGCACAAAGGCAAAATAAGCAGCAATTTCCTGCAGGCCTCCAGTACAGTGTTCTGTTTAAAGGGTATGTGCCTAGCAAAATCATTTTTTGAGCTTTTAGGTGCACTATAATGTCCATTCCTCACAAATGAAACCCCAAACCCCATTCACACATTTCTGAGTATTCCTCTAAAGACCTGTGCTCTAAGCAGCAGCCCCTACCAACCCACAAAAATTCTTAATGACGTAGACAAGTGAGACACCCTTCTAGGAAAAGTCTGCACTGCCAGCACTGCCCTCAGGCTAACACACACACTCACAATTTCTCCCAGGAGCTGCCAGTGATGGGCAAAACATTTTCATTTTAGCATAGACTCTGAGAAGAGGTGGTTCTTCTTGTACCTAATCTGCAGAGAAAACAATGGCTCACTTGTTGTGTAAGGCAATGTCTTTCAAGTGGATACAATGGCTGCAAGATACTTTGGAGTTTTTTCAGCCTTCCCAAAAGACCCTCTCTATCAGATTTGTCAACAACTTTTTGTCTATGACCACAACTTCATAGATGACAATTTCGTTAACCTTGGCCAAAGTGGATTGGCCAGTAGACTAATCCTTAGAGCTGACGCCATTCCTACAATCAAACCTGACTAAGAGGCCAGACCTGTGTGTAAATCATACAACTAGCTGAAATCATGGAGTACAAGCATATAATACACGAGCTAGTGCTACACATTTACATTGCGTATAGACACTCTTGTATAATGTTGTTAACTGTATTACTGTGTGGATACGCTGCTGAGGCCAGTTCTAGGTTGATGTCATGAACCTAGAGCCTAGAACCTAGAACCTAGAACCCACAAGGAGCAAGAGACTGAGACTTCTTACTTTCGGGTTGGAAAAATGCTCAGGAAAACAATTAAGTTTATTTGTATAGCAAATGTAAAATGCTTTACATGAAACATGAAGAAAGAAAACAATGAAAAGAAATATTAAAGGTGTGATCATTAAAATAAGATTTGAATAAAGTTATAAAGAATTGAATTTAAAACAAGCATAGATAAATAGGTTTCAAGCATAGATACAAAGTGCAAATGTAAACTTTTGAATCAAATGTAGCTGAGATCAGGTTAACCTGGATTTAAATACACTGAGTGTTTCAGCTGATCTAAGGCTTTCTGGAAGTCTGTTCCAGATCTGTGGAGCATAGAAGCTGAATGCAGATTATCCATGTTTAGTTTTGACTCTAAGAACTGACAAAAGACTGGATCCAGATGATCGGAGAGGTCTGGCTGGTACATACTGGGTCAGGAGGTCAGTTATGTACTTTGGTGATAAACCATTTAAAGCTTTATAAACCAGCAGCATAACCTTAAAGTCTATTCTCTGGCAGGCAGGCAGCCAGTGTAAAGACCTCAGAACTGGACTGATGTGGTTCTACTTTTTTGGTTCCTGTGAGAACACGAGCAGCTGAGTTCTGAATAAGCTGTAGTTTCCTGATTAATTTTTTTTGGTGGTCCTGTGAAAACACTGTAACAGTAGTCAAGTCGACTAAAGATGAAAGCATGAATTAGTTTTTGCAGGTCCTGCTTAGACATCAGATCTTTAATCCTTGAAATATTTTAGAGATGATAGGAGGCTGATTTTGTCACTGCCTTAATCTGTTTCTCAAAATGTAGGTCTGTGTCCATCACTACTCCCAAGTAGAAGCAGATTGAAGCTCTGTAATAATTAATCAAAAATCTGTTCTTTTGTATGCCAGAGGTAATATATTATCATAGACTGTGGATTGCAAAAGTATTAATGTCCCTTGAACTTCTCCACATTTTCTAACATTATGACCACAAACATGAATATATTTTAGTGGCACACAATTGTGAAGTGGAAAGAAAATTATACGAGTTCAAGTTTTTTTTACAAATAAAAAGCTGAAAAGTGCAGTGTGGAAAGGTTGTCGACACCCCACTCCCCTCACGCCTACCTCCTCACCAAGCATATGACTGTGTCATTGAGCTGCTGCCTGGGGTCACTCCAGCAAGAAGAAGAGTGTTCCCTCTATCATAACCAGAGACTGAAGCTATGCAGACTTATATCCAGGAGGAACTACAAAAAAGTTTAATCCAGACTCCTATGTCACTCCCCTTCCCCGGCTTCTTCTTTGTTCAAAAGAAGGATGGTGGTCTCAGTCCCTGCATTGACTGCCGCAGTCTCAACAAGAGCACAGTCAATTACCGATATCCCATCCCATTGGTCCCAGCCCTGAAGCTGCTGTACACGTCATGTGTATGGTTGGAGCTGTGCAAAGGATTGGGCATAAATGTCAGCCTTACACCCAGCTACCACCCTCAGTCCAACGGCCAGGTGGAACTCCTCAACCAAGAGGTCACTCGGTTCCTGAGGACCTACTGCAGCCACCATCAGGATAATTGGAGCCAGTTCCTGGTCAGGGCTAAGTATGCCTAGAACTTTCTGAAGAAGGCATTCACTGGGCTCTCCCCATTTCAGTGTGTACTGGGTGTGTATTTAGCCACCCTTCTTCCCCGGGTCTGGGGAAGAGCTGCCAGTGGTGGGCGACTGGTTTCGGCTCTGTGAGGAGACGTGGGAGGCAGCACATGTACAGCCGCGGCTGTTTGTCGCTCCTAAGATCAGGGTGACTGGCACCATAAGAAAAGTCCTATACTATAACCTGGCCACTGGGTTTGGCTCTTCACTTGAGACCTCCGTCTGAGACTGCCTTGCTGTAAACTCAGCCCCAGGTTTTTACAGTCAATATCCAAACAGAAAAGAATTAAGCATATTTTTCCAGAGAAATGTGAAAAACTTTTAACCTTTTAATATTTTCATAGTTATTAAACATCTGGGATCTGAGGCTTGTCAAAATATCTGTCAAGCTGTGGGAAACAAAAGGAGTCTGGATGCACATGCTCTTCCAGCACATGCAGGCATCTGTTGCTTTTCTTCCTGCTTTATTTTTACAATCAGGAACTTTTAACCTTGAAAGGATGAAACCTGCTTAAAGACAGAAAGTGATTCATATTTGTGAGCTCATGTAAATGAGAAAAATGGAAAAGGTTATCATTTTTTAAATGTTTGAGAGATAATTTTAGCTGATCTGAACTTCATGAAGATATGACACAACGCTGACAATCATTTAATAAGAGGCCATTAGAGAGTGTGTGGACGGGCCTGAGTAGCAAAACAGGCTCTCTGCTGCTTTTCAAGTTGATGTTTAACAAATATGACAACAGCAGCTTTTGAACTGGCTGGTTATGAAGCAATTTGTCAAAACTCCTGACAACTCAGACAAGAAATGGGGCTGCAGAGGAATGTTTGTGTCAATCCAGCCTTTGTAATGTAGACAGGCAGGAATAAGTCCAGACGTAGAGCCAAAAGGTGAAATCCTGACCTGGAGGTCTGTAGCTCTGATATTATTTGACTTTATGAGAAATATAGTTTAAAAAGCAGCTTTTTTAGCATAGAAGATAAAAAGGAAGCAGCTTATACATTTAGAAGTATCAGTGCTAACAGTCTGTTTTGGGTTTTTTTTAAAGAAAATCAAACTCCAGGATTTAAAAGGCTAAATATTCTGTGTGACTGTGTGTCTGTTAAAGTGTGGATGTTTTTGCCTGTAAAAAATGTGAATTTGGTTTGGTGTGTTCAGACTGCATCTCATGTCTGTTGAATTTGTAAACTGATCTGCCGCTGGTTCTAGTTTGTGACCTGATTCAGTCACTGTTGGGTCTGGAAGGACATCCTAATCTCCATGAAAAGTATTTGGGTGTCAGATTTATTTGACACCCAAATACGTTGCATGTTTTGAGCTTTAAGTGAATGAAAAACCAGATTGAAAATTAAAAAAAAAAAAAACAGTTTTAATCTCAAAAGTACACATTGTAAACTTAAAGGAATTATTGAAAAAAGGATGAATGTTAAAAACGTGAAAATAATAATATTGCAAACTTAAAAGAACTATTGAAAATTTGAAAAAAAGGTTATGAGGTTATGTTGATGTGACGTCTTTTCTGCTCCAGTTTTTTTTTTTTTTTTTAAACTTGTCCTGTCCAACAGCTGAGCAAACAGATATGAGCTGAGAGCCTCTTGCATTAGACAGATTTTACTCTTACAATCGGGGGTTATGAATCATTGGGAACACAAAATGTATGTTGGTATAAGCCCCTTTTGTAATATAAACGAAACTTTATTAATATTATTTTGTTTGTGTTCTTTCTGTTGGACCGGACAGAAAAAGAAGGGGGGGGGGGTTATAGATTTTAGAGGATGACTAATGGAAAGGGAAAGTAGAGTTGTAAGTCTACAGGCAACAAAATGCTGGAGCCTATACCCATTACTAAAGTGAGTGTTGGCCTAAAATGGGCAGGGCCTGTCCACACACTCAGCTGTTACAAACATACCTGCCGGCTCCAAGAGTGTTCACAAACTTGTCCAAATCCAGTTCACACGCACACTTGTGCATACCAACCAACACATGTAAAGCATTACATTCTGACACGCACACTATTTGAAGGTGCAAAGGTGAGCCAACGCCTGTGCTCAGGTGAATGTTATGTTAAGCTGAAGTGAATGAAGGAATGAAAAGAAAAAAAAAAGGAGGGAGAGCTCCCAGACATCCCCACACCAAGACCCCCGCCGAGGCAGCAGCGCAGACCAGGGCCCGCCCCCGCAGCCATACTGTGGGGTCAACGGAGGAGATCCGCCCGCCAGGCAGCCCGGCCAAGCACCCAGACCAGGGCCTCCAGGCAGTTGCGGAGATCCAGAAGAGAGCACGACGGGGGTCAGCTACCCCCACCTAGAGGAGGGATGACAAAGTTTGCTCCAGTTTATGGGGTCAAATTGGGATCAGCAAGAAGTGAATGAAAAACCACAATTTAAAACTTGAATAAATAAAAAGACAAATTGTAACCTGAAACTGTTACCAAAATAAAAAATAATGTTTGTTTTTGTTTTTTTTTTTTATATTCAGCTTGAGATTTTTTTCATCTACCAGCTAACTTGGCTGGTGAGTAAAAAATGAAATGTTAACAAGTGGTGTTGTGACTTGGAACATCAATCCACACACAGCAAAACCTGTTTGAGGGTTGTAGCTGCCAAAAATGGGAGTACGACAAATTTGTTTCAACAGCTGAAACAGACAAGAAGTGTTTCTTGATGCTTAAGCTAGCTAAGGCTCAGAAAACATCTGCTGCACTGATCTGCAAACATTTTTACAGCCTAGATTTAGTTGAACTTTGTGTTTGAACATATTTTTAAAGTAAATATTAAAATAAAATAGTCTTTGTTAAATTTTTTCAGTCATTTGTAATTTTTTCTTAAAAGAAAGTAAAAGGAGGGAGAAAAAATATTTGATTAAACTTGAATTTGGTGTAAATAAAATATGAGATTTTATATTTTGGTCATATCGCCCAGCTAAAAGAGCGGATGAAAAAAAATGCTGTTCAGAAAGGTTGTAGTCATTGCGTAAAAACTATGATTAGAAAGTGTTACGCCCCTTTTTGTCTGGTGAGGGTGGAGCATAACTCAAAGGTATAATAATATAACTGTATAACACCATCTCCATGAAATAAGTGACAGATTTATTTACAATAAAGCAATAACTAACAACCAACAATAACCTAAGTGAAGCAAAAGGTTTCAGGGTGAACCAAGGCCAAAACAACGAATAAAAGCCTCCACCTATCAAAACACAAAAATCATACCTGCAAATAAAAGAAAAGGGAAAGCAATGACAAAACTCTAACCTCTCTCAAGAGCAAACATATGCTGAAGAAAATTGCAGTTCACCCCTACAGCTTCACTTTAAACATAACTAACAAAAGAGACAGAGTGGACCTCAACACAAAACACTACAAAGAACACAAAGTGCAACACAGACTACATAAAGTGGAGACGAGCATGGCTCACTACAAAATCAAAACAACATTGTAAAAAGACTGACTGTCCACCACAGTTTTCCTTGTGATTCCTGCTCCTGTTAGATAGCCAAAAGAAATTTCCCGCTGAGAAAAATAGCACAAAACTGAAAATAAACAAATACACAGATTATAAAAAAGATTACAAGACATTCAGCAAAATGTAACAAAAGGCAGGGGTGTAGCCACCTAGCATAACACTAGACTGAACATCCAGTTTTCAAAATAAAATGACAAAATTCACACAATAAAAGAAAAACCTGAAAACTGAAATAAAATTGTTGCCAGAACATGTTTAACTTCGTTACACATTAACTTGCAGATTGACGGATCCATGTACCAGCTCAGTGGCCTCATGGTATAGTGTTCACCTTGAAACTAGAAGATTCTGAGTTTAAATCCATTCCATTCAATCTCAAAATAGGACCCAATGCTTCCCTACTTGACACTCAGCATTAGGGGCTGGATTGGGGGGTTTAACCACCAAATGATATCTGAGCACAGCTGTGCTGCTCCCACAGGAGATTGGTCTACTGCAGAGTACAAATTTCACATTCCTTTGTGTATATTGAAACTTTAACTACATTTTCATTTTCCCTGTCTGAGCCGGTTTCTGGCTCAAAACTGTACAGCTGGACAACTCCAGTATTGCTCGCCATTTTTGTTGCACTGCTAATGTTAGTGGTTGGGATTGTGAGCAGCTGTAAGCTTGCAAGACAGAGTGTACATGAAGAGATGATGGAAAATAACAAGCAGGCTTACTGTGACCCTTTGGTCCTGCCAACAACTCAGAGGTGATTTTCTGATGAACTTCTGCCGCTCTGTAGAAACGTCCTAGAAAACTATGCAGATTTTTGATTTTAGCTAAAAATGGCATAATCATAAGTAAATGTTATGTTTTAAAAGTTGCTCAGGAAATCCTATCATTGAAATAGTGAAATGATTCTGGACAAAAATGATAACAAATCCATTTGTAACTGAATGTGAATTTGAAGAGGCTCCGTTGTTTAATTCTGAAATTGTTTCAATAAAGCTTGACATTTAGAAGTTCTACACAATGTATCCCACCATTCCTGGTGCTTCTCAAATGAAGTTTGAAACTGCTCAAGTACCCAAACATCCTTTTTTTTTCCAACAGATTAACCGGAGGCTAACCTGTACCTAAAAGCACAAACTCAGAGGTTTCACATTCATTGGGAACAGAAAGTATTCAGACCCCCGTAAATTTTTTCACTCTTTGTTTGAAAAATTTACAGGGGTCTGAATACTTTCTGTACCCACTGTAAGTGACGTGAAAAAAGATGCTGCAGCCATACAATCTGTTTACATCTATTTGTCAGCTCCTGTTTTCAGAAGTTCCCCTATTACTGTTGTGTGGGACGGAGGACCCCAACCTCCAGGAAAAAATATATGTTGTCCCAGTTTTCCGTTTTTTGTCCTAGTCAGATTCTGAAGGAAGTTTTGTTTTGAAAAAAACACTGAATTCTCTCCACCACATCCGACTCATTCTTGACGCATGTCAAGACGCTTGGTCACATGTTGAAAATCTATTCGCTACTTTCTTAAAATAGAGACAGCAACCACCATATTGAAATACCCAAGCTAGCAAAGTTAACAAAAAAACCAAAGAGAACCGAAACAAATGTATTAGGAAAAAAAACAAAAAGAGAGGTGACGAAACAGAAGAACCTTTAACTTCAAAGGTGAAAGAAAGAGTCTTTCTTCCAAATATGGAATTGTTGGGACAGTTTTTCTCACATCATAGTGATAATGCATAATGTATAGCAACCTGCTGTCTGATGTTGAACAACGCCTGAAGTTATTGTCTCATTTTCTTTTTTTATTTCTACTTTGATAGTTGTGGGTTAAAGGTTACATCACGTTTGAATGACTCCTAGTTTAAATCTAGAGTACAAAAACAGGTTAAAACTGCTGCAAATATTTTACAGAAGCTGAGGATAAACTTTATTCTTAAGTGTTAAAGGACACTGGACCGGTCAGTGAAAATGTTGTCTGACATTGAACATGACTGTGGCCTAAAAAAGGTAGGAGACCACTGGTGCAGGATGTATAATAAGTATACTCAGTATTTTTTTTTGTTAATGACTGCTTCTATGAAATGAGAAGAATGGATGATAGCCTCTGTTGGCCGTCCATTCCTACCAGAGTCAGATGTTCTGCCAAACCTTCCTGAGTTTTGCACACTTTTCTGTACACTTAAGCAATATGTTTCTGTAGGAAATGTTGTTTCGGTTTCTTCTAAGCAAACTCAGTTCTTTTTAATTAGAATGAATGTTGGAATTATTTGAAGCAGTCAGACAAATGACCAATCTGGACTCCCCAACAGAGCTGCGATCTTGGCAGCAGAGCTTCCAGTCAGGATCGGACACCTCTCCTCTGACTTTAGATACAAAAGACAATGTGTGCTCATTTGCTTAGTAAAGATTTGTTTTAGCTATGCTGATTTCTCGATTTAATTTCTTTCCCAGCTACAGAAAAGGTCATCTGCAGTCCTGAGAGCGCCGTACTCCCTGTTTGATCACTGTTTCCTTTCAAGCTGCAGAGAGAGAATTATTGATTTGGATTCAAATGGAGCCGCAGCAAAGGCGAGGAGTCCATTTGTCGAAGGCTGCTGGCAGCGCCTCTGCAGATAATGACAAAGCATAATGAAGCATGTTAACTCTGTGTTCTCTCATCGCCAGAGTCATCAATGGCAGCAGCTTGATTGGCACCTATTGGTGTTTATTGACAGAGATTTCCGCTCGCGCCATCTGTTTCATTGTGGCGCACCATGAGTGATGGGGAGGAAGTGGTGCTGATGATGGAGCTGTGACAGTTTCATGGCACGTTTTGGAGGCTCCATCATTTTTTGTTCTCTGCAGGGAAAAAGTGATGCATGATGGAAGCAGAAAACTACATAAATGTCTGTCTACGTTCAATTCTCCCAGAATACTGCACAGCTTCCCATCTGAAGCAGTCTCCCTGAGCTCCGCTCATGATGAACCCATGAACCCAGTCACACAGATCAGCTTCGTGTCCATTCAGGTAAATGATGTGCCTTCCGACACATCAGGAGGACTCTGACAGAGCGGTCCCGCAAGGACGACACCCCTCAGATCTTTAATTAGGGCAAGAGAGTACAGAACATGTAATCAATCTTCTCCCCTCTGGGGTTTCTGTGGTGGGAATTTACAATAATGTATATTCCCAAGCGTCGTGCTTTTTTTTGGATCAATATCTTGTTTAGCAGAGCCTTTTTGGTGAATCCTGCTGGTCATATTTTCAAAATGAAAGAAAATATTGTGCTCAATTAGCAGTACCACATATAAATGGAAGAACCCAGATATCCTGAGATGCAAGTGTCAGTCAGATGAAGTTGAAACAAATTGTTTCAGTCCTCGCTGCGTACCAGGATTCACAAAAAGTTGCGTTGTACGCCTAATTAACGAACGCAGAGGTTTGAAGCTCCAATTTATGCCACAAGACACTTGGGATAACCTTAATTTATGGAGCACAGAGAGCTGGTGCTCTGACACAAGCAGCAGGGGGGCTTTGAAAACGGGCAGCATTTTGCCGTGTGAGAGCTTTGAACATCTCTCCCTAAAGCGGAACAGAAATCAAAAGCACAACCTGACAACAGAGCTCCGTTTTCAGGATTGTCTCAGACTCTTCATTATTCATAACACATCCCTGTTGGTTGTAGGTGCAGGTCTCACATGGCAACAGGCACCCTGCTTACGGTTATTCCAGCAGGGGAACACATGCCTGCGTTTAGATGCCCGCAAACACATGTCGCTGGAACTGTTTTCCTCTGCCTTTGCACGAGAAATTGCAGGGAAACTAAAATTAGCTGCTTAAGCAGAATGAGCCGTTGGAGCTGCATCCTGCTTGACCCTCCTCTACCTCTTGCAGAGCCGCAAAGATGTTGTTGTTCTTGTTAGATGCTCACAGCAACTAATTAGAGAAGGACTAAGACTGCAGAGAACCAATACATTGTCAATGCTGATAATTGGGGAAATGTGCATGTTTTTAGTCTCACTGGAAGCTATATGTGTTTTTAGGATGTAAGAACATAAAGGCAGCAGTTGAAGCATGCAGACGTTCTGCAGAAGTCAGGGCTAATGAGAACTAGTGAGAAAAGCAGCATTTTGTTTTTCACAGGTAAACACTTGTCATAATCAAGAACCACTGACTGCATCTTCTGTAATTGTATTGAAACAAAATGCCAGCACATGCGCTCTCTGCTGAGTGCAGAACAGTTCATTCTCACAGAACACTCATTTCAGTTTCTGACACTCATAAGTGCCCCAGAACATTGCAAGATCGCATAAACCTGTGTAACATGATCACATGATCCGTCCTGACAGAGGAAAAAACGACTCTCCTGCTTTCAAATGGAGAGAAACAAATGGAATTGCTGTTTAAATGAAACAGCACGGAAACCCGATGATCTGTGAAATTTCAAGCGCACCCTTATGGGGCTGCAGCTGCTATATGATCTTATCTCTATGAGCCTGAGGAGGTGAATTAACTTCATTAAGTGCTTTTTATGTCTGCTGGAGAATGTGCTGCATTTTCACCTAAATAAAACCCTTAACATAGAAGAATCTAAAAAGATTATCAAAGCCAATATAGCCACCGTTTCTTCCTTATGTCCCTTGCTGTTGACTGAGTTAAGTTCTGGTTACATTCTGATGCAGGAATAGAAAACAATCTAATGATTTCCTGCTTTCCTCCTCAAGAAACCCAACAAACTAGAGGCTGACAAGAAGATCTGGGAGAGATAAAAACTCTTCTTTGGACTAGAAGTAGTATGAGGATAATATGACCGTTTCTGAATGGTGTGCCATGAAAAAAATGCAAGGAAAACCATTAAAACCAGTGAAATGTGTTTGCATATTCAAACACCAAACGAATGGCATAATAATTGTTTTTTATTTAAAATGTGTTCAAATCAGAAAAAAGCAGAAATGTGGTCGCGTGTCTCATCAGACAAAGTCAACCAATTTGCATTGTTCCTTCGTCCATAAAATGTTTTAGTCAGCTTTTGGGGAAAAAAAGGAACATTTTTGGTCTTTCTTTTTATTTGTAGTTCTGTGTTAAGCTATTTGAAATAAAATGATGAATGGCGTGTACTTGTGCAGCACTTTTCTACCTTCCTTGAATGCCCAAAGTGTTTACAGTCACAATCCCATTCACACACACACTGATGACGGCTCCGCTGCCAAACACTGGTGTCAACCTTTCACCAGAGGCAATGTGGGGTTCAGGGTCTTGTCCAAGGACACTTCGACACATGGGTGGGCAAGGTGGGAACCGAACCTGCAGTCTTTCAGAGGTTGACCGCCCTACCACTGTACATAGTGGCTTTTAGCTTATTTGATTTTGATGTTACTTTATCAGGTCTCACCAACAACATAAAGTAATAAATCCAAGTACACCTTGGTGTCATAGTAACGGAGCATACACAATTGTGAGGCGTAGGACACTCAGATGCTGGAAACCCAAAAGGATCACGGAAGGCAGAATGGAGGATTGTAAGCTTTTTATTGTCCAGTGGGTATCTTGAAGTGAAGTAAAATTGCAGTTCTGTGGCAGTTGGATGTAGCAGACTGGAATTTGAATTGTCTTGGGGTGATGAGAGCAAGCAAATGCCAGGAGTGGAGGAAGAAGGCGCAGGAAAAAGACTTAGGACGTTTCATTAACTTCTTGGATAAACAGAAGTACAAGGCCAATGTACTGCACCAGTGACGGTAACGAACTAGCAATGGATATTGGAGAAGGCAGTTGGACGGTCTGATGATCCCCTGAACCAGTAGTCAAAATGAGTCAGTGTGGATGGACTGACAATAAACAAAAAACAGGTTTTCTGAATGCTCTTGACCACACAATGGACAGAAGTAGATGGAGAAGAGAAGAGACTACTGGAGGTTGATCTTAGAGAGCAGAAGAGTAAATGAGCTGGAGGAAATCATAGTGAGGAGGAGGAGCCTGGTGGGGAAGAATTTTACAAGTGAGGAGAAAGAATTAAAACCCAACTCTGTGATCGACTGAAGCCATGTTAGCTGCTGTAGATATGATAATAAGGAGACTGCACAGTTCTTTACATCACAAACTCAGAAAAAAATGTGTTTATTTAGTCTGTAAAGACTCTGCTTCATCCAGGATGGATTCATAGCTATGTGTTTTTTTTTTATTTGAATTTGAAGATGTTGAGTTTTCCACTTTGGTGATAAAGACACACCTACATTTGTAGCAGAGTTCAGTAGGATCTATGCGTGTTGGAAATGTGTCCAATGGCTGGAATAAACAGCTCGCTACTGAAATGATGACTCTGTTGTCTACATTTTGAAATCTAAACAGGTTTCAAAGATTAGCTGATTTCACATATCCAGTAGCTTGTTTATGGAAAATAGTGTGATTCAAATAAAAGTCTTTCTGAGCAGCAAAGGAGGTTTTCTTTATAGCCACTCCAGGTAAAAGTCTCTAACTTTCAGGTGAACTCAGCAACAAACTCCCATCACTGAAAGTGCTGCTCTGCTGGGAGAGGATGATCTACTTGGACTATAACATTTGCTTTTTTCACCACTGTCTCCAAAGAGTCAACCTTAGAACCAAGCCTTACTTGTGACCTTGTTCATCTTCAGCCCTTGATTTGGGTTCTGGGACCACTCAGCAGACCACACTGACCACCACAGACTGAATCAATGTTTTGTTTTGTTTTGTTTTTTTCCAATTTTTGGCATTACTAGTATTTTCTCAAGGGTTTTGTGTAAATTTCCACAAAATTTGTACACACCTTTTACCAGAACGGGATCACATATGGTTCACCATAGGAGGATGGAGACGCTGCGTGGCCACCCCCAAAGGAAGACACGACAAGTAGAAGAAACTCAGACTTTCAGTAATAATCAGAAAGCAAAAGACAATTTCTAATGATGCAACGTCATGACATGTTGAGTGGGACAAGTTTATCTGCTTACAGTATTCTGGGAATCTGATCTAAAAGGAAACACAACTTCCTCCTTGAAAAGAAAAACATGCATATTTCAAGTGTCAGATTAAAACATATCACATACAACAACCCCCTTTGGCATTCAGAAGTACTTTTGTTATTAATGCAGTTCTTCAGGGGAAACTACGCCATCACAGCCTCCTAGCAGCCATGTGGTGTGCAGCAGCACAAAAGATGTGGGGTACATTTGTACTATGATGGGCCCTGGCAGATGGATTCACCTCGCTCATGCACAGTCCATAACATCAAGTGCTGATGGAGCGTGTGCAACCAAAAAGTGCTGAAGAGTGACCCTGGCTGTGCCCTTGTCACTAACTCAGGGTAACAAGTGAATGGAAATTGGTTTTACCTGAGTCAGGTAATCATTACTAAATGAATTTGCTCTTGGACCGAGGGTATAAGTGGGATAAATATATGTCTCTGAGATGAATACAAATCTCAGGTATGTAATGAAAAGCACGCTGCTTATTGATTTTAGAGGTTGCACTCTGCGTGCCTTTCATCGCTGGCCTCTTCTGCATTAGAATGATGAGTTTTCCATTTGGCAGGTGTTTACATGAAGCTGTTGACAATAACAGAGACAGCAACTTTAATGTTTAGTTATTTCTCTGCGAGCCTGCTGGTCCCTGCGTCCAGCAGCCGTATGCAAATCACTCCTGCGCCGAGCATGCATAATGAACGCAAATGTGGATGCTATCACCATTTTTCCAGCCCATGTTTGTGCAGTGTCATCGTGTTGGCAGGCACTCGTCCCTTTCATCATTGCTGTCATTTCCATCATCTGCATCCTAATCATCATTAAAATCACAAATGTCATAATTATTACGGATGTGACTGCTTGGACGGCGCCATCATTGCCACTGTGATAAAACTGATAAAGTGGCAGTTATTCATTTCACCCTGCCTGTGCCTGCGTTCATTACGCCTCAGAGACAGATGGGTCCTGTAACGTGCACATGTCTGACGACTGCTGAAGTGTGGGCTTCAGCACACATAGCAGCTGGGAGGACATGGCCCGTGTTTCAGAACTGGACCGTGCTCTTCAATAATTCAACCCTCCCAGCTGTCTCATATCAGACCCCGAGCTTGGCGGCCGCCAAACTCACATCAGAGTTAAACCACGATGCTGCGGAGCAAATCTAGAGATGGGCTTCCATCCGCGTGTTTATTTAAAAAGCAGTGCACTGTGAACCCGTCCAAAGCACAGCCTTGATTAGTTGCTCAAAAGGACTTTTTTATAAAACATATGCGCTCATGTTTTTTAAGCAGATTTTTTCACCACTGAAGAAAGGCAAGCTTTTTCATAGAAACAATATCTGTAGTTTTTGACTGGTTCTCTGAAGGAGAACAGATAAAGACCCTGAAATTTAAGTTTTTTCATCCTGAAGGCCTCCTGCAAGAGAAAATAGATCTGTGGATGTGGCATCCTGGTGAGATGAAAGTCTAATTATCCCTTAAGAAAACAAGTGGAAAGGCGTTTTAATTAGGACTGAACAGGATCTATGCGCCGAGAATTTGAACATTGTGATGGATGATGCATGGATCTCCTTAGTGACTGCAGACAGAACCATAATCTGACAAAGAGGACTAGACTGCCTAAAGCTTTAAGGCCTGAAACCATGAGAAAAGTGTTTGGCGGAGGAGGTGAAGTTGGGTGAAGGGTGTGCTTTGAGGGGGGCCCACAGTGACAGGAGTGAGGCTAAAAAAGGCCAGAGTTGCGTAACGCTATGATTCAGGCAGCAGATAAAAAACAACAGGAGTAGAAGCTACAAAAAAAGCTTTAGAAAAGAGAGATCAGTAAACATGATAGAGGTGTAAAAAAAGAGAATTAGAATGGAAAAAGGAGCAGCACCCAGAGGAACAGTCATGATTAGTCCCATTCCCAGCACACAGCCGATTGGCTCTCTTTCTCCATACTCCCCATTCCCGGTTCTTACCTTCCCTCTCATCTCACCAGGGGGTCCCACAGTCGCCAAGCCCCTTAATGCTCCCCTTCACTCTTCCGCTGCGTGGCTGGCATACAGAATGCATAATCACTGTATAATCGTAATCAGTGTCTGCGCATGTGGAGGAGGAGTACAATAGCAGCTGGATTGAAACAGTTTCCATTTCATGTTTGGGTTCTTTTTGATCTTAAGCACAGCTCCATAGGAAACAGAAGTGGTGCGCTGTATGGAAAATATACCTTTGCCACAGCAGCTTTGCATGTAAATGTACCGGAGAGAAAAAAGAGTAGGATAATCTGATTATGTTCATCCTAACTCGATTATTGCTTTGAAAAAGTGGATGGGAGCCTTACATCTCCTCTTTTAGACAATGTCTGCTTTAATGTTTTATTTAGCATCTCACAAGGCAATGCTCCTCCTTTTAAATGGAAACATGTCCGTTTGCAGCTGAAACTTTATCCAATGGGAGCCCAGGGTGCAGCTGTCAGATTATGAAGAAAATTTATATTTAGGTCTTTTCAAAGAATACATACCGAGAAACATCTGGGCACCGTGGGAGTGCCTAGAGCCTGACCTTGTGTGAAATGCGAGACTATTGCATCAGCAGCTCTCCCACAGAAGTTTAGGGTAAAGGCTCTAAAACAAATCTTTTGAGAGAGGACCAGTCAAACATGAAAACGTGCTTGTTTGCTTTAATATATTTGATAAATTAGCTTTTGATGTTTGTTAAACAAAGCAAAAAAAAAAAAAAATCAAAGAGAGGTAACCATAGTAACCATAGAAACAAAGGCTGGTATTAGTGTAACATGCATCAATAAGGCTAGCACTCATTGACTGTATTTGAGAACTGGACTGAGTGACCCCTTCCCCCTGGCATTCAAAACAGGATGAGCATGCTGGCTCAGAGGAGCCAAAATCCTTATAGACTTCTATTGAGAAGTAAACAGATATTACTCAGTCATTCTATTTGTCAGAATAACTATTCTTGCTCTGACACATTTTTTCCATGTTCATGATAATCCTAATTTGTTTCATGACGGTTCAAGTTCCTGTAGTTCAAATTGTTCAAGTTACAAACTGACTAATCAGAGGCCTCAATAAAAGAAGGTGGTCTCATGTCAAATGTTCAAAGTGTTTGAATGACAGATTATCCTGAGCAATAGAAATGTTGACTCAGACCAAATCGGACCAATCACTGTTTACTTACGATTTCCGGCGACTTACTTGACTTGGTTTGGTTAGAACAGGAAGCTATTTTCTATGTGTGACATCACTCTCACTTAACATTAGTTGTACACTCTGGTTTTGAAATCTTTTGGATTTGTTTTTATTTTCTATTCATGACAGCTGGAGTTTGGGTGGGGATATGTGTGTGTGCTTTGTTCAAACTTGTGTGTGCTAGCCTGTTGTAAACTGCTATCCTCCACCACCCTGCCAAATCACCCATTTTTGGAAGGTTTCAGAATAAGTTGACCAAAGTCATTCCACTTCAGGCTGTATTTTGATTGTTCAGAAATAAAGCCAGATCCAGTTATCTTAGGGCCATGATCTACACTTCAAGTTATCCCCGTTTTCACCTCCATACCCCAAACCCTAATCTTTTCTTCTTTCCGATCTGGAGCTTCACAATAAAGAAAAATGACCAAAGAAAATGTAAACAAGACAGAGATTCAAACAACCAACATTAGTGTGTCACACCCATCTTACCCTCATTGTCACATTAAGACTCTCTAATGCAGGACGGCACTCAGCCGCTCTGTGTGTTTGCAGAAATGCTCTATGGAACAAAAGACTGTTTTTTTTCCCACTGATGCTGAGCTCACATTCCCTGATGAGAAAAAAATCCTCCTGATGCTAAGTGCTGCCTGCTCTGACCAAAGATCTGCTTCAAGCTGATACAATTTGAAAGGACTGCAAAAGAGCGTGCCTGTGCACAACGGCATGCTTTCGTGCAGCAGAACTTTCAGGGACTGCATTGTATTTCCTCCTCACACACAGAAGTTCCAAAGTTGCAGAGTTTGCAAAGCACACTGTGAAAAAATCTTTGTCCGTATTGGGAGATTTCCCTCTGTTAGTGATTGTGATTATTAGCTGAGTAAGATGCACATGTACGGCAGAGAGGGTGGCCAATCACATGGTTCACTGCCAATCAACAGTGAAAGTCTGTTAACAGTGTGGTCAGGAGGTTTTCCATTAATCTGCCCTTGGAGGCTGCCGAACCAGCGTCTGTTATCGGGTCCCCACATTCCTCTGAGAGGCCATTCCTTTTTCGGACAGCAGTTTGGATTAAGCTTTTGTCCGAGTAGTGTGCTTGTGAGGGAAGGCAGAGGTGCAGCAGTTTGGTTTACGAAATGGTGCGATATTGGCTCTTTGGATGGAGCAGGACAGCCTGCACCGCTTGTGAGGCAGGGGTGGAGCTAACTGAAGGTCATCAGGAAACCTGCTGGTCAGTGATGGTCAAAGGCTTCTTCTCCTGCAGTTGATAGGTTAAGTGCTCCTCCTCACACTGAAGCAGGCTCCGTGATTTGGCTGGCCTTGGTTTTGTGAACTTAGGACTATGTGTAGATGATTGTCTGTTCAACCTGTGACGGACAAACTTGCTCTACTGCAATAGATAACACCATTAATGTGTTGGAAAAGAAACTTTAAAAAGCATTTGGTCACAAAAATAAAGATTATATGTCCAAGGTGCATTTTTTGTACAATTAATTAATTAATTAACCTGTAATTTCTTAAACTAATTTATCTAAGTTGATTCTGGTCTAAAAATTGCTGTAAAAATTCTAATTTTAAGGTGTTTTCATTTAAATTTGTGACATTTTTGGACAGACATCCAATCTTTGATTTTACACCACTAAGGAAGATTTTTTCATTTTCAAAAAAAGAGCAACAGGTCCAGAGTGCTCAAATTTAACACATCAAAAAACAGTAGGAACATTTCTGAGCAATCTATAAAACACAGACCAGTTGCATTTCATCACAACAGCAGAAAAGACATGAATTAATTTATAGGTTTAATGTGTCCTGTGAATTTGATCTGTAAGAAGACTTTGATGCAGCAGAAGAGAAAGAGAGAAAGGAACAGTAAAAAGAGTAGATGAGACACAAGGGAGCGACACTGGAGGACGTGAACAACTTACACTTTGGATTTTGTTTATTTGAGGCAAACATTTGCTACATCTGAAAAAAAAAACTAATACGGTAAGAGGTAAACTTTTCCTCTAAAAGTATTCTTTGGATAACTTTCTGATGATGTTAAGAAGAGCATCTAAGCGAGATTGGCGCTGGCAATTTCGCTGTTACTATAACAACAGATCACGCCCCATATCAAATGACAAAATGGAAAAAAGATTTAAACATAAAAATATAAAAAGATTAAAGTACTAATAATTGATTTATTAGTTTTTTTTGTAAGTGTTCATGGTAAAAGTGGGAGGTGTCCATTATCAGAAATTATTTGACTTTGCAAAAGCAACCATTCAAATTGATCAGGCCTCCGTCGTCTAGTAATTTCTGATAACGGACAACTCATTGGACATTATCACTTACATACTGTAATCGAAAATACTTATTGATTAAAAAGGAGATTAACACGATAAAAAATATGCGATAAATTGTAATTCATTAGTTGCAATTACTGCATTAATTTGGCACTATTAGCATTTTGTATTTTATGCCATTACATTACTGAATTGTTTAATTTCATTTTAAAAACTTGGAATCGTTTGTCTTAGAACTGCAAATTGTAAGCAAAGTAAAAATGCATTCTGCGCATCCTTCTTCGCAAAGAGGCAGAGTCAGATGAGAGGCAGACCTGATGAGAGTCAGGTGGGAGGCATCCAGATACTTTCCGCTGGGGTTGATGGGTGACAGAGTGCCCTCAGTACGCTGGAGATGGTTCCCGCCGGTGACCAGAGGAGGAAACACAGCGCTGACCCCTGACAGAGTGCCCCCCTCGGAAGTGAGAGGCCCTTCTACACTGGGATCATCCAAAAGGTCAGGGAGCCATTCTGTCTGGGTGGCAATGGTGGAAATCACTGATCGGAAAGGCGTCAAGGATGTTCTCATTTGCGACCCAGGATTGTGGTGTCGGAAAAGACCACGATGTCATCTATGTAAATGACGGCAAGTCATTGCAGCAGGTCCCAAAAGATGTAATTCACAAAAGCCTGGAGGACAGCGGGGGCGTTGCAGAGACCAAAGGGCATGACCAGCTACTCATAATGTCCAGAGGTGGTCGAAAAGGCGGTCTTCCATTCATCCCCTCTCGTATGCGGATGAGATTGTAGCTGCTTCTCAGGTCCAGTTTTCTGACAAAACATGATGTGTGGAGCTTCTCCAGAGCTGCAAGAACCAGAGGTAGGGGATAGCGGTACTTCACAGTCACCTTGTTCATTCTGCAGTAGTCAATACACGACCTTAGAAGAAACTGTCTGAAGCTGGAGAAGTAGATGGTCGGATTAAGTCCTTTGCCAACTCCTCTTAAATGTACGCCATCATGGTGTCCGACTCAAGCTGGGAAAGCGGGAACACCCTTCCTCTGATGTGCATTTCCAATTAAGATGGGTATTTTTTTCTGAAAAGTAGAAGTTTTAATTTTCATAGCTAAAACTATGTAAAAATGTGAGGTGATGTGATGATCAAGTGATGACATGGAAGTGAGCTGCTGTTTGTATTTCATGTCGGACCTCTCCACAGATGGCCACTTGTACACGCAGTGTAACAGATATGGGGAAAAAATGTACTGCTTCAGCAGATGCAAGAAGTCCCTTGACTTTAAAATAAAGTAACAGTGAGGCAAACTTAAAGTGTAGAGAAGGTTTTGTTGGTGACTCATGACTTGCAAATAATTGTTCAAGAGCAGCTTTGTGTCTGTGTGGAACACAGCACAATGAGCACATTCTGGGAACCAGTTTGTCTCTGTAAGCTCTTTTCTTTTAAAATGCGAGTAAAAATAGGCTGTTTTTGATTACTACAAAAGTTTTGGTTTTGCTGCTTTAAATGAAACTGCAGAGTCAACTGATTCAGGGTGTTTTCAGACCAGCAAAATCGTTTGGTTCAGTCCACAAATTTGTTTTGGATCGAGTCCTAAAGATTGAGTTTGGTCTGTTTTCAGACTGGCGTCTATTGGAGATTTCTGTTTTGGACCAAAGCTTGTAAACAAAACCACGTGACTAAAGATCTCTTCAGTCATTGGCCGGGAAGCACAAGGCCATTCAAAACAACCAGAGAAAGTTAGAGGAGCGGCACTTTAAAGTCCTCATCCGGATGGTTTACTTCCACCTCAAAAAATGGGTCAGAGAGCAGTTCCTGGTCCTGGACCAGGGTTCGCTTGTGCATGTTCAGCCTGAACATTTGTTCTAGATTGTTTGGGGAAAGGAACTCTGGTTCACTTTAAGTCTGAATACACCCTTAAACTCATGAGCTGCATCTGCACATTTAGCTTTTACATGTGCATGAACCTGCTCAGCACTGCATGCATGAAATGTAGTGATAACGGGTGACAGTAATAGATGCTGTCCTACACTGATTTACTTTCTTATTTGAGTCAAAGACGGAGCATAAAAACAGAACTGAAATGCAGGACTTCAACAACATAACTATATTTTAAATATTCTTAATTTCAATTGGAACTGTCTCTGGAATATGGTTACTAATATTTTGTTTCCAAAATATGGTACATATTTTCTATTACTACCCAACAATGTCTGCATACAGTATGTTTGATTATAAATGAGGTTTGCTGGTAGATGAGCTCATCGGATACAACAAGTATCACATATGCACCCAAAACTTGTGGTTGCCCAGCAACTAAATAACAGAAACTGGTGTTGAGATTAGAAATAGACAAGGGAAAGTACAGCTCTTTGCTTCACCCAGACCGCAATGAGCTGATGAAGAGCCCTGCTAATATCAGCCAGCACATAATGCTGCACTCCAACTCATTTTATCCCCACTCAGGTGAAGACACAGAACTATATGCTAATTAAAACTTAAATAATGAGCTTAATTAATGACATCATGGGCACAACAGGTCATGTTCAGCCCCATTACCATAACTGCTCATGGTTCATGCATCATAGTGGTTATTTCAGGACCTAATGAAGCTCTTCTGCCTTGTTCCTGCATACTAAACCCTGCAGATTTCAGCTGAGAAGCTAAAAGGAGAAAATGTGAATGTCAGGGACCAAACAATTATACAGAAAGACAGAAGGAGTGGAACATGATTGTCCACAAACAGAAAAACAAGTTCAGTTTGTGTTTATTGGATCCTGATAAATTGAACTAGGCAAAAAATGTGGCTTTTCAAATAAGACCTAATGAAAGAGATGAATGGAAATACCAACAGCAGGTGAAGAAAAGGCTCTAACACTGACAAGTTGTTTTTCTCAAGTAAATGGAAACATTTATTTTAAGCTTTAACAATGAAATTGACACAAAGAGGTAGAGACGTGTGGATCCATGTACAACCAGTTTAATGGTTTAGAGTATGAGCAAGACATGGCAGAAGTCAAAATCCAGGCAAGGGTCAAAAACACAAAGGCAGGTAGGATGGCGAGATACAGGCAAGGTCAAGGCATAGGTGATCAAACCAGGAGTATAAACCCTCAGACTGTCTGCGAGGCAAAACAAGGCTTCACACAGGGCAGAGTCTAAACAGGACCTATGAGTATGGTGAGGCTGATGAGCAGATGAGACACAGCTGGCGGCGAAGTGGGGAATCAATATTCAGGAAAGGACTCCCTCTGATGGTCGGAGGTGGAGCTAGAAGTTTCCTTAGAAAAATGCTCAAGAATACCCTTGACTCTCAGAAAAGACTTTTCCTGTTGTTGAATGTGTGTTTGATTAAACAAACTCACATTTAAAAAGGTCTGAGAGTAAATGAAGAATGTTCATATTTTTTTGGAAAAGAAATCTCTGAACAAATGCAATCAAACATCTCACAACATAAAACAACTGGTGGGTTCAACCATCAAAACAAAAAGTTGTGAAGTTTTAAAAATGTTTGAAGTTTTTGGACAAAATAGAAAAAGCATGTACACATTTCCACCAAAGCGAAAAAGTTGTATAAGGAAAAAGGTATAAGGAAAAGACGAAAAAGGTTTGAAGAAAATTCATCTTTTTAAAAACTGCTGAACATCAGTCATCCTCATTCGTTTCTGATGGTTTTTCTTCTGTTAGTTGTTTCTTAGGTTTAAATAAAATAGTAATAAAATGTGAGTTATTAAACTGCACAGCAACTTCTGATCACATTTCAAAATATTTTCAAATGTTGAGAGATTCGTATTGCACTATAGAAAGCTGCATGGTGGTGTAGTGGTCAGCACTGTCTCTATAGTTGATAAGAGGGCTCTGGTCAAAGCTCTTTAATGTCTTTGCATCCACAGTTTACCCCATTTCGGTCCTGCAGTAGCGAGGATGTGTTCCCAGCAACCACTGTGACCCTGCACAGGACCAAGGATGAAATCATGGATGGGTAAAATCATTTGTGTTAGTTTCATGTTAAAGCTCCTAAGATTGAACAATATGATATATACTGATTTTACTGCTAAAATGAGAGAAGTTTTTGATAAAATAAATGGTGTCAGCATCTAAGGAGAAGTGGAACAGCAGAATCCTGTCTGAAGGAAACAAGGACATTGTTAGATGAAATCCTTGACTACAGCGCTTTCCCTTTTCTATAACAGTTACATATTCTCTGCTGTCCAGCATTGAATGCTTTCCTGCTCCTGTCCACACACTTCAGAAGAATCCCAGCTCAGGTGACTGCCTTCAGCATATTTAAAACAGGTGCAGCCATTTTGCATTCTGCTCCCTCTCAGTGAAATGGTGACATTCTGCTTTGTCATTGCTCCACCACTTACGGCTCAGCAGACCTCCTGACAAATTAAGCCACAGCCCAGGAGTTACTCAGCCTTGTCACTGCCATGAATTTGTCATGAGGACTGTCAGTCGAGCGACAGATTCGGCAGCATAGCTGATGTTGTATTTTTCTTGCTCTTCATCCTGCATATAACTCAAAAACCTCCTTCTACCTAACATTTACCTCAAAAATCAAACGCCAAGAATTGCAGATTTACAAAAATCTGAACTGTTACGTGTGTAGTTAGGAAAACGGAAAATACGTATTTGAATGTCTGTGAACAAATTCATATCCAAACAGCTCCTCACATTTAGAAGTTTGATCTTAGAAAGATTTTTATTATTGCTGCATTAATGATGGTAATGATGGCCATCTAACACGGCACAGGTTTCAAACTTGTTATTTTCATTCCTTAGAGCTGTTTGCTGTACTGCCAAAAAAAAAAAAATCACACGATAAACATCCAAATTAATTAATGCTTCTGTCCTCCGACTGAACCATGAGAAAAGTTTAAACAGACACACTGCTGCGTAGCTAATAAACTACAAACGGAAGTTTCTACTTCCAAAGCTCCTAGTTTAAAATAATTTTTGAATATCTTCTAGATACATTACATATGGAAAGTATGCACAGCGTCTCACTTTTTCCACATTTTAAAGTGTCACAGGCTTATTTTAAAATGGATTTAAATACATCCCATAATGACCGTGTTGAAAAAGCTCTTTTGAAATGGTTGCAAATTTCCTAAAAATAAAAGACCTGAAAATGACATGCACAGAAGTACTCACAGCCTTTTCTGTGAAGCTCCAAAGTGAGCTGAGGTTTCTTCTGTTTCCACTGATGAGCCTTGAGATGCTTCAGCTGCTTCATTGAAGCCGACCTGTGGTCAATCCAGTGGATTGGATGGGATTTGGAAAGGTACAACCCTGTCTTCATGAGGTCCAGGGTTGACAGTGCATGTCAAAGCACAAACCAAGCATGAAAGAAAAAGAATTGTCTGCAGACGTCAGAGACAGGATTGGCTTGAGGCACAAGGGCTGGCTACCTCCACGGTGCTACCAGAGCCTGTGGCGGGTGCGGCCGCCCCTCCTGTCCCAGTTAGCTGCCCGGCTAACAGCCCGCCACTGGCCGGTGTTGTGCCGAGGTACCTTTCCTCTGCCAGAACCATGTCTGAGACTGGGGACACAAATTCTGGCAGGAGAAACGTATCTATGCTCACAACAGGAGGTAGAACAGCAGCAGCAGAGAGACAGGGATCCTTCTGCCGCCTGCTTGGGCGTTTTTATTTTCTTTAATCATTCTCTTATTAGCATCTCTTATCTTGCCACCTCTTCCGGGTCCTTTTTATTGTTTTTACGCTCCACTGATGTTGCTTGTCAAAAAAAATGTTAAAAAGCGGCAGGAATTGGCTGTTTATATCTCTTTTCCTTTTAAATTTCTTTTCCTGCGCAGCAACGGTAACAACATCATTTTCCTGCCAGGGGATCAATAACATCCTATAAAGTTTCATTCTATCATGCTCATTCAGATGAATCTATGCTCCAGGACTCGATCTTTATGCCTGTGACCCCATGATGTATTTTTAAAAGCGATTTAACAGGAGAAATTTGTATTCAAGACAAGCAAGAGTCGTATTGAAAACAGACATGTGAAGCGTAAAACTAAAGGTTGCTCTCATAATTTTTCTGCAAAGTTGTGCACAAATATAAATCTGTGCTCAACTTTGTATGTATGAATACAGCTTTTTCTTTATGAATACAAATTTTTCTTGATGAATACTTTTCTTTTTGACAGTTTCCTTACCCCATACTGCCAAAGGTTCAGCAACTAGGTACTGAGCAAAGGCTGTGAATACTTATGAACATGTCATTTTCAGGTTTTTCATTGTAATTAAATTTGTAACAATTTTTAAAGAATTTTTTTAAGGGTTCATTATGGAATTTTTTTCAAAAATTTTTCAGGAAGAAAACTGTTCCTGGATGAAATCCATTTTGAGATAAGGCTGTGACATAATAAAATGTGGAAGGAGTGTGGCGCTATGAATACTTTCTGGATGCACTTAACAAAATAAGATTCATCCCAGTACAATCGATCTTTAGTGCATTCATCCTCTGTATCTAATTTGTGGAGTGATTTTAAAAACATGGAAAACTGATCTAAATAAAATCAAGAGGTGAGTGAAACAAAAAATATATTTGATCGCAACAGATTAAAAAAACAGACAAAGCACCACTTATGAACTGAAGAGGAGACTTCTTAATGAGCTGAGCTCTAAAAATTCCCCATCTATTCACAATTTTCACAACATCGCAGTCTAAGTGGAAAGCCCTCTGAAAGGTAAAGGGGGTGTCATGGCTTCATCTCTTGAAGGTTAAGATTTTTTTTTCCTCCTTTTAAAGATCCACTCCAGTGAAAATTGTGTTTTGGGTGTTTTTAACATGTAGTGGCTTTTGGACATTTAGAAAGAAAGTAAAGCTTAAAATTGAATTTCTTTTTTTCAAATCAGGGTGAATGAGGAGCAGACACAAAATGCTGTTGGAAAAAGATTGTAGCTGTAATTGTTGAGACAAATGCTCCCTCCTCCGCTCCAATACATCCACTTGTAGACAAACACACTTACTGGCCATTTAATGAGGTACACCTTGCTAGTACCGTGTTGGACCACTCCTTCAGAACTGCCGTAATCCTCAGTGGCATAGATTCAACAAGGTGCTGGAAACATTCCTCAGAGAGTTTGGTTCATGTTGACATGACAGCATCACACAGTTGCTTCTGGTGACTGTGGAGGTCATTTGAGTCCAGTGAACTCATTATCATGTTCCAGAAACCAGTCTGAGATGATTCCAACTTTATGACATGGAGCCTTATCCTGATGGAAGTAGCATCAGAAGATGTGGTCATAGAGGGATGGACATGGTCAGCAACAATACTCTGGTAAGCTGTAATCATGCTCAATTAGTCCAAAGGGGTCCAAACTGTGCCAAAAAGAATTCCCCCACACCATTACACCACCAGCACCAGCTTGAACTGTTGGTACAAAGCAGGATGGATCCATGTGTTCATGTTGTTGATGCCAAATTCTGACTCCACCATCTGAATGATGCAGCAGGAATGGAGAGTCATCAGACCAGACAACCTTTTTCAAATCTTTTATTGTCCAGTTTTGGTGATCCTGTGTGAATTGTAACCTCAGTTTTCTGTACTTAGCTGACAATCACAGGATTGGTACCCTTCTTCTGCTGGGTGTGTATTTCTGCTGCTGTAACCCGTCTGCTTCAAGGTAGGATGTGTTGTGTGTTCAGAGATGTTCTTCTACAGACCTCGGTTTGAGTTACTTTATTTGAGTTACTGTCGTCTTTCTACCAGCTTGAACCAGTCTGGCCGTTCTGCTCTGACCTCTGGCATCAACAAGGCATTTACACAGAACTGCTGCTACCTGGATATTTTCTTTTTTTCTGACCATTCTCAGTAAACTCTTGAGAGTTAATCGCAGAATATCAACAGTTTCTAAAAATACTTAGAGTAGCCCGTCTGGCACCAACAACCACTTCTCCATTCTGATGCTCAGTTTGAATAAAGTGGACAGTGAGTGTAGATCCAAGTAGGTCTTTATTTTCCTCATCTGAGCTGGGATCTGGCTCAAACTGTACAGTTGGATAACTCTAATATTGCTTGCTATTTTTGTTGTCCTGGTAATGTTACCTTGGAGGTGTGAGGGGCTGCAAGCCAGTGGAAGAGAGTGTAAACAAAAGGATAATAGGAAATGAAGGAAGGCCTAGTTTACGCCAAGTGTCGGGAGAACTGATTACAAAGTAACAAATTACTGTCATTTAATTACTTTTGTCAGTAACAGTAACGTAACGAATTACAATTCAAATTTCGGTAATTAATTACATTTACTGGACTACAGAAACTGTCATTACTTTGTTACTTAGGTTTTGTAGGCTCTGACATTTTCTCTTGATTAGATGAAATGAAACACAGATTAATTGAAAACTAAACAGAGGAACTGGCGCATACGCGCAGGAATGTGTGCACAGAGTCGGGGAGTTCTGTCATCTCTGCGGAGCAGCAGGTGATCAACAGAGCAGGGACCCGCCCCGTGCACTGCCACTGATGTGTCGCTTACAAATGAAACGCCTCTAATAGTTATTTGCCATCATTGTATTCACAAATGCCTTGACTTCACAATCCATGTCTAACCTGTGTCCACTGTCAAATGAATGTTTTAAGATTGCACCTACCACAACCTGTTTGCTAGAATCCATCCATCCATCCATGTATCCATGCGTGTGTCCGTCCATCCCTATGAATGAATGAATGAATGTTTCTTTGTCATTACACACACGCGCGCACACACACACGCCAGGAGTGTGACGTCAACTTTGTAGCAAAACAACTGAATGCATGGAGGCCACGGGTTGATGGAGTTATTTGGTTGGGGAGCTATTTCTCTTGTTGCTCTGCTGGTATCCTCTCCTTCTTCACAGCCTTCCTCCTCAGCTGCAAGACACATTTACAGATCTGTTTCAATTTTTTTGAAATTCAATTTTCACATTCTTGATTACAGTTCAAGAGACAAACTACATGCAGAGCTTTTTTGACACAATATTCAGTTCATTTTTCCCTTTAGCCCTTTTTTTCCTGCAAAGACTGGCCAGATGACTTTTCCTGTTTTCTGCTGATGAGTGGCGGATTCTCTGATCTGTTCCTTACACAACCTCTTTTCACAGGAACTTGGTTTTTCCACTGAAAAAAAGCCTCTCTCCGTCTGACATGTCTAACTCATCGAAACTCTATCCTTTCAAAAATGGGCAAGTTAATGGAACAAACCCCACTGCAAAAGTAAAGTCATTAAAAGCAAATGATTATACCTGTCAGCTAAAAGTTATTCAATAAAGGTTATTGATTGTTCATTCATTCATTCATTTGTTACACAGCTGGAATGATGGGCCGACTCACTCTCTGTTCCGCATATTTAATTTTTTTAACACTGTAAAACATGTAAGCAAACAATTAGCAAGTGGAGCAAACTGGATCATGTTCTCTGCTCATGCTCACCACGTACTCACTAAGCTTCTTCTTCTAACGTCAGCTACTGATGTATGGAACTCCAAGCGCCCTCTGCTGGCAAAAGTGAGTACTGACTCAGAAACCCTTCTGCTACACAAACTCTTGCAGTTTAGATGGGCATAACAGTAATGTTGCTGGTGGTTTCTAAACTTGACAAAATTAAATGGGGGGGCAACTATTTAAATGCCTGTTTCACAGTGTCACACAGTGCCACACATTCATTCATTCATTCATTCATTCATTCATCTTCAATACCATTTTGTCCCTTTCGAGGTAACGGGGCCACCGGAGTCTAACCCGGCCACTCATGGGCAAAGGCAGGGAACACCCCTAGGCAGGTCGCCAGTCTGTGGCAGGGGCCAATACATAATACATAAACTTTGAATGAAAACTGAATAAAATTGTTGTCATAGATAAAACATTTAACCACAAAGAAAGAATATATGCAGCCTTAGATGTTAATGGAAGTTATCACTGGGAATAAATACATTTAAAAAAATCAAAAAACAATAAATATTAATGAGTAGTGAAAACTACCCTCATGCCCTCCTTCACTAACAATCCATGAACCTCCTCTTTGGTCTTCCTCATGACCTCTTTCCTGGTTTCTCCAACCTCATCATCCCTTTACCATCATCATCACTGTTCCTCCTCTCAGCATTTACAAACCATCCCAATCTGCTTCCCTGCATGTATGTCCAGAATATCTACCATGATCTGTTCCTCTGATGGACTGATTCCTGATCTTATCCGTCCTGGTCAGCCCCAAAGAGATCATCAACATCTTCATCTCTGGTACCTGTAGCTCTGCCTCATGTCCCTACATTAGAGTTTCTAAATCAACAACATGGCTGCTCTCACCACAGTCACCTACACCTTTATTTTCATTGTCAATGACACTCTTTAGTCACACATCACACTTGAAACCTTCCTCCAGCTGTTCCATTCTGCTTGCAGACGTCTTCACCTCTTTCCTACACTATCTGTTGTTCTGGACTTTTAGCGCTAAGAACTTAAAGTCCTTTACCTTCTCACTCTCTGCTTCCTGTAACCTCACCGTTCCACTTGAGTTCCTCTTATTCACCAAAGCCTATATAATTAACAACAATAAAAACCTGAGGAAAACATCTATCAGAGCTTAGCAGAAAAAGCAGTGACCAATCAGATAGAACTGAAGGAGACAGACTGGTGGAACTGAACTGGTGGTGAAAGCTGGACCTGGTAGTTTTCTTTTTAACACCGAAAAAAACTCTGCAAGGGTCTCAGTTCATTTGCATGTGGGTCACATCAGCGTAAACGCAGTAGGACCAAAAGACAAGAAGTGAACCAAAAGAAGTCAATTTCACTAAATCTGTGTCTTGATGTTCTTATGGTCCCATAAAATCTTCAGGCTTTACATACCACATTTGCTGGACTGTACAGTGTGAAAATGATAGTTTGTCAAATATGATGTCGCTTTAATATTTTTTGTCAGTTGTTTAAATCAGGGGTGTCAGAACCCAGTCCTCAAGGGCCGGCCTCCTGCTGATTTTCCAGAAATCCTGCTCAATTTGCTGGTGATTACCTGGATCAGGTGTGTTTAGCCAATCAGGAGCTTCAATGGCCAGTTGGTTGAAAAACATGTAGGACGCCGGCCCTGGAGGCCTGGAGTTTGACACCCCTGGTTTAAATAGATGAAGTCTACACTAACTGTTGTAAGAATCCCAATAACCAGGCCTCTACTGCTTATTCAAATTGACCTCATTAAACTGGCAGCAAATGAACCATCGGATTATGACGCTGCAACAATCATTCTTGCTGTGTTCAATTTTTCCATTCTTGCAAGAATGTCTCATCATGTATTGTACTCTCATCACGGAGTTTCATCCAGAATGCGCAGCAGACTTGTCACCCAGCACAGGAGGGGGTTACTTATCCTTTAAATCCACAGTATAGAATTAATCACAGGGATTTAGGCAAACTTGGCTCTTGTTCTTGATGTTAAACATAAAAGAAAATGTTGCGTTGGCTTTGATTGTCTTTTTTAATTGCATTAGACACAGTTGTCAAAATTATTCAACTGTTGGTTAATACTGAGCCATAGTGTCATCCAGGTCATTCTAGTTATCAAAGAGTGTTGAGGAGCGTATCCCGACTTTATTGGACACATTTACTGTCAAAACTCTGCATGCTGTCACTGTAAATAGAAAAGGAGAATATCAGGACCTTTATTTGGACAACTCATCCCTCTTCTCATGTGAAAGCCTCAGTATCTTTGCTTACACCTGAAGAACCCCTGCTAGCTTCACTCTCAGCTCTGCCAAAGAAACATATTGATCCAAAGGAGAGGCATGAGAAATTGATTATTTATTCAAACACCGGTTCAGGTAAGGAAAAAATAAACAAGCTTGATGTTTTGTTTGACATAAGAAGATTAGACTTGCTTCGGGGTTACATGCAGTAAAAAATTCCATCAGTGTTTATTCTGTGTTTTGAAATCTGCAGACAATAATTTGTATAAAGTTGAACCAGCAAACCAGAGTTGAGCCTGAAAATGTGAAGAAAATTGTTATTGACATTACTAACATCAGATAATATTCAAAGCAGGCAGCTGTGCCATGTCCAGCTAACACACCATCTTTTATACCTTAAGGCAGGAATTATGTCTTCCATCAAAGATTTGATTGTGGGCATGGTAAAAGAAAACCTTCTTTTCAACCTTTTTTTTAAGAGGATGAATAAGAGATGATCAGCCAATCACTGCAGAGCATGAGATCGAACAAAGTGTCTTTGCCATGGGAGACCAATTTCAGCTCAATTATATCCACTCCCTGCTGCTTTTGCCCTCTGTAACGCTCACCCAAGCTGCTGGGAAAAACCTTCTCATCTTAGAAAAATGTTGAGATAATTATTTTCCTTAACAGCAAACTTAAGATCCATTTTTTTAATGGGATCATGGAATCATCTGCTGCTCTCAAACTCTTTACTTTCAGAAATATGTCATTGCTGAATCTGATCCTAAGACATTTGTATTGACAGTTCTTTCAGGATTTGCACAGAAAAGAGGCCTGTCTGTTAAGAGTGAATGTGAGTGTTTGAACCTCAGGGAGGATGTAACCTGCGCCACACTTTCAAGCAAAGTCTGAAAGTATGAGGATGTGGGGGGGTCCAAGCCTTTTGCAGAGATTAGGATCGGTCAAAATGACATTGTAACATGGTATTTGGAGAGATTTAAACTGCCATGATAAATCTTGAATATCATATTGTTATCTGCTGTTTTTATTTTTAGATTCTAGACTCATTTGGGGACAGCTACAGGAAGAGACAGCAGCATAAGTTTGAAGGCTGATCATGACATGTACAAACTGTAGTTCATACAGTACATAAATGCTAACTGATAACAACACCAGTGTTTCTAGAAAAAGAAAGTTAAGATGTCACTATAATAGCGTCTTGCCACAATAAAGAAGACACACAATTTCAGGAAAAACACAAATAAGGATCTATGTTCCCATGAAGTCTCTTTGAACTGTTGTTGCAGGAGTCTTGTGTAAATGTTGCACACATTTTTCTGACGTTCAAAAACTCATTGTGGGACATTTGTGCACCTGGAGATGTAAGCATTTCCTTCACGTTTAAGACATTTTAAAGAGTTCTGTATTTAAGAAAAGCTGTGATCAGTCAAGTTTAAGACATGTCCAAAACTCAGCAGCAGTGGACCTCAGTACCACTGCTGCACCGGATTTACAGTCATTTTCAATTGTTTATTATTTTCATATTTTACTCCCTCTTCACTTTATTTTGTCATCTTATTGTTGACTTTTTTTCTCACTTTTTGTTTACAACAGCAGTTATTTAGTCCAAAAAATACTTTTTACCAAATTGTTGCACAAAGATCTTTTTCCCCAACGGCCAACAAACCTCTTGTGCTTTTTCTTACCCAGTTACCCAGGGGCCACTGCCTTTAGCTGCCTCACAGTTCTGTGTTTTTGCATCATCAAATTGTGTGCTAAAATAATATAACTGTTGAGAGAGAAGAGATGAATTAAACACACCGAATGGAAGGTAATACTGATGTGTGTTATTCATGCATTGACAGCACCTGCTATTAATAACCTTCATGTCAGAAATTTTATCTGAGATGCCAAAGTCAGAAAAGCAGGAAAATCCCTTTTTTCTCTCTCTGGCTCTTATTTAAACATGTTTTTCGGGTAGATTAAAATATAACTTGATTCATTTAACTCATTGTTCTGGTTATTTAACATTTCTGACTCATGTGTTTGATTAAAACTGCAATTGGATCAGAGCCAGACACAAATTGTTCCTGAATTTAAAGCAAACTCAAAATACCAATATTTTTCTAACATGGGTCTGTAACCGAACGGGACAAAGCGACTGTGCTAAAGTGACCAGTCTGAGTCTTTTTTTTAGAAAGGGTTTTATTTTCACCTGCCAGCATTTTATTAACATTTAACTCCATTCACACCCCTCCACCACTGAAAGAACTCCTCTGCTTTTGTAGCCCCACCTCAATGAGTTAAAACCACCAAAAAGGGGCGTTTTTTTTGTTTCTTTTTTCAACATTAACCAAACAACCAGAACAGAGAAAAATACCCCTGTCAATTAAAATGGTTCCAGACGAGCAGCTTAATAAACACTTGAAGTGGACACACTTAAAGACAAAAGTAACAAATGCCCCTTTATTGCAGGATCCCAGCCCATCCCATGCCAGCCGGACTTTATCAACGATGAAAACTCCTTCCTTTAGCAGACAGAATTCTCCAGCTTCCTCGCCAGTCCTGCACCTGCTGCTCTTTATACAACCAACAAGGCTTGAGGTACTCACTCATCACTTTATAAATAAAAATAACTCACAAATAAAAACATGAACAGAAGTATTATCGTTGTTACAAAAAGCTTTAATATGGCTGAAGAATTGACAAACTAGAAAAAAAAAATTTTTAAAAAAAGGCTCTTTTTGATGAACTAAATCTGCTTCTCGGGTAGCAAACACTTTTGTCCTTTCAGGTGAGTTGAATTAAAATACTTTTATTTTGCCTCTATCATTCTCTTACAAAAAATGTTCATTCATTCATTTTGTAAACCATTTTTAGGGTTATGGGGGCTGCTGGAGCCTAACCCAACCAGTGCACACTCTGGACATGTCGCCAGTCTGTCGCAGGGCCACAATCACACACACACTCGTATTCACACCTAGGGACAATTTGGAGTAACCAATGAAGCTTTGCATGAATTTTGTGGTATAAGCACAACAAAATGCATGATTGTTTTCATTACTGGCTCCACTAAAACTTTGAGCAATGTTTTAGACGTTTCAGTAAACTCGGATTTTCGCATCATTTCTTGATTAGACTTTTTCTGTTTTCCTCTTGTCATTCCATGTCCCAGCTCAAACAGCCCTCATATGCTGTTTGAAAATGTGAGAATGCAGGGATATTTGCTGAAGAAATATGGAGAAGCTGCATCAGATGTGGACACTGCACTCATCAGGATGTCTTTCAACTTCTTCCATTGTAGGTTAGTTACATAAAAATTTCAACTGTTTGCTCTGGTGAAGGAAACCAGAGAGCACCAAAGAAAATGTAGCTGAGTAGACATAGTGGTTTGATGAATAACCTCAGCAAAAGTCTCAGCTGCACCTTTACTGCAACGACAGTGAAATGTCTGGACAGAAATGTCTGGACATATTTGGCAGCATTGCAAGAACTGGTTGCACATGTTTTACTGGCTGAATTGCCTCTGTTAAAGATTTTTGTGGAGTAAATGTACCATGTTTGTTTTGTATGAAGATACTGGTTGGGTATTACTGGAAGAATGGCAAAAAACTGTGAGCAGATGATACAAATAAATCAATCCAGCACACAAAGTGTGTTTTCTCAAACAGAAGCAAGATTGCCATCACTGTTTCTCATCTTTGCATATTTAAAAGGCAGGTGATACGTTTGGATAAAGGGAGACAAAGAAAGAAACACATCTTTTCTGCTCATGCAATACTTTGAAATACCAGACAAACATTATTTGGACAGAGGTTATCACTGGGGTGCCGAAAAGGGAGGGGGGAGAGTGGCTGATTTTAAGGGGCCCAGACTGGGGGGGATTAGAGGCCCCCAAAAGTGATGAAATGATAAAACAGATAAAACAGAAATAAGAATTTTAAAAAGTCATCAATCAATATATTTATTCTCAAATATTATATTTTCAGTGTCATGGTAACACTAAAATATATATGTATATATATGCATACATATATACATATATATGTATACATATATACATATGTGTGTATATATATATATATATATATATATATATGTATATATATATATGTATACATATATGTATATTATTTGGAAACATCAGCATCTGCAGGACCCCCTATCCACACCCCATATTTATTTCAAAATGGTTCAGTCCGACTGGATGCAACTTCTGCTGGAAGTGCAGGACGTGCGGTTTGTAACAGACACGGCCAGAGTGTGTGAGAAAAGACTTGCTTTAATAACCAGGATGCCAAAAAAGAAGGTAAAATAAAGTAAGAAAGGAAAAGGAGTTAAAGGGTCGAAAATATGTCACCCAGTATTTCTAAAAAAAATATGGGTTTGTGGTAGAAAATGTTGGAATATTTATACTGTCCCTGTACGCTGGCTCACTTTCTCACCATTTTTCACATTTCACTTTTATTTTCAGGGCTCCAAATTCACCCCCACCCACTCGCCAAATACAGGTAAGACTTTTATTTGGCGGGTAGAAAAACAATTTCACCAGACACTGTGACAAGTGAGACATTGTTCATCATCTCCTACAGGGGCTCAAACTCACAGCCGAGACTTTTAGGTGTCTGCCGTCACTCCCCACTTGGCTAGAAACATCCATCGCAGAGCTGGGTCAAACTTTTAATGGACTCTATGAGCGGAGCTGTGTGACACATTTCCGGTTTAAAATTAGACCGCTCTTTAATATCCGGTTGTGGATAACTTTATGCATCGACTCAGCAAGTCTTTGTCTATTATTCCTGGTAATGTCTAAATGTTGCTATTTCTTACATGGCTGATGTTATTTGTACTTATTTAAGTGTGAGCAGCATAAATAGTGATGGAAATTCTCATTGGCAACGCGTAACTCATGCAGCAAAGATGCTCATTGCTGCTTTGCCTGCACGTATTTTAAGTTCATCCAAGGCTGGATTTTGTTGTTGGCCGTACTTATTTAAAACTATACTTAAAGTTAAAGTCTCAGTAGCTGTCACACACCAAGATGTGTGAAATGTGTTCTCCATATTTGATCCAGCAGCCCCTGGCGGAGCAGGGAGCTGCAGACATCCAAATGTTTGTCTTCCTGGAACACCAAACACTCAGAAATCACAAAACCCCACCATGTTCTGTATGATCACATGACTTCTGGAGATGAAACATAGAAACGTTAGAACAGTTAAAACCTGTTCAACTGAACTTTGAAGTGACTTTCAGACTGCTGGTTCTAATCCCAGCTGATGATGAGCCTCTGCCTTCTTCCTAGAACGGCAGCAGTGTGCTCGAACCGTCACCTCACCAGTCAGACTGCTTTACCTGACACTGAACATTACAATGACAGAAATGTAGAAACGCTCTGCTGTGAAGGAATTAAAACACAACTAACAGGTCATAAACATAAAGACATGAATCATGAGACGTCTTTCATGCTAGTTAGCATTAGCCCAAATGAATCTGACTATTCACAGTTGGTTGTTAAAACAGGAAGTGATATCAAAATAACAACAACTAGTGTCCTGGGTCCATAACCCCACACAATCTGCGTATTGGCTTCACATATAACATGTCGCCAACATGAATTTCCATCATTTTCAGCTGGTCGTATACGTAAATACATGCGAACAACATCAGCCGTACAAATACCTTCAAAGTTTACATGCAGGATGATACAAAAAATGCAAATCCTTTTTGCCTTTTATTTTGGGGTGTTTTGCTAGAAAGACGAGCAATGAGCTTAACATTATTTATATTGACTCTGGGTAGCTCCAAAATACATCTTAACTCCAAATACTCCACTATTTCCATGTAAACAGCATAACCGGAAATGATTGAGCTGATCAAGGGAAATAGGTCGTGCATATTGCCTAGTCTGACTTTATTGCACAGATTATCTTCACATTCACCACAGGAGCTGGTGCATTCAGGGACTGCAGCACATTTCCACACTTATGCGTTTTCATTAAGAGCTTGCTATTCCGGCATTCAAGTGAGCTGGTGTTTTTCACATTTGCTCACTCTGATCAGTTTTCCATATATGCATGTTTTTTCTATGCAAGACATTAAAAAACCAACAAAACTTTAAATTCTTTATTTTATTGTTCAACAATAGTTTTAATCTTTATAGAAGCATATTGCATTCAACTAAAAAAGGGTGGTCTTCTTTATTTAATTGAATTCAAAACGCTTCTTAAAAAAAAAAGGAATCAAAAAACATTTTTAAAAAAGGTCTTAAAAAATCAGACTGTAAGCGGCAATGTGGACCACAGCCATAACATGAGCGTCCAGCAGGTCATCCATGGACTTTACTGCTTTGTGCCCAATATTGTTGTCAGGATTGGCTCTAAAAAAGGAATAAACAGTTCATATTGGTGATTATTTATTACTTCCCCTATGTTATACTGTGTAATGTTTGTAGATCAAGTTGATGTTTTAATGAAAATTTTGTGTTCATAAAAAAGTTCAGAGATCAGAAGTCTATTTTGTTAAAATAACATTATATTTTTGTACTGTTATAAAACATGAAAAAAGTTCAATTATTATTAGTGTTTTGTTTTTACCAGAGAATAATCATTAACTGAATCTTTATATTAATGAATAACTGTTTTACTTTGCAATACACAAATTAGTTTTTCTGAGAGATGTCCAAATTTGGCTGGTAGACTTTGGATGGTACTGGTCACGCTGACAAGTAACCAAAAGAGTTTCTTTAGAGCCCTGATCATAATAGTTAAATAATTGATCCATTTAAACCTTTCTGAAGATGTTCTTATTCAATAAAAGTGGACATTCCCTCTGTCAAAATAGTGTTTCTGAAAATTCTGCTTGCCTCAGCATCAGCAGCTGCAGCATCAGTCTGTCAGCCTCCAACTGAACCTGAACCAGCCTCAGAGCTCCGCCCACTCCAGGAAGGAGGTGAGCTTCTGTGTAGTCAAATAACAATATTTATAATGCATTTTCCCAAAATTTCAAAACAAAAAAAGTTGAATCTGTCATAAGAATGATTAATTAAAGTTATCAAAATAAATCATTTTTATCTATTTTAATAGTTTTTTTTTTTTTTTTTTTTTTTTTTTTGTACAAAATGAAATAGTAAAAAAGGCAATCAGAACATTAGACAAAATCATGTCAAGTGTCATGTTATTTTGCCACAAATATGATAATGACTAAAAAATAACCATCATAATGCATAATTGTGTGTAAAAAATTGCCGCTGTGTTAGGGGTCCTGTACAAATTGTTTTCATGGGGCCCAAAATCTCTAGTGTAATAGAGCAGATGTGGACCCGCTCATCTGGCATTGATTATACCCATCTATTTTCCATCCCAGATTTTTACCTTGAATAATTCTTTGATGCACATCCTCCTCCATGTCTTCTTCTCTGAGCCTCTGCTGCTGTCCTCTGCACCAGTTGACCGCCCTGTTCCCCATCTATGATACCTCTTTTGGTCATCATCATCAACCTGGATACATGTGGAACAGCTGCTGGGTGTGCACAGCACTAGCCTCAGCGTATCCGATACTGAATGAACAATAAATACCATACACTGACACATCAAAGCAAAATCATAGAAGTCTACTCGAGGCAGGCCCAAAGCAGGACTTTGCTCTATAAGTGCTGTTAGTCCTGTGGAGAGTGGGCAGCAGTGACTGTGGAGTGAGTCTGCAGGCCTCTACTGTTGAAGTGTGAAAGTGGTTCCTGTTCTTGTCCAGTGATTTCACTGCTGAGCTTGATGATCTTGTTTAGTGAGTTACAGCCAATGACCCGAAGCAGCCTGCTATGCTAAATGAGGGGGTTCATTCTTACATTTGTCAGAGTGCAAGAGCTGTGAAGGCCACAACAGCAGCTCCTGCACCAGGAATCAAACAGTAATGCTTTAGGTGTGTAGCAAACACGGGGCCAAAGAGAACAACAGCTACAACAACAAAATCCAACTTGATACAAAGTTTGTGTTTGATTTGGTTTCTTACTCTGTAACTCATGTAAATGTCTGCAGGTTAATATGGATATGCGTGACTCAGTCGCCCTCTTGGTGCTGGAGGTCTGTAGAATATGGAAGCGTAAACCAGAGAGGAGAGTGAGACATCAGTAGAAATACAAGAAAAAAAAAACAACTCAGAAAAAATGAAGGTAAAGCTGACAGATATGAAAGATGCTAAAGAATGTGGGACTAAAGTCCCTGCTAATAATTGACTTTATTTAATCTTAAATTGCCACTAGTCCATCAAGCTCAGAGGACATATCTAAATCACACAGTATCTTATTTAGAATAATGGTGACATGCTAAAACTCAACTAATAAACATGTTTGAATTAAATTACAATACCATTCAGTTTCTATAGGCTACTAGAAGTTAGAAGCTGGGAAAGTATGCTGCACTGGGGTTCTGTCCTCTATTACTTCTCTATTCTTTATCATTTATCCAGTATTATTTTTCATTTAGTTCATCATGTCCTTGTTTGGTGCAGTGCAATTCATATGTTGTCCCTCTTTCCTAAACCCCTTGGGGGAGCGGGAGAGTTTCCTGGCAGATCATCTGTGCTCCTTTTCCTAGCCCGGACCTTACCTCTGGCTTGTCTCACGTCTCGGAGCGGGAGAGATTCTAGGTGGATCGTCTCCTGTCTCCTAGGATAAACTAAGGGCAGGGATGTCAGTTTACCTTAGTCTGTTTAGTTTGTCTGGCAACCAGATGTTGTTTATATTTTTATGAATGACTTCATGTTTTTTTTGGTTTAGGTTTCTTAAATACCGACGTGAAACCCATTGAGACGGCTTTGTTGTGATTATTTGGCTATATAAATAGAACTGAACTGAATCTCCTGCCTCTGAAAACTGCTTACAAACCAAACAGTGTACAGTTGAACCGCACCTGACAAGTCTGTCAAATTTGAGGGCGAGTGGTAAACTTCAGATTTAAAGGTGAGACTGAAAGAATCCCCATCCAGAATGATCCCGCTCATGAGAGAGAGTGAACCAAACTGAGAATATGTTACAGGAAACATGATGATCAGCTGATGTGCTGCTGCCAAAATAACCAAATGCAAAAACTGCAGCAGAGCACGGTGACAGGACCTTCCTCGTGAATAATTTAAGGCACAAAAAGAACATGTAGTGTTGTCACACCAGAAACTAGAAGGAACCTGGCTTTATAAAGAATCATCAAATATACAAAACGAAATAATAAAGTGCAGTAAATGAATGACTTGAGATCACAGATGCTTTCCTGTTTTGAAATTCAGAGATCAAATGCATTTTTCGTGGTCGTCACTGAGTGACAAAACAACTAGCATTTGAGCAGTTATCACACATTTTTAACAAAGATTGACATTTTTAGAATTTCACAAGGATCTTTACACATGTAAGTATTGCAACAGAAAGAAACACATTTAGAAGTCCTGAACATCAAATTGAAATCAAAATCTAAATTTTTCACGGATAAGTCCCACTTCATTACATTTCTTTGTTGTGTCTCAAGTTTGAAATTAAAAATTGAAATCTTAAAATCTGCCAGTGTTGTATTAAATCACAATGGGTCTTCTTGCCCCTGGTCCTCCCTTTAGGGGGCGCCAGAGTGAATCATCTGCCTCCATCTAATCCTCTCCTCTGCATCCTCTTACCATATTTTCAGCACCATAAGGCACACTTAAAAGCCTAAACTTCTTTTTAAAAGTCAGGCGTGCGCCTTTTGTGTGTACCAAGTTCCAAAATCTGTAAAAATGTTCTTGTGTGAACTTTGGGAAGCGCTCGCTCTATTGACTGTCTGACCATTTCTCGCTGACACAGGGGCGGCGAGCGCACGGATGAGGGACACAGGTGGGTCACAAACAGTGATTCTGGCAAGCTGTGCTTCTGGGAAACAATGTGGCTGGAGGTAAAGTTATACCACATCCCGAGTTACTGCAGAAACCCACCATTGTGCAACTAAAACATAAAGATGGACACAGCATTTTCGAGTGCATGCTTTACCCACCTTTCCTTTCATTCTCAAGGACACTCTTTGGTCACACATCACACCCGGAGCTTTTTGAACCTGCTTACACACAGCTCTTCACCTCTTTCCTACACTATCTGTTGCTCTGGACTGTTGACCCTAAGAACCTAAAGTCCTCTGCCTCCTTCACCTCTGCTTCCTGTAACCTCACCATTCCACTTCAGTCTCTCTCATTTACAGACAGATACTTTGTCTTGCTGCTGCTGACCTTCATTCCTGTCCTTTCCAGAGCAAACCTCCACCTCTCTAAATGTTTCTTCACCTGCTCTCACTAAAGATAACATTGTCATCTGCAAACATCATGACCCACAGAAATTCCTGTCTAACCAAATCTGTAAGTCCTGCTATCACTATGCATCCATCCATTTTCTAAACCTGCTTAAAGTCCCTCTCCAATTATCGTTGGATCTATTGTAAAATCGTTCTCAGTGTTCTTTTTTAATAATGACTATGCCATTTTTAGGCAAATAAAAAAAATCTTGTTTTCTAGGACATAGTTTATGCAGAGCTGCATTAGTTCATCAGAAACCTGCCATGGAATTGTGGACTGTTGGTGCAGAAGTAAGCCTCTGCTGGTATCCCGTGCTCCCTTTGTTTACACTCTCTCCCGCTAGTTTATAGCCCCTCACAACCCCAACCTGACAATAGAGGTGCAACCAAAATCATGAGCAATATTGATTGATTGATCAATATTAAGTTTTAAGCCAGATTCCAGAAAGAAAGCTGTGGTAACACACAGAGGGCTGCACGGCAGAGTAATGTTTAGCACTCTAGTCTGGTTCAAATCCCTGCTGGGTTCTATGGACTCTACTACCAGGACTCTACTGTCCACCCTGAGACTGGAAGGTCATGAGTTCAAATCCAGGCCATGTCATACCAAAGACTCTAAAGATGGGACCTGGTGCATCCCTGCATGACACTCAGCATTAAAGGGTTGGACTGGGTGGGCTAAACCCCCAAATGATTCCCTCTCACTGCTTTTTAACCCTGCAGTGATGGGACACTCTTGTGTAACAGTGGTCACCTGGTGAGTTCAGCTGCAGGTAATGTCATAGTTTTACCAGCCTGGTGGAGGTAGTGAAACATTTCCTTCACCTCAAACAGACCAGCCTATCAAAGCAGGTTTAAGGTTTGACTGGAGAACTCCATGCTATAAATATAGCAAGTTCTTGATTTCATTAATGACAAACACTTCTGACTCCTAATCTGGGGTCAAAACTCCAAAAATGTCCCTTTGAAGGGACTGAGTTTCTAAAAGTCTGACTTCCTCACGAGCTTTCTTTACCGCAGAACCAAAACAGTTTAAAACCCTTTTCTTAAGTGGAGTCAGCTTTCTGTTAGAAAAATAGTTTCATGGCAGCTTTAAGAAAATGCTGGAAGTCTCTTTTTAACGAGGTTCGGTATGATGGTGGAGATGACGATGTCAAACAGTGTAAAAGAAACCCTTTTCAAATATTTGTGGCTTGTAGAAGGTAGAGGAAAGTAGAACGCGGCTTCTATCATCTGACTCTGTTCTTAATGAGATGTTCTGTTTGAGCCGCAAAAAGGAAACTAGAAACAAAGAGAGACAAGTGTGCAGACAGGCCTGCTGCAGCTGATAAATAAGCTGTTTGTGCATTTTGAGGACTCGCAGCATCTGTGAATGAGCTGATTCCCAGCACATACAGTCATCCTGTACAAACCACTCAGCAAACAGTTTATAATAAAAATGGATTTTTGCTGGTAAACATGACAAACACGACTTTGTTTTGTGTTTTCTCACTTATTCTCTTGTCTCTTGTAAAAATGTGTGGAATATATTTTGTTTTTGAGATAACAGTAAAAGTGGATGTTGTTTGGTCAGCGCCCTCTTTTCTTAACTCCTGCTTCTCTGTTCTGCAGAACACAACACAATTCTAAAAATGCTGGGAATCTTATTATCAGAAAAAAGGGTTCTGGACATCCAACATTATATAATTCAATGTGCAAATGTTTATTTATCTAAGAAAAAGGCCAAAACAACAACCTATGAGTCCTTTCATGTCTATTTAACTTAAGGATCTACAAGCAGCAACAAACTGAAACTCTCCTCCAGTGTTTCCAGGAATTATGTCTGTTTTTGCTGTACCTGTTTGACGATGATTATATAAGAATTGAATCTTTTAAAACATGAGGTCAATCTGCTCTTTTTGCTACCTGAATTTGTGTTTTTTTGTTCTTGTGTTCTTGTATGCTTCTTGTTGTGGTTCTGTTGTGTTTTCCAACTTGTGCTGGTGAAGACATCTGAATTGTTTTTTTAACTGTCCCAACGCTCCTCTGAGGTTCTATTAGGATTTTGGTGTTGTGATGTTTGGACTTGTTTGCTCCAATCCTCAATGCTTTTCTTTTTTTACATTTGAACTTGCCGCTGACGTTAGATCTCTGTCTAAAAGTAGTTAATGGTCAAATAGAATTACGTAATAAACACATTTGTACAAATTTTTGCTTCAACCTTTTAGGAGATAGCAGCCCTAAAATAACAGTCTGTATTTAAAGATTGTACATTAAATTTGTACTATTTACAGGAAATCTTTTATAGTAAAGTGTCTCTATTATTGGATCAAATCAGTTTAAAGTCCCACTCCAACTATATTTGTATCGATTGTAAAAGCATTCCCAGTGGTCTTTTAGTTGATCATGCAGTTTTAAGCCCAAATCTAAAAGTAATTTTCTATGACATAGTTTCTGTAGAGCAGCAGGAGTTCATTATAAATTAACCCTGATTTGTGGATGGGACTGTTCTCGGGAAGAAAGCCTGCTCTAATTTCCCATCATCCCTTTGTTTATGCTCTATCCCACGAGCTTACAAACCCTCACAACCCCAAGCTAAGATTGGTGTAGCAAGTAAAAAGGCAAGCAGAATTGGAGCTATCCAGCTGTACAGTTTTAAGCCAAATGCCAACTATGACGAGGAAAAATAAAGACATTAATGGATCCATTTGTCTGCAGGTCGATGCATCAGAACAGGGAGACTTTGGCCCACCAATGGCAGCTGCTGCATCACAAACCCAAGCTAATAACTGTTTTTAATCTGCTCCTGATCATGATTTAAATAAGAATTCAATTCAGTTCCAGTTTTCATATTGCCCAATATCACAACCATATATAACAAATACATGTATAAATATCTCCTTTTCTCCTTCACTGACACCTTTAGGAAATACAAACATGTCCTTTAAAAGTTTCCTATTAGTGTTTTTTTTTTTTTTTTTTTTTTTTTTTTTTTTTAATTATTAAATGGTGCTTCAATCATGTAGGTTCTGTATAGAACATTTAATGATCCAAACAAAAGATTTAATAACATATTTTGTATTTTTTTGTTTTGGTTGTTGTTGCTGTTTGTGTTTTTGACAGTAAGAACCCTTTTTTTCAGTTATTCTTAAGTTTGGTCATCATTATTTATTCTTTTCAAGTTTGCTATAATCATTTTGTGTTTTTTGTGCTTGTATTATTAAACAGTCGAACTATTATTTAAAACTTTGAACATCTCATTGAATGTATACATTTTTAATGTTTAGTTTCTGTGGTCTAATTTAGGATTTTTTTTCAAGTTGAGCAGGTGTAAAGTGCAGTGAAAAGTGTTTTTTTTTGGTGGATTATTTAAAGAATAAAGCACAAAGCCAGGGATGGTGATGGAAAGAAAAAGTCATTTCTGAGTCCTAAAGCTGCCTGCATGCTGTTGAAACAGGAATTTTCTGAACATTTCCAACACTGGCAGAGCATGGTCACAGCAGACAGCCACACTACCCTGAGTCCAACCCAATTTTGGCCATCAGCTACTTGCATTTCCTCTCCACTGTCACCAACTGTAGGGCAGGCTGGCATAAAAAATACATGACTATGAATACATGTAAATAAATGCATTGCTAAGGTAGAGACACAGGCTGCAGCTATGAAACAAATCTGACCCAAAACAACCTGAATTGTAAAATATTCCCATCTCGCATTTCCTGCGCCTACATTTTGTGCATGTGGGCAAGCATATCTGCCAAATTAATCATTTTCCTGTGAGACAGGGTGACAGGTTTCCTCCTCTGGAATCAACAAGATTGCAATGTAATTTAATCATATTGACACAGTTCAATTCCTGAAGTCAGAAGTGAAATATTATCCATCCCGAAGCCCTTCGGAGGCTCCAGCATGGACCTGACCTTTTCCCAAACAGAGTCTTCCTGCGCTTGTTGTGGCCTACCCAGAAATAAAAATGTCACCCCTGGGATAAATATGATAAATATGCCAGCGCTGTTTGAGTGCTCTCTTGTTCCTGTCATCACAATGCGCCCATATAATTACGCCCTTGTCATGACAAATCAGTGAAAAGAGAAGTTGTTCACATCTCACAGTTAGTTCAATTAAAAGCAGATGAAGATGAGCAGTTCAGTTCATCCTGAGGAAGGATTTCATCTTGTCAGTATTAATGATTTGAACATCACTGCTGTCTGTAAGGGCAGCATCAAGGCAAAACAGTGTTTGTCTGGAGTCTTTGTGGAAGTCAGTCTGGAAAAAGAGTTGGAAAGAATGAACACACACACACACACACACACACCCACCCACACCCACACACACACACACACACACACACACACCCGTTATTGACAGGCTGACAGAGCAGGAGGAGGACTGAACTGACTAGACGTCCCATTTTGAAAAATTCCCAGCCCTTAGTTACAGCCTGCGCAAATGGAGCTGTTATTTTTGTCAGAGTGCACTTATGCGTACACGTCTGCAGTGATGTACGGCTCTTGGGGGGCCAAAGGAAATGAATCCAGAACGACTGCTGCCGCTGTAATTGAATCACAGGGATCCTTTACACGCGTGTTGTTCACCAATAATGACGTGTGATTGTCAAAGAGAAACGACGTCACTAATGAGGCAGGAAGAGGAAGAGGAAGAGGAGACAAGAGGTGCAATAATGAGGAATCCTGACGTGAGCCAGGAGGCAGGCAGAGCGCCCATCCGCTTCAGAGATGGGCCGAAGCAGAACTGAGCCGAGGCCTGGTTGTCACTGCAGACGAGGGGGTAAGCAGAACCAGTAGAATTGGACTGCGTTTCATGTCGCCCTCTTTGTTATTTTTGGTCAAATAACACATTGCTCTTTGGCTCACAAGCAGGAGCAAAAAGCGGCTTGTTTGTAATCAATCCTCCTGGAAGGGGGCCGAGGAGAACGAAGAGGGGGGCTCTCTGGGTGCCTGCCTCTGTGCACAAAATGGAATAAATGTGACATTAGGGGCACGGGTATCATTACCTTGATGAATTACGGAAGGTATAATGATTATGGAAATTGTCATCGACTGATCATTCATCTCAATTTAATGCAGCTCAGTGCCACAGCGGCCCCGCACACTCAAATGTTATCATGTCAATAGTTCTGAGGTTGCTCATCAATGTTGGCTTTGCTCTGGGAGGCCGAGCGGCGTGCTCTATTGTTCGCCATCCATCGCAGCGCAGAGTTTACGGCACAGCCCATCAATGATTTGAGAGGTGAAAGGAAAAGCTAATTGAAAAATTGACCAGCAACATTCCTGGAATGGTCACGGACTCTGGAGGAGACGCCAGGTTATGGAAGCAGATCAGAAATGGGGTTGTGCTGATTTCATTCTGGAACAGAACTCAATATTACACTTCCTCTTTTGCTCTGAACCCTAAATTAAAGCTGCTCTAATCTCTCACAGAGGAAATGTAATTATGTCTAAAACCAATCTGTGAAGTAATGAAGGGCCCGGCGCCATCCCAACACAAGAGTTTGGATTTCAGGTTCCTGTTTAATACCATGCAGGGAAAAAAAAAATCAATCACCAAACCACAGCATCGCCAGCACTGGCAGCAGTGTCTTTGGGTTTCTGAAGACAGAACAGCTCAAAGCAGCGTGCAGCAGCATCGAGAACCGAGTCCCACTGAGATCTGCAGCAAGATATTGCTCTGTGCTCAACAATATGGGGCCACCTCAGGGAGCTTGTTAGTGCTCTGCGTGTTTGCATGGATTACCATAACACACCTACGGTAAAGGAAGAGACACATTCCGACTCTTCCACACGTCACGTCCCCCTTACTCAGGATATATATGAATATGATTAAACCCTTGACATTCATAATTTGCAGTGTGGTGATGATATTGAAAAGCCTCTGACACAATAAATCCTAGTTATGTCAAATGCACTCATTAGACTTCAATTTATGAAAACTGAGCAGGATATGAAGATTTGCAAAGGTCTGGACTCCATGAACGGCTGTGATGGAGCTCCTCTGGAGAGGTTTCTAATCGCTGCAGCAGGAATATCGCTGCGTAATGGAGGACATATCTCTTCATTAGCCCTGTGTCGGCACACAGCAACACTCACTCAGGCTTTCATAAACACAGTGCCACACTTTTAACGCAAAAGTTGTCTGCATTTAACCAACTCCCCTCAGAGGAAACGTTAACTCAAACAAAACAACAAGCTGCACAAATATTTGGACAAATAAAACAAAAACTCCAGACCTTTCCAAGAATGAAGTTACACTTCCTTTGAGACACAGTAACGTTACAGGTAACATTGAAAAGGAAAATCTAAAAGTGAAAGTGTCAGAAACGATGTTTTTATCTGCATCTTCGGAGTAAAAAAGTCGAGCAAAACAGAATTCACCAAATGTCATAAAAACACTTCAAAGCAACAACTGGACACAGCTCTGGATTTTTGCTTTAATTACACTTTCAACGCTGTTAGAAACTGTTCAGACACATCAAAAGCCAATCCAGGAGATGAATCAAAGGTCCAAGTCAGATAGGAGGGATTTAAACCTCCATCCTCACAGTGCTGTTGATGGATCTGCGGCAGCAGCGGATGTTCCTGTTTCTTTCAGTGGCATGGCCCAGTGCAGAGTTTGTCTTTATGCAAATGATCTTCAGAGTGTTGGTGAAGAGGTGGACACAGGAGATGCAGAGCTCTCTCCTCCTGCAAATAATCCTCATGATGCAGCTCGTCTGCTTTCATCAGCTCTGACAGATTCACACACTCACTAAGTTTGTCATTTGGTAATCACTCAAAAGCTTGCGTTTTAAAAAAAGATTTCTAAGATATCTGAGTCAAGCATCTCCTGCTCCTCTCACCTTTCTGATAGTTGAAAGTATAGAGATCCTTTGGAGTTTATCCCTCATCCCTGACATTACAGTCACACCAGTGTGATCAGAGCTAGAGCAAAGTAGATTGTTACCAGTTCTAAACCAGAAAAATTCAACTTCAATAATCCTTCATTTTTAATGCATTTAGATATTCTGGTTTAAATGGTTGAACCACCAGCAGATAAACAGATGCTCACCAAAGGAAAGGTAAAGACTCAGTGATCAGGCTGATGGGAGCGTGGAGAGCAGCTGCACGCAGCAGCTCCAATTTAAATCACTGCTCATGAACTAATCATAAACTTTCAAATTAAACTGCTTTCTGGTAATGAATAATTATTACTGGGGGGTTCTTATCTGTCCCTTCAGACTCAATGCTGATGTTTTCACTTAAGTGAATTCCGTCTGTAGCTCTCGGGCGACTCAAAGCAGATCTCTGTTTGCATGTCTGCAGCATTTGGATTACGCTGTTAACTCATCACTGAAGAGCATTTCAGCAGAGGAGGTGTTTGATGTCTTCCTGATCTCCTGCTCAGAGCAGTGCACAATGTGAGCACAGGTCACTGAATTTCACAGGTCACAGGACTTCCTGTCCCCCCACGACTACAGCAGCCGCTTTCTTTCTTTCTTTCTTTCTTTCATGAAGAAACACAATTCTGGTTTCAGTCCTCTTGTGTGATTAGGAATGTGGCTCATATTTACAAACTCAAACTTGTTCAGGGAGACTTTTTTTTAGCGGTAGTGTACCACTAATATGAATCTATAATGGGTTTTCCTCTAATGGGAGCAAAAAGGTTCATCAGCTTGAAGCAGCAGCATCGCAGCACAAAAACAGAAAAAAAAAATCCTTCAAAATAAGAGTTTAAAATACAGGAAAATGAAGTGAAATGGAAAAAAAACATAACTGTATCATGAATCCGTTTACATTAGCAGAAATATTTTTTTAAAGGTAAAAACGCACAAAGAAAGACAAAAACAAAAAGAGGAGTTCAATCAAAGCATGCTGTTTAAGAAGCTGGTTGGAGTTTTTTTCTGTGGTCCATGCATTAGCCTTGAATTTCTTTACATGCTGAATGGATCATATATTGTTAGGAAATGTAAAAAACCTTTTGGTTCTTTAGCCTTTAACCCCGGTCATCAGTGCAAATGTAAAGTGATTATTTTTACCTTCCTGGTAAAATCACTAAAATGGAAAAAAGCTGTTCAAATGCTTTGAATTTTTTATTTTGACAATTTTACTGTAACATTTTTTTATCCCATCATGCCTTTGTGTGAAGGTGTGAATGTACAGAAATTGTCATGTGCCTTCTATTATTGTTTTTATTTTTACATAGTTTAATTATTACATAATAATTGTTACAGTTAATTATTACATAGTCATTTGAAGCACATTTTACTGGTTTATTTTTATTTATATAATGTCATGTGTTTTTTTATATTGTATTTTTTTGAGAACATTATTTATTTGTATTTTACATTATTGCTTAATCATAGTTTTAGTATTTTTAATAGATCATTTTTATATAAAATAAATATATTTTTACATTTTTACATTATTAGAGTTTATCTTTAATAGTTTTCTTGCTGCATTTTATCTTGTTCGTATCTAAATGATATTTCTGATATTCTACCAAATGTTCTTTTTTTTTTTATTATTATTGGATCTGTTTGTATTTTTGTTGGATTTTTTTCCCCAAGGGTTTAGTATGAATTTGATTTGCTTTTAGATGTGCTACAGGAATAAATGTGACATTCAAAAAAGCAACAAGAAGGGTCCAGAAATCCAGATGAAACCTGTTTTCTCAGCTCCTCACATCAGCCAGCAGAGCAGCTCAGTCACCGTCAGCTGCTGCTTTCAAACTGTGACGACATTAGATCCTGGTGTCACGCAGAGATGGACTTCTCCGACTGCAGGCCTGCATATGAAAGATCCTGCATTTCTTTGTTATTTTTCCTTTCTGGGGGTTTGTTTGACCTGAAAAAGTAAATATATGAGCTTTGATCAACGTCAGAGAGCGTCGCGGCTCTTAAATGATTAAAGAACAGGGTTTGACGTCTGCACGCTCAGATATTTTACCTCTCTGGTGGAAAAAGCTGCAGCTCATGCTCAGATCTGCTGAAAACTGGGTCTCTGCTCTCTTCAGCAAACATCTCCAGTTTGAATCCTCATTCTTGCTTGCGGATTTCTTGTGAATTTTCACAAAACTGTGAATCAAGAAACAAAGAAATGCTTCAGATTTGTAAAAACTCAAACAGCAGATCCTCTGTTAACGTCCCTGCAGACGCTTATAGGTTTGTTTTTTTCTGAAGTGTCCTCTTTGCTCTTTAAACTGGTTTCCTCATGATCATCAAATCCAGTTTATTAAGAAAGCACATCAGAGGACCTCAGTTCCTCGTTCTCCTCATGACGTTGCTGTCTCGCTTCCACCCATCTGCATGTCAGCTCACATGAAGGGATGCAGGTACAGCTGAAGTCCCAGAGGAACCCGATGGAAACCCAGAGTCTTTGCACCAGCATCCACATTTTCTCCTGAAATAACCTGCAGGCTAATGGTTTCAATAAAGCTATTCCAGAATGAAGAAGCATCTGTAATGAGCAGGAACTTTTTTTCTCCATGTGAGAGCCATGGAGGGATCGTCTGGGACAGATTGAAAAAAAAAAACAAGCATGTGAACAGAGAGGTCAGCATCCCAACACAAGCCTCCACAGGGATGCTGTGAGCGAATGTGTTCCTGCAGGAAGTCACCTGCTGAACCCAGTTAACCAGGGGGAACTCTGAAACAAACACGCCCCAAAACAGATGGAAAGTTCTGCTTCAAATCTCCAAAAGATTTGCTCTAAAACAGAAGGAGGAGCAAAGCTCTAAAACCATGAGGGAAGCTGAGCGCGACAGCCTGAGATGAAGATGTCTGTTCTGCAGCGCTGCTCCTGAGAGCAGAAAGACAGTTTTTAACCCAAAACCAGCACGTCTTCAGTCATGGATGAAGCTTTTTGTCTGAGAAGATCACGGCTTTCAGTCACTCCAACTGAAGGGTGATTCCTCATGCACGTGAGCGCAGCACAAGGACCTGCATCCAGCAAAAGTTACAGGAAAAAGCTATAAACACAAGCAGTGGATGCAGTTTTTCTTTAACCCTACTCCACTCTGAGTTCATAACAAACTAAACAAATGGATCTCTGTCTGTTCTTAAGGAAAAGAGCCTGCATAAGTCCAGATTAAATCACACTTGATGTAGAACGAACCATCAGCACTGATTCACCTGAAAGGAACAGAAAGTTTCATTGTCAATAGACGTCCCATCAGACCACGATGGTCATGGATGTGCAATGACCTGCTCTGTAAACGCTTTCACCGCTCAAACATTAAGATCACCAACACAGGAAACATGGAAACTTCTCGAGAGGAAGAAGAGAGGAGATGATTTCATGCGAAACACTCACATTAAAACATTGTGATGAATTTAGGGAACAATCTGAATTCAAAAATAAATCTTCTTTCTTTGTATTTATTCATTTTAAAAAGCTTCAAAACATTTTCTTAAATGGAAGGAGAGTGTTGAAAATGAATTTCTATCAGCTTTATTTTGTATAACTTATATTGACTGTTATTTTTTAAATATTGATAGATATTGGTTGTACTTTATTTAACTTTAAGAAAGAAAAAAGAAGAAATTGTTGAGCATCAAAGATGAAAAACAAAAAAAGTGTTTTATTTTTCTGTAATTATAGGACGACACTTTGAAACCTGAATGCAGGATTTATTGACCCACGCAGCTCCGAATGGAGCGAAGGATTGGACTGTAGCTGCGTAATGGACTGTAATAACATGGAAAGTGGGGTTTTATCTACAGACAGGGAGAGGGACCACAAAGACAACATTTTCTTCATGTTTTTATACTAACAAACAAAACTCCGACATTCTGAAAGTTACTTTTAGTTGCAATGTTTTTTTCCATCAGTTTTCTCTAAGGTGTGTTTTTTTAAAAGTTCTGAATCCTATTCTAAGTTGTGTAGAACAATACAAACCTTCTATATTTAGTTACTGCTGAAATGAGAGCTGGATTTGTGTAGTTGGGTGTCATCAAACAGCTGAGTGTTTTTCCGAGCTCATGTGCTGATAAACCTCAGAAAAGTGTGGCTCTGAAAAGCGGTGAAGGCTGGCAGGAAGCAGCGTGTTTCCAGCGTGCCCTTTTCTCCGCACATGTGACGTTCCATGTTAGTCACAGGAAAAAAGATTGAATTAGAGCCTCGCCGCCTGCTCTGCCTCTGTCTGCCTGTCATAATCCTCGCTCCGTGCACAGAAAAAGGCTTTTATTTGTGGAGGCCGCGCTCTTTGCTCACTGCTAAGCTTCTGGAGTGACGTGAATGTGCTTCACTCTGAACTCACCAAAGCTTTCCGGCCTTTCAGCTCCATTCATCTTCAAAATCTGGACTGACACTGAGCCTGTCCGGTATTTGGGAAACTGGAACTTCCTCCTTAATCACAGATAGAAAATTGATTCATTTTTTTGGACGAAATTCTTGATAAAAATATTTCTAGGAGTTTGAGATGGTGAATGTTGGAATTCTCCTTTGATTGCTTTTGTCCTCTGCAGAAATCTAGACACGCTTGGAGAAAGACCCCAGAAGAAGGAACCCCAGCTTGTCTGAAAGATGTCCTCCTCCGAGTGCTGGGATCCAGACGGGGATCCGTTTGCTCCTTTGCTGAACAAGTCTAGACAAAATGCAACACTTCCTTTTTCTTAAAGCCTCAGCGCTTCTCTTTATACCGGCGATGCTGCCCGGCATAAATTTGTGTTTGTGCTTTAATTTTGTTCCCATCTTCTTTATACTTCCATATAAAAAGGTGACTCCTTAAAATCCTCACTGTATAACCAAGGATGAAAGCTGTTTTGTTCCTTTGGAAGAGATTCATTACCACATGAAAAGAGAAGTTCTGTCCAATCCCTTTATACATGTCCGTTTAGTTTGCTGCACACAATGCCAGTGGAACAAAAGGCAACAGCCTTTACGGTGCAAATCTAATGCTGCGCACACACAAGGCCAACACATGTATTGTTACTTTCACTTTTGAACAGACACTGGACAAGATGAGACACAGATCTGAACACATCACACTCACCGTCTGACCCCTCGGGGAACAAATTCCTGCAAACACAGACTGAGTGTGTGCACAATCTGTCCATGCTGCTTTTTTGTGGCGTCCGGGATCTGAGTGTCCCGCCGGTGTGGCCCATCTGCTCCTCTGCTGATGCTGTACATATGTAAAACATCTGAAGCTGAGCAGAGACCGCCTCCTGTATGCTCCTGGGCTCCAACCCTGAAGTTTCTGGTTCCTGCTTTTGTGTGATCATCTGAGCTGCTGGGAGAAACAAAAGCAGTCAATAGTGCAATCCAGAGCTGTTCTGACATTTAGTGTCTGGATCAGATCTGGGTCTTCGAGTCCAGCAGATGCAGAGCCCACGCTGAAAAAACAGATTTGTGTTTGGAAGCCATCCCTCACCTTTGTTTGTTATCAAACACTAACTCCTTACATTTTAGTCTTTAATGCCCTTTGGCGCTCAGAGAACAGGCCTCACTCGTCTCTTGGGGATGACGAGCCTCCAGAGGGCACAGTTGACTGCATGGTGGTGCACGGGCTGATGACTCCTGAAGACATGCTCAGAAGAAGCTCTTTCTGAGGGGATGCATAAAAACTGACAGTAGGGTGAAGGAAACACCATGTTCTGGTGTCCTCTCATCACGGCGTGCCCTTGACTGCGAAGGGACTGCAGGGTTGGAGTCTTACGGATAATGCCATTAGATGGAGAAAGGTGTTTGATGTACTCTGAAGGGTTTAGGCTGAGTTTTGTTGGAGAAGCTGTCCTTGGTGATAACTTCATCTCCACATGTGGTCAGACATGGACTAAATTCAGGAAGAGAATTTAAAAGCGAAAAAGAGTCCAGTCAGAGCTGCAGCAGCTGCCCCCAATTGAGCTGTGGAGCCTGCAGATGATGTCTGGAGCTCTCTTCTCCTCACTGCTGCTCTGTCCTTTCTGCCTTTGTCTCACAGTAATGGACTGACATGGAAACTGCTTCACTGGTGGGATAACACTCACTTTAATATTTGACCAAACTCTAACAGATTTGTTAAGACTTTTCAGAAAATATTTGCTGCCATGAAGCTCATCTGGGTGGAGGTTTCTCATCGGGGTGGAGGTTTCTCATCGGGGTGAAGGTTTCTCATCGGGGTGAAAGTTTCTCATCGGGGTGGAGGTTTCTCATCAGGGGTGAAGGTTTCTCATCGGGGTGAAGGTTTCTCATCGGGGTGGAGGTTTCTAATCCTGGTGAAGGTTTCTCATCAGGGGTGAAGGTTTCTCATCGGGGTGGAGGTTTCTCATCAGGGGTGAAGGTTTCTCATCAGGGTGGAGGTTTCTAATCCTGGTGAAGGTTTCTCATCAGGGGTGAAGGTTTCTCATCGGGGTGATGGTTTCTCATCGGGGTGGAGGTTTCTCATCAGGGGTGAAGGTTTCTCATCAGGGTGAAGGTTTCTCATCGTGGTGGAGGTTTCTAATCCTGGTGGAGATTTCTCATCGGGGTGGAGGTTTCTCATCAGGGGTGAAGGTTTCTCATCGGGGTGAAGGTTTCTCATCGCGGTGGAGGTTTCTAATCCTGGTGGAGGTTTCTCATCAGGGGTGAAGGTTTCTCATCGGGGTGAAGGTTTCTCATCGCGGTGGAGGTTTCTAATCCTGGTGAGGTTTCTCATCCGGGTAGAGGTTTATCATCGAGGTGGAGGTTTCTCATCGGGGTGGAGGTTTCTAATCCTGGTGGAAGTTTCTCATCAGGGGTGAAGGTTTCTCATCGGGGTGGAGGTTTATCATCGAGGTGGAGGTTTCTCATCGGGGTGGTTGTTTCTCATTGGGGTGAAGGTTCTCATCAGGGTGAAGGTTTCTCATCGGGGTGGAGGTTTCTCATCAGGGGTGAAGGTTTCTCATCAGGGTGGAGGTTTCTAATCCTGGTGAAGGTTTCTCATCAGGGGTGAAGGTTTCTCATCGGGGTGATGGTTTCTCATCGGGGTGGAGGTTTCTCATCAGGGGTGAAGGTTTCTCATCAGGGTGAAGGTTTCTCATCGTGGTGGAGGTTTCTAATCCTGGTGGAGATTTCTCATCGGGGTGGAGGTTTCTCATCAGGGGTGAAGGTTTCTCATCGGGGTGAAGGTTTCTCATCGCGGTGGAGGTTTCTAATCCTGGTGGAGGTTTCTCATCCGGGTAGAGGTTTATCATCGAGGTGGAGGTTTCTCATCGGGGTGGAGGTTTCTAATCCTGGTGGAGGTTTCTCATCAGGGGTGAAGGTTTCTCATCGGGGTGGGGGTTTATCATCGAGGTGGAGGTTTCTCATCGGGGTGGTTGTTTCTCATTGGGGTGAAGGTTCTCATCAGGGTGAAGGTTTCTCATCGAGGTGGAGGTTTCTCATCGAGGTGGAGGTTTCTCATCGGGGTGGAGGTTTCTCATCGGGGTGAAGGTTTCTCATTGGGGTGAAGATTTCTCATCGAGGTGGAGGTTTCTCATCGAGGTGGAGGTTTCTCATCGCGGTGGAGGTTTCTAATCCTGGTGGAGGTTTCTCATCAGGGGTGAAGGTTTCTCATCGGGGTGGAGGTTTATCATCGAGGTGGAGGTTTCTCATCGGGGTGGTTGTTTCTCATTGGGGTGAAGGTTCTCATCAGGGTGAAGGTTTCTCATCGAGGTGGAGGTTTCTCATCGAGGTGGGGGTTTCTCATCGGGGTGGAGGTTTCTCATCGGGGTGAAGGTTTCTCATCAGGGTGGAGATTTCTCATCGGGGTGGAGGTTTCTCATCGGGGTGAAGGTTTCTCATCGGGGTGGATGTTTCTCATCAGGGGTGGAGGTTTCTCATCGAGGGTGAAGGTTTCTCATCGGGGTGGAGGTTTCTCATTGGGGTGGTTGTTTCTCATCGCGGTGGATGTTTCTAATCCTGGTGGAGGTTTCTCATCGCGGGTGGTTGTTTCTCATTGAGGCGGAGGTTTCTCATCGGGGTGAAGGTTCTCATCGGGGTGGAGGTTTCTCATCGCGGTGGAGGTTTCTCAACGGGGTGGAAGTTTCTCATCGGGGGGAAGGTTTGTCATCGGGGTGGAGGTTTCTCATCAGGGGTGGAGGTTTCTCATCGAGGGTGAAGGTTTCTCATGGGGGTGGAGGTTTCTCATTGGGGAGGAGGTTTCTCATCGCGGTGGATGTTTCTAATCCTGGTGGAGGTTTCTCATCAGGGGTGGTTGTTTCTCATTGAGGTGGAGGTTTCTCATCGGGGTGGTTGTTTCTCATCGGGGTGAAGGTTCTAATCGGGGTGGAGGTTTTTCATCGGGGTGAAGGTTTCTCATCGGGGTGGAGGTTTCTCATCGGGGTGAAGGTTTCTCATCGGGGTGGAGGTTTTTCATCGCGGCGGAGGTTTATCATCGGGGTGGAGGTTTCTCATCGCGGTGGAGGTTTCTCATCCTGGTGGAGGTTTCTCATCGGGGTGATGGTTTCTCGTCGGGATGGTGGTTTCTCATTGGGGTGGAGGTTTCTCATCGCAGTGGATGTTTCTAATCCTGGTGGAGGTTTCTCATGGGGGGTGGTTGTTTCTCATTGAGGCGGAGGTTTCTCATCGGGGTGAAGGTTCTCATCGGGGTGGAGGTTTCTCATCGCGGTGAAGGTTCTCATCGGGGTGGAGGTTTCTCATCGCGGTGGAGGTTTCTCATCGGGGTGGAGGTTTCTCATCGGGGGGAAGGTTTGTCATCGGGGTGGAGGTTTCTCATCAGGGGTGGAGGTTTCTCATCGAGGGTGAAGGTTTCTCATCGGGGTGGAGGTTTCTCATTGGGGAGGAGGTTTCTCATCGCGGTGGATGTTTCTAATCCTGGTGGAGGTTTCTCATCAGGGGTGGTTGTTTCTCATTGAGGTGGAGGTTTCTCATCGGGGTGGTTGTTTCTTATCGGGGTGAAGGTTCTCATCGGGGTGGAGGTTTCTCATCGCGGTGGAGGTTTCTCATCGGGGTGGAGGTTTCTCATTGGGGTGGAGGTTTTTCATCGGGGTGAAGGTTTCTCATCGGGGCGGAGGTTTCTCATCGGGGTGGAGGTTTCTCATCGCGCGGAGGTTTATCATCGGGGTGGAGGTTTCTCATCGCGGTGGAGGTTTCTCATCCTGGTGGAGGTTTCTCATCCTGGTGGAGGTTTCTCATCGGCGTAGAGGTTTCTCATCAGGTTCCTCTCAGTGACAGAGAGGAAACCCTTCCTGCTCACGGGCTGCAGCTGATCAGTGTGAGGAGTGAACCCGCAACCTCGTAGTGTGGCCAGCAAGTCACGAGGCCCTTCCTGCTCATCTGCTTTAAGACTGACACGCGGAGCAGTGCGCGCGCATCAGTCTGCAGGTGAGGAGCTGCATCTCCGTCCGGGTCCGTCCCCGAGTCCACAGGTGAGCACGAGGGCAGCGCGGGAACTCGAGGCGGAGAGCAGGTGTGTTTGGGGAGGGGGAGGGGGGAGGAGGCGCTCACATTTTTTCTCTCCGACTTCAAAGCGGCACGCGGCGCTTTCAGCTTCCGGACGCGGTTCGCTCCGGTTCGCTCGTTTTCTGCTGACTTTGGTTTTAGCGCCACAGTTTGCAAACCCCCTCTCCCGCTGAAGGTCACGCTTGACCCTCCTGTGCTCGCGGGCTGAGGACGGGATGCGCATTCCTGCAGCTGACTGCAGCGCAGCGGAGCGGCCGCAGAGCATCTGCAGACAGTTCTCCTGCGGAACGGGCGCGCGCCGGGCTCCTGCGCGGGGGACACGGTCATTAGAGCATTAGAGGATCCGCAGGCTCCGCTGATCGGTCTGGACCGAAGCCGCAGCGTCTCCGGTCGGGTTCCGCATCAGTGTCAGCGGCTCGGGCGGACTAGGATCCGCGGCGGAGGACGCGCCGCCGCGCGCTCTGCCCGCTGTTGCTCCAAGTTTGGACTAAAGCTGGAAGTTGGAGACTCGCGGGAAACTTGAGCAGGTCAGTTTGCCCTCCCAGTGATGTCACACGGATGCTCGGAATGTCTCGGAGTCCATCAGATCGTCTTTGTTCGTCTGCGCTCGCTGGTCGTCGCGCTCGCGCTGCTTCCACGCGGAGCCTCGTTTTCACGTCTTTTAGAATAAAACATAACATCATAAAGACGGAGCACACACACTCTGATGCGCTCCTTATGGATTTCTGGAGACATTTTGGGAAATGTAAAGTTGAGTTTAATAATCACTCTGCAGAAGCTTGAAATCTGTTGAAATGCTTGAAAAATCCTCCAAACAGACGCTGGAAGCTTCAGAGATTCAGTCTCATCCTCTCTGACGCGATGTAACACATGCCGGGGGGACAGCAGCAGCCTGGACCTTCACCTCAGCAGGACTCGGGTCCTGATGGAGGGATGGAGTCCTCTGGCCAGCAGTCAGCAGGTGATGGTCAGGTCTGGAACTGCCGTTTGACATTGAGAGCGGCCCCCCGGGGGGCCACGTGCTCAGAAGCCTTTGGAGCCACGTCTTCTGGATTGCAGAATATTGATTAAGGAGGATATTTTACTGGAGTTAAACTCTGAAGCCCCCCCACCCACTTTCTGTGTGTATCAGAGTAACTGGTGTCAGCTTGGGGCAGAAATGTTGATCTGATTTCACTGAGGAGCAGATCGGGCTAAACACAATCTGCAGACACATGCATCTCCGTCCACATGCAGACCACAAGGACCAGAGGATCCCTCCAGTTGGAGTGATTTATGGCTTTGGTCCCCGGTGTGGTGGTGGGGGCGCCGCAGCCCTTTGAGGACAGCCTTCAGCTTCCTGTCTGACATGAGTGGAGCCGTAGGATGAAGCACATCCTCCTCACCGAGGGCCCTGTGCTGTGCCGCGAACCAGAGGACTCCTGTTCCTCCACCGTGTGTAATGTGGACAACGCTAGGTGGTCAGGGTTTTGCAGAGCAGGAATGAGAAACACACCTGGATGTGACTCTGTTATCAGGACAGATTCAGAACAGCTGCAACACTATTGTTGACTATAAATAGATGCTGTAATGTGGCAGAGTTTTACATCATATGGGCTTTATGAGGCTTTCATTTGATGCGCGGGATTTTAACAGCATGGCTCTTTAAGCCCACAAATCTTTCAGGTGACTGCAGCTTCGGAGAGCAGGAAGTTTCATTGGCTTAAACTCATCTAATTAATTCAGAAATATTGGCGGAACTGTGTGCACAACACCGTGTTCATATCCTTAAGTAATTTCCCCTTTTATTATTCCTGCAGAGAATTTAATATTCTGTGTGATGAGAAATGCCTCCTTTAGGGATAATACCAGCTTGAATACTGCCCTTAAACACTTTTATAGATTGTAAAAGGGCAATAAAGGGGACTCCTCTTCGTCTGAGCAAACGGCTCCTGGAAGATCCGAAGAGGAAGACTGGGAGCTCAGAGAGCTGGGACAGTAGAGCATGAGATGACCTCGGGGATTAAAAAATTTGATATGCCAAACAGCAAGGCCGAGTCGCCTGAATCAACACATTGGAGCAAACACATGAAGGTTAATGCAGCCTGACAAAGTGGCAGCGGCTCCCCGGGCTCGACGGATCGCTTCCATGTCATATTTACTTTACATAATTGCTGCCCCCTAATCTGTTACTTTTCGCTGGCTGTTGTCTGCTGCCTTTCACCTGCTCTGTTTCTCCTGTGTTTGTTCCCCCGAGAGCAGAACGGCACCATGATGAATGGTGGACATGCAGGAGAAGCATGTTCCGCTCTGCTCTTTCACTCTGTTGCAATTTAAACTAACCAAGCCTGTAGATGGGAAAGGCTCACCCTATTGCCTTAATGGCCTCAGCTCAGAGAGTGACATGGCTGCAGAATGTCGCCTGCAGCAAAGTTTGTCTGAGTTGAAAGACTAAGAGAAGTTTGTGTAAGTTGTTAAATCATAGCAGAGAGTCACCCAAGAATCGGAAGAGAGGAGATTGCATTCCCTTGAAATGTGCTTAGAGTAGGGATATTTAGTGACAGCATTTGATGTATTACTGTGGTCTTTAACTACAATGTATGCTGCACTCAAGGAAAAGAGTCTCATGAAAACCAGGCTTCTGCTTTATGCAGAGAGGACTCAAACAGCCCGATTGTTTCTTTCCCGCTTCATAAATGGGATTTTCAATTTAAAGAGATTGCTAAGAATATCAATTTGAATCAACACAAAGATCCATTTTCCATTTGCACAACCTGTGAAGTCTTAATGCGCTTCATCACGCGTTGTGCTCTGATTGTAGAGGAGTGCTTTCAGAGGGAACGGCTCCTCGCGGCTGCTGTGGACCGACCTAAAGGGTTGTGCTGGAGCTCATTGTGCATTTGGTGGCTCGCATATGTGCAAATGTGCTGGAGGTAATGTTGTGCGTAGGAGTTAAACCACAAAATAGCTAAGCTGGTAATTGTCTGTGATGAAGTGGGAGCTGTTTTGTGTCCGTGCCTGGAATTCTCAAAGTAAAAGAAAAGCCTGACAGCTCTTTGTTTGGGCTCGAGCTCGCGGGCCAAAGCAGACGTGGTTGAGAGGACGCCGTCTTGCTGCTCCAGCTCTGGAAGCAGCATCACTTCACATTGTTGTGACCCACAGATGAACAGGTATGGTCCAGCATGCTCCAGTGGACTTCCTGTGGAGGAGCAGGTTTGGGGAGTGGCCCTGAGTGGTTACAGCGCAGGGGTCCCTGCAGGCTCCAGGGTTAGCCTCTGAGGACGCAGGGAAAATGAACGCAGATGCACGATGCTCTCTGTGCCAGAAAATGGCTGCAGTTGCTTCAGCTGCTGTGAAAATCAGACATTATATTCAAATCAATTAATTATGATCTCAGAGTCTGTTGCATATTTAAAGGATGTCAAAGGAGGTCATTGTTGCTGTTTTGCAGCTGAGGTTAAAATATTCCGACTTGCGTTTTGGAATCTGAATAGTTTGGGTTCTGCTCTTCATCTTGGTTTATATAAGACGCTGCAGATGCTGCTTTCAAACGTTTTCTCACAGCATCCGAGGATTTCCAGAATAGCACGCCTTGGATCGGGTCTTTTGCTGCCCCTGGACCCCCCGCTGGGAAGTTGGGCGTCGATGAAGCCTGAGCGTGGTGGCATTAATAATTCAGTTGATGTGACCTCTGCCAAGCCGAGAGCCTCGGGTCTGATGGGTGAGGAAGAGCGATGAAGAGGACCAGGCAGAGGTGTGCAGCCGGCTCCTAACACATTCTCAGGGCCTGTAGGAGGAGCGGGACAGTGAGGAGGACGGGTCGCGGTGTGTGACCTGCTGCGCTCTGGTTCTGAGAGGCCAAACTCTTCAAGCTTCACCTCTGGAAGCAAAGAAACGCGTCGAATCCTCCGACTGATGTTTCTTTCATGAAGCCTGCAGTGTTTCAGTTTACTGATTATGTTCATATGACCCACATAAAACGCACACATCAAAGACGGTTGTTGTTCCTGCAGTGTGTGGTAAACATGGCGAGCGGTGCTGCTGTTGGGCTCGATGTGCAGCCGTTTATTCATCGTCATGTTTCCCGCCGTGATGGAGCGATGCCGCTGCGGCCTGGAGCTTTTCTCTCGTTGTTGTTGCCGTTCATACTCCACCCAATCCTCTGCACCTTCCAAAGGAGGGGTGGGGGTGGGGGGTTAGTTTGTGGCCCAATCATGTGAGATGCTTTTAAATGACAGCCGGTGTCAGCACTTTCAAAAAACCTCTCTGCGTGTACATTTTATCTGGCGGTCAGAGCTGTGCGCTCGCTGCATTGCAAGTGTCGCTCTGTAGACTAAAGCCAGGCTGATGACTGGCTGAGATTAGTAATTAAAAGCAAACTGTTGGCAGAGGGAAGATTCCTGCAATTGTTCCTTTTTCTCTCAGGATCCTCGGAGCCGTGTCCTTGTGTTTACCATATAAATTGTGTACAGAAGTTGTTTTATTCCAGTAGTGACCCTCTGCGGTGTCGTGATTACTTTTCCTTCATTACAATTCAGCCGCGCTATCACTAGCATTTCATTTATTTCCGTAACAATGGCTCCATCATGGATTTGTCTGGAAATTGCCACAGGTCCGTGAAGCTCAATCTGCTTCCCGCAGCATGGAGTCATTTCAATTAGAATTAGATGACAATTTCTTGACGATGTCTTACAAGACTCCCAATTAAGCGAGTGCACATGAAGAGCACGGCCTGCGAAGACCAAACACTGCAGCGTCGGGAGCTGGGAGCTGGAGGGGGCTGTGTGAAGGCAGAGATGCTGATTCAATACTTGCAGCCACACTGGTTCTCCGAGCAGCCTGTTGTTTCCATGTGAGCTGCAGGACAGGTGCTGAACGCCCCGCTGTTTCACATTCCAGTTGTCCTCAACAAGCAATTACATATCTGATCCTGAATCTGGCTGCGCTTGTGACTTTTTCCTACTAATATTGAAAAAACCCCATAAGTCATTCATGCCAGGTCTGAACAGTTGGATTTGTAGACACGCCCTACACAGCCTAATATGCTGCTTATTATCTTATCTCAGGAGTGACACACGCCGCCGCTTTGTTGTTTCATTTAGAGGAAACAGGGTTGGATGTTGACCGCTTTAGTTTGTGCAAAGAAATACGCAGCGTTTTTTAAACTTGTCTTTATTTGTGCTTGTTTTTTTTCCCCCTAAATGCACTCAAACTGTGAAGAGTGAAGCTCTAAGCTGCGTCAGCAAAAATAAAATAAAAAAATCCCCGGTTGCTGGATCAGAGATTCACCTCAGCTCACGGAGAGACGGCACACCTGAAGCAGGATGGAGTTCAGCTCTTGCATCTCACAAAGTTTACTGAGGAAGCAGCAGCCGCTGGGATTCAGATGCCGGTGGAGGCTTTCATCTTTTAGTTTGCTCCTTTTCTTATTGCCTTCTTCATGAGAAAAATAACAGCACATTTCCCATTAAGAATTCTAGCGGAAGCCAATGCAGACGCTGCAGCATGGCAGGAAAGCTGTCTAATCATGGTGATCCTGGTCCTGCACCGCGGGCGGCGTGCAGGCATCTCAGTAAAGACTGAGAACAATGTGGTTCAGACAGCATCCAGGATTTAGAGTCTGGCATCATCCTGGAGACAAACACTTCTCTGTCTCCAGAATGGCTGGTGTCAGGGGGAAACAGGCGGCATCTGATGGAGCACAGCCTCCACTCTCTCTCCCCTTTTCTAAGTGACGAGTGGTAGAAAAAAGGAGGTGGCGGCGGCGGTGGTGGTGGGGTGCTGAAGAGGAACTGGAAAAGGAGAGAGGCAGAGAGGAGCGACAGGGAGGAAAGGCAGAGAGACTCGACAAGATGAATTATGCAAAGCTGTCAGAGGCGGCTATTGTTGGAGGTGCTGGCTGTGTTACAGCGAGCCAGTCCTGATCTCCACAAGCTCCATCAGCCACTCTGCCCGCTCCCCCTGGCTGAGAGCTGTCTGAACTGTGCTTCAGCAAATGGCCAACAACACGATGTGCGTGTGAGGCGAGCAGCGCGGGGGGTGGCAGTGTCCAGGCCGCTCTGTGGCAGGTGAATTGTCTTGAAGGGACTCACCGGCGGCAATGACAAGTGCACTCTTTATTATGGTTATTTACAGAGGTCAGCGGCAGGGAGATCCAAGCTGATATGTGCGGCCGCCTGTGGAAATACAATTACTGAGCAGAGCTTGGTAAATATCTGCTCTTTCAGCAGTCTGCTCAGCAGCGGCCGCTCGGCTTTTGTCAAAGGCTTTGTGGGCTAAAGCCACCGGCTCGCCTTCAGTTGTTTGGAACATGATCTTTTAGAATATTCTTCAGATCATTTTGAGTTTTGAACATGTCCTGAACAGCTTTTACTTCCGCATTCTTACTGCTTTTCATGGGCGGGGCTTTGCTGGCACTTCTGCACCAATCAGAAATCCTCCGTGCTCTAGTTACATGAGTTTGTGTTGGTTAAACCAGAGGAGCGTTGGGGGGGACCTGTTCTCCATCAAGTTTCTGTCTTTGTCCCCGGAGAACGCGGCAGACTGCTCTGGCTGTGTGATAAGAACCAACAGGAGGGTGAATCTGAGAAAAGCTGCCTTTAAATCAACACATTTAGACCAGAAAATAAATGAGAATTGTCCTCCAGGAATCTCGAAACACTAAACCTTAATTTTCTTCCAATTTTCTAATTGGTGAACTAATTGTTTGGGCGTTAATGAACTGACTAATCGATCTGGTGCCGCTGACAAAGTTATCTTTTACTCTAAACAGCCTTGCATCCGAAATCCCTTTTTTTCTGCTGTTGATGAAGAGCATAGTGAGGTTGGGATTTCATTTCTCTTAATTTGTTTCAGATAAGCTTCTATTGCTTCATGTTGCCATGTTTTTGTAACCGAATCTTTATTAAAAAACGAAGACAAATGACTTCCTGAGTAACTCAGCTCACGTGACTTTTTTTTAGACCATTTCCTTTTGCATGGATGTGGATCTGCTTTTTTCAGGAAAACATTCTGGACATTTTCTCCAAAAGCAGGATGTCTGACAGTTTCTCAATGAAAGATTACATGTTGCATCATTGTGTCATATATCATCTGTCATCATTGATGTGACTTTAACTTTGCACTTGTTCTGAGAGGTGTTGTAGTTAAAACATTCTGGTTTCTTGTTTTGAAATCTTCCTCCTGCTGTGGTCGTCTTTCTAAATCCTGGGCTGGAAGCATAAACGTCCGTCATCCGCTTTGATGGATAACACTTTGTGTCAGACACGGAACAGGCACATCTCAGACCCTTAAAAGCTCTCCAGCTTCCTTCAAGAGTCAAACGAGTTGGACACCTTTCTTCCCAGCGCATCATGCAGATGGTTTATGGTCCTTGCTGCAGAGAGGAGCAGGGGCGGAGGACAGAACGGGGCGCTGGGGAGTCGTTGCCATGTGTGCAGAGTGGCGTTGCAGGGATCATGAATGGCCTTTTTTTGCTGCCAGAGGACCGCCGTGTGACACTAATTTAGCAGTGTGGTCCACTCGGCTGAGTGACGCGGGTGACTGACCGTCCAGATTCAGCCGGATGATCAAAGGGGACAGGAAACGTGAAAGTGAGCTGTACAAGCGGTGAGGACACGGACATTTCGGATTCTCACAGTTCATTCCAAACTCAAGGGACACAGCTTCACTTTGTTCTCACTGGAGAGCAAAGCAGGTTTAGTAAAATCTCAGTGTTGAACCGCAGAAACATGATGCTTGCAGAACTACTGCATGTTCTCTGCTGAGCCCCGGCGGCGACCTTTCAGATTTTATGTCGGCGGGCAGGAAGAAGTCTCTGTGCTGTGCAGCGTCTGTGGTGATGGCATCTTCAGGGATGTTCATTCAAAGACGGACTCTGTCACTCACAGGCTTATAGCTGATTAGGAGGCAATTCTAAATCCTCCTATAGTGACTGATGCAGCTTAGTGGTCCGTTTGCTGCTTTTCTGTGATTGTCTATACTAGCTTGTAGAGAGGGGGGTGGGCGTAATCAGGGCTACTTCTGGACATGTGGGCTCGTCTGCGACTTCACCTGCTGCTCTGGGTGGGCGCGTACGCTTCCCAGGTGATGCTATGTGATTGTCTCAGCAGAAAACAAGCGTGCAGGGCCCCGAGCCGAGGGTGTCGGGTTCATGAGGGAGTGTGGCACTGATTAGATCCCGGTCCTTCAGGGAAACAGAATCATTTCTTGCAGCTGTAAGAACCAGGGGGTGGGAGGGGGGTTTAATAGGCCTTGGACAGCTCACAGTTTTCATTATCCCTGGATCTGTGACTGCAGCTCAGAGTAAGGGGGTTTGGGACGGTCTCTGGGGCCCCTGCAGCCTCGCAGCACCACCGCTCTGCTTCCCTGAGAGCTTCGGCGCCTCGTGTGGACTGACGCGGGTTGAGACTCCGCTGCTTCAGCCAAGAGACATGAAATCATGGCATGTATGTAAGTGTGAGGAAAATGGTAATAAACACTCCTGACACACCACAGTTCCCTTCCACACCCCCTCGCCCACACCTTTCAGCACCCTCTGAGAATCCTCTTCCAACAGTCCAAGCCTTTAACAGCTCATGCTGCTGCTGTTAGAGCGCGCACGGCAAATGCTGTTTATGCCTAAGGCCAGGATGCTCATGCATAAAGAAACGCCTCATCTCAGCCAGCCTTTGTGTGGTCAGATGGTCAAAGAGGAACCAGCAAAACACAGAGCGTCGATTTTCTTTACAGAATTAAACACTGGCCCTCAGTGCACAGCCGTCACTGGTCAGACTTTACTGTGTCGGCTTCTTCAGGGCAGTTTGGTTGTCAGAATGAAGCTGACTCCGTTTCAGCTGAAACGCCGGTTCCTGTATGGGTGTGGGGGGGGCATAAACCTGAGAGCAGAAGTGGGCATGAGCAGATCTTCCAGCAGTGCTGTCCTTCGTTCTGGATGGAGCCCCCCTCCCTGCTGTTCTTCCTGGCCACACCTAAGAGGCACACGCGCAAACAGAGACACTTGTACTTCTCACGTCCGGTTTCTGTGTTGGAGCTGGAATTTAGAGAAAGACCATTTTCACCAACACTTTCTGCTAATGTTGCTGCTTGCAGGGTTTTTGGTCAGTCGGGATAAAATGTGCATTTTCTAAGAAACATCCTCCTGCTTGTTCTGTGCAAAGGTTGAGTACCTGGAAAAAGGCTCCATTTACCTCCACTTTCAAGGTAAATGTATCAAATCTATGCACACGGATGTTATATATTTAGCATTTTAAGTAACAGGGTTTAATCATTTATTGCATTGTGTTATTTTTGAATAGTCTCAGACAAGAGCATTAAGACAGTATTTATTGTGGATGTGATGTTTTCTCTGAGGTCTTTGATTTCTTTGTGGTTACTGCTCTGCTTTGTGCTCATGCAAAAGCAGCTCTGGAGTCACGCAGCTGGAAGCGTTAATATAGAAGAAGACGAAGAAGAAACTGAGGATTCATAATTCAGGCACACAAGCCACAATGAAAGTCTGGCCTTTCATGTCCAGAAATCAAGTTTTGTGCCTCAAACAGAAAACAAAATATTAAGACCTAATTCCATAATGAGGGATCAGTAATTAGAAGCATTATTGAATAAACATACATACTAGTTTGATCAAATACATTATTATTTAAAGTCTTTAAACCTCAGCCATTCATACATAAAAAACCATCCACAAATATGTTTGGGTACTTTTATGTCCAGAATGTGAATGCTGGGAAATGTTTACTTTCTGAAAGATTTAGGCAGAAGGCCAAAAGAAAGATCTGAAAGTCTAGATTCTCAGCCCTCGTTGTTCTCCGGGGAGCAGCTTCAGCGGGAGTGGAGCTGCTCGCTCAAAGTCCCTCTCCTAATTTCAGAGAGATATGAGGGTCTCGCTTAAAGGTCCGGTCTCCCAGAAGAACACAGCGGGGAGAGTGAAGAAGGCCTGCAGCATGAGAGTCCAGCAGAGAAGCAGCACAGACCAACACTTTCCTCCAAAGATCAGATACAGTATTTACCACTATGGATTCAGACATGCCAGGAACAACACAAACACATGTCTGTTAAAGGTCTGGAACAAGCAGGGACATTCAGTTAGTGAAAGCAAAAGTTTATATCTGTCTTCTTATTTGTGTTACAGATATATTTTCTGTATGATTGAAATTAAAATTAGTCTTTACTGAAAATGCACATTCAAATCTGAAACGGGGCAAACTCTGAGGTGAGGCAGGGACATGGTGAGTGCTGGTTTCGGCTTATTTTTCTTCCACAGTGCTATCCCCGTTACTGTGAACGCTGACAGATTCCACACTATGCTGACTGATGAAAAAAAGCAGACGATCAGTAGCTCTTCTCAGATGAGAAAAAGGCCGTAGAGCCTGTAGATGTGACATTGGAGCTCCAATAAGCGGGCCTACAAGCTCCCTGCTCCGCACCGTTCTGATGCCTCCACTTTCAAACTAATAGATCCATTAAAGTCTTATTTTTCTCATTCAAGCTGGTATGAGGATCTAAACTTAATGGCTGGACAACTCCAATATGGATCAATTTTGTTGCATCGCTAATGTTAACAATTAGTCAATGAATTAATTTCTATTCCTATGATTCAACCAGATCAATCTGTCAGAGGTAACTTGTATATAATTGTTTCAAAATGCAATAAAACAATCATGTCAGTCTTTGAAAATATCATTTGGATTAAGACATGGTGGATTTATTTTACTATAACGTAAAAATGTTCCATCACAGCGGACGACACACACGAGGCGCAGCAAAAACTGATCAACCATCATTAAAGACCAATGTGTGGATTTAGCAAAGATGTGACCATACAGTGAGGTCAAATGTTCTAATAATGTTCCCTTTGGAATATTTTGATGTAGAAAATCAATGATGGGCTGAACTTTATCAAACTACAATGTGAATGGATGTGAATTGTAAATGTGACTCCAGAGGAGTCAGTCTCCATGAAGCCAAACCAAAGCAAAGCATTCATTGTGATGCAAACTGCAAATGTTTATTTAGAAATAAAGTCTCAGTAAGGAGTTATTTAAGGAGGACTGCTTAGGATGAGGGGAATTTCCTGATCAGGGGAGGGGACTTTTGTGCTTGTGAGAAAAGACTAGCATCACCGCAGCCTCCGGTTCTCCTCTCTCACAGGTGGGGTGGACAGAGGGATGAACGGAGCAAGGACGTGACCAGCAGCGGATCAGAAGTGACGAGGAGGGAGCAGATTGTGGACGAGGCGGAAGGAGGAAGCTGAAAAGACAGAAGTAATCCAGTCGCCAGTGTTTGGGGGAGCGCAGGCGGTGAAGGGAGGGGTCAAGCCCAGCATGCCAGCAGCATGGAAAGGGTGAGGGAGCAGCGGCCTTTCTGCTCGCTGTCCAAGAGCCAGAGAGATCGGGACAGAGACTGTGGCAGAGACAAGGACAGGGAGCGCCGCTACACCGCCTCCTCAACTGACCGGGACGAGGGGGCCTGCCGCGTGCCCACCCAGAAGTCATACAGCTCCAGTGAGACCCTGCAGGCCTTCGACCATGACCCTTCACGGATGCTGTTTGGAGGCAGGGTCAAGGAGATGGCTCACATGGAGAGCGCCGACTACGCCAGAGCAGGTCAGTCTTCCTGCCGGGAAAGAACCCAATCTGCAAATGTGAAGCTGCCTGCATCATCAGTCAGCTGGTGCTGCCATGGGGACAGAGCTGTCTTCACTTATGGGATGCATGATGTCTGTGTTTATACACAATAGTGGCAGGAGGTAAATATCATCTGACTGAATGCATCTGCAACAAACTCCAGCAGCTCTGCACTTTTAAGCTTTTTAAAAAGCTTGATGATGAAAGTTTGAAGTGTTGGACGTGACGCAGACGATTAGGAAAAATCTGCTTCACTTCATCCAAAAGTTAAACTCTACAGGTTTGAAAACGTCTCCATATTCAATATCTGCAAAAGTCTAATGTCTTGCTGTCCTCTTACTATTGAAATGTCAGGATAATTGAAAATAAATGAAATGTCATGTTTCAGACTTCTGAAACAGCTGAAGCAACATGATTATAGATGCGCTTCACCTTACAAGACAAAAGAAAAACAACTGCAGTCTGTCAGTGAGCAGTCGACAGTGAGATCAACTCACAATTATTCTAAACTTCAGGAAAATCTGCTTCCCTGATCATCTGAAAGTCCTGAGCGTGCTGAGCTGAAGTCAGGAGAAATCAGAATCAGCCTCCTCCTATTGCCTGCTGGATCCCATTGCTGTAATTAAACAGTTTGAGGCTTTTTTATGCCACTTTGAGCTCATGAGATTGCAATCAGAAAATCTGTCCACTGCTCACGTGGACTTTCTTCATGCTAATTGAGAATGAAAGAGTCCTGATGACGTTTTTAACAGACTTTCCTCAGTAACAGCTGCCTCCTCACCACTGAACAAAATGCCAAGTTTAAAGTCAGGGAGCAAAAAAGGGGCTTTTTCTGCTCATTGTGTTACACAGTTCTGTGTTTGTGAATAAAACACAATCGTTTTAATGCTGAACCACAAATTTAAACAACAGTTTTTACTGATTCATTCCTATTTTTACATTATTTATTGTTTCAGTCAGTGAAATAAATGCCATTATCATTGACCTCTGTAAAGAAAGTGAAACCTAAAGTTGATTGAAATCTCATTTTTTGTGGATTTTGTTGTGAGCATTCCTCCTGTCTGTGGGGAACCTGGATGTTAGTGTTGGGTGAAGGTCGCTGCATGTTGCTGAGAGCAGGCAGTGACCCCCCCACGACCTGCTGGTGTGTCTTCTGCTGCCCGTTAACGGCGTTGCTGCTCTAAACTTTACTGCTCTCTGTCGTTCGCAGGACAGACGTTTTCACTGAGACAGCTCGGGATTTGTGATCCGCCGCCTCGCAGAGGCTTGGCTCTGGGCCCTGAGGCCGGCCTGTCCCACCCCCTCAGCAGCTACTCAAGGGGACCCGCCGCCACAGAAAACCATGAACCTGTATCACCGGAATGTACCATAACTCTTTGGGGAACAGGGGCAAAATCTGGGCAGAATTCCTGCCTCTCCAGTCGCTCCAACTCGGCTCTCACGCTCACTGACACGGAAATGGACAATAAATCGGACACAGAGATGGGTGAGTGCGGGACATTTTCATTTCCTTTATTTTAATACGCTCATTTGTTTGCAGCTCATGTTTTCGGGGGTGGGGGGGGTCAGTATGTAGATGAAGCAGTGGTGGGCTGGATTAGGGCTGGTTGCTGGAGACAAGGCCCTGATTGGTGGAAGGAAGTGGCGGCGCGATTGGTGGGGCTGCTATCTGGAACGGCATTCACAGCTGCCTTTGTTTGGATCAAAGGCTCGATTCCTTGCAGCATTCAGGGAAGAATGTGCCTTTCAGATTGAGTGCTTGCGAGTCACCTGGTCCTTCTCCACAGGAAGCCGTGGAGTTTGATAAAGTTTCCCCATGGGCTATCGTATAATCAAAGATAGCTTTGTGTGCCTGAGTCTGAGATTTTGCTCTGAAAGTCTGCAGCGGTTGGCTGGGCATGCATAATGGCTGATTAAATGGGCACAGTGGTTTGAAGTGCAAATTCGATCATGCTGGAAACCTGAGGAGGAGGATTGAGCTACTCTGTTTGAAGGGCGCAGATCTTCAGCTCGTCCAGCAGAGGCTACAGGATCACCTTCTGTGTTTTTCATGGGTTCAGCCTGGTGTTTTCATGCTGGCCTCTTCACACTGCTTCCTGAAACTCGCAGCCTAGCTGGCAAACACCGTTTGGATTTCCAGGCTGGACTTTTCAGAAGTTGGAGCTGTGAAAGGCTCCTGACATCTGTCCTCATTATAGTCGGGGCCATCAACATTAAAACACAGGCATTGTAAAGCTCTAATTATTTTAAGAAATCGATGGTGTCAAAGAGTGGCAGGCAGTTCAAATAATTAGGGTTGATTACACTTTCCTGGCAAGAACATTAGAGAGAGGGCTAAAAAGGAAAGTGTCTGGTGTGCTCATGCTATCAATTTTTATCCTGAAAACATTGGCTTCAGCCTGACATTTGAGACAAGTCATTTTCTTAATGGCAGCATTCATCATTGTGGATTTGTCTCTGGGGGGATCTGAGAAAGCCGTGTACCTTTTCAAAATGCCATCAGAAATCAGATCCAGCAGTTAGTTCATGCATGTGGCCTTTGGCCTGCATGCGTGGAGTCATTACAGCAGCGCGCTAAGCAGAGAGGAGTCTGGAAACACACGCTCCACTTCACTTCACATGTGCTGGAGCTCCTGCCAGGGGAGACGCCACGGCACCGGGACCAGCTCTGCTGGAGCACGCAGAACAGCCCCCCCCCATGACCCAGCTGCTCACAGCAGCGACTCGACCTTCCCGAGTCTGCCGGAGTTTTCTTCCCGTTAGAGGCAGTTTTCCTCTCTGCAGTCACCCCACTTCATGCTCTTTGCCTTTTGATCTCTTCGATGAAGGACACATTCCTGCTGCACTGCATTGTGCAGGACAGGCTTTGCAAACAGGATTTGGGTTGTTGCAGCTTCAGATTCCCTGTCCCTCCTTAAGTCTGTTTAATACAATGGTAGGTGTTTTCAATAGGTTTGTGTCTGGCTGCTAAAATAGTGAATCGATCTGAATCGGATTCACAAGGTCACCAGTTCATTCGATTTATACTTTGGTTTGATGCTTTTTTTAATTTCAATTTTTTTGAATGAAAAACTTTTGGAAAAAAGTGAAAATAAAAATCTTAAATAATAAAAAACAAACTTAATCCCTTAAAGCCCATTGATGTAAATATGTATCAAACAACTTCGGCTCCAACATTACCTTCATGTAGCTTCTACATGCAAAAGCAGAAGTGATTATTTTTTTCAAATTTTGAAAAAAATTCAGATGTCAAGAGTTTAGAGTGGATTTTTGCAGACAGAAAATTAATAATATAAATCCTGTATTAAAAAAACCTCAATTCCTAGGTTTTAAAAATGATTTTGATTTCTTAAAAAAATATTTTAAATTATTGTTTTTAGCTAAATCCCAATTTCTATTTTTTTCCAGTCAATAAAAACTTAACAATTATTACAACATGCTATAGCTTAGTATAGTATTAGTAGTTAAGCTCATCATTTTGCACACTTTTAAAAATCAGCCCAATGAATAATAATTGTGCAAAATAGTCAGAACATAACATTGTTTTTTTTTTCCCACATTTTTTTTTCTGTCTGGTGGTTTTCTGGTACAATTCTCTCAGAGGCTGTTTATAAAAAGAACCATTCGGTACCACTGTTGTATATGAACAAAATACAGCATTAGAAATGTTTCTATAGGATATGTAGGTCATTTATGAACTGAAACGCAGTTAAAATCATTTTGTGGAACTGTCGTTCACTTTCATTTTTATTTCTGTGGGTTTGATGTTTTTCTTGAGACGACCTCAGCAGGCTGAAGCTTTTGAAAGAAACAAGTTGAATAAGTTCTCTGCTGGGCTTTGATCTGGCTGATCTGCACCACTGTGACCGTCACATTCACACGCTCAGGACAGCCTCCGCAGATCCAGTGTGAAGCGGCTCTGGAAGGTGCGGCTTCGATCTGCGTTCTAACACGTTCCTCTGAAGCTGCACCTCACACTCAACCCTTTCACTGCATTTTCATGCTGCACAAATCAAATAATCTGCCTTACCAACTCCTATTGAGTGGAGTTCATCTGTTCCATTAACTGCACATATGATTTAATCTATAATTCACTGCTCTAACCCCCTTTGGTCAAACTATTTTTAGATAAAATCGTTTTTATCATCTGGATTCTGAGCCAGAACTAAGACAAACCTTCCCTCCGTCCCACCTCTATACATCTTTCTCTCTTCTTTTTCTTTTGTCAGGAAGCATTGCACTTTTGACTTTCACTATTTAATGAAGCAGCTCAGAGAAATGACCCATCCAGAGGTTTCTATCAGCTCAATATGCATGCGGAAGCTCCGACAAGGGGCCGTTCAGCCCCACTTATTCATAAATGAACTCAATATTTCATTCTAATTTGCTCTGTTCTGCAGAGTGTTTGACACAGACTAGTCCCAGAGCCTGAGCACACCGAACACGGCAGCTGCACATGTTCACCTGCGCCGGAGAGGGCTCTGCCCCCTTCAGCATGCACTCAGAGTGGCCATGAGCGGTCATCTGGGCCGTGTGCAGCCACTAAATGACCCACACAGGACTGTGGAGCTGGTTGGAGATCTCTGGAACATGGACTGATCCGTGTTTTTCAGAGAAGAGTCAAGAAAGACCTCCCCCTCCTGTTAAGCCCACGTCAGACACAAAAACACTCAAAATAGATGAGAAGAATGCATACATGCATAGAAATGGTGCTGTCATTTGAATTGATTTGACATGTTCTTTATTGTTGGAAGCAGAGTAAACGATTAGCTGTCTGGGTTCTGTTCCGGGTCTGCATCTGGAGCCGCTCAGCTTCAGCTGTGTTATCTAGGTCATGGCGGCGGCGGAGTCATGTGGGGACGCACCGTTCTGTTTCTCCGCGAATTCTGCTCCCGGTTTAGGATGAAGGTAGAGCTCACAACAGACCTGATGCGCTGACTTCTGTCAGGGTTTTCATTTGTATCTAAGCAGCGTTTTGACATGTTTCCCAAAAATAAAACGATCATTTTAATGAACCAGTTTCTAGTGTTGGTTTTAGACGTCTGCGTACATCCAGACTGAAAGAATCTGAAATTATTCACAAATGTTTATAACAAAAATATACAAAGATTATATTTATATACTTAGAAATATGTATATTTATGTATATTTATTTATTTATACACTAACATATATATATATATGAATATGTAAATATCTTTGTTTTTTAAATATTTTTTTAAATGTGCCGTAAACATTTAGGTGCTTTTTCAATGTTAAAACTGGAAGCAAAAAATACAAAACATCCATTTCACAGCTGCAGTTTTATTTACGATCTAAATGAATTTAATTTAATTTGTCTCATTTTCTATTTAAATCAATCAGAATGGTAACTTTTAGTTCTCCATGATGGATGGAAGCGGCTTAATTCACTGAAAGGTTTTTTTGGCTTTCAATGTCAAAACTCTTCCTTTATATGATTTTGATTCACAAGATCATAATTTTAATCCTTTTCCAATGAAAGTAAATTCTGATCACATTTTTTTTCAAAATGTCTTTAAATAACAATTTTTAAACTCTTTAGGAGTTTAAATTTATTTACGTTAATAAATATATAAATAAAATGAAAATTAACAGAAAACTTTATTGGGTGAAAAAAAACAAAAATAGATTTAAAGCCAAAAAGATTCATATGTTTGATTAATTAATATTTATTTCATAAATAAAAATTGATTCCATGAAAAGTGGTCATTATTATTATTTTTATATTTGCCAAAACTTTTTAAAAATATTTTTTTATATTTAAACCTTAAATTTCAAATTTCAAAAGTGAATTTCCTGAATTAAAATAACTTTTTGACAGAAATGTTTTTAGGACGATTTCTTATTTGATCAGATAAATGTATTTCATCCGTTTACCACAGACTGTGTGTGTGTGTTTGTTTGTGTTTGTGTGTGGTTTGTGATGGCGGCTCGTAAGCCCATTGAAAGGGGACTGTGGACCTAAAGGTCTTCCTTGTCACCTGCATGCCTCAACCGGGGGGGGTCTCAGTACATGGTGGTTGACTTAAGCGCTGCATCACCGCCATTCCTCACTGATCCACCGCTGCAAACAGGACATTGCCGTGTGAACACATTTCTTTTGTTGCTTTAAACACAGCAGGTTCCTGTTATGGATCCAGTCGTGCCAGTTAAAGCGTGGAAGCGTTGCTCCGCCTCTTCACAAAAACAATGGATTAAAGGGCCAGTGATGCTCCTGCACTGCGTCCTCACGAGTCCAACAACCTCTTCATCAGCTGACAGAGCCACCTGATAGAAAATCCTGCAGAAATATTCTACACAAAATGTTGCCAACATGACTGATACATTTCCTACTGCTGCAACACAAATGCATAAAATCACTTTATGAAGATTGGATGTGTGATTGGATCAGGTTGTAATCACAGCTGTTGGCTGTTCAAACTTTACAGAAAATAAAATAAGCAATAAAATATATAAATAAAGCATGGATAAGAATATTAAAATATTTTTTCAATGAATAAAAATATTAATAAAATAAATAAGATAGTAATAAAATATTACAATAAATAAATATTAAAAACAGCTAACAGGATTGTTGTTTTACTGCAGATAAATATAAAAGGCTCCATAATTTAAGGCCTGAAGGAGTTTAATGCCTCAGGATGATTCTAAACCTCTTTCATTCATGGACCTCTTTAATGAAAATACGTTTGATATTTCATAGGATTTTTCTTTTAATTCCAATTTTTTTGTTTAGTTAAAAATACAGCAGAAATATTTTATTGTCTACATTTATTTGTTTGATGCTTTTTTTCTGTAATACCACAACAAAGAAAAGCTTCATACAAAGGACATTTTTAACCAAAGTGATAAAAAATAACGACAAAACCACGCATAGTTTTTAACATGGGTCATTTTGACCCACTTATAGAGGACTTTGGGGTCACTTGTGCGTTTTTAGGTTCATTTACTTTTCAATTAAAAGCGTCTGGACAACATTCAGACAGATTTTCTGTTCTGCTTTAAGTGATAATCACTAACAAAGAGAGTCGATAATAACTCCGATAATAACTGACATAATTGGCCGTGAGACCAAGCAGGTTTTTACCTCGTTTCCTTTTTTGATTTGAGGAACGTGGTTTGTAACATCAGCCATCAGTGACACGATGAGGAATTTCACTCTGGATCCATGGAAGCTGCGGAAATGATCAAACAAATTCCAAACTCACTGAGGGGAATGTTTTACAGAGAATGTCAGTGATGAACGGATGAAAAAGAAAGCTGGTGTGAGCCACACGGAGACGTTAAAACAAACTGAGATGCTGCAATATATGCTTTCTTTATTTGGCCTTGATAGAAAGGATTGGGAATAGTTTCTAGAAAAATCTTTACTTTACAGACATGAACTCGGTTTTTGTAAATGTACATGCAGTCTTTGAGCAGCCGCTCGGCATGTAAAGTACATGAACAGGAATCAGGCCAGAGCCCTGTGGGCAGAGAGCTGTACAGTTCAGGAAGGTGCTGTGGAGCACACCACCCTGACAGGAAGAGTGAGCTGTAGAGCTGCTGCCGCCACGGATAGCCTGAGACGTTTACTGTGCTGCCACATGCGTCCTTTCACAATAGGAGGTGCAGCAGCATTTTGGATCGTCTTTTGAGGCTTGATGTTCATTCCTTTTTAATGGTCATTGTAGAAAAAGTTGGGTCTCATAACCTTAAGGTGGGGTTAGGACTTCCTGATGTTCCAAAGAGCCTCATCAGCACAATCCCACTGACTTCTGAAGCTGATGTTTGGCTTTAGCTTCAAACTGCCGTGGAGACACTATTGCGGCTGTGCTTCAGTGTGGACCACAGCTTCTGTTCTCGGCGTGCTCATGACCTTGTATGATTCACTATCTGTGTGTGATGACCTGAGCTACATGAAGAGCAGGAAGCAGTTATTTCATCTTGTCTTCACGCTCTTTCGCTTTACTGTAACTCCTCGTGTTGCAGGTGTTTGCATGGACACACATAGCAAAGTCACGGTGCATTAAGACGACAAATTTGGAACCAACTGCATCCAGTAACAGGAGTGACCTCTGGTAGGAACTCCGTTCTCATTGCTGTATATTCACAATACTGGATGTTGTTTCACAAAGACTATCATCCTACATACCAAGCTCCTAAACGCTTTGAGAATCCTTGAAGTTATGTCCGTTTTTAAGCCTTCTCAGGTTAAAGAAAGCCCGGGTTGTATCTAGAAATGCATTTGTTTCCTGCTCTGAATTTAGCGGAAGCTGTTCTGTGCAGTTTTAGAATTCTGAACGGTAAGAAAAACTGATTGATGTGGCGCTGAAAATGAACTTCTACTTTTCTACTTCTTTATTCGTTTCTCATGTGTGTTTTGCTGGAATATGTTTTTGCAAGGACTTCCTCGGGTTTTAGACAAGGACGGAATCTTTCATTCTGGCTCCTGTGTTTACCTAAAAATGTTCAACTACAAAATAAACTCTTTTTGTTTGTGTTAGTGCACTGACCTTTGCTTGATTAGCAATGAACAGTTACTTAAAAAAATGGAGTAGGTTGGTGATTGTTGGGTTCTTTGGTTTCACAGCTCTGCTCTTAAAGTGAATCTCAGAGTGTAAAGGACATCTGTCTGCATTTGAAGCTTTTTCATTCAAGATTTTTTCTGTCAGGTCAAAGTGCAGCATCTGACTGAACATCAACACAACCACGGAGACGGATTTCTTTCTCCACACAAATGTTGACTGCTTCCAAATCAATATCCCAGCCTTCATAAAACATGAATGACTGCATGTAGCAGAAACAGAGAGGGCCCTGTTGAACTGCGGCTCCCAGCAGAGGAGGAGCCCACACGCTCCTGGAGACGCTCTCCTCAGCTTCACAAAGCATTTCACTCTTATTGTTCAGAGAGAGCAGAGGAGGGGACGGGGCCTTGCTCCGTGACGCCCGTCATCCTCACTTTAACATCAGTCCTGGGCTGTGGCCTTCCAGTCAAAGGAAAACGCGCCTCGCATTGACCTTCGATGGAGGCAGGTTGCTGAGGAGGTAGCAGTGCTTCTTCCCCTCTGCCGCCACGTCCTCCCGCCCCCTGTCGCAGGCCCACCGGCTGCTCACGCACGTTCTGTACGCTGATTCCTGACGCCAACAGCGCCTGTTAAAGGTTAATCAAATCAGGAGAGCAGTGGTAGTATGATGGAGCTCAGCAGAGGCTTTAACAGGGAGCATGAAAGCAGAGCAGGCATCCTCAAACACACACACATATCTAAACATCTTACTTTGATTTTCACACTTCGTCTCTTCAAAATTAAAAGAAGACGTGCTCACAGTCAGACGGGGCGTCACGCTGACGGAGGTGACACGCCATCTGTCAAACTCCTGCCTCACATCCGCTCTGTGTATTGTGACAGTGCAATCTGCCTATTGATCGCAGCACCAGAATCCTTCCTCGCCGCTTTAATAATTCAATATTGCACAAGATGAACACTGAGAGAAAAAAACCATCAGAGAGCGCCCTCCGCTGCGGCCGAAGAGGCCGGCCATCTGCGGCGGGTCGGGGAAATTGGCAGAGAAAGGAGTTTGATGATCATTGATGGGAGAAGGTGCGTGTGAGCTTCATCCCGCGTCTCCTCGTGAGGGGAGGCGCTGTTTTCATTGCCATCATTTACTGTCATCACTCGTCTGCCAGCTGGAGCTGTCAGTGCTTAAGTGTTCACACTGTAAGTGCTCAGGGTGACAGGAGATGGAGGATTCAGAGACAAATGTCGGAGCAGGTGTTGTGCTTATCAGTCACAGGACGGCTGCGACTGGAGCCGTTTGGGTGTCTTGAGGGGTCGCCGGCCTCTTCCTTTGCAGAACAAATGTCAGCCGCACGTGCACGTCTGTCAGGACAAACAGCCATCAGGTCAATAATGGCGGCTCCATGTCAACAGCGTGATGTACTGCGGACGTGAGATGTCAGTCATGTTTTTGAAGGAACGTGAGTGACACGTGACTGGGTACCCCCCCCCCCCCCCCCCCCCCCCCCCCCACACACACACACAGAGGAGGATCTGATTAGACTGGAGTGTCTGTGATGATGAAGAGCTGACTCTTGAATCCAGGGTCCTTTTTTCTGTGGAAAGCTTGACTTTTGGAGCCACTTTCATGGAAAGAAGCATTTGGAAAACGTCTCACTAATTATTGGATTTCTTGTGTTTGCTGCAGCCCATTCTTTGGATGTAAAGATAAATGAGGCTATGTGATGGGGGGGCACGTCTGTGGGTTTGTAATATTGATGCTGCAGGTCACTCATCCTTTGAATCATGTTTGTGTAACGATGCTGGTTTGCAGCAGCACAGAGACAGGCCAGAGAAAGCTATGAAACTTCCTGGATCTCATCTAGAAAAGCAAAGCCTTTAATATAAGGGGTTGGAATTTGTTCAGGACTTTTTGTCTTCAAAAGGAATAAATTGAAGTAATTTCCCTTTTTTTTTTTCAATTGCTGCTCAATATTACTTCAATAAAAGCTTTCCTCCAGAGTGTTTGTGAGTGAAACGGACTGGCAGGCGTCCAGTCTTTTAGTTTATCTTCCTTCTCGGTGTGACAGATGCCAAAGATTCGCTTGACCCTTAAGAAATGTCAGCGCACCGTTGCCTGGCGGCTGTGTCATAGCGTCCGGCCACATCTGCCAGGCGGCAGTGTAGGGGTGAAACCAGCATGCGTTCAGGATTGTGCAGGGCGCGTTATTACAAACAGGAATCACTCTGCTCCTGTCGGAGACGACTGTTTACGGTCCTCAGGAGAAAATCACTCATTTCATTTCATCACACAAGTTAATGGAGTGATCAGATTACCTCACAGCATGGAAATGGAAGCAACAGGATTTTTATGCCCAATGAATATTAATATGTGAAAGACGAATTAACATTGGTTTTGTTAATATCTGCGGTGGAATGATTCCTTTGCGTCTGTGGGATGCAGAAGGTCTCATAAGACGGCGTGCACATGCCAATGATTGCTTGTAATGAGAATAATTAGAAAGTCATTTTGTGCAGGCTTGGAAACAGAAAGAAGAAAGCGGACAACCTTGAAAAGACGGGCCGTCACTGAGGGCTGGTCAGGATGTACTCCGTTATCTGGATCTGATTTTGTTTCATGTGAGCTGAAATAGATTTTCCGTCGTGTCCTGGATCCACAGCGCCTCTTCAGATGTCGTCTGCAGACCTGACCTGCCTATCAGATTGATTTAGTTCCACATCTCCTTTTGCTGTCGTGTCTGGGGAGTGCACTTTACCTCTCTGCTGCTGAACGATAACGGCGATGAAAAAAAAAACAATCTTAGTTTCCTTTTTTGTTTCCAATTAAATAATGTTTCTATCAAGGAGCAGGAAACAGCACAGAAACCAGAGTGAAAGACTCCATTCAGTTCCAGAAGTTGAGTTAAGTGACCGAGTATAATGATGTAAATATGTGCAAACATGCTTTGTGTTAATTGTGTCAGGCTGCTCTAATTTCCTTTTTGACAAGTGGAATAAAAGACACATCTTTGCTGCAGATTATTATACTGCATCTTTTCATCTGAGCTGGAAATGAGTTTTAGTCTTTTATACACACGGATAAATGTTTCATTAAAGGCTTCAGCTTCACTCAGGATTTCAAGGAGTTTACGTCATGAAAGCATTTCATCTTCCACAAATGCAACAAATGAACATATCTTCATCCGTTTCCTGCTGACACCTCAAACAGTTTGGTCAAATATGTCTGCTCTAATCAAATGTTGTTAGTCTGCGTGCAGTTCCCCAAAGACGGAGGCATTTTTGATGGAATGCTCCTTTCCTGCATGTTCTCCAGCTGCTGGAAGATCTTCCTCAACCATCGTTTTCCAGACTGAAAAATGAAAACTAAAAAGCTGAGGGAGCTTCGTCAGAGCTGTCCTCCCAGATGTTCCCTGGACTTTAGAGTCTCAAATTTTAAAATCTCTATATACAGTTTCAAGGATCACATCTTTACCAAAACCATTCCAGCTTTACTGTAGATAAGAAATAAACCTGCAGATACCAGAAAACAAAAATACACAATGAAAAAAATTCAAAACAAACATCGATAGTTAGTTTTTGTGTGAAGCAGAAATTGACCTGAAAATCATTTCATAAGTAAACAACAATCTTCTGAAAAAAACGCAACTTTTAACAAGACAGACAAATGAAAAGATACTGAAGTTTGTTCAAGTGATGCGGCAGAATTCACCCAACAAACAGAATAAAAATACAAACGGATAATCAAAGGAAAAAATATCAAATCAAAATCAAACTTTTTGGGTGTTCACAGAAAGGGAAAGCTTGAAAACCTCGTTCAGACGACACGGCTCTTTAACTAACATGTGACGTGTTTATTCATGATTACTGGAGACTTAGATATTAATCTGCTGCTCCAGTGCACAAATAAAAATTTTTTAAAACTTTTTCATACTCATAATATTTCATATGCAGTTTTTAAAAAATATTTTTACATTGATTCTTTTTTCTAAGCAATATAAAGGAATAAAACAAACTTTAACATAAAATAAAACATTAAACATACATGAAATATCTGAATAGAAAAAGTAATTTTTTTTTTTTTGTATTCTAGATTTTTTTCATGTTGTCACTTTTATTACTGAACATTTTGTGACTCGCATGAAGTGGAATTTTGTATGAATATGAATTTTTCTTAATTGTTTTTAATCAAAGCAAATCCCAACTTGTAAAAAAGGATCAACACAAACGATAAAAGGCATGTTTTGTGTTAAACAACATTTTCCAGATGAAACCTGAGTCTGATTTGTGTTGAAGTCCTCAAACAGCAGCTCGTGTTTTTTATCTCCTCATTTCTCTGATCACTTCGGCTGCTTCTGGTTGCGTTTTTGCAGAAGTAATCTTGAAGATCCACGCCTCATCCAGAAAGTGGAACAGGAGCTCAGAAGCATAAGTAGGTTGCTAATGATGGCAGAGGAGAGCTTTTGAGTCATAGCCACTTGTGTGGCACTCGCAGCTTTCATGACTCATCTCGCCGAGCTTGCCGCAGATCTGCCCGAAAATAATCTCCCTGATATTCAAGCAAAGTTTGGCAGGTCTGCTTTTTGCAGGAGCAGCATCAGATCAGCCTGAAGTCTGAATGTCTGCAGTTTTTAAGTGTGTCATTCACGCTTAAAATAGCTCAGAGGAAGAGCGGAGAACGGATCAGTATTCCTGCAGCGGGACAGTCGGAGTGAGCTGCTAGAGGACGTCCTAATGCACACATGGAAAGACTTCAGTGAGGGGTTGGAGAGAAAGCTCCCACATACTGTTTCCTTAAGGAGAAAGGTCAGTATCCAGAGGAGGAAATGGTGAGCTATTGTTATGATTGATCACACGACAAGGTCCAGGGAGGGCGCAGTGTCACTTTCATTGTCAAGCTCATTATACTACAGAGGGACCAGTCTCCCATGTCCTTTATCCTTAGCTGTACGGGAAGAAACCCTTCCATGGAGCCTTCAGGAGGAGACGCTCTGAGAGCAAACCTGCAGAATATACACATTTTCACTTGAAAACCAGCGAGGAAATCAGCAGAAATGAAATCATATATATTTCAGCAAGGGGGTGGCAGATTTCACTTGCAGCATTAGCAATAGTAACAGTCAACTTACAGAAGTGACAATGTGGAGAAGTGCCAAATCAATTAGGACAGAGCAAAACTGAAGCGTTGTAGCCAAAGGCTGTGCTGCAAGACGTTTGGAAGGATATTCAGCTGCTGATTAAAAATGAATGGTATTACTATACATAAATCTTTGGCTGAGTGCCCTGAGCAGAGCATCCCGAAACTGTGGTCACTTTAGAGGGGGGGGGGCATCAAATATCCAAGATATGAAGGCGTGCTCAAGTAACAGACTGCTCAGGTCAATTCATCTAATCACCAATGCAAACCTAAGCACTTTGCAGATATGGATTTGAGGCCAGCGATTGATACGTGTAAACCGATTCATGCTCTGACAAAGAAAACATGTTATCCTGTAAGAGCAGCTCCTTCCTTCACCTGTTCTGCTCAGTCTTTTCCTCAGTTCCTCGGCTCACAGAGTTCACTGCTGTTATTAACATTAGATTAGGAAATATCATAATAACTGTTATGTGTCCATGTTATTATTAATACCAGATATCTTCCAATTGTGACTCATTTGCTATTGGCGGCGGTTTCCATCAGCTGCCGGGTCTAAAAGGTGTTTGTTGTTGTTAGAAACCGTCTCTAATAGCGGCCGGGCTCCGCCCATCCTCTCGTCTGTGTGTTGTAAGCCAGTGTAGTGATGGCCAAGGAACGCTTATTCCATTTAGCGTTTAAGCTTCATGCAGTGGCATGCACCAAAGAATATTCTGGTGAGGAATCTGCACCATATTTTTGGGAGGGAGGGGTTCCTAAATGTATTCAAGAATGGCGCAAACAGCAATGGCGGTGATATGGAGAAGACGCTGCTTGGAAAGGCAACCGATGCCCTGGCGGAGATGCACAGAAAGTGAGTGACAAATAAGAAGAACTGGTTTGAACATGGAGAATTACTGGGAAGCAAAGACAGAAAGATGGGCGTGTCCCCAGGAAAATATGGCATGAAAGCGAAGAGGATTTTTGATGTGGAAATTAATGACGTTTCACAAAGAAATGCTAATCAGAACAGAAGACAATGTTCTCATCATTTCAGTAAATCCTCAAATATTCATCTGATGATGGTGTCTGCATTCTGTGATAAAATATCACCTCAAAATGAGCTGATTAGCCGTCACCATTCTGTCTGTGATGAAAACATTTCTAAGAAACGCCGGCCAACTGTCAAATTTCAAAATAAATGCCGGGGCTTATATTAGAAGATTTACAGTACAGTATTTTATGCCCTATAAGGTTCACTTAAAGGGTAACGCAACAGGACTGTGGAGGCTGACTCCACTCTCAGCCCAGATTTGAAAAAGGCAAAAAAAAATAAAAATAAGAAAAGGGAGTGGGACTAGGGTGAGGGAGGTATGGTTTGGATCTGTGATTGACAGTGACAGTGAGGTCAGCTTGAGGTAACTAGTGGATCGTTTGAACATAAGAAAAATAATAATAATGTTCAGGAGGCCCTCCATCCCGCCTCCCCATCCCGCAGTGGCTTCCGCCTCGCCAGCCGCCCAGGGCCCGGTTTAGTGAGCAAGTGAGCTCTGCCGCGCTCGTTGTCATGGGGCGAACTCCACCGCTCTCTGGGTTGTGGGGCGAGCTCAGCCGCTTTTGGCGTCGTGAACCAAGCGTTCAAAGATGGGCGGATCTGCAAAACTGCTGCAATGACCTGGGACTTACACCGGTTCACCAATCGCAAAATTCAACTGTGTTACCAGGTCTCAACCTCTAGGGGACAGCACACAGATCATTTTCCACTGTAATGTCAAGAATTCATTTATTTTAAATGGTCAAAAATTTGGCAAGGACCAACAGTCAGCACTTTTAAAGACTCATTTTTACAGTAAAGAGCCGAAGCAAGTTGATATAGTTTTCAGTTAGCCTTTAAAAACCTTGACAGTGTCAATACCAGAATGTTCAGTGTGCGTTGTGTTCCAGGTTCTCTTTTAATGACTGACCTCTGGCCAGTCCAGAAAAAAATGAAGCACATTAGCAGTTACATCCACGGTTAGGAGTCTGATGCTGATTGATCACATCTTTCTGAAGATGAAGAGAAAGAAAAATTCCAGATCTGCTAACGGAGCCTGGCGCTCAGTGCTGTAGAACACGCATGCGCAGTGACGTATGAATCAGAGGATTTTTGACTGGCCGTTCTGCATGTCAATTAAGTTCACATTACAGATGATGATTGGCTATTTTAAAAATATGAATATTTTAAAATATTTTTGTTTTATTTATTTTTGATGATCTCCACACACCTCTTTCATACTGGGAACACTTGCTTTAACGTATTTGATCTCCCTCAGCACAAACATTAAAACCAAATCACATGTGAAGCAGAGCAAATGAAAATTTGAAATATGACCATAAAAGCCTAAAAACATGCAAGAGAGAAAAAAACCATAATGACTAATTATAGAGTGCATAATCTAGGGGAATTAAGTGTCTGAAAGCTGACTTTAGCCCTCCTTGTTTGGGATTATGGATGGTGCCTAAAGGCTTTCAGCAGAGGTGAAGGCGTCTCTGCTCAGAGTAGAGGTCAAACAGATAAATTGGCCGGGCTGGCTTTTAGAAGCTCTGGGGTCAAAGCCCATTTATCTTATTAGAGCGACGGATCCTTTTAGAGGCCTCCGCTGAAGGATTAGACAGAAGAACAGCACTAGGGCATTAGCTGACAGACCATTTGGCAAACAGGTTCAAACGGTTTCTGCCCATTGTCTTTTTCTAGTGGAGCTGTCCAAAGCAGGGCTTTGCAAACCTTTAAAGTTTTTAGAACTCATATCGAACAAAACTACAAGCTCAAGATTTCAATTTTACATTTAAGTTGGAGACAAAAGTGACTGATTAACCAACACTTAAAGGAGCCTTTAGTTTGCCTGGTTTTGAATCAAAGAAAAAAACTTTTTTTCATCAACAAAATGAAGCAAAAGTCATTTCTGGAGTTTGTTCTGAAGTTCAATAATTGAATTTTACATTTTATGAGTATTTGATTGATGAGTGTTTCTTTATTTCTGGATGTGGAAGCTGTTGACTGAATTTATGTAACTTAATGACTTAAAAAAACAAGTAGATTCGAATGCAAACACAAAGGGAGGTAACTTTAGAATGACATCTGCAAAAACAAGTGTTTATTATAAACCAATCCTTTAAAATAATACAATAATCCTATAAAATAATTTTTATGTTTTTCTGAAACTTTGAGGAGAAGATGCTAAAAACCCAAATTCCCCCCCCCCCCCCCCCCCCCCCCCCCAAAAAAAAAAAAAAAAAAAAAAAACTCCTTATATAAAAATAAAATAAAATATGAATCCCCTCAGGGACTGCCACAGCGAATCAGCTTCCAAAATATGAAATTAAAATCGTCTTCTGGAACCAGCAGACGGTCCCTCAGGATGAAGGCATCTCTGGTCCAATCCTCTTCATTTTGTTCTGAAGACCACAGTTTCTGCTGGACAGCACGTATCATTCAGCTCCTGCTGCTAATACATTTTTTTTATGAATAAGCCTTTTTGTTGTTACTCCACCATGATCTCCTCTCTTGGCAGAATGTGGTGCAGAATGCCCTGGGCTCCCTTAAATGGGAACCAGCATGAAAACTCCTCTCTGCTAATTGGGAACAACCAGCAGGAGCTTTCACATAAAAAGTTCAGGTGTAGAAATGTAGGACTTGGTGTGCGTAACACATCTGTATAAATTGATGCAGTTCCTGATTCACAACAATTGAAACATTATTGATTTCTTTCTTAGGTATTCATTTTGAAATATTTTAGCATTTTTGTGCTTTGAAAAACTTTTCCACAAGTCATTTAAAATGAACAAAGGACTTTGCTACAATTATTATAAATTCTTATTGTAAGAAACAGTTAAAACGATGTTTTACTGCCTAGAAAGTAAAACAAAAAAAGGTTCATCTTTTAATAATACACTGAAATTGTGTTTTCTCAGTAAAGATCGTTTTAAATCTTATTAATTTATTTTTGAGCCCAGCCCTGCTTAGGAACACACTGAGCTGAATAAAGCCCAATATTTTCTTTTTTTTAAATTTAAAACACAGCCTTTAGGATTGGTGGTCAAGTTTTTGCTTGGAAATGAATAAAATGATTATTTCCTGACAGACAACCCGACATATTCTAATTGTCTGCTGCTCACACGAGCTTCCCGTTAACAGTTTCCTGGGGTTTGATGTGATAGAGATGCTAAAACGTTCACTAGAATGAAGCTGCCATCCTTAAAGTCATTAATGTACATTTAGAATGAATAAATTGGCTGTTAAAGCCATTTTTACATTTTTATTGTTCATCGTGAAAAGATGGGCTCTTAAAATAATCAAGCCATTTGAGGAAATTGTAATAGTTCTTTAAAAATTGGAATAAAGCAGAGATTGGAACACGGTAGTTAATACAGCGGCATGGCGGCCCTTGTTTCACCCCCAAAAATGGCTGCAAAAGCTGGATCCCTGTCCCTCCTAATGCAGTGTAGCATTTATGTCCAGTCCACTTAAAAAACCCAAACATGCTGTCAAGATGACACACGCTGCTTCCCTATAATTGGACACCCCTTCCTCCTGCAACCCCCAGTGCTCTTGTCTATTGTTGAGAGAAAATGTGTTGATTCCAATTTGAACTCGGCTCAGGACCGCACTCGCCAGAACCGCTGAATTACTGTGACATTTTTCAGCGTAATTGTGTTCCTGTGTAATTCCCCTTTCTCTTAGTCTGTGAGTGTGAGTGGACCACTGAAGGTTAGCGTCTGATTAATCACAAGACAGCGACGGCTGCCATCACTTTTAACAGTGGCCTGACCAAATCAGGGCGCAACCCAACCTCGTGTGCGTCCTGTCATAAAGCTGTGCTGTAACGAGCCAAACCACCTGTTTACGGCCCACGGCTGACCCTTTTCACTGACTAGCCCTTTTTTATTTGTCTCTGCCACGGCAACTGCTTGTTTGAACCTCCCATAGAGATGCTCTGAGGGACAGTCAGTATTCAAAAACGGTGTCTTGGAGTTTGCTCTTGAAAGACGTATGGGGCTGACATTTGGGAGTTCATTAAAAAAGCTTGAGAGAGAGTCTTTCTTCCTCCCCGTGCAGCATGCCACAGTGTGTTTGCAATGGCAAAAGAATAATAGAAATAACCCGCCGCTGCAGCCTGCACCAGGCAGACTGCAGCGGCGGAGGCCATTTTGCATGAAGGGTGTCTAACTTATTAAATCCTGGTGTCAACCCGTCTATCAGGTTTCCACAGAACGCACTCATTTGTGTTCTAAGTGATGCTGGATTACATGAACAGCTCGGATAATTGCTTTGAGGAATCTGATGCGGCTGCCTCTGTGTGCATGAACAAAAGCCTCAGAGGAAACCCCTCACCTGTTCCTCATAGCTGCCGCGTTTTGGTTGGTTCCACTGCAGTAAATGATGCCGTAACACAGAAAACAAAAAACTGGAAGTGTCCCCTCACACCCTGTACAGCTTCTTCTGACCCCACCTCCTCTGCCTCAGCACAATATTAACTTGAAAATGGAACATTATGCTAATCTATCTTGAGCAACAGCTTCAGCTGTGTGGGTGAGGAGCCTTAAGATAATCTAGCAGCACTTCACTCTCAGCGAGTAAGATTCATTCCACCACAGGCTGAATAGCAGGGTGGGCTATATTCTCTCCACCATTTAGTTTGTAGATGTTAGTGAGCGTTACATGCGCCAGGTGCAGGCTGACAACTGCATGAATAATGCGTCTGGTTGAGGGAAACTCAGTCAGGGGAAGCCCATTCCCAGGACTCACTGGTAATATCACAGTGCTGTCTTTCAGGGGATACTGCTGACATTTTGCTCTCTGTGTAATAGAGACCTAACCTTTAAGCATCACATGGAGGAAGCCATTCTTTTAAATCTACTGTCCATCCGTGAGACTTAGCCAAATACTAACCTTCCACACACCCACACATCCACAACATTTCTAGTATTCTGGCCTCTGTTTTTCACGTCCTTCTTTTTCTGGTCAACTCTCTTTTTACAAACACATGAAATTAAATCTAAAGCCGCAGTCGAGCTCCTGTAGAGCAGTGTGAGGCCGTTCCATGAGACTGAAGTCCAGAGACAGGCAGAGCAAAGATGCTGACTTGGACGGATGATCAGAGTTCACTTTTTGTTTTGTCCAAGTCTGCCTTAACTCTTCAAATCCAGGCTCCAGTGTTAAGCCACCAAGAAAAACGGGCCTATCCCCTGTGTCCTCCTTGAAGCTAAGCAAGCTGAAGGAAAGTCATTGTTTCAGCAGCCAGTAATGATGATCAGCCACAATCTTGCAGATCGACTGCACATCGGTCAAATGCGGCGACATCCTCAAAGGGAGAGACGGCCCGCTGTCGCCGTCCTGCATACTGAGCAGATTGATTGTGTTTCCTGCTGAGATTTAGGGAAAATCTGTGATGTGTGTGTGGCATTTAATGTGCCTCTGAGTTGGAGCCATTTAACTTTTTTTCAATGAGAATCTCATTATAAAGGATAATTTAGCTTTTTGATGCGATTTAAGAAGAAAAACGGTGCATCATTTCATCTTTGATTTTGTCTTCTTATTACAGAAGTTCTTGGCCCATTGTTAAAAAACAGCACATTTCCTGTTAAAGTGGTCCTTTTCTCGCCTGCATAAACATGAAGGAACAGCAGGGTTTAGGCAGGCACAGATACAGTCTCTGATGGTAAATAGGAAACACAAGTGAGAGCAAAATTTCCCATAAAGTTGAAAGTGAACACCAGGCAGCAGCTGGTGGGGAAGTTTAGTGGATTTTTTTTTTTCACAGAGGCCACATGTGATCATAATGTGGTAATTGGATAGCTCATTTATTTCACTTGGGTCTAACTAGAGGTCTCGGTGCTGACATTAATTTAGCATGGTAAGTCGGCTTCGACCTGACTGATGATCCTGAAAGAGGTTTAGGGTTTTGCAGCGTGCCCATCCTTTTACCTTGGAAATCTTTTTTTCCAGTACGGGAATGAGCCAGGCCATGATTTGTGTAATTAAAGCCATTTCTGAAAGGGCTGCAGCGTCCCCCTGCTCGATGCTTGGAAATATTCTCCACATTTGTTCTGACTTTACTGGAAATAGCCTTTATTACAGCAACAATGATAGAATCCAGTAAATCTGGGAAAAATATAGGGTGTAGTGTTGCCATCAATAATACATTGGAAACAAGTCGGCGCTGATGGAACCTGAGGCCTTTCCTTTGTGGAGGTCTTAGTGCCGTAGCGATGCATGTGAATAATGCATGCCCCCAGATAGACTCCGGCTCCCTCTATAGCCTTTCCTCTCACTGGCTTCCTGGCTTGCAGGCTGGTGCGGCACTTTCCCCCAGCAGTGACTGGCTGTGCCTCCAGGGCAGTGGAGGAGATGGGAAATCACCTGCCCCATTTAGCCGCGCCGCACTAGCTTCCTTAGCGGCCTGACGTGCAGACCTTTGTGTCTGCTGCTGGGACTCCTCACGGGAACCTCTGCTTAACTTGGTTTGGCGCTGCAGCAGCTCACAGCTGTCATTGGGGCACTTATTATCGCTGCTGATATTTTTTTCTCTAAATAGGAAATCTGCACTCAGAAGGTTTCCCAGTTTTCCCCTCGTTTTCAGCGACAGCTCATGATTGGCAGTAATGCAGTGTCGCAGCTCTGCCTCGCTCACAGCTTCTGCTTCTTTACTTCCTAACCCCAGTTCCCCCGCCAACCCACTCACCGCCCCCCCCTTCCACTGTCTCCTTGAATATTTTTGCTGGTTTCTTTCACACATTGGCGTATGGTGCTGGAGTGGGAAGCATTCATCACGTTATCAATTATCCAGCCTTGAGAACCGAGGGGGTTCTCAGCGTCCTCTCACACAGGGGTCTCGGTGGGGTGTCCGCTGAAGCTGGGCACCCAGTCCAACCCCCCATGGAGCGAGAGCCGGGCCGCAGCACCCCATAATCCATATTCTAAAGGGCAGCTGGACTAAAGCGACGGTGCACAAGCAGCGCAAAGAGACCTTGCACCCCCGCCCACATCCCACTCCACAGTAACTGAAAACCCCAGACAGCTTTGGCTTGTCAGAACTCAAACCAGTCTGAATAGCTGCCATTTAGCAACAGCTCTTAGGTGGAAATAAGAGTCTGCTCCTCCTTTAAGCACAGATTTAAGCGTATTATGTGAAAAAAAAATCCTGGGCTGTTTCCCATATTGTTTACTCAAGCAAACTTGACTGCATCCTCTCTGCCGGTGCAGGAAGCTTTTCTCTCTTTTCCTTCTCCCGCCTACTTTGTTTGAACAAGCTGTTATGGTGAAAATGAGTTACTTGGCTGTTAGGTGCTTTAATATTTACGGAGGTTTGTTTGCTTAAAATGCTCTGATAAGAAACAGATGCATAGAAACAGGTGACTATCAAAAGGTAAGTGTTGGAGAAGTCCATCCATGTTTAGTCTGAACTGCTTCATTGAAAGTGCACACCATCCTGTTCTCAAATGACAAATGACGCGACTGAACGCACACAAATGCAGTGTTCCACTTACATGTTACTAATGAGAACACATGGAGGAAATTAGTCCAAAACGAACATTTATCCAAGAAAAAAACACAGACAAAGACACGTTCTTCATTTGAGCTTAGTTTACATCTACCACCTAAATAACCCCCTCCCCTCAAAGCAGTATAATGAGACAGTTTGTTACTCCCCAAAGACTTAAGATCGACAACATCTCCAAGATGCTGTAAAGCGAAAATTGCAGGAACACTTCCATCTCAAAATAGCCTGTCTTCCACTTCCCCTCAAACATTCCTCTTCAGGATAGATGATGAATAACATAATGTGGGACACTCTATATGAATTTCACTCAAGTGGCACAAAACTGGGACACTCTTTGATTACAAGAACTGCAGTCCAGAGTCCAAACATGTTGAGCTCACAGGCGTGACCGAGCTCTTTGAGCCAAAGTGTGGCTGAGGCGGGAAAATGTCAAAGAAGATCGCCCTTCTTCTCAAACCCAGAGGCACGCCGTTTGATGTTGACCTTCAAAGCCGTCTTATCAGGCCTTTGCTGTCATATTTGTTGGCCATTAACCAAAGTGGACCATTACAGACTGCTGTGTACAGATGATAATTTTCAAAAACTCAAAGTCCTAATGATTTTATAAGAAGATATCATGCTCTTCTGGACCAATTAGACCACTGTAAGAAGAAACGACTGCAAAGAGAAAATACTTTAGTCTGTTTGTATCAAAGCATCTAAAGTATCAACTTGAAGCACTCACCTTGTGTGTTTGTGTGTTTCCATAATTTAGAAATTTATATATATGTATATATATATATATATATATATATATATATATATATATATATATATATATATATATATATATATATATATATATATATATATATATATATATATATATGTATATGTATATATACCACTGTTACCTTCACCTTTCAAGCTTTCTTCAGTTCTTCTCTGAGTCCCTGGTATTTCTCCAGTTTCTAATTTTCGTCTTCTTGATGTTGCCATCGCTTAGTACTGTCACATCCACCCCAACAGCTTTCTTCTGTTCTTTATCCACCACTACAATGTCTGGTTGGCTCCATTACCATCCTGTCCGTCTGTGTCTGGAAGTCCCACAGGATCTTTGCTCTCTCATTCCTTACCACTTTCTGAGTTGTTTCCCGTTTTGTCACAACCTACATAACCACCAGAAGCAGTGTAGGGTTTAGTGTCTTGCCCAAGGACACTCCGACACACGGGCCGGGCGGGCAAGGCGAGAAAAACTTGCTATCTTCTGAACAGAGGTCGACCGCTATACCTCTGCACCAAGGCTGCCCCTGACAGGACTGAAAATGTTTCTTTGACGGCTTGTATTGTATCCTTGATCATTATTATACTCTAGAAAGTCTTTTTACACAGTTTAATGTGACAAAAAATAACTGCGTTCTGTCCTGCTTGAATGACCTCAGCCTCTCATGTTAGCAGCTCTCCTATGCGGCCGATGACTTGATGTTTCAACCATTCCTGCTGGAATATCTGCTAATACAATCAGCCAAGATGTTAAGCTTCCTATTGATCCGAGCACTGTGATTACAGGGCCACTATTATAGATCTGGAACATGAAGTTCCTGTCACAATGATCAGTGTTAAAGCATCTTTATCTGCGGCTTGGGGGGTTTGGAGGAACGTTCCAATCTTCTGGAGCCAGCTGGAGGCCCATTTTGTTTTGGGGCTGGAGACCAAACTGAGCTTTTCAAAAACTTGGGTTAAAAAAGGAAAGCAGAGGTTTCATGAAAGACACTGCCAGGTTAAATATGGGGAACACACGGTTCTAGTGTTATGCAAGCTTTAATAGCAGTATAATAGTGACTATTTCAGAGTCTTTTTGTCTACATGGTGTGATTACAGACAGACACTGATCAGGTCTTGCTTTTTGCTGTTGGTCTCAGTACTTTTCATAATGGATTCTGTTTTTTATCAGACTGGGTCATTTATTTATCTGTTAATTCAGGGACCATCAGGGTGTTGATGTTCTTCCTAAGGAACACCCTGCAGTTCACAGGTCCACTCAAACATACTTTACCTTCATTTTCTTCCTTTAGTCAACAATTCAAGGTTTGACGGAGACACATGGAGTTTGCTGAGCTGAGATATGTGGGACACATATCATATGATGCCACAACATTAGGACTCCATGTAGCTATGTATTATGACTAGGACTAGGTTTGGAAAACCATTACTTCATATTGTTTTGACCTTTAGAATTTTGAATTCAGAATTTTATTAAAAACCCACTCCAATGAAAACTGTGCTTTTGGGTGTTTTTAACGTGTTCTTGTAGCATTTTCTCTCAGTGGAGGACATGCATAAAATATTTTAAGATTGAGACTGCGTTTCTGAGTATTTCTTTAGTCAAATGATGTTGAATCAGGAGCGGATGAAAACCTATGGTTTGAAAAAGCTCAGGTTTGGGATGCTGCTCTGCTCTCTATTCTCAAGCATCCACTTACAGACAAATGGATCCAGTAGCGTCTTCATTTTCCTTATCCGAGCTGGCTCAAAACAGTACATCTGGATACCTCCAATATCGCTCGCCTTTTTTTTTTGCTTTAGCTTCAACGCTATATTTTGGTTTGTGTTCTGCTGTGCTGTAAACTTTGTTACACACTCTCTGGGAGTCGTCTGTTATCTTTTCTTCAGTAAGTAAAAATATATATATATATGTATGTATATATATATATATATATATACAGCAGAATGTCCAGAATGTCCATACGCCAATGTCCTGGAGACTTTAGCTAAAGCTGCTAGCCGCTTTAGCAAGCATGGACTGCGGACAGGCATGAACCATGGGCGTGGACAAAAACAAAAGGGAAAACAAAACAAAAAAACAACTCAGTTCAGTTCTACCTCTTTTCTCCATATTTGGAATATCCAAGTTAGGCGGAGTTAACTCCAGCCAGTATGGCTGTGCTCATGAGCAGATAATTGTAGAAGCCAATGGGTTACGTCAGAGATGATTCGTCTATTTATAAATATGTCTGTGGTGTATTTAAATGTCTCTTTTCCACGCCAGCTGTCTCGCCCACAATTCAAAAGGCAATTTTCTAATGAGCTCTTGCTGCTCTGCAGAAAATAGGTTCTAAAAGCAACACAGGTTGTTTTATTGGCTAAAAAACGGCACAATCATAATTAAAAGAGCACTGGGAACGCTTTTACAATAGAAAAGAGTATATATTTAAATAATATGTATAGTTAATCTGTTTACACTGTTCATTTTAAATCACAAGTCAAAAGTGTTTTCGTAAACAAAAAAGTTAAAATTAAATGAAAATTGAATGTTGTGTGTCATCATTTACTCATAAATCTGTATTTTTACATTTATGGTAAATGGCGTGTACTTTTATAGTACTTTTTTACCTTCATTGAAGGCCCAAAGCGCTCTACAGTCACGGTCCCGTTCACCCATCCACACACACACATTCACACACTGATGGAGGCTCCTCCTACTGAACACTGGCGTTAACATTACATCAGAGACAATGTGGGGTACGGTGTCTTGCCCAAGGACACTTCAACATATGGGTGGGCAGGGTGGGAATTGAGCCTGCAATCTTCTGATCAGAGTCCCTACCTCTGGTGATTGGCAATATTTCAGATTTTAGTTTTGATTAAATACCTAATAATATCATTTTCTTTTAGAAATAAAGCTACAAGATCAAGACTTTAAAAAACAATATAAAAAAATATGTTTCCTGTACTAATGCTGCTCAGCAATTCCACTGACAAGCCACGCCCCTAATGTGTCTCATTGTTTTGACAGGATTTTGATTGCTCATTGCCTGAGTAATTTTGCCCAAATAGTTCAGGGGATTCTCAAGTCTTATGCACTGAGCTTGTGACAAGCATTACAAAATAAATTTGAGATATATGACCAGCACAGCGTCACATAGATACTGCGATACTGCAGATTTTGAGAGGACTGCAGGCTGGTCCTGAGCTCTTCTCAAGCAGATATGTGCAGACTGTGGATCAGTGCTTTGTGTAAAAGATGTTTTCTGTAGGCAGAGCAAGACCTCATCTCTTTAAAGTCTAATTGGTTTATTTTAATTACCTGCTTACAACCATGCTTTTCATTATTAAGTGTCAAGGTTGCCTCAATGGAGATTTAGTGCAGATGGCATCATCTTGAAGAATTATTTTGCAGACTAAAAATGTGGCACACTTTGTGGAAGAGCACTTGTCAGAGACCTTTCTATTTTAAACAACACTAATTAAGTTCTTGACTTCTCGCTGCATTTGCCTTGTTTTGTGCAGTGGTTTTAGTAATTATGTGACCCTTAACTGAAGGTCATTTGTGTGAGATTTAGGGTTCTCTCTGAGTCGGCAGTAAAAAAAAAGGTTGCAAAGTCAAAAACATTTTGTTAAAATTGTTTTACACCTTGTCACTGTTTAGCATGATTGAAACCTTTTCCTTTTGCTTCTTTTCCAAATAATTTTTTACTGTTTTTTAAATTAATTTATTTATTTGTTTTTTTTTTTTGCTAATAAGCTTAAATGAAGGACTAGCAAAATAAAGATATTAACCGTCTTCCTAAATGGCTGGGTGAGTGGGAGAGGAAAGTTATCACCACTGACTGTACATGAGAAGAGGAACTAGAGACCCCATCCCTTTTGCAAGGAGGAGGTACCCGCTGGTTCCAAGAAGCCAAAATCCTGTAGACTTTAAATGAGAAAGAAACACCTTTTGCTCAGTCATAATAAAAGTATGTGGTCTCACATTGAACATTTTAAACAGATTTAATTTAATGACAGATTTCATGGAGGCCATTTTCAAATGGAAGGTTATGGACTTTCAACATGTCGCTCCTAACTGACGATAGTGGTTGCCATTGAAGCAATGACTTAAATCATCTTTTTGATCAATTACTGGCTAAAAATTGCTCAGAAGGGTCAGAAAAAGGGGCATTGAGGAGGAAAAAAGCTGAAAATTAAAAAAACTTCAGCTACACAGGCATTTCAACGTTCACTTGCTGAAACACCTCTATAGCTGGACTACACAGGATCTAAATAAACATAAAAGACCCTCAATCACTGAAAAAATGTTAGCTGTTTAAATAAGTATTTCAAAACTTAAATGACAAATGAAGCAGCAGTCCACATGAACAATCATGCAGATGGGAAAGTTCACCAAAAAATCCAGTAAATGCTGCTGAAATAGAAATGAATAAGGACCCATGAGCAAATTCATCTCTGTTACCTTTAAACTGAATGTAACGTCAACCACAAGCTCTGTCAACTTTTTGGTCAATAACGTCAATACTTTCTGTTACGGCTGCACAATATGACGAAAATGAATCCAAAGAAATGGAGAAGTATGGAAAATGCTCACAGTTTTAGAGGAAAGTGAAGGGTTGCTGTAGTATACGTAGTTTCTGTTTAAGACATTGTTCTTGGTTTGTTTTCTTTAACTTTGAGGCAGACAACAAACCAGCTTCCTTCCTGAGGAGCAGGCAGGTGGAAAAGTGCCTGAACATGTGCATATTCACATTAGTAACACAGTGTTCGTGTCATTTAGAGGACTTAGACTAGTTTTTTCATTCCAAAACTTGCAGGATCTCCTTAAAGCCTTGTTGTTTCTCTGGCAGCTAAAACAAATGATTTGCAACTATTGCTACCAGAGGGAGGAAACAGCTGATGCAACCTCAGTTGTCAGGTCAGTAAGCATGTTGACGTTTGTTGCAAGTATGTTCTGTTTACAAAAAAGCAAAGTAGACCCATGTCTGCTCAAACAATCACATTTTTATAAAATATCAAAGAATTTCACTAATGGGCTGAGATTATTATAATATTGTATTATAACATTTTTTGTGATTTGAGAAAGAAAATGGAAATTACTTCAAATGACATGTATATTCTCTGAACTCATAAGCGAGTCATTAAAGACTGTTTTTCAGTCTTGTTTTCATTAGCTCTGAAGAGTTTTCTTTAGTAGAGTTTGGAGACACTACCAAACTGTTATACCAACTGAAACCGTAAACTTTGCAGTATATGATGCAACCTGAGATGCTTCTTATGTCTCCATCAAACCGGTCTCACTGGCACAGAAAGCCAGCAGAGTTGGAGTGTTTCCTGGGAGAGAAATATATTCAAATAAAAACTTGAACTCAGACAAAGAAAATGCTGGGAAACTTGGTGAGTCAGAAAAAGGCAACTATAAGTTTAATGCAAAGACTTCAGTTTTCGTCTGTGCTCTGCATCACATTCTTTCATCAGGAGCAATAATTAGGTGAAGGAAAAACTTCTTGAAACAGTAATAAGTCCAAGTGCATTCAGAGTTGCTCCTGCGCTGCTGAGAACATGAACAGAAAAAGGTGGATCTGAAGTCACTAGAGGTCATAGCTGACAGCAGCAGCAGAGGCCCATGATGAACGGAGAAAAATAAACAGGCATTACTTCATAAGTTTGAAGGATCCAGTTTAAAGTCTGGATGTACATTAGCTTCGATCTGCATCACATTGTTCTGCATCACCGTCAGCCTGCTCTTCGTTTTAGTGGTGGCTTCTCCAAGTGAAAGCTGGTAATCATGGATCAGCAGAATATATACATTTTTAGCCGTTTTATTGTATCTTATTGAAAATTATGTATACGTTGAAATACAACAGTGTCATTAACCTACTCTGTGTTGTCTGCGCCGGCCCTGTTGCCAAGCAACAGTTTGACTTTAATCTGTTTTAGCTAAAATAACATTTGTATCCCCCTTTTTGTAAAAGTCAAAACCCAAATTATCAGCTGATAGTCGTGAATTTTTATTTGCATGTGCTAATATTGTGTGGTTTAAGCTGGATTACACTTCACCACTGTCACTTTTCCTGCTTTTACCGCTTCTTTCTCTATTTATTGTAAAGGTAATAGAATATGAGGCAGTGTTAAAGGGCTGTGAAGTCATATTTTTGTCAGTTCTTGTAAGATGCTGTGTGGACACATTTGTTACAACTTTATGACAACTAGTTCTGTTTTTGATTTGAAAAATAAAATCAAAAACAGTTAACCTCCTTTTATAAAAAGGTTGTCTAAAGTAACAAATAACAGTGACAGCTTTACCAAGCAAACAGCTGGAAACAGGCGAGTGAAGCTTTAGTTGTCTGCCTCCTGTTTGCAGAGATGGGAAAAGATGCTGCTGAGAAATATGTGTGTGTGTTTTTGACATTAATGTGACAAATGAAATAATGGCTGATGAAAATAATAAAGGAAGCCAACGGTTTTCAGGATGGATAACTCCTGATGTCTCCATATATGTGGTTCACACAACTGTACAGACAAAATGTAAACCAGAGAAGAATATTCATTTTGAAATGAGAAAAAGAAGAGAATATGATTTGAATGTGATTAAATAAATGGTGTCAAATGGACGAGCAGCCATGAGAGTCACTTATGGTTCTTCTGCACCTCAGTGCTCTTGTGTGTGATGATTCTCACCACAGCTTCAAGTGAAAACGCGGCGCTCAGTCTGACAATCATTTTAGGATACCTCTCCCCACTCTTGTGTTTTACAGGAGGCATCCAACCTCTCCCTCCCCGTCTGCTCCCCCCCTGTGCTGCTGTTCTTTTTGAAGGGTAAACATACGCAAAGCTCGTCAGCCTATCTTCTGTGACCGCCGCCACAGCCAGACGGCGTAACACGATCCATGATAGAGTGGTGCAAATCGCCCAGTGCTCTTGTCTACCATCTCACACAAGGAGGGGAGAAGCCCGCCAGATAGGTTGAGTAAAGAAAAAAGGAAAGAGGAGGAGGAGGAGGTGGAGAGCTGGAGAGAGTGCGGCAGCAGAAGCTGGCAACTAGAACAGTGCTGGTACGACTTTCCGGTCCAGCAGGTTTAACCCTTTTGGCGTCGCTTGAGTAGCGTGCGTGTGTCTGTGTGATGGTTTTCTCGTGCAGCGTGCGACTCGCGTAGCAGGAGTGGGAAGAGGAGGAGATCCAGAGCATCCGTAAGCCAATACAAAGCAGCATCGCAGCCTGAGAAGTGGACCCAAATACAGTTAAGGAGAGTCACTGCAGGCATTGGTAAAGGTAATACAGCAAGTTCTTTGAAATCTAATGTATTTCATTTCAAAAGTCAAATGTAATTAATTTTAGAGCGTCAGATCCAGGTGGATTTTCTTTCCTAAAGCTTTGCACTGACAGATCTGGAGTTGAACATGATTTTCATGTGTCAAAAACTTGAATGTGGCTATAAAAATGTTTAATGCATTAACGGACTGTGTGCCGGCAGCTCCTCTCTCTCCCCGGGCCTTTTTGTTACAGCAGGAATCTACTGTCTTTTGTATTCCATTCAGTCCCCATGTGGATCTTCTTGTGAGGGGGTGGTGTGTGGTGCTTTCAAAATGGTAGTGCAGCCCAACATGTGTAAAAATTACAATACAGCATGTCTCACATGGTCAGAAGCTGAGAAATACTGCAGCATTTTGAGATGCAGTCAAGTTTCTTTCTTGTAACCAGCAAAGGGTTTATTTTTTTGTGTCAAATCAATCTTTTAGCATTTCCTTGCTTTGTCAGAACAGCATCTCAGTATCTAGAACAAATAAGGAACACATGTCTGCACCCAAATCTGTAAATGTGTGGGTTTGAACCTCCTCTACTTAATAAAAACAAAAAGGTATTGTGGGAAATGTATGCATGCATGGCACCTTAGGTGTTGCCTTTTTAATGTCGGCTTGCCTTTGATTAATCATTTGGGGTTGACGTCACAGCCTGAGAGACAGAGATGGATTGAAGTGCTTAGCAGACCGATAGCTACAAAGACAAAGAGTAATTGGTTTGTGGTGAGGGGAGGCCAATGTAAGCAGCACCAGAGCATCAATGAAGGAATAAGTCTGAGTGCTGCAAAGGGTCACAACACGGCGGCCTCACATACATTCAGAGGAGACAGGTAAATGTGAGCAGGTAGATGTAATGAGCCTTTCCTCTGTAAGCAATGCATCTTGGGAGGTGTTGCAATGAATTATTCTCCAGCAGTGAAGTGGGTGGTGTTTTTTTTAACTCCAATGGTTTCATGCAAAGCTGCAGCCCTGCAGTGTTTTTCTCCCTTGTTTCCTTTTGTTGGTCTGATGGGTGAGTTGTGAACATGCTGCCTGCACAGCGGTGTGTCAGGGTAATTTAGTGGGTGTGCCTGGTGCCGGGTATTTTGTGACTTAACCACGTTTGCTCGTTTCCATCATAGTCACATAAAAAAAGCAGTTTTGTCCCTTGAAGAGGATCTGCATGCAGCTCCACATGTGCTGAGCTGTGTCTGCATCAGAGGAGAGGCTAAGTTTTAATGGCAACATTCTGCACAGGTGCATTTAAACAATGAATACCAATGGCAGCATCATAATTCATAATTGGCTAAAATGCTTTTCTATCCTTACTCAGGCTTGTATACAGTTCATGAGTGTCATGAGTGCATGGCAGCTGCTGGGCTCACGCGTTACCAGGGAGGTCTGGGCATTTTTGTTTTCCTTTTTTGTAATCTCATTTTTCAGCAGTCACTCTGCCAGTCTCACTCTGCTGTTAGTCTTCATGGCAAACGCAGGGTGTGACCTCTGGGCTGTAGACAGCCCTTGGCAGCAAGGATTTGTGTGCATTGTGGTGCAGTTTCTGGATAAACTGCCTCATAATTCATGTAATGACAGCATGAAGTGTTGTTTAATTTATGTAATTTCTGTTTAGGGCTTTGCTCTTGGCAGAGCTTGGATGATCCCTGTGGGATCCACACGATAAATAAAAAAAGCAACATATATGTACATATTCATTAACTTAAATAATTTAGATAATTACTGTTTTCAAGTGAGTACTTTTATCGTAAAATACATTAATTGTAAAACATTTGAAGAAATGCCTTTCTTTTGCTGGATGTTCATTCTGTTCTAGATGTGTATAAATATCAAATAACGATAAAAAGTGAATATAAACAGATAAACTATATTCACTGACTCTAAGTACTTTTGAAACTTAAAACAGTAAAAAGATAATTCATCTTCATACTGCATTTTTTCTGCAGGAAACACCTTAACTATGTCATTTAAATGAGCTTTACTTTGAAATGTGCTTTCCCACAGGACTGTTTCTAAGAATGAATTTTGTCATTTTAAAAATGCAAATATGGAATTTTATTGACATTTTTAATTTCTTTTGTCATTTGTGCAAGTTAGTAGCAAAACAAAATCATTATTTTTTAATCTTGATGAAGTGGAAAGAAAAAAAAATATCTACTTTTAATTTTAAATGGCACTGAAATAATTATAAAATGTACCATCAATTTGTGTAATCTGTTTTTGTAATCTGTTATTTCTTGCGCAATTTTTTTTCTTTAGGAAAGGACAAAATAAATCCATAAAATAAATTAAAATTGTATCAGTATCGGTGTGTGAAGCAGTAGCAAATACACGGCTAAAAAAAGATTCTTGTTTTAAATAGTTTTGTTCTTAGTTGCGTTCTTTTTTTTTTGTTATAATTTTTTATATTTTTTGTAGTATTATTGTTCTGTAATTTCCCTACTGATTAATTTTTTGCTTTTAGGGCCTCTTTTTTCCCAACATTGAATTAAACCTAGTTAATTCTGATTAAACTATTTTAGATTTTTTAAAAACGATGTTAAAGCTTTGATACCAAACAGCTTTTTAAAATATCATTATATACAATGCATAACAATGTCATCAAATTTAAAGTATAAAGATGTTGGTATTAATCAAATTTAATTTGCACTGAAAGTTGCTGGTGAGTTACTTTTGATAACTGACAAGACACAAATGACAATGTTCAATTCCATTTTTCTTTTTGTATCTTTAGTTAAGCTAACTAAATTAACTTAATTGGCTAGCTTACACCTTTAAGAGTGTATTCGCTTGAGTTTAGTGTTATTTTATGCTGCTCTTTCAGTTCAAACAGACCATGTGTAGCCCACAGCTGCTTTTTCAGCTACTTTAGCTTGTTAGCAGGATCCCTCTTTGCTCGTTAGCCTTTTTTGATTGACTCAGAACAATAAACTGTAGCCAACTACTGCCAGCAAACTTTGTGATATGGAGTTGAACATCATTTCCATTTATCTGTTTCTTTTTACTGAGGAGGTTGTTGTTGCAGCTGCATTTCTCTGGTGCAGAATCAGTAACATGTTCAGAGCATGAAAGGCCTGTCTGAGTCCAACGATGAACACAAACCTGCAGAAGCTTTTTGTTCTTGTCTGTGTTGTCTAAAAGTACTTTTAGGACCCTTACATGCTTTTATAAAGTCCACCTTTCAATGTTTTTTTTTTTTTTTTTTTTATCACACACTGTTAGATGTTCTGTGACATGAACCAAAACTGTTGGGTTAATAAAAGCTAAGCAAATATAAAATAATGCAGTATTGACCCGATTTGTGTTAAATGTTTTTATACTCATGAAAACAAAGCTAAATAAAATTAAAACAATTTCATGTTTTGAAAATGAGGATGAAGAAAAAGCTCAGGTGTAAAAAGGAAACATTGGTTGAACATTAACAGTTTGAATTTGAAAACAGTTTTGTAAAGAAAGACATTCTGATGAATCTGGTGATCACCTTTAGATGTGATACTATCAAAGACAAATGTTAAATCAAGCATCTTTTTTTAAAGAGGAGAACATTTCAACCTCTTCTACTATACTCAAGCTCTAGCTGTGCATAAATTCAAAACAGGGTTTGTTAACATGAATAATAGCAAACTGAAATCCTCGCTGAGAGAGACTCAAAACTCTGATGAAGCTTAGCTGGCTTTGTAAAGGAAAGCAGCCAAACAAAAGGAGATGGGAGACGATTTTAATTAGGAAGATCACAATACCAGAACATGAACAATTTCAACCTAAAATATGGGTAGTTGATATTTAATTTGTTTTTTTTCAAGCGACTTCAGTTTGTTTGAATTGGAGTGGGAAGAAGCAAACTTAAATACATTAGAAGACAAAGTGAGCTGATAGTTTCATCTATTTCTGGTCATTTACCATCAAAGCATTTAAAGGTCTGTTGTTATCATAGACCCCAGAGAACACAGGACTGCTCAACGCCTCCCCTCTCGTGTTTTCACATAGGAAACGCTGCAAGAAGGCTAAAGACTTCCATTGAGAAATAGACAGTTATTACTCAGTCATTGTAGTGGTCAGAGTAACCATTTTTGCTCTGATACCTTCTTTGTAACAAGTTCTTAACAATCCTATTAGTGAGTTGTTTTTTCTTTGTCACAAGTTATTCAAGTTATAAACTGACCAATCAGATGGCTCAGTAAAAGCATGTGGAGCCCGGTGGCCCCATCTAGAACGTTTGATTGACAGCTTCTCCCAAGCTTGCCTTCAGTGGAAGGGGTGTGGAGTTTAAATAAGCTCACTCGTGACTGGTGACAGTAGCGCCTCTAAAAGCATGACTCATACTGACTTGGACCAAACACTGTCCATGAGTTGCAACACGGCGGCAGACTATCAGGAAGTGACGGGGAAGGCTCTGGCCTGATTTCACGAGGGCCAAAGGTAAGGCATTTCCTATAGGTGACGTCAACACCAGTAAATTTATAAATGTCAATGGTTAGTATCCAGCTTAAAGTTGTGTTTTAACATGTTCTTTTAGCAGTTTTCTCGTGATGAAAGACAATTATAAAGAAAATTAGGACTAAGATTGCATTTTTGAGTATTTATTTATTCAAATCATTGTGAATCAGGAGCAGACAAAAAAAGGCCGTTTGAAAAAGCCTACAGCAGTGACGTAGGTACTACAGTTGGCTCCATTCTGATGCATCCACTTGCAGACAAATAGATCCGTGTTCATCTTTGTCTCCCTTGTTCAAACTGGTATCTGGCTCAAAACTGCACAGCTTTCTATAGCTCCGAAATTGCTTACCATGTTTGTTACACCTCTAATATTAACTTAGTGTTGTAAGAGGCTGTAAGCTAGTCAGAGGGAATCTAAACAAAGGAATAATGGGAAATGAGGGCAGGCTTACTCCATTTCAACAGTCCCTATACAACTCAGAGATGAATTTCTGTTGAACTCCTGCTGTTCTGCAGAAACTATATACTCAAAACAACACAGATTTGTTTTATTTAACCTGAAAACGGCATTTTCATCATTAAAGACCACTGGGAACAACTTTACAATAGATCAAAAGATGATTGGAGTTTGAATTTAATGAAGGACGGAGCATCTCAGCAAAAATCCACCCATGTAAAAGGAAAAACGGCTGTGTTTAAGCCACAAGCTGTCCCAAAGTCTGCAACCTCCAAGGACAACTCTCGCCATTCACAGGAAGCTGGCAGTTGCTGCTGCCGCCTGGCTGAACAGAAGACTCAACAGGAGATGTGCATCTCCATGGACATCACTAATTTTCTTTTTAGTCAAAATATGGAGGAAAAAAAATGCCCAAAAGGCTCAGAAAATTTACCATCTAGCAGAAAACAAGCAGAATGGACATTTCAGCGTTCACTTACTTAAACACCTCTAACTTGCTGGGCTACATAGGATCTAAATGAACATAAAAGACCCTCAATCCCTGAAAAATGTTGGGCTGTTGTCAAAAACTGTTAGCTGTTAAAACAAGTATTTTAAACTTAAATGACAAATGAAACAGCAGTCCACATTAACAATCATGCAGATGCTGAAGTTTACCAAAAACATCCAGTAAATGCTGCTGAAATACAGTAGAAAAGATGAAGAACCCATGAGCAAATTCATCTCTGTTACCTTTAAACTGAATGTAACGTCAAGCACAAGCTCTGTCAACTTTCTGGTCATTAACATCAATACTTTCTGTTATGGCTGCACAATATGATGAAAATGAATCCAAAGAAATAGAGATGTATAGAAAATGCTCACAGTTTTAGAGGAAAGTGAAGGGTTGCTGTAGTTTATGGTAAAAGACAGCAAAAACCTTACGTGTCTGACAGCAAGAGGTGTGATTAAAAATGTGGGACAATTCCTCTCTGGGTTTTTTGTTGCCCTGAACCCCGCTCCAGCTCTGCTTCTGGGTTGTTACAGACTAATAGCTGCTTATTTGGAAGTCTGGTTGCACTGACTCCGTCCCTCAGATGAAATAATGAGCGTCCTCACCTCATGGAAGGCTGAGAGGGAAAAGGCTGCAGCCCTTGTTCCTCGGTTGTTTACTGCAGCCATTTGCGGGTATCATTATCCAAACGGTGATGCCAGTGGGTGGCTACCAGAGCTTGAGGTGAAATAAGCCATTTAGCAGCTTTATGATGGCTTGACCAGACCTCGCTCCTCTCAGACACTGGGTCAAAGCTTAGCAGCCTCCTAATCTCCCTCAGTCCCACTGCTATCATTAGAGTGTCACTTGATCAATCCAGGCAGCTGCAACTCAAAAGCTTTGATGTATCAGAGAGCCATGATGCTTAGATAATTATCACTGTTTGCAAGTTCCCTTTGTGTCTAATTTAATTGACATTTAATGTGAAATCTGATAAGCATGCCGCGCCGCTGAGATCACTGCCAGGTGATATTTAAAGATGTTTCCGCTCAGGAGCAAACAGGCTGCGTTGGTGCTGCTTGTTTCTGTTTTCTGTGAGAATAAAGGTTGAGAGCTCAGTGAAATGCTGATTACAGGGAGGTGGTCTGGGTTGTGTCAAACCCAGACTCATAGAAAATGAGCAGCATTATGCTATTTGCCTTGTTTGACCTCACAAATACCAAAGTGCTGACAGTAAATCTGTGACAATTAGACAATCCAACTTTGCTGGTGACATCAGAGACTCTGGAGCTGAAGTGACCTTAGACTCTGGCTGGAGCATTTTTTTTATTCCAGAAATGCTTACTTTTCTCCACTGCTTCTTCATAGTTGCTGCTGTTATGGTCAACTTTTGCTTCGGATGCTCCCTTCAGATGTTCTTCCTTCCTGTGCTCATTGAGACGAGCAGTGCTGCAGTCAGCAGGGAAATATAGAGCGTGATATTTGCTGCTTCAGATATCATTTTGCATCAGTGAGCAAAAGAAAGGCCACTTGGGCAGAGGCATCAAATTCCTCCTCCTGATTGGCGTTCAGTCTGTCTGAAAAAGCATATCACCATTTTGAAACACAAAACTTATGTATGCAAAACCATCTTTTCGTCCTTTATTCACCTGCTGCCTGTCTACGTTTCCCTGATTGTTATAGCAGACTGGATGATACAGCTCCACAGGTTTACCTGGAGAAGTTTGTATGGGTAAAAAAAAATCATCTAATTAAAGATAACTTGAATGCAGGCCGTCTTCCTCCACTCGATGTTTCTGTGAGCCCCCCCTCACCCTGCTGTTCCCTCTCTGTCTTATCATCCATCATAGAAAGCCCAAAGGTGCCCGTCTCCATACTGTACCTTTTAGGTTAGCGTTTGATGCCTTTTGAAACCGCTGGCTTACCCGCACTTTGATGTTGCCTTCAAATGGATAGCAAGCAAAACTTTGAAGTGGCGACCTAGATGTGGCCAAGAATGTCGAATCACTGCAATAACTCAGCTGTTCACTTTTTTCTGTTGTTTGGAAAGAGAGTGCTGCACGTCGCTGATGCATAATACGATTCAAGGTGCAGCATCCTGAAAGTTTTTCAGGAATCAGCATTATTTGTTTTTAAAAGGCAAGTAGAGACAACGAGTGCTCCGTCTGGCTTTGTTCTATTTCTGGGAAGAGCTGCTGGAGGATTACTGCAAGTGGCAGAGTATTCATTATTTAGATGGAAGCAGCAGAGTTGGAGAAGGGTGGTTTCATAAAGCACTTGACTGTGACATGTGTGCCACTATAGCAGGAGCGGAGAGTGAAGAAAGTTTTCCCTTTAAGATTGATCCTGCTGGCGAGGGCACTTGTAGCAGCTCCTGGCAGAGACTGCTGAGACATTTGACACTAACGAAAACTGATGGAGCAGACTCTGATAGATGCAGTTAATGGACGGAATCGTTACGAGTTCTGCCGGATTGCTCTCTGCACAGGCTTTGAAAGTCATGAAGTGTTCATCCAGCTGTTTGATGGTGCATGTAGGATGTGATATTATAGTTTTAAATACAGCATCTTTGTTGCTTGTTATTACACAGAAAATGAGGGAGTTGAGTGTCTGCCTTCCGTAGTCTTTGGCTGGAAAAACGGCAGTTTTGTCTGCACGTCTGCCTCTGTATTCCATCCAAAAGATTATTGAAGATATCAGAGGGGACACCTGGGAAAAGCTCAAGAGAAAAATATTAATATGAAATGAGAAATCTGTAAAGTTCTGTGCTTCAGTGCAAAAAAAAACCCTTTCAGGACAAAGGAGTCCTGGCCAGGAATGATGTGAAGGACTATCTGTGGCTGTTTAAAGGTGGAATCAGAGGAGGTCCTGCTGCTGTGATGACTGATAAACTGTCATGCTGCACAGATGGATCTGGGCAGTCTCCATCCACTTTCCCGTACTCCTCTCTGATATTTCACTAATGTGACTCGACAACAAAGAGATTGATGCCGATCATTATGCTGCTCTCAAAGAGTAAAGAGCATGATCCCGCCCGCTGCACTGGTTGGGAGATGGGCGGTCAGCACTGACTCCTGTAGTTACTGTGTGTCCATGTGATGACAGCAAAGTGCTGTTAAACAAAAGCAGTGATGTGTGGCAGCAGGGGAATGCAGCTTGTGCTTATTCAAGAGTTTAGGAGGATCTTGTGCGTTTTTTTTGCATCTCCTCCAAATCTATGGAGGATACAGCCTTTCCTGTCTGTGGAAAATCTGTCTGCGTAGACACTGAGGTGAACTGCACCAGAGTTCATCTGCAAAAGAACACAGATCTTCTTCTTAAAAGGACCAGAGTTTGGTCCAGACCAAAGTCCCGGTGAGCTTTCACATACAAGAGGACCATCAGAGGAAATCCGGACCAGGACCAGGCCTGCCTGTGTGGGGTCCTACATCAGCAAGTTAAGGTGGGGAGGGTCAATTACTTGCTTCCCCCGTTGAGTCTTACAGCATGTATTATCTGTTTATCCGTGTGTTTAGCCCCTGGCCTTCCAATCATCTAAGTGGGGGAGCTTTAGCATTTAAATTAGTTCATCCACGGCATGTTTGCTAAACCTGTTTTTAAAGCTTCACGTTGATGAAAAGCAGGGGGTGTGACCTTATCTAACCAAACACCTGACAATGAGATTCTGTTGTCATTGTGAGAACAAAAGGCTCGGTGCACATCTCATCTGCTGGATCTGTTGACCGCTGCCACTGAGCTCATCCGGTGCTGTGGGTTAGCTCAGCTGTTGGTCTTGATTGCCCGGCATCGGCTCTTAGGAAAAGCCTTTTTAATGCCCCACTCAGGAAGTCGTAAAGCACTCATGTCTGATGTGCCAAATATGGTCCACAATGCGTTCCTGGTGTCAGCGGCCGGACCAGACTGAGGAGATTGAGTTGGTCCTCCTGCTTTCAATAGTAATCCGCAAATTTCCTCCATGCATTTTTCCGATCTAATCGCATCATCAAGAGCCGCACCCTCCATTTTATATTTTGCTACATAAGACATTTAGTCAATATTGTTGCCTATGAATATGTAGGAGCGAGGTGGCCTTCACCTGAATGTGGCAGATGTGATTCCTAACTAAATCATAGGGATTACAATATTGACAGAACCGTGAACAAACATGGAGATGAGGTCAACATTCATTGTCTTCTGTTGTTTGTGCAGCATCCGAGTCGCGCTGAGGCTTCCGAACAAGCAAAGGACATCGTGAACAAGAGATGTAATTTTTTCTGAGAAGAAACACTAACTCTGTGGTGAATGTTTGGTCTGGGTAGTGACAGAGGTTAGCCACCTCATTCAGCACCCTAAAGTCATCTGTCTTCAGAGACGTGCTGTTATACTGCAGGGTGATATGCAAATACTGCAGCTGATTCTTCATTGTGGCTGAAACCTTATCGTGTGAGTGTGGTGTCAGCCACAGTTTGCCACTGTATCAATATGCCTTTGTTTAGCTCAGTCCGGTCAATACTAAAGAAAATACAGTGCTGTCATGCAATATTAATCCAAGGATGGAAGCTTTAGCAGCTGCTGCCTTTTATGAAGAGACAAGTTGTGGTTTGCAGCACCATATGCTCCCGCTGCTGCCTTTTTCCTCTGACTTCCCTCCTGTTTCCATTGTCAATCTTGGCTTTTATTAACGTGATTTGCTGGATTTCTTCCAGTGTGAAATGACTCAGCCGGGTGTGAATGCAGACCATGCTTTGCCTCCTACTGCTGCCATTTGGTGAGCGGGAGGAGAAGCACGAAGGCCGTCGCAGACGCAGAAAGCTCGCTTGTTGATGACACGCCTCCCTTATGTAATTTGTATAAAGAAAAATGTGGTTAGGTCCATTGTGAAGGAGGAAGGAAGCAGTCCTCCATCTTCCACATTGCATCAGTCCGCTGGACTATTCACTGCAGGCAGGTCGTCAACGCCACGGTCAGAGTTCAACCAAATTCACGTCTACAAAAGAAAACACAAATCTGTTAGAATTCAGTAAAACATTCAACTCTTTCTTTAGTTTTTCTCAGAAGGATCATTTTAATTACCAGAAGCGAAACTTTTATTAATTAAAAAACAAATTCAGACATTAAAAAACTAACAAAAAAAAGATTTGTTTTCAGAAAAATATAATAAATGTTTTTTGGATATATTGATAGATATTTTAAAATGAGGCCAACTGTTTGATTATTTGATTTTTTAATCATTTTCTGGTAAAATTTGATGAGACACACAGACTAATACTTGTCCTCCCAGTTCCTGCAGACTGGGCTTGTGCCCAGGGCCTGCTGACTGTGTGGCCAATACACTGTGTGGCCCGCTGCCCCACAGCCCAGGTAACAGATGCAGTCAGCAGAGCAGTAGGAGGAAAATACGTTTACTGACCTGCCGTTCCTCTCGTGACAGAAGAACTTTGCATGCATCCGTTTTTAAATAAATCAGTGTAGATTCTGTATCCAAACCCTCAATGTTTTTACTCGTTTCCTCGGCATTAGACTGAGCATGTTCACTGAATGATTCCACTTTCAGCTTGCTGTGTTCAGACAAGATTGACATATTGACAGATAGATTGACATTTATTACAGATGCTTTTCAAAACATATTTGATAAACTGAAGAGCAAATTCTCCTAAAGTTGGTGTCCTTCAGAGCTGAGCTGGAGAAAAAAGTTCTTACGCTTCTGGATGGAGGTGATGATGATGTTCTGTTTGTCTGAAGACGTGTTTGCTTTTAAAGCAGAAACTGAAACATTCATTCACGCTTTCACTTTCTTTTGACAGTCTTTACACTCAGAACGCTTCGTTAGCAGTTTTGCAAATATTGCTTGTTTTATTTAACACATTTTTTTCACAAGAACTCTTAATGTTTTAGTTATTAATTCTGACTACAGATTTAGTGAACTCAAATACTGTATGTGAGAATTTACACTACTATGTAATATGCTTTAGTGACTCTTAGGCCAAATCCGAATTCCTCCCCTACCCCCACGGCTTCTTCATTTAGCCCTGCAAACGGAGTAGTCTAGAAAACTGCGTTTCTCCTCCGCAGCACAGCTTGACCTGCGTGACCCTACCGGCAGAGGGATACACAGACCTAACTCCCTACCTCTTCCCTTTAAAAAAAACAAGCTCAGACACCACCACTCCAGCTTCCAATGCCCCTGCAATTGGAGGGGCAGGGAGAAGTCGGAGAGGTAGTGGAAGAATTTGGACTCTGCCTTAAAATATAATTGGAGTCCATGCCAAATAATTTCACATTTTTTAATGGCCAATTTTTGATTTTGTGTCTAAATTTAAATTAAACGGTTTTTATTTTCACATGGTGCATAAATGAAAAAAGTTTTTTTTTTAAAATGAACATAGCAACACCTTAGGTCCTTGTGTTGGTCATACAATTGTAACATGTCAGGTAAAGGCAAGGAAAAAGGATAAGTGAGCATGCAATCGAGAGCAGAGAGACTGGACTTAAAGATCTTCAGGATTCATGGTGAATGAGAGCTTTCTGGGATCAGTTCTGCTAATTCTGCTGCTTTTTGGATCAGCAGCAGAAAAGCTTTATTAGATTTAGGCAGATAATGAGGAACTGCGGTAATCTTCAAGGCAACACATGTATTCTTGTTTTCCATCCCTTTTAAATGAGGTTTTTATATTTTGGAAATATGATATTGTCAGAAAAGTTTATACCACAGCATATTTGTCAGAATCTTTGTATCCACAAATATTTAGTTGAGTGCAATCTGAATTTTTTGGCATGAAATTATAAGTGATCCAGACTTTTACGAGCTGCAGACAAGCTGGTCGACTAAAGAAGTGGAGCAGATGCAAAGTGAAAAACACTCTTCCTCTGGGTATTAAAGAAGGTCATGTTTTCATTCTGTGCTGTGCTGCAGACGTCCACAGAAGGATGCACAGACCCACACAGCTCAAGAACACAAAGGAAACACAAACATGATCTTTTCCCGTTTTTTAATATGCATAAATTCTACAACCGGCTTTGGCTGAGGATTTATTGGGCTTGTGTTCAGGGTGCACTTGCATTTAAAATACATGATATTTGAGAGCCAAAAAGGAATCTGTGAGAGAAATCTTTGACAACTAATGACCTGTCAGTTTCCTGAAGGGCTGTTCTATTCCTGAGGGGTAGATTTTTTATTAAATATTACCCCCAGTGGCTGAATTTCAAGGGCAAGGAGACTCTGACATTTCAGGAAGAGAAACTAAGAAAAAGGACGGATCTGAAGCCCAGCAGTCACACTTTATAGGAAGGATAAAACCAGCGCAAATCATGGCGGTTTTCTGCCAAATCAAACTTTGAAGTGTTGACCTTTTTTGAATTTGTAGCTCCTAATTTAGGCACGTATTCAAGTAGTGTCCTCTGTGAGGGGCTTCTGACAAAGGAGAGGCGCTGAATGACAGTTATTTCATCTCAGAGCTTGTGAAATGCTTCAAATAAGGCCTGGCCTCCCTCAAGTAAGGTGGAAGTTAAAAAAATCCAGGCGGATAAAACATTCATTTTTTCATTCCAACTTTAATTAAGCTGATGTGATGAATGGAGTTTAATGAAGCACAATGGCAGGATTCAGAGCTGGTTTAAAAGCTGGGGGTTAGTGAGAGTGAACATTTACTCTCTTTCAGTGGAGACAAACTCACTTCATTAGATTTGATGCAGTTCAGATGTGAAGGTGCAAGGAGAGCGTTAATTCATGCTTGCTGTGTCACAACGGAAAACTGCTTAGTTTCAAAGCACACCGCCCGAATGGGGGCATGCTCCACCCCATGGAGTCAGGCCAGTGTCTGCGTGGAGGAGGTGGAGGAGAGACCATCCCTGCAACCACCATCACACCCAGTCACACCGCCACAGGCACCCACAGCTGTCTGTAAAGTGATCTGGCGTAATGCAGCTTCAAACAAACGTATCATCTGACTCTGAAATGATGCTGTGAGGCTGCAGATGCAGACTCAGCTCCATCTGTGAGGCACAAACCTTCTGATTAGCCGTATTAGTTTTCAGAATGTTTCTCTTCCCATGATCAGCTAAATGATAGCTTCTGCTTTAAGGGCTTCTATTCCCTTATTTCATTCCATTTGAAATGAGAGTACTGTTTAGCATTTTGGACATTCTGCTGCTGTGAGTCAGAGAAAGTCCACAGGTGTGGGGAAAGCTTCAGCTCCTGCAGCAAATGAACTTTTGACCATATTGGAAAGGCTGCAAAGGCTGCAAAGATACTGCCGGCCTGTTGGGTGTCAGTCAGCTGTGGGAGACTAATGAAGTCAGTTGCTTTAATTTCCATGAGTTCTCAGGATATTAATCCTCTGCTTTTAAAACAGACCAGCTTCATGACGCTTCATGTGAATAGGCTGGGAGATGAAGCGCACGTGCATCATTCTTTCTTTTGCCGTGCAGAGCATTCTGTGCAACCAGGCATTTCCTCACCAGAATGATTATATCTCAATGCAGATGAACTGGGAAATTGGGAAAGAATGAGGATCCATTGTTCACAACCTGGAGGATTAATCAATGTGCAGCTTGTAGGTCTGCACTTGTACGTTGTATTATTGGGAGCATTTTCTGTAAGTATTCACCTATGGGATGTTATATTATTGAGGAAAATGGTCAAAAAGCCTTGAATAAATAAAAACCATCAAAACATTGGGAGCACAGAGAAAGTTGAAACCTACTGAGACCTGTCTTGATGCTGAGACGGAGGAAGGATGCAAATCCAGGACTCTACAGGCAGCCACATACAGAACACTAGTTATTTATTAAACAGGAACAAACAAAAGGAGATTCACGCCGAGACACTCCAGGGGAACTAAACAAAGCAAACTCTAAAAGAAACTGGAATCCAACACAAAAATCAACATGAGCCAAGAGACTAAGAAGACTGACAAAGACCCCAACCATTCTACTTTTGGGTTTTTAGTTATGTTTCTGTCCAACATTTGGGTTTTACTATGTTACTATGTTCAGTTTTTGCAATCCTGCAAATATACACTGGAGGCAGATTTCAGAAAACTGAATCTCATGTTCAGAGGTCAAAGTGAACCCCCAAAAACAAGCCTATTTATCATTTGGTGTCAAGGATCAATTTGATGAATAATTCTTTATATCTTGTTCATCACCATTGAGGGGGGGCACATTTGTTTTTCATTTCATTCCAGCTCCACTTTGCACATTTCTAAGGGTGGGCTGTTTTGACTGACAGTTGGGTGGAGCCTTCAAAGCTTTAAATCTTAGTTTGTCGTGCCCAATGCCGTTTTCAGAATGCTGTTGTAGTCAACATACCCCTCTTACTTCAGGCTAAATGTTAACTTTGAGGAAACCATATGGTGGCGTCAGAGAAAATCTGTCTAATTATCAGTATTTATGGTTTTTATGCTTTGAATTTGTAAAGTTTGAGTTTTAAATTTCCTTGAGATTCTCAACGTTGTGAACAGCATTCGTTGTGCTGTGCATTTATGCATGTTTGTATAAATGTATGTGACAAGCACCATTTGAATTTGAAAGGTGCTCTATAAAGAAAGTTTAGGTTTACTTTAGTAAAGAAAAAGTTACTTCCGTTTCAAACCAGGATGTCACATGACCACAGGGTGTGGCCAATATCTTCTAGGTCATGAAAAAGACATAAAAATGGCAGGAAACTCCTGCTAAACCATGAAAAGAACAAACACCTCAGACTGTTGAGCAAACTGACACCACATACAGGAAATGTAAATGTATCATCTCTCTTTGGACAATGTTGAGGAAGCTCTCATGATTCTCATCAGTATGTGGAGAGCAGAAACATTCCTTCTCTAAAAATGCTCCGGATGGAACCGTCTGCTGTTAGGAAGCAAACCTTCTTGATTCCCTTTCATTGCTGCGACTGTCGTCTCTGTCTGCCAATGCTGTCCGAGAGCTGATGGAGAATGGAATATTCTCTTTCAGGTGTTTTTGAGTGAAATCCACAATGCATGCTGGATACAGCTGTGTTCTGGTCTTCAGTCCGTTTGTTTATGTCTGTTCCAGAAATCCCACACTCTCTGTTATTATGACTGGTTTTAACCTCCTCCTTGCTCTGTATTCTGCTCTTCATCCTTCATTCCCTCCGTATGAGTATAACTTTGGCTTTGGAAGCACAGTCATCCATCCATTATCCTCTGTTTGTGGTTCTGGGTGTGGGGGCAGTGGTCTCAGCAAAGATGCCCAGACCTTCTCCTGCTGCAGCTGACCACCTCCTCTCCAAGAGCAATACCAAGGCGTTCCCAGTCCAGCTGAGACAAACACTGTCTCTATGTACCAGGAAGCACAATCATCTTTTTCTTAATGTCATGCTGAGCCTTCCTGACTAAGTCAAACCATTTGAATTTACCACCCCATGTGTCTCACCCAGCTAGTATTTTACTGAATAACTTTCTGAAATAGTTTAAAATTCAAAAGTAGATTTTAAACCTTTAAAAAGGGAAATGGTCCACAGATGAGTCTCAGTAAAAGAAGAGCCAACCAATCAATGCTGATCAATTCTATGTCAAAGCGTAACATTGAGTTTTAACTGAAGCAGAACTGGAAGCATTTCGTTACAACAGAAGTGGAGATGTACATTTCCGGTCATCACTTTGGACTGTGTATCACTGTTTGACTGTACAGTAATAGTCAACCTGTTGAAGATCAACACAGTCAAGGCTCATTTGATCATTATATGTGGACTTCTCCCACTACCATTTAAATGGAGAAGAGCTCCTATGAGTTGTGTGGTTTGGTCATTAAGTGTTTTGCTGCAACAGGAGTTGTATGTTGTGCCCCAAAAACAGAGTGGATGCAACACTGCAAACATCTGTGGTGTTTCACATTGATGGCAGCATGAAACATAAGGGCACTGAATCGGCTTTCAAGCCATTACAGTTCACTGTGGTTCAACTAGCTTTTAGGCTGAAAGAATCCAACCCCAGAAAAGTCTTGCAGTTCCAAAAGCTTGTCGGGTTCTGGCTGTGAGCCGCACAAGACAACATGGTCATTTTACCCTGGATGTGCTTTTTTACTTGAAATAACTTGAAATAACAACATAGTTACATGTAATTCAGGTGTTCAGATAAAAACAACACTGAGAACCTTATTCTAATTACAATCTTGTTAAAAATGAAGTTCGTTTTTTTTTAAATTGCCAATACATAAAGGTATTATTTTATTGAATTATACTAATATGATACAATCCATTTGGATATAGACACTCTTACCACTATAACAATTTACAGGTGAAGAAATTTAGGAAAATTCAGAAGACAAGGTGGTTATATCGTGATCCTTTTTAATGAGTTAAGTCTTATTTTAAAACTAAGTTTCTGTCTAGACAACAGATACGTCTTTCTGCTGCTTTAACCCTGAATGAAGAGAGAAACATTCTGTGTTTTGCTTAAGACTAAAAGACAAAGATGAAGTAAAGACGAATAAAATAAAAATGAAAAGAATAATAACGTTTGCTGCAGAGATGAACCCCTTAATTGTTCTAAAATCCTTTCAATCTTTGCTAAGATGTACCATGGATGGAAGAATGTAGCATCTACAGTCTTCTGCATTCTGATTGCTTTCACTGTTTGTACTCTGATCAAACCGCGGCTGGATGTTGCCTTCAAGGGCCCTTCGTAAATCACTTTACTTTGGTGCCAGATAATTCTTAAACAAGATGTACCGTTTCTGTTTTAGGCCAGCTATTTGTTATAACATTGTGACACTTAATGAATATAAAGCAGTGCTCAGCTAGGCTGCAAATGTGTGTGTGTTTGTGTGGGGGGGCCGGATGGAGGCTGAGAAAAGATGGCAGTTGATAAATTGTTGCTATCTGACTTCCTGTCATGGAAAATACGTCTAACATACGGATGCAGGACTGGATAAATCTGTTAGTGACCGCATGTTTTGATGTCTTGAGTCCTCAGAGATTTTGGGCCCAGAGTGTTGGCGTGGAAGCAGGATGAAACCACAAAAGGTGCAGCTTACACAGCACTGATGTGCTGCCATGCACATTAACAGTCTGCTCACATCTCACGGTGTTTTCTTGCTGACAGAACGATATTACAATATTTGAAAAGCCAGAATAGATTTGAAAAATGCTTTTCTGATAAGCCACACAGCTCATACTTTCTAATGTCCTCATTCAGAAAGAAGAGGGATAATTTGGGGGTACCTTCAAACGCAATCATTTCTCAGAGCTTCTAGTTGTGTGTCTGTGTGTTCCTGTGAGTGCAGCCTCTGGAGGAGCAGCACAGGAGCTGGATGCCTCCTTGACAACACCTTGGAGGTAAAAATCAATGTCTGCCAAACAGAGTGAAATGTAAGGCTGCAGCCGATACATGACAGATGAGGCTCAGGCTGGTTTTTCTGGAGTGAATGAAGAGTGGAACGCAGGCGGCCCTGTCTTTTGTTGTCAGGTATATTACGACATTAGAGCGATTGTGAAGGACAGTCAATCTGACTTTCCTGACCACCTTTAGTGTTGATTAGCATGCAAGCAGACGTGTGTGAGAGAACTTTGAAAAGGCAGGCACGATGGTGTCCAAAACTCACAAGCACTGCATGACAGATTACACTTTACATAGCAGTTTTGGTAATTAATTTTGATTCTTAAGGGATCTCACTGTCAAAGGGAGTTGCACAAACGCACAGGCACCTTGATGAAAGTGGATTAGTCTGTGTTATTAGAAGAGTCGCTCAGTTCCACAGAAAGAGCAGCTTCAGGGAAAAGTCACACTATTTGACAGCTCAACTGTGTATAATTTTAGCAGCTGCATCTAAAAAAATCTTGCACTTTACATGTCAATACCCCCATAGTTTTAGTCAGATCCTGGTTTTCTTGGAGAGGTGACCCCAGCATTCCCCCCAGCAGCTGAACATGCAGCCGTTTGGAGTTTCAAAAACTTTACCACGTCTGCAGGGATTTTTCCCTGGAGTGTGTACACTGTGCGCTGCAACACCTGAGAGCCCACATAAAGATCATCACTCATGCCAGTTGAAGGCATTGACACCTCCGTCCGCACCCCCCCCCACCGCTGATGTACAAGTTGGTGAGCAGTATGAGTATAAAGCAATGATTTGTGCCATTATTATTCCTGCGCCGTGCTTTGCACTGTGGCTAAGAGTAATGCAACAGCGGGGGATCATTTCACAGCCTTGGCCCCAGGAAAGCTCTTTGGAAAGCGGGGGGGATTTTCAGCCTTTGTGCTGCAGCTCTGCCTCTGCAGTCAGCACATGTGGGCTTAAAGCATAGAGTGGAAGGAGTCTCTTCCAGGGAGGGGGTGTGAATTGTTCCCTCATTGAAGAACATTAGAAAAGAGACCTGCATGACTCGACATTAATAATTGATAGAACATAGCGTTGCATACATGCCGTTTTTCCCTCCTAAAGGAGAGTGGAACCTTTTAATGTTTGATTCTTTCACTTACATTGGAGGCATCACAATCACTCTGAACATTATTCTGCTGGGAAAGAAGATTCCAGATTACCTTGCTCTAAGTCAGTAATTTAAAGCATTACTCATAAACTTAGTGGTTTTTGGCTGTATATGAAAAATGGACTGAATGACCCCTCTCCCACGTGTCAAAACAGGAAGTACCTGCAGGTCCCAGGAAGCCAAACTTCTATAGACTTTTATAGAGAAATAAACAGCTAATACTCAGTCATTATGTTTGTCAGAATAACCATTCTGCAGAATAACCAGCTCCAGAGGAGCTGGAGGAGGTGGCCAGTGAGACGGAAGTCTGGGAAACAATGCTCAGACTGCTGCCCCCATGACCCGGTCCCGGATGAGCAGAAGAAGATGGTTGGATGGAGAATAGGGATTCTTACTCTGATACCGTTTTTTTACCTTGATAATCCTCTTTTGAATGATTTTTCTTCTGTAGTGCAAGTTATTCAAGTTATAAACTGACCAACCAGATGACTCGATAAAAGTAGGTGGTCTCACTTTAAAGGTTTGGAATGTTTGATTGGAGGTCTGCACAGAGGTGCAGTGGTTAGCGCTCCTGCCTCACAGCAAGAAGGCCTCCGGTTTAAGTCCTGGCTGGGGGATTTGAAACAGCATAACCAGTGGGGGGACCTTTCTGTGTGGAGTTTGCATGTTCTCCCCGTGCATGCGTGGGTTTCCTCTGGGAACTCCTCCCACCGTCCAAAAACATGCTTCATAGGTTCATTGGTCGCTCTAAAAATGGTCCCTTTGTGTGGATGTGAGTGTGTCTGGGTGTGTGGTTGTGGCGACAGACTGGCGGCCTGTCCAGGGGTGTCCCCTGCTTTCACCCATGAGTGGCCGGGTTAGGCTCCAGTAGCCCTGTGACCCCAAAAGGGACAAAACAGGTATAGAAGATGAATGAATGAACGAATGTTTGATTGGCAGATTTGGTGTAGCCTGCTTTTAAGTGGTTGCGGTGTGGACTTCAAACAAGCTAACTCCTGATTGGTGAGAAAGGTTGTCATAGAAATGTAGACGGACTTGGACCAATTACTGCTTACTGATGATGCCAGGCTCTGTCATTTGGTTGGAGCCGGAAGTAAACCACTTTCTATAGGTGACATCACACTCACTCAGTCCAATTCTTATATACAGTCAATGTTTTCACCAGGAATGTTTTCAGTAACATCCAAATCAAAACAATTTACCTTCATTTTTCCAAAACTCTACAAGTCTATGACCAAACTTTAAGAAAATGATTATTTTGTGTTTGGTCAAAGAGCATTAACAGGAATGAATGCTGATGCTGATGAAGCACTAAAACTAAAAAGTGTTTCTCTTTGTCCAGTTCACCTACTGACAGAGAGGAAGAAATCAAAGTGCAAAAGGATAAAAAGCTTTTCCTGGTTTTTTGCCTCTATGTTGCTCCACAAGTCTGAAAACTTTTGGCAAACTATTGGGTTCAATACACAGCTGCACTTCCTACTCCCTGAAAAATACATCAATCCTGTTCACAATGCTCTCTTAGTTCATGACAGCAAAGAGAATATAAGGAAATAAAGGCAACAAAAGGAATCTGAGTGTCCATCTTTGGCAAACTCAAATTTTCTTATGAAAGTAATGAAATCTTATGAAAGTAAACTTTTGTGAAATACAAATAAACCAGAAATATTCAGTCATTTTAGGGATGGTTACTGACTCTGCTCAGACATTAGTGTCAGCAGACCGGATAAAGCTCTCATTGCACTATGCATTGGGCGTTACACTTATTAAATAATAAACATTTGTTTGAATGTTTTATCAGGAAAAAAGTTCACTTCAGTCCAAAAAAATGGAGCTGTCTTGATGTGAAATTTCATTTCATGGTTGCACCCCTTCTCCACCCCATAAAACACACTTTTTCATTAAAACAAGCATATTATCCTTGAATAATAAATAAGTCAGCCGGGAGTTTGAAGTCTGTATAGAGACATCAGCTCTGTAAACCACAGTTCTGCTCGTTTATTCGCTGTGCTGTGAAAAACACACACGGTGTAAATCTTCTCCTTACATTTTCTCACAATGGAGGGTGAAAATTAGTCCTTCTGCAAGTGGAGTGTATCCAGAGGAGAACAATATGCCAACAATTAATCAGGAAGAGATGTGGCTCCTCATTTTTAGCTGGATCGTGCTTCCTTTGTCTGGCTTCCCCACAAACCGGGCAGTTTCACGCAGGAAATGCAATTACAGCGACTGCTGGAAGAGACTCTGCCACTACAACCATGAGTGGTTTGTTTTTTCCTGAAACAATTTTCTCAAGTGATTAGAAAAGGGAGCTCTAAATGTATGGGGAGGGACATGAGCATTCTCAGAATGCATGTCGCAATTCTGTGACCTCTAAGATGATGGAGACCTTTGTGTGTGTGCGCGCGTGTGTGTGTGTGTGTGATGGTCCATGCAGATGTGTTGCTGCAGACTGAGCAGTGATTCCCAGTTCACCTGAATGTGTGTGAAGGCAAAGCCTGTTGGAAGCTTCTGTGGAGGTCACGCCATCTCTGATGGACATCATCTCAGCTCCTGCAGCTGAGCTGTTTGGGTCACCCCAGTCCGTTTCAGTCCATCAGCTGTGCTGCAGATGCATGTCTGCTCATTGCCTCCTCATCTTTTGCCCTGCAGTTTACGATCATCTTAATCCTGGTTCAAGTTTAGAGAGGACGGTGCAGTCATATATTCATTTAAATAGTGATAGGAGGCTGCAGCTGGATGTGTTTGTTAAAGCCAAGCTTTAAATAAGTACCTTAGAGTTTGTTGAATGGATGTGTAATGCATTTGTGTGTGTTTGTATAATTGACATGAAATGGAAGGAAGTACTTTAATGCTGTCAGAAAAGCAAAAATTCTAGTGCTTTTCTGATCCAAATCCTAACTGCTCACAATTTAGTAAAAAAATCTGTACTTAAAGTCTTTCCAGCTTGTGATCTAATGCAAAAGTGTTCTTTTAGTTTTGATAGGCCTTTAGCCAAAACACCTGTGCCATTTTCTGGGACATAGTTTCTGCAGAGCAGCATTGAGAATGTTTCCACTGTGTTGTGGGCGAGTTTTTCTATGGCTTCATTTCCCAACATCCATCTGTTTTTGTGTTCTCCTGCTAGCTTCCAGCCCTTCACAACCTCAACCTAACATTAGCAGTGCAAAAATGGTGAGCAATATTAGAGCTATCCAGCTGTACAGTTCTGATCCAGATTCCAGCTCAGACCAGGAAAACAAAGACAGACATGGATCTGTTTGTCTGCAGGATGCATCCGAACGCAGCAGAGCGGGGAGCTTGCAGCCTGCAGCACCTAGATCACAGCTACAGGCTTCTTCATCTGCTCCTGAATCACAACTATTTGAAAAAAGAAATCATCAGAAATGCAATTTATGTCTGTAATTATCAGAAAAATCCACGTTCGCAAGAACATGTTAAATGAACAAAGATGCCATTTTCATAAGAGTGAGTCTTTGTTTCATATTTTGTTCATCAGTTCAGTTAACAAACAAGGAGGCTGAATTATTGTGTTACAGTTTCAATGTAACAATAAACGTTAAATAAGGATTGTTAGGAAAGGCTAGTAAAGAGTCTTGAAACAGACTACCTGACCCTGTTCAGGTGTAGTTCTCTAAACCCCTGCAGAAGCAGGGTGGGGTTTGCTGATGTCTTAAATTATGTAGTTTTATTATGTAGAACATAAACAAACACAAAGGTCAGAATAGGATTCTTGGGTGAAACGGCAGATAAATGTGGTTTTTCTTTAGTTTGTTCATCTTTTATTCATTCCTTTCTGCTGAAAGCTACATATGAAACATGTCGCTTTGATAGAGTAATAAATAAAGATGTTGACTGTAAATAACTGTCAGCTCTCCAGATGTTAGTTATAAAGGTTCAAGTCGGAATGAAATGATCTATTTTTATTCCATGTCTTGAACAGGTCTGTTACAAATACACATATACGTGTTTTGTGAATTTGAATTGATGTGAGAAGAAGATTTTTTAAACCATAAACAAAATGAAAAAGTAGAAAATCTTAACCAGGATAACAAGGAGACAGGCAAAGGTCAAAACACGGAGAAGGCAAACCATAAAACTGCTCAGACTGTTCCAGGACAAAAACAAGACTTCACACAGGTAGGAAGACTAAGTGGGGTTTAAATGTCCACTGATGATGAACAGCTGTGTAGGGAGGAGTTAGTACTCAGGGGAGGGCTCCCTCTGGTGGTCGGAGGCTTGAGTTGTGGCTGAACTGTGACATACAGTCTAGTATCTAAATCTTTAGAATTAAATGACTAAATAAAAAAAAGATGGATTAGTCAAAAAAGTCTAAAATCTTATATTTAGACAAAGGAGGCAGGCTGCGCAGGTGTAATGGTTAGCGCTGGTTCAAATCCCAGCTGCGTCTGTTCTGTGTATTGTTTGCATGTTCTCCCAGTGCTTTTGTGGGTTTTCTCCTGGCACTCCAGCTTCCACCAACAGTCCAAAAACATGCTTCACGGGTTCATTACTTACTCTAATTTGTCCCTAGGTGTGCATGCGTGTGTGGTTGTGTGGCTCTGCGACATGCCTGTTCAGGGTGTGCCCTGCATCAGTAGCTGGTTTGGCTCCAAAAACCGCAGGAATCCAAAAGGGATTTATTCAGGGGGTTCAGAAAGTGGATGGATGGATGGATGGATGGATGGATGGATGGATGGATGGATGGATGTTACTTTGAATTAGGAATGAAAAAAACGTCCATACATAAACACTGCGTGTGTGTGTGTGTGTATTGTTGTACATGTGCCTGTGTGGCAGTGCAGAGGGGCCACAGCCATGGAGTCCTGTGTGCTCCCCACCACCTCTCTGGGTGTTAGACTGGGGCCAGCCCCAGGGACCCAACATCTCACCCCAGGCAACCTGCCTGTCTGTCAGCCTTGCAAAGTGACCAGGAGGGGCAGAGGGGAGAGGGGCAGGAAGGGGGCTTGGGGCATAAAGCAGGGTTCCATCCATTGCTTCCTCTACAAAAGGCAATCATTTTTATTTTCAGTAACCAAGATTGCAGACCCCTCCTCCCATACCTGAGATGGTGCGCTCCATCACCTCTGTTGTCAGACTAGAGCATAAATACATGTATGTGTTCATACAAAAGTCTTCAGTCAGGAATAAGCAGGGAAATCTTGAGAAAACTTGTTTAATGTGAAAAAGGCTGTTCTATCTCTCCATGATGACTGCATCCACAGACAAAATTACCCATCATGCCCTTGGGCATATTGTCAGTTGAGTGTGAGTCTCTGTGGTTGTGCTCATGCCCCCCCCTCTCAGCAGTCAGATTTCTGCACATTATTTTCTCCTCCATGCTTTGCTGTTATCCTGCAACAGAGAGCGCAGAGCAGAGTAATGACATAAATGCAGGTTACAAAGCCGGGTTTGCTTTTATGCACTAACTGTTTACAGCTAAACAGCATGTTCTGCAGAGCAGGCTGAGCTGCAGATTACTGCACTGACAACTGAACCTGATGTTGCTCCTGCATTTATGTTCCTCTTCAGGCATTGTGGCTTTCTTTCTGTTCTTAATCTGGGAGTCCTCCTCCCGTTCCTTTTACTGTAAAATAATGAGGGTTGAAGAATGTCTGCAGCATCGTTGCAGCACAGGACGGGGCTGTCTGCTCTCCCAGGCTCTGGACTCATTTCAGAACGCTTCCAAATGACCTCACTGGGTTTCATTTCTGCCTGATGGAGGCACCACGGGTCGCGAAGACACAAACTAAGAACGTTGGAGGCAGAGTGGACACTTCTGATGACCTGGAGAAAAGTCTGTCCGCACATAAGTGGACAGGAGTGTTTCATCAGCGGACTAATCACCAAAGCAGCTTTTGAGAAGGAGCCGACAGAAAGAACTGCTAAGCAGTCATCATCTCCGTGATGATCTGCCATCTGTAGCTCCGTGTCTGGGTGGGGGGGTGGAACTAACAGTGACATGAAGATGTTCGCAGTGCATCTTCAGGGCTTCTGCTCTCCATGCACATTTCCTCGTCACACATTACCACCGGAAAGCTTATATAAGAGCTCTGCGTCACGTGGTTGTGTAGGTTAGGTGAGGTGTCATTTGACATTATGCAATGGTTGTGTAACTCTTGAAATGTTTGCTACATTCTGGCTCCCTCGCCAAAAAACCTTAAAGACTCGTCTGTCTTTGATCAGATAAAAGTCAAAGATAACTGGGCCGGCCGCCAGTGCCGTGAGGATCATTCACGTGCAGGAAACGCCATCGGATTCACGCTATTCTTCCTTCTCAGCGCTGCTGTTCTTTTTCCTTGTTGACATTTTTCTGTTCTTTTCTCTATCAATCTGAAATCCTTGAAAAGTTCAAACCCTCTTTCTAGAGTAAATCCCTGAAACTCACCCAGGGCAAAGGATGGGCTCTGATGTTCTTTGACTCTTATGCGTGTCCCCCTCCCTGGCTGAGAGGCTGCTGCCTTCCATGTCTCCATGCTGCAGAAAACATGAGCTTCTGAGGAGAATAAACTGCATGTTTTGACACACGTAGACGGTTCTGTGCTTCACATACTGCACTGTCTTTTATGATTCTGTCATTTTACATCAAATACAATTTTTTGAATGTTTGGTTTCTAAAATTTTCAGAAACTTTTCAAAGCAAAGGCGAACGCACCCATTCTTCCTCGATACAAGAACAAGGTGGATCTTTAATTGAAAATCCTGTCTTGTCTGAGTCGTGTGATCTGTTTTGATTGAATTTTTGTGACGCACATGTGCAGCAATTTTCCAATTGGTGAAGGGCGAGCCAGTCAAGGCAAATGCCCTTTCAGTCCCATTAGCAGTTGCATCAGTCTCTTAATGGGGAGTAAAATGGCCAAGAACTTTTGCAGTACTTACAAAATGAATATAAAAAGACTTTCAGCGAGCTTGCCAAGCTTTAGTGAGTGCTAAACGGCTTTTAATTGTGTTCTGACTGTTAGAACATTCTGCTTCGTATCGAAGGTTTGTCACTTTCATAATCAAGACATAAAAAGGAAATATTTCCAGGGGAGTGAAGATCACAAAGCTGATTATCCTAAACATCTATGGATATTGGCTCCACACCTGAAAAAAAAACATGAAATTAAGAAATTAGATTCACTTTGCCTTGTCTTAGATGGTCTTAAACCATCTTAGGTTTAAGACTCAGCTACTGCATCTTTAATGTATACATTCAAATCAAGAATAAAGATTATCTTTCTAAATATTGTCTTCTGGGTGTCAATGCTGCATTTGATGGGTAATTCAGACATGATTAAGATATGAGCGAGGTCTGTGATTTTAGCGTCGGCATGCTCTATTAATCACAGAGGTCTTTTCAAAGCACACTGCTGATGGAAATGAAGACAAGCTGACGGTAAAGAATTATGCAAAGGAGGCATCCGTCTTGATCTGGTTTCAAAGCACGGGCCGTAAACAGCACAGCTGTTTCAAGAGCCTTCCCACTCAGCCGCCTCTGCCTCCCAGGAAAACCTGCACTTTCCTAAAAGCTCACTTTTTCCTGCATTTGTTTCTGTAAACCTCAGTGGAAGAACTCCTATTTTTCAAATCAAACTTGTAGAAGGGCATGTTTTCTGTTTTAGTCCAGCAGGGCCGTAAAGGCGGTTTTCTGTCTGAAACACCCTCATGTTCAGAGGCATTCACACCTGCTGTGTGCAGGAAATGGAACAAGCTCATGCTGTTATGAGTCTTACTTTAAGAGAAACATCACAAACTGAGCCTGAAAGATCCAGAAAAAAGGCCTGAAATCATGTCTGCATGATTCACTCAACCAACCTGTGCCATCCATCCTGAAGGAGGGCCGAAGTTGCAAACATCTTTAGCCAGGCTCTGTCTGTCTGCACATCACTGAAGAGCGCCTCTGCAGCCTGTTACAGTTTGAGAAGTCCTGCATACAGTGACTCTAATTCCCTTCACGGAGGGTTAATGCTCCCTCCTTCACTGCGGGATTATACTCTCAGACGCAGATTGCATGTCGAATCTCTGTGAAGTTCTGTGTTGTTGTGTTTTCACAGCATTTTGTACAGAGTTGGCTTTCACCTGCGAAACACTTTATGCCATGTTCCAGTACAGGCATGCCTTTTTTACACCTCAATTCATCAGAAAGTGACTCCAGAGGGAACCGAGACGCCGCAGCTCATCAGCCGGCTGCACCTGCACTGCAGACTGGGGCTCTGCGGGTCTGACACTCGCCTCAGAGCATCGGCAGTACAAACAAGGACGATCAACACGTCAGTACTAGCACTAAGATGAATGGACCTAGCTGTGGTTAATATGTGTCTTGCATCACTATTTCTGCTGCAGTTTTGGAGACTGTTTTCAGAGAATGTGAGCCTTTCTGGTTTGCTGATACTTGCTGCAGCAGAAGAGCTGCAGCCGGAGCTGGGCCTGCACAGACAGCAGCATGGGTGCTTACAGGGCAGGTGAAAACAGCCAGTGCTGCCAGATAACTCTCATTTCTATACATACTCAGAACACATTTCTAACAAGGCCCACAGTGTTGCCCTGGAGATGAGTGCATGTCTTGTAAGCGTTATCACAAAGTCACTGCTCTCTCATATTTATCAAATGCCAGTGCAGCAGCGGATCTAAGGTAATTCATGCTTCATTTAAAAGCAGGCGGGCTTTGAGCGCGCTGGCGTGGGGTGATGAGGAGATCATGTTTGATTGGGTTTGATGAAACTCTAATCACAGTCCACAAAAAAGAAGAAAGAAAAACAGCCTTCATCTGTGTCTGATGATTTTGCTTTCATGGACTTTATGGCCGCATGCTGCTGCTGTGTAATTGCAGTCAGGAAGTAATTAATCCTATATTGACCTTCGGCACCGGCGCACGGATTCTTCTTATTTCTGTTTCTGCTTTATACCTATCAGTCCATCTGTCTGCCTGCTGATGAAAAAAACGCCCATTCAAGTTTGTTGCTATTATTAGGCAGTCCTGCTTGTAAATTACTCATGTGTTGCGGCTTTCTTGCTGATAATACTCTTATTAAAATATTCCTTATAGTATACTTTGATGTATCCCCACTTTGAACATAAGAGCGGAGCGTTGTGTATCTCTGATAGGCTGCGTGAGCTGCAGCCGGAGGGTTTTTACCTCAAAGCTATGGAAGTTATTGCCTCTCTCTGAATGGCATTCATGTTTCCGTCCTACAATGTGGAACCAAACGGCTCATTTGTCTGCATTGAGCAGCTCGTTTTGTGCACGGAAGGGCAGGCTGAGGAGTGGAAGCACGCACACGAGAACACAAACGGCGTGGTCATTAAAGGAGCCCATTCAAAACAATGGCTCGTGTCCTTTCAGGGAGGTGTTCTTTGTAGTTTGTACACAGAGCGGATTTTGATCTTTGCATGCACGCTTGAGAAAGCAAAGGTTAAAGCGTGCGCTGACCTGCGTGTGCGCGTTGGCTCTGCATGTAAAGGCCTTTAGGCTCTGCAGAAAGTGTCAACAGAAAAACAACAGCAGCTCTGACTCTGTCTGCGCTCTCCCAGCCCCTGTGAGGCAGGAAAGATGACGCCCATTTGGGGCTCATTGGAGCAAATCAGAATTGTCAGCACTGTGGATTTTTACCTTTTAAACAGGCAAGATGGATAGATAATCACCACATGCCATTCTGGGGGCCAATTACACAGCTTTGTGTGAAATTGGAAAAGCTGTTCTCTCAGAGCTCTAATGGATGTTCTGGTCATTAGTTATCTGAGAGTCTTCTCTGGCTGTAATCAAACGTGAAACATTGCGTTAAGCGCCCATAAAAGAACAGCTGCCTCTCTAAGTGACCTTCTGTTTAAGAGAACCAACTGTCAGCCATGTGGCGTTTTCTGACACGTTTTATGCATGGCGCTGTAAAAGCAGTTCTGACTCCCGTTTTTGTGCTGCTTGCATCTCATTTTATGTCTTGCTCCTGGTTGTGTTTACCTTCCAGGCTGTGAGTGCTGTCATCATCTGCATGGGAGGCAGCAGGAGCCCTGCTCGCTGCGCTTTTTTCTTTTATTAACCTTGGATTTGCTTTTTAATCTACAAGGCAAAGATCTTTCTGTCATGCCACGGCGCCGACTCGAAACCATTAATCACGCTTAAACTAATATTCTGTTGTTTGTCCCACCCTGCGCCTCCCCAGGTGACCATCTGTCGAGCCAACAGGCCCCGCCTCCTCTCCCTCCAGCCCCGCCCCAGCACAAGCAGCACCCGTCCATCACGTCCCTGAGCCGTGGCTCGCTGGCCAATCAACGCAGCCCAAGTCCACCACCCACAGCCGGTCTGGCGGCTGACTTGCAGAGTACGGCGGAATGTGTCCAGCTGCAGGACAGCTGGGTCCTGGGCAGCAATGTGGCCCTGGAGAGCAGGTGAGTGACCCGCTGACCCATGTAGACCCTTTGCAGATCCATGTAGACCCATGTAGATCCATGCAGATCCATGCAGATCCATGTAGACCCATGTAGATCCATGCAGATCCATGCAGATCCATGTAGACCCATGTAGACCCACGCAGTCCAAAGCTCCTGTATGAATGAATTGTACATATTTTATAAATGTGAACGCATGTACGTATCATCTGTCTAGAACTAGATGGAGACATTCTAGGCACACTGTTCAAAGATTTAAGAACATTATTTTTTTATAAAGTCAGGGTGCTGTTTTGCATTTTCTTTGATTTTTGCCACAAATCATTATAACAAATGGAAATGTAATAGATTTGAAGCCACTTTATATGAAGGTTAAAACAGGCAAGTATTTGAAAAGTCATTTTTAAAATTGAACTATTAAATAGAAAATGCTTTTGTAAAATACATGACCTCATAGCTTATTGAACTGACACCTAAAATCTAGATTTTTGTTTAAATTATGGTTTAAAAAAGATCACAACATTTTAAAATGCAATGGATTTTAGATTGATCTAAAACTTTAAAATGCGTTTTTAAATCATTTAAAAACAACACAAGATTAATTGTAATTTTTCATATTAAAAGTTCCACTCTGATCATCTTTAGATCTGTTGTAAAAGTGTTCCCAATGATCTTTTAATTATGATTATACCATTTTTAAAACCTGTGTCGTTTACTAGAATATAGTTTCTGCATCAGCTCATTAAAAATTCCCCTCTGAGTTGTGGGCGGTACCTTTGAGACGGAGCGTCCCCCTCCCTCCTCTCTTTGTTGCTGAGAGCTAAGCGTGGAGCTCGTGTCCGACACACTGTATTTTCTGACTCATAAATACAGTCTTTTACAAATGCAGTTTTTTTGTCTGCTCCTGATTCACATCAATTTGAATAAAGAAATACTCAAAATGCAATTTTAAGCTTAAACATCTTTATATACGTCCTCCCACATCAGTAAAATGCTACAAGAACATGTTAATAACGCCAAAAACACCATTTTTTTTAAATCAAAGTGGGTCTTTAAGTAAATTGTAATTTCCTTGATTAAATATACATTGAATTATCAATTGAGAGATAAATATCGGTTTGAACTACTAGTTAAAAAACTCCCATTGTTAAGTTGTTGAAATAAAAGTCTTGTTTTTTGTTGTTGCCATCAGTCAGAGGAAGAGGTGACCAACAGAGAACTTCATTTTGTCCTAAAGACTTTGCTTGTCTGAAAACAACACCTTTTTCCGTCTTCTGTGTGAAAAGGAGTCCACATTTAGTTTCAAATTCAGTGTGTCTGTATGAGTGTTGGTGTTATGCTTGTGAATTAAAATATACTGTAAGAAACTCTAACTAATTAAAGAATGAATTAGTTTCCTTTCATCTTTAAACAGTTTGAGTGGAAGCTGGAAGTGATCTGTGCTTCTCTAGAACCCGATTGGTTTTCATGTATTCTAAATACTAGAGAAAAAGATTTTCCTTTCATGTATGAAGTCAATGGATCATTTTGGTTTGAAGCAGAAAGATGTGAATACAATCTGAACACAAACCAAACGTAAGGTTCAAGACTTGATCCGGACCAAATTAACCAACAGACTTTCCGGTCTGAAAACAACCTTAGATAAAAAAAAAAAAAAAAAAAAAAAAAAATCAATGTTCTAATAAAAGATTTTTTTAACTGAACCGTTTTCCCAAAATGTGACTCCCGTGATGGTAGATGATCAAATGGGACATTCTGACTCTGCATCTGGAATAACTGAAAGAGAAAGGCCCTCTCACTAAAAGCTCGCTTCTTCTTTTTCATAATTATTTTTTTCATATTTGCTTTTCTCAGTCAGAGTCTTGAGGATGAGGCGGCAAAAACTCTTAATTCACTGGAGGGTTTAAATATTTAAGGAGGGCTTATTTTCAGGCCAGCTCTGACCTCTTTTCCCCCAGCGGGTCACCAGTGACCCATTTAACCTACTTAAGAGCAGCCACTCATCAAAACATAAATAATTCAACCCAGGCGACATGGACGTGCTTCACATAACTCAGACTTGTCACAATCGAGCCTCTGCATGAAGACTATCATCATCAAAGCTTCATTCTGTCAAATGCAGCTTAAACAAACCACAAAGGGATTGTGCAGGGCCCCTACCTGAGTATTCTGGGGGGGTATCCATCCGTCTGTGCTTGTTGTGTGTTTTCAGTGCATCATTTTTAATTTGAATATCAGTGCTGTCTGCTCACGCTGACTGCTTTTTCTGCCGACCCCAAAAAGCTATTATTTGCTATCAACGAGTCGATCATTTTCCATTTCCAGTCGGTATGCTTGGGCGGACCTGTTGTATTTGAGCTATTGTACTCCAGCGCGCCGCCGCCGTCCAGGTGAAAGCAGACGCCTCAGTCAGCCATGAGAGAAAAACTGCAGGAGATGAAGATGATCAGCCGGGATTTGAACGAAAGGAGGAGCTTTCATGGTCAATAATGTGTCCCACTGTCACAAGTTCAACAACTGTCAGAGTTTGGAGACGTCTGGATGAGTCACGTTAAGTCACATTTTGCTCAAATCATCTTCAGCTCTGTTTTTTCTTAAACATTTTAGATTTTCCCTCCAATAACTTCAGGCCAAAATGCACACATTCCCCAGGCTTTCAGTGACAGGACTGCCTTGAAATAGAAGCAACATAAAGCCGTTGGGTTGTTTAATTAGATGTGTAGACATGCAGCACAAGCAAACATGGTGTGGCTGCAGCTCCTGGGCTGAGTGGAAGAAAACACCAGCAGTTCTTTCAGTGTGTGGATTTGATTCATATTTCTGCTACACTTCTCCAAACAGGAGGGGGGCTGCCTAATTAAAGATGTAAAATATTTAAATATGGCTTATTTTTAAAGGCAGTGTAATGGAGCAGCCCCTCTCAGGTTAAACCCTGGTGCCACAAATTGAGCCTGATCTAATGTGACTCCTGCTGTGTTTGATTAATGGTCATAGTGCGCCCTGATTTTCTTCTGTTTTGTAATTACCTGCACTCACAGGCTGATTGCTGTGAGAAAGACAGAGCAGCTCATGTGTGCATTTCAGAGAGCTTCTCTGTTCAAATCGCATAAGAAAAGACTTGGTAAGCGGGTTTTGAATAGCCACAAATTTGCTGTGCAAGAAATGATTCAGTCATGATCCTGCCAAGTTTGGCTCCTGAAACTTCGGCTCCATCTTCTAAATCAGAGCGCCTGAAATATCTTGGCTTATGAAACACAGCACTCTGCACTCTCACTCCAGAGGATGACTCAGTTTTAGCAGACTTTGGTTTAAACGATCCTGAGGCTCTGCCTTCTGCCTCTGGTTCTGTGGAACCCCAGCTTCCTCAGCGCGAACCCAAGCAGCCATAAAAACAGACGGCTTCACTTTCCCATAAAAATCCAGCCTCTTTATACGGACATGAAAAAACCTCCAGCTGTCTAAGCACACATCGACAGAACGATACGTTCACACCTATCATGGGACGAGACATAAATCACTCTCACCTCAGCCAGCTCCAAATCAAGTGCTTGTCACTGGGAGGGAGAAGTGGACCGCTGTGAGCGCAGAGGCCAGAGGAACGACCCGGTTCAAAACGTAATTACACATGTCAAGAAAACCACCGGCTTTGGAAATGTAAACAGAAGCCAGAGAATGTATTCATTAGGCTGCCCCAGGGGGTTGTGGGGCAGCAGAGTCCAGGCGAAGCCTGCGTGCTGGAGAGCGCCTTGGGTACCAACAGGACGTGAATCTCATTTGGGTTCTTAACAGGGAGATGGACTTCAGTCCATGTACTCATCTGTGCGGATGAGATGAATCTCTTCAAGGCGTGTCAGGGATGTGTTGTGATCTTATTTTAATCTATTTCCTGTGATATGAAAACCCTCTGAAAATAAAAGCCTGCTTTGACAGCTTTAACCACTTTTGTAGCAATTAGCTGTAATGAAATATGTGGCCTCCCCAAGAAAAGCTTCAAACAGGAGTCTGCTTTCAACCAGCAGGCTTTACTTTCAACAAATCAAGTGCTTTCTAACCTTTTGATCGTGGCAATCAGATAAGGTCATCAAGCACGATTGTCCAGTGATGATGTTCAACAGACACAGTCAAAGGACAGGGGGGCGTGCCCTATGACATCAGGTTTGGGTGTAAAACCATCAAATTCTAAGTTTTGACTCTCATCTATGTGGAGAAACTTTAGGCCATTTTTCTCTATGTTGCTCCATTCTTTAAATTTTAATGACAGCTTCCTCTGCGCTCACCTGGCCAAGAAGACGGAAAAATCCGCGTTATCTTTAAAATGCTCACAGCGTAACACAAAGCACCACGGAAAAGAAAAGGTTAACATTTAATAATCTGTCTAGAATAGATCATGTTCTGATTTTTGGGAGTTTTGGTTTAAATATTACAGAGAAGATTGAGTTCAGGTTCATTCTAGTCTGTAAATCCCTCAATGATCAAGTTAAGAGCTTTTTTCCCAGTTTCACTTCCGACATGCAGAAGGCAGAATCTAAATGTTTGTTTGTCTAATTTACATTCAAAGAGACTAATGATATAAGACAGAAAGAAAAACTAAAAACAGCTGAACTAACTCAGAGCTGCCGGTTAGCTTACTTTATCTCAGTTAGCTTAGCTGTTTTTATTTCGTTATCCTCTTATTAACAACCAATTATGACAAACATGGACTTTTTTTTTACACCTAATGAGTGGAGTGGTGTTTCTGCTACTTCTTTCTGAGCTGTTTCCCACCATTTCTGGGTCTGAAACGATCGGCTGCTGTCGCATGATAACCACAAAATGCGAAGATTGCCGTATTAAGATCAGTTTGATTCCATTTTCAACAGAGCTATGGCCATCAAGATCATTTTCTTGTTACAGGATCAATAACGTCTGAAAAAGTTCGTATTTCTGTTTATTTAATTAACTTTAGCAAAATGCATGCGCAATTTCAGCAATCGATGTTTCGGGACTCGATGTTTATGTCTGTGACCCAGTGACATATTTTTGACAGTGAGTAAACTGGAGAAATTTCATAGTCAAGACAAAGAGAAGTCATATTCAAAACAAAGACAAATATTATTCAAAACAGACATGTTAAACCATAAACTAAACGTTTTCATATTTTCCTGCAAAGTTGTGCTTAAAGTATTGTTTTTGTGCATAACTTTGTCTTTATAAATACATTTTTGTCTGTCTAATTACTTTTGTTTTTTAAAGATCCCTTACCCCATAGTTTTAGGCCAGATAACAACACCAAAATAATTACAATTTTCCAAATGCAGCAAAAAAGGGTTTAAGATTTTCAAGACCCACTCTAATGAAAATGGTGTTTTTGTTGTTTTGAACATGTTCTTATGACATTTTCTGATGATGGAGGAGATATATAAAAAAAAAATTAAGATTAAATCTGCGTTTTTGAGTATTTCTTTTTTCAAATTATAGTGACTCAAAAAAGCATTTGAAAAAGCTCTCTTTTGTGATGCACCAACTGTTGTCGGTGGGCCAAAGTCTCCCTGCTCCGCTCCATTCTGATCCTGATCCACTTGCAGATTAATAGATCCAATGTATGCCTTTGTTTTCCTCTTCTGAGCTGGCGTCTGGATCAAAACTGAACGGCTGTAGAGCTCCGATATTGCCTGCCATTTTTGTTGAGCTGCTAAAATTAGCTTGGAATTGTAAGGGGCAGTAAGCTAGGGAGATGAAGTGTAATCAAAGAGATGATGGAATATCCTGGAATATTCCTGGCTACGGCGTGTGTCTCCAGGAAAATGATTGGCATGAAAGCGAAGAGGATTTTTGATACATAGACTTGATGAAAGCTAATCAGAACACAATACATCATCATCATTCTCTCTGTGAACAGAAACCTGTCTCTAATAAACGGCGGCATGCTGCCACATTTTTGAATAAACGCCATAGCTACTATTGGAAGGTAGGCAGTAATCAGTTCTCACAACTGTTTTCCAATACACTCATTAAGAACTTGTTGACAATGTGAAAGGTGCAAAACACCATTGCACAAAGTATTGTTTTGATTACCAGCTAGTAGAGCAGGTGAAGAGCATTCCAGCAGAAGAACTTTTAAAGATCACAGTGACATTTAAATGTTCAACCAATTGTGGAGAAATATCCCCAACACTACTGAGAAAAACAACTGTTCTGGTATTTTGCAACTCTTAACAATGCTTAGAGCAAATGATTTATACAGAAGCAGCAGGATCTAACTCAAAGAGCTGCTGGGAGCTTCTCCTAATGTTTAAAACATTTTGGCTTAAGGGACATCTTGTCTTGTTCTGATTTTGTCTTGAACCTGCTTTAATGCAGATCTCTTAGGGAGTGAAGACAGTTGGGTCGTAGTTTTTGTTCCTGCCCTTACGTTTGACCATCACCTATGGTTTGTGAATGAACTGTTGAGATATATACCCTCGTCTAGAACAAGTTCCAAGTTTAGAGCTCAGCTATCTAGGAGGAACTTGGAATTGAGATGCTAACTCTCCACAAGTAGTAGATCCATGGCACACTGGGGCGATTATGTGCCTCAGCTGGCCTGGAAATGCCCCTGTATCCTCACAGACGAGCTGGAGGAGATGAGACAGGCTAGATTCACCTTTACTGAAACTGTAAATCCCTGAATCAGAGCGGATAAGTGGAAGATAATGGATAGATATATGAAAAAAAGTAAATAATAAGATAACGTTTGCCCTCACACAGAGTACAGGATACCTGCTTAGCAGCTCCTGTGTTGGAGAGAAAACTGCTACTTTTGTGAGAAAAAAAATCAAAAAATGAAGCTTCAGAGAAAATATTTTTGCTGCAGCTTTGGTCTTCCTTTATGCTAAGAATACTCCTTCTAAGGGACTCATTTAGCTGGCAGTGGATCCCTGAATCTTCCCGCTAACCGTTGCTGTTTTTAAACTTTCAAATCAGAGGAGTGTGGAGAGCTTTTATTAAACCCTGTAGGTTTCTCTAACTCACCACTTGGCTTCACTGAAGCAGTTTTTTCTGATATTTTCAATTAGAAATATTCCATTGAACTTCATTGTATAATGAAGATATCTGTCTCTCGCCCCTTCTCAAGAGACTATTACTCATACGGGGTAATTATTCTTGAGCTGCACTTAATCCTTTGTTTAAAACCGGCTGAAGCAGTGAAAGTGCAAGCCTTAAGTTTCATAGTTGATGCTGCAGCAGCTGAAGAAAGGTGTTCATCCTTGCTGGCTTATCTGAATGTCCTTTAGAACCCGCTGCAGCATTTTAAATTCAATGAGATTCAAATGTAGTCGCTGTGTTGTTCAATCTTTTGAGAGTGCTCCTAGCTGCATGTTGTTTTTACAAACCTTCTCATATTCCCATTGGATCCATGTGTGAGGGATATCCTTTGGTGAAATGAAATGATGTGGACGGTCTGTTCTTGAGGACCAGGAAGAATGTTTGCTGAAATTCAGGAAGGGTTTAGTCTGTGTGTGTGTGTTTATACCAGCCAGTGTGTCATGATTTCACCAGGACTGATTAGTCATGTGTGAGACAGCAGCCAGCCGGCCCTGTGGAACAGCTCACAGTGACTGCTGGTTACCTGCCAAAGTGGAAGCTGGTGTGTAAAAATTGGTAATCCTCAAGATGGTTTGCTTTTGTTTTCTTTTTAGTCTTTTTTTTCTGTTTTTCCATTTTCAGTTATTTTGCCAGCATCTTTGGTGCCAAGAACACATTTCTGTGATGACTGCAGAGGTCCATATTTTTCCTTTTACTGTAAAAGCTGTTATTTCTGGTGCCAGTGAAGCTTTTCCTGTTTTTTTTAAAATGGTTAAACTATTGCTAACTGTGTTTTTTTACTAGCTCACAGTGATCCATAACTGCCTTCTACAGAAATCCTTCAGACTCTAAAATATTTAACTGTGCCCAATACTTTGATTTTGTATTGGTGCCTTCACCGGAGACTGACATTAATCAGCATAATGAATGGAGTTGACCATTTATTAGAATTGTAATGACTTGCTGCTGGCTGATCAGCAACGTGTGTTTATAGAGTTAGGGGTATGGGCGCAGGCACAGAGATGGTGGAGTGGAAGCTGGAATTCCATGTTGATGCTTCTGAATCTTTTGGGTTGAACTCAGGTAAATGTAGATTGAGAGGATGACACCACCTTTGGCGGGGTTTCCAGTCCATATTCTGCACACATGTTCCTGTACACTGTTCCAGCCACGTGGTTTAATTCGCTCCATGTATGCTTTCTCAGCCAGCATCTTACACCCTGCAGCTTTGTGCTGGATTGTTTCAGACTGCTCTTTGCATAGTCTACACCGTGGGTCTTGTCTGGTGTGGTAGATCCAGGTTTCCATTTGCCAGTGGAATTCCAAGGTACTTGTAACTGTCCTCAACGTCTGCTTTTGTTCCTTCTGGGAGTGAGACCCATTCAGTGTGGACTACCTTGTCTTTCTTTGTCACCATCCGACTGCAATTCTCAAGTTCAAATGACATCCCAATGTCAGTACGGTACTGGTATGGGGAGTCAATGTTGCACTAACTGCTAGCATATAGCTGGTTGCCATCCATGTAGAGGGGACTGATAGTGGCCCCGTTCCTGAGTGGATCTCTATGGCCAGTTTTGTTGAGATTTTAGACTCAGAATGTGTATTTAATAAACTTAAATTTGACATAACTATGAACAAAGTTAGCAACAAAGAGGAAAACCAGCAGATGACCAAACAAAACTGAAATGAAAACCAAACACTTATATACACTATAATGAATTTTAAAAAGACAGCTTTGGAGGATGAACAGGTTTGGGGAGGGGACCAAAACCTATACACAGAACATTACAGCAACCAAGAACACAACTGAAAAACCAAGCTAACAGGCACCGTCCTCGCATGAGATGCATCAGACCTATTCAGAAGTAAGTTAATAAAAGGGAAGTTGTACAGTGTGACTCATCGCTTATTTGAGTTAAGTTTTATTTCTTTATTTTGTGTATCTTTGTGCAAATCCCCTGTGCTGTGGGTCTTGTTGAGACATGACCGGAATGGCATGCAGGTCATGGCAAAAAATGCATAATTCAAAGCATATTAGTGCAGTGACATGCTGCACATGTGCACGCCATGTTGTTCTACTGCATGAGGTGAGAAAGAGCTGCAGCATCTCTGAGTGTGAACAGCAAAGGTGCAGAAAAAAATGGACTTCTTCCACTGAAAATTACAAAGATGCCATTCCAAGTAACACTTTCATCCGTTTGTCCCAACAACGCACAGCTGATAGAACCAAACTACAGACCTAAGTAAGTCAGTAAGTTGTATTTATAAAGCACCTTTCCCAGACAGAAGTCACAAGGTGCTTCACAAGTCAAAACATAAAAGACAGAAACTTTAAAAGGTTAAAATATAAAAAAACTTCAGAGGTTTAAAATAGAAAAGACAAAAACCTAAAGCTAAAAACCTACAACACAAAAACATGGACCACTTCAAGCAATCATCTCTAGCCCGAATGAAAAACAGCTTCAGTTAAAATACTCAGCAAAATAAAAGGTTTTGAGTTGGCTTTTAAAAGAGTTTACAGAGTCCAGGGAAAGCAGGGAAAGTGGGAGCTCATTCCAGAGTTTAGGAGCAACAGCCTGGAAAGATCTGTCTCCTCTGGTCCGAAAGCGTGTGCGAGGGACCGTTAACGGGTTCTGATCCACAGACCTCAGACCTCAAACAACGCCAAAGACAGATCTTTTCCTGCTGGTCAAACAGGTTCAATTAGAGCCTGCAGTTTTACTGACTGTTTTAATCCTGCAGAAGCACAGCAGGTGTGTGGACCCCCCCACTCTACTGCCTGTAAAGTGTAACATACACAGCTAATTAAATCTAAACAATAAAAATGGCATATCATTAACTTTATGGAGGAATAGCTGTGATTTTATTCCAAAAATCTAATTAGAACAACTATAAAATATTCACCATTTACCATAAAAATCAAGAAAAAAACCAAGAATCAATGTTTCCTTTAGAAAGCATCCACTAATTTGTTTAATAAAACTCTGCAGTTGCCAGTAAATGTTCAATAAATTGATTGTACTTGTAAAAACATTGGAATTCTCATAGGAAAGCCATTCTCATGTGGAATGTGCCAGCATCTGGTTGATGAGATGACCGAGCAGAGCTCACAGGAGGCTCACTGCTCGCCGATGGTTCTGTGCACACTGGAGGGATCCGTTCAAAGTTGAGTCATGCATGCGTGAAATCACACACTCATCACACCACCTTCCTGTTCCTGCATGACTCTGCCAGCAGGTGGGACTCTGAGAACTCACCAAATCACTGTTCCTAATGACATTTATTCAAGTGCTGTGATTCATGAGCCTTTAAGAGGAACGCGTGGGTATGTGTGAGCAGTACACGGGGGTCAAGGCAAACACCGCTCCTGGTGTTAGACCGGGGCCTGTCCCAGGGGCAACTGGCCTGTCAGTCAGCCTCACAAATCGTTTCTTTTTTCATCCAGAAACAAGGCTTTCTCCTCTGTGAGTTTCATTTACTGCTTTGTCAGGAACGTAACAGGTTCTGTCTAGTTTTTGCTTTAAATGATTGTTGAGATACGTCTCAGTCTGGTGTCAGAGAATTAAAACCCAAAGACAGCTCTCATCAAGGCTTCAAACTACTTTGTTTCAGTTTGGAGCACTGGAGGGTTGTAATCTTTTCTTTGCTTTGTTTTATTTCAGTTCTGTTTTCTCGTTGCTTGTCATGTTCTGTGTTCAGGTTTTGCCCTGTCAGTCACACCAGGTTCAGGTTGTCAATTATCTGCAGCAGTCCTGATTTAAATCACTGAACCTGAGTGTGTGTAAGTGTCTGGTTTCAGTGCGTTCATGCCAGTTCATCTACATTCTCCTCATCTGGTTGTACCTTTGTTTAAGGTTTTTCAGATGCTTTAAGTCTCATTATTACAGTTTTAAACTCCTGCCACCAACCCTGACCTGCCGCAGTCTGGGTCGTTCACCACCAGTTCCTGATATCACTGGAACACCTCCATTTTGGTGCCGTTAGATTTAACTTCTGCACTTGATTGTCCTCTTTTACATGAACCAGAGCACTGGGTGGGTTTTAAATTTGAAGCGTCTTTTTTCCATATTTTAAGAGCAGCATCCTAAAGTTGGCCTATTTGAATAATATTTTACCAGCCAAATATTAAAGAAGTATAGACTATAGTGATGTCTCCCCCCACTTTTTTGCTGATGATATCCAGCTATATTGTTCTTTTAAACCCTCTGAGACACACAAGCTGGACTCTCTGATAAACTGCCTGAGTCAGATTAAACACTGGCTCAATAAAAACTCTCTGCAGCTAAACTCAGAGAAAACAGAAACTCTAGTCATTGCCCCTGAGGACGCCATACCAGGGATTAAGCAGCACTTGGGTTCTCTTGGTCAGGCTGTCAAACCCAGCCTTAGAAACCTGGGAGTCATCTTTGACAAAGACATGTCACTGGAGCAGCACTCTAAAAAGCTGGTAAAGAACTGTTTCTTCCATTTGAGGAACATTTCCAAACTCAGGAAAACTTCTTATTCATGCTTTTGTTTCCACACGGCTAGACTACTGTAATAGTCTGTTTTCTTGCTTGAATAAGAAGGAGTTGTCTCATCTGCAGTTGATCCAAAACTCTGCTTCAAGGATCTTGACCCGCACCAAGAGAAGAGCTCACATCTCCCCTATCCTCAAAGATCTTCATTGGCTCCCGGTTGTTTATCGCCATCAATATAAAATTTTATTGCTGACTTTTAGAGCTCTTCATGGTCAAACCCCATCATATGTCAGTGATCTGATTGTCCCCTACCGACCAAGACGTGTGCTGAGGTCTGTGGATCAGAACCTGTTGATGGTCCCTCGCACTCGTCTCCGGACCAGAGGAGACAGATCTTTCCAGGCTGTTGCTCCGAAACTCTGGAATGAGCTCCCACTCTCGCTGCGTTCTCTGGACTCTATTCACTCTTTTAAAAGCCATCTTAAAACCTTTTATTTTGTTAAGCATTTTAACTAAATCTGTTTTTATTTGGGCTTATAATGATTGTTTTATGTTGTTCTTGCCTATTATGTCTCTTAGCCTTAGGTTTTATTCTTGATGTTTTAACCTGTGAGGCTTCTGTCTTTAATGTTTTTACCCTCTGTTTTATCCTTTTAACTTGTGAAGCACCTTGTGAGTATTTGTCTTCGAAAGGTGCTATATAAATAAAAACGTACTTACTTACTTATTAAAAGTAAAGTAAAACCTCCTTTTACTTTCTTTTAAAAAATTACAAATGACAGCAAATATTTAACAAATACTATTTGGAAAAATGCTCAAAAGTTTGTAGATCAGTGCAGCAGATGTTTTCTGAGCTACAGCTAGCTTAAGCATCTTATAAGGAGAAACACTTCTTGTCCGTTTCAGGTGTTGAAACAAATTTGTCGTACTCCCACTTTTGCCAGCTACGACCTTCAAACAGGTTTTGCTGCGTGTGGTTTGATGAAGTCACAACGCCACTGGTCCACGTTTCATTTTTATAAATTGGTCGTAGCATGATAGCATCAGTTTGTAACAACCTGGCTGTCTCCAAATCAACACTTTTTATGAAACTGTGTTGTTGCTGTGAGTCAATTTCTGTTCGGATCCGGTTAAAAAGCACCACGTCCTGAAGCTCCATCAGCCTAAACCAAACACTGTAGGGTTGGGGGGAGCTGTACATGTCACGTGCGCTTGCAAATATTGCACAACAAGCTTCTTTTTTTTTTTTTTTTTTTTTCTTGGCCTCCCGGAAGAAGCTCCTCTGCTTGATGCTGCTTTCATGTCTGCTCAATGCGAGAAACGAGCTGACTTTACTCCGAACAAAAGAAGCCCAAGAAAGCAGAGAGATGGAAAAATAAACGAAAATTAATGTCCAAAACAACAAAGTCGAATGAATCGTCCAGCCCTACTACTTTATAATAAATGTATTTCCTCAATACCTAATGTATTTCAGATCTGATAGAGGATTTTCACTTAAAATAGTTATTATCTTACGTTTTTTTTTTACTTTATTGAATATAAACACATTTACAGAATGTTGAAAGTCAACAAACGTGATGAACCTTAAACTCAAACCCTTGTTGCTCCCTTGTCACAGCCTCTCTGTTCAACATCTGTTTCTCATTGGCCTTTCGTCCATTAGTTCTAAAATTATATTCTACACCACCTGAAGAGGCGTTCTTAGTTTTTAAAGAGATAAAAATGGATGAACTGACATTAGACGTATTACTGATGCAGTAGTGCCGCTCTCCTCTGTCTTTGGGCTGCCATCTTTATGGGTCAGCAGATCTTTTGCTTCCATGTAACACTAAGTTCTACACTAAGTGTTTTGGTGATATATTTGGCTTTGGTTGAAAGGTCTTTCCTGATACAACCGTTTCCATGTTCCCGGACTTGGGACTATCACTCAAAAGCTCTGCATTGTGCATTCATAGTATCAAACCTTTCGTGGTAAACGCTGCTTCGCCTCCTGATTCAGGCACAGTAAACACAGTCCAGGCCTGTTTGAGAGATTTTCATATGTCTACCATCCAAAAAACAGCGGATCCACTGAACTTCATTTGTTTGCGTGATTGTTTTAACCTCTGTGAGCTGTCTCTGAGACAAACCCGTTTCTGATGGAGGAAACTCACTCTGCCACTCTAGTCACTTCTTTTGTCTTTGTGATCACGTTTACGACAATCATCTACATTAATTACGTTGATGACTGCAGGAGACTCCAGTCATGCCTCTTTTGATAATGCAGGAAGCATGAAAACAGCAACTCCCAGGGAAATGAAATGTTATCGGTGCTGACAGATAAAAGATAAAGGTAAAGCGAGGTTCATCCAGAGCGCCTCTTCTTACTGTGATCTGCACTGAAAGCGTCATCAGTGCTAGAAGAACACCATTGATTTCTTAAGCCTTTTGACTGGATACCATCTGTGAGCTGCAGCAGTGCCTGTAGGACGCCCCCTGCTGGTGGTACTCTGCTGTGTTGCAGCTCATCTGTGTATTTTTTTGTGTTGTATGTGAAGCAGTCGGAATTTTCTAGCTCTCGCCTTGAAATGCTAAAGCTAACCCAGGATGGTGACTAACAGGCAGATTACATATTCTGCAGCTCTGCAGACTCTTTGTTTCCTGTGTTCTGTCTCTGCCGTGCAGTTAGAAGCTTAGCTGCGGACACATCCACCCACTCACTGTCCGTTTGTCCTCTGTGAGCATGTTTGCAAATGTCATCATGATGACAAGCCATGTTGAGGGGGCAAGGAACACTGGGATGGCTGCTGCTTTGTGTAACTGGCTTTTCAATGAGAAAGACAAGCACCAACATCACCACAGCCATTCATTTGTTCTCCACAACAACCCGCCCGCCCGCCAGTCTCCCCCTCCTAACATCATCTCATCTCCCCCTTTCACAGTTCACCCCAGCTGGATTAGCATAGTAATGTGTCCTGTTGCATCAAACATGGCTATAATCAATTACAGGCGTCCCTGCGTGTCCGTGGCAGCACACGTTTGGACTGCTGGTTAAAGACTCCAACAGTTTCCACTCAAGAGTTTCTCTCGTTATTTTGCTTTGTGGGGAAGCAAAGACGCCACTAACATGTAGAACTGGAGCGTCTCTAAATTGAAAGTGTAAGAAATGTTTATGTGACATGAGAGAAAACCTCCACTGAAGTGCTGGCAGGAAGAGTTAAGGAAGATCATCTCTGTCTTTTTGCAGGAGCCACACCGATCGATCTATTACTGCGGTGACAATGATGACAGATACTGGCAGACAGATCTGCAAATGTAATTGATTCCATAAAAAACACATTTAGCGGACCTAAACTGTGTAACAAACTAGTTAAAACGGTTCAGGACAGAGTGGCTGATTACATGCAGACAAAAATGGACTGGAGTCATCAGAAATCTGCAAAGTGACTTTGGAAATGGGAACAGGATGGGGAACAATGATCTGATCTGTTCCAAAGAACAGACAGACCAAGTTGCATACGTTCCAGCCTCCCTGGGTCAGGATGTGAAGCGTTTGGATCTTGAAGGTGTGCGTTCTGTCATTACTAGTGTTATCAGCAGCAGGATTCAAACCCCGGAGTGGGTCAAACACAGCCTTTTTCCCTGGAAGCTCTTTCAAACAAGCATACGTGGCTTCCTCCAATACTTCCCTCGTGCATTTGAGGGTTTGTGATAGGCTCTGTGGTTTTCCAAAAGGAACCAGTGCAACAACAGTCCACTGGGCAGTAATGTCTTAGCTGCCAACATCAGACACTCTGTCCAGACATCACCAGCCCCCATCATGACCACACCAGTCCAAACCACATCTTCATCTGCACAAACATCTGTGTGTGAAGTGACTGACTGGATTCTGTACTTTCCTCCCACAATCTCCAACACATAACTGCTCCAACCTTTCTCAGTGCTTCCTGTCAAAGACCTGCTTTTAGTCTATACCATTGAGACCATTATTACAGACAGGTCCTCTACGAGAGGACTTGTTGGGAGGAAACCAAACATGCACTGCCTTTGCCCACTAAAGGAAGCACCAAAGCAGGAGGAAGCAGTTTCAACAATAAACAATCCACCACCCTCTTTTAACATGGCACTTTTTAATGCTCGGTCCTTGTCCAACAAGACTTTTATTATGAATGATTTTATTTTAGATTATAACATTGATGCTCTCTTTTAACTGAAACATGGCTGAGCACAGACGCATCCACTGTTCTCACAGAGGCCTCCCCACCAAATTTCTGTTTTGTTTTTTCAACCAGGGAGGGCAAAAAGGGTGGTGGTACTGCATCTATTGTATCCAACTCCTTTGCAGTAAAGCAAATTTCTTTAGATCAGTACCCCAGCTTTGAACACCATGCCTTTGTTTTTAACAGCCCTCCAGTTTTATGCATCACAGTATAAAGACCACCGAAACCAAACACTGGTTTTATTGAGGAGTTTTCTGAGTTCTTAGCATCTGTCCACACTTCCTTCAACATGATTTTAATAACTGGTGATTTTAACCTGCATGTAGATAAGGAGTCGGACTACTCTGCTACTTAGTTTCTGGACCTGCTTGCTTCTCTGGATTTTAAACATGTCATGCAGCCGACTCACAACAGGGGGCACACTCTTGACATGGTCATCAGTCATGGTTTACCTACAAGTGTGTCTACTGTTGTGTGCTTTTTAACATCACTGGTTTTATAAAACAACAGACCTCTGTGAGAACTGTGAAGTAAACGCTACTTGACTCCTGAAGTGGTCGAAAAATGTATTCCAACTGTTCGCTCAAACTCTCCAATTGTCTTAACAGCCCCCTGCAACTTACTTGTGGAAAGTTTTAACAGTAAACTTAGATCCAGTCTCGACTCAGTTGCTCCTCTAAAATCTAAAAAGATGAGAATCAAACCCACACCCCCTTGGAGAACCGAAGACATCAAACAACTGAAGAGACAAGCTAGGGCAGCGGAAAGACGTTGGAGAAAACACAAGCTTGAAATAAACCATCAACTATACCAAAATCAACTAAAACTATACAACCAGACTGTAAAACAGACCAGGAACTCATACATTGCGAACATCATCTCTGAAAATAAAAATAATCCCAGAGTCCTCTTCAGCACAAAAGAATCCTTATTGAACTCAGACATGAATAAGACCACAATGCCAGCTTCTGCTTCATTGTGTGAGGACTTTGCTGACCACTTCAGGAACAAAATTGCTTCTGTACGATCTAGTATCTTGATGGAACAAAGAAGCAATTGTAATAAAAATGATGAATTGACCTTACCCGAGGAAGCACTGGACAGTTTTGACCTGGTTGAAGCTGCAACACTTGGTCAAGTTTTCTCCCAAGTTAAACCAACACCCTGTTTTTTAGATCCCATCCCCACGTCACTTTTTAAATAATTTTATGGATCTTTTGAGAGCGAGATTTTAAACATCATAAACTCCTCTCTACAAATAGGTATTTTTCCCACTGCTTTTAAAACTGCAGTGGTGAAACCGTTACTAAAGAAAAACAATGTAGATCCTACAGTTTTTAATAACTACAGACCTGTGTCCAACTTGCCATTTTTAAGCAAGATTTTGGAAAACATTGTTTTTATTCAGCTAAATGAGTTTCTCTTACACAATAACATATTTGAGGTGAACCAGTCTGGTTTTAGACCAAACCATAGCACTGAGACAGCCCTGTTAAAGATCGTTAATGATAGATGTGCCTCGGATTCAGGTCAGATCACAGTATTAGTACTACTGGATCAAAGTGGTGCTTTTGACACTGTTGATCACCTGATCCTGTTAAACAGACTTAAAAGTCTTGGCCTTTCAGGGACTGTTATCCAGTGGTTCACTTCCTATCTCACGGAGAGAAACTTTATGGTAAGCATGGACACTTAATTTTCTGGAGTCCACAAAATTCAATGTGGTGTGCCTCAAGATTCCATCCTTGGCCCCTTGCTTTTTAACATCTACATGCTTCCTCTGGGGAATGTCATCAGGAAGCACAACATCAGCTTTCATAGCTATGTCTCCTGATGACACAAGACCAATAGAAGCACTTTTTAATTGTATTTTAGATCTGAAATCATGGATGGCAAATAATTTTCTGCAGCTCAACCAGGAGAAAACTGAAATTTTGGTTATTGGTCCTGAAGCCAACAGAAACAGTTTCTGAAACTTAAAGAACATTCTGTTAAGGGTGCGAAGGAGAGGAGAACCCCGACGCAGAGTGTCGAAGAAGGTGTAACAGATTTATTTTGCAGCAGCCAAAAATCAAAAATGGAGGCAGGGACTAATCCAACTGGGCAGGAATGGCGCTTGGCAAGAGTAGAATCCACATGGACAACCTGACGGAATCATCTGGCAAACAGTGGTGGTGGGTAGACTGGTTTAAGTGAGGTGCAGCTAATGAGAGGATTGTGTGCAGGTGTCTCTGGAGTGGTTGGACACACCCCCTGCCACTCACATGCTCTGAAAACAAGGAAGTGAGGGGAAAAAACAACACAGAGCCTCCACAGCCATCACACATTCATTCAATTTTTCTGAAACAGTCAGAAACCTGAGCGTTATTTTTGACTCCAAACTAACATTTATCCCACATATCAAGCAGGTGATTAAAACTGGTTTTTATCATCTTAGAAATTTGGCTAGGGTCCGCCCAATTCTCTCTCTTGCTAATATGGAGACGCTGATTCATGCTTTTATAATCAGTAGAGTTGATTATTGTAACGCCCTTCTAGCAGGTCTTCCAAAAAATAGCATTAAGAACCTTCAGCTTCTCCAAAATTCTGCTGCAAGAGTTCTCACCAAGACCAGAAGGCGAGCTCACATCACTCCGATTTTTAAAATCCCTGCATTGGCTCCCCATCTGCTTCAGGATTGATTTTAAGATACTTTTAATGGTTTTTAAATGTCTGAACGGTCTTGCGCCTTCTTATTTATCTGATCTTTTAGTTAAATATGAACCCTTGCGGACCCTGAGATCATCGGGCAGTGGTCTATTGATCATTCCAACTGTGAAAACCAAAAATTATGGACAGGCATCTTTTCAATACTATGGCCCCCGTCTATGGAACAGTCTGCAGGACCTGAGGACCGCAGAGAACATAGAGGTTTTTAAGAAAAGGCTCAAGACCTATCTTTTTAAATTAGCTTTTAGTTAGTTTTTATCATTTTAATTTATCTTGTTTTTATTATTTTTATCATGTTTTATGATTTTACACTGGATTATTTATAGCTTATTTGAATATTTTTATTCTCATGTTTTATTGTTTGTTGCTTTTATCAAATGCTCCATTTTAATTTTAGATTTATATGTTATTATTTTTTAAATCCAGTGCCTCCTCGGCTGAGTCCTCTCCCTCTGGGTCAGCTACAGTCCAGCTGGTGCGGCTCTAGGTGGGGACCTGCCTCGCCACCTTGTTGTGGTGGGGCTGGGTCCTCGCCTGTGATGCTGCATTAGACTGGCTATGTGGTTGTCCTCGGAGGAAGAGGACCCAACTATAATTGGTTGAAATACCAACTTTCTCCGTGCTCAGCCTGTTTCCCAATGGGTTCCATCAGTTAAGGGGGTGGGAGTTGTGAAAGGGGTTGGGTGGATTGCATGTGTGTGTTGAGGGTGGGGAGGGGTCCTACATTTTTATGGTTGTGCTTGTTTTTTAATCAGTTTTATTTTAATGTAAAGCACTTTGTGTTATGCTTCATAGGAAAAGTGCTACACAAATAAAGTTTGATTTGATTTGATTTGAACAGTTACCAAGTGTGTCTGTTTGTGAAACTGAAGCCCAGGAGAGCACATAGAACCTCAGGGTTCTTGAATCAGGTTTCATTTAGATTTAGCAGCATGTGTTTATGTACCACAACATCCAGGAAACCTCCTCTTCCTCAGACTCCATAACTTTCCCAGCACACACAGACATGTTCCCACATCTCCTTCTATCTTATCAGTCTTCATCTGCTAGCGCCTCACTCCCCAGATAACTGCGTATTTGTTTGTGCGCCGCCTCTGACGTTGTTCAAGTTCTGACCTCAATTCGTACCCAGACTGGTATCACTCGCTTCAGATTGTTTCAGACTGAGATGAATTGTCATTCCGGCAGTGAAGCGTAATAACCTTTAAATGGAATCCCAGCCCGATCATGGCGACACGTGTCAGTCCAGCAGCCAGACAATCCAAATCTGACATTTGTTTTCTCTGTCAAGCATTGATCAGAGGAGTTATCCTCAGAGGAGAAGCACCTGGAACGTCTGCAGCAGCTCGGGAGAAGCAGGAGCAGCTTCTCTAGAAAACTCTTCTTTTGTCTCCTGTTTGTAAAACCTGACAAATATGTAGTCGTTCGATCACTGAGAACAGGAGACGCGTTTCTGATGAAGCAACAACACGTTCTGCTTGTAAACAATGTAAACAAGAACCCCCCAGCCCCGTGCCTTTGCAGCATGAAGTCACACTTTCACTCATTAGTAGCTGTTCCTACATGAATGTTCGGTCTTTAACTTGAGATTTTCTGCTCAATTTGCCGTTCTCGCGCGGCTCACTATGCAATCAGCGCCTGTGCAAAAACTTACACGCAGACTTCACAGATGCTGCACAAATAATTAATGAGAAAACACTGCTTTATTGGTTTATTGGTGCATTGGAATTAGTGGTTACTCCGACAGTCCTCCTCCTGGGATCCTGACAAATGTTTTATTTAAAGTGGGGTTTGAGATTTTTAAAGCAGAAAGTAGCAGCGAACGTGTAGCTTCCCCAGGATCTCTCTAACTGAACATGCAGCAGAGGGTTTGGCCTTTTATTTTTGCATCGGCGCAGCAACAAGAACATTTTCACTAATTTGTTCATCTTTATCTCCCTTTTCCATTTACCCATGAAAAGTCTAACTGAAAAGATTCTTTGATTCATTTCTTTATATGTTGAGTTAACCTTCACTTACTGAGAACTTCAAACTGAGAGAGAACGTGAGAAGTTCACAACACTCAATGGTTATTTTCCATTTTATGGCACATCTTTTTTATAACATAAATATCACATAAGTCAGCAACAAAAGTAAAACACTCATCAGTCATTCTGGTTAACCCGAACAAACGTTCAGTGATTTCTCTGAAAGCAGCAAACATGTAAAGTTTCTGTTATTGACACACTAGTTAAAGACCTTCAAATCACAGTGCAGAGAAAAGGAAAAATGTTAATTAAGTTTTTATCATTAAAGAATGTGATTCAAAAGCATTTTTTTTGTTTTCTCAAATATGAACGCATCGTATAAATTCATATCTACATTCATTTCTGAAGGATTTGCTACTTTTCTATACAGAAATGTAATTTCTCTGTTTTGTCAGGACTTTGCGTGCTGTTACATTTTATTCTCAAGTATTCAGTCATGTCATCTGGATACTTTATTGCTTTTTCCTACACAGAAAAAGAGATCCAACATGTTGAAGAAGCAGAAATGTAGCAGGTAGAGGACAGCAGGGCAAACAAAGGCAGCATGGGGTTTGTAGTTAGAAGTTCTGAAGGTTTTTGGGAAGCTGGTTAAACCACGTCACAACCCATCTCTACACTGCAGTTTAGTCTGTGGAGGAGCAAATATAGACTTATTATGACTGAAAACAAGTTAAGCAAATGCATTTGAGCATTTCTTCTGCAGTTCTTGTTTTCCTGGAAAAGAGCAACAAAGTTTTTATTTACTGAAGGAGGTGAAGTTGTGACTGCTCACAGCTGTGCCCTTGAAGAACTTCTCATTTCTGCTTCATGTGTCCAATTTCTCCTGCTGCCCCCTGATGCTGGAAGGCATCTGGGTATTAATCTCTAAGTAGTGGCAAGAGTTGAAACAAGCCCTAATTCATTTACTTAAGAGCTTTTCACATGAGGCTTAAAATGTAATAAGAAGATCACACTGCAGTGCATCTGATTAAACCCTGTTAATTACCCCAGGTATGAGGGGCTGTTAGGAAAGGGCGGGAGTGAGATGAAGGGTTTTATAGGAAGCTTTTTGGTTCACCTTTAGCAGAGTTGGGACAATGCTGAAAATGATCCAGTGTGTGTGTGTGTGTGTGTGTGTGCGCGTGCGTGTGCGTTTAATTGAATTTAAACTCATGACAGGGTTGACACAGCAGGTTGTGGGCTCTTGCACTTAAAATGTGAAGTCTACAGAAAGTCTTCATAACTCTTTTTCTATTCTCTTTCAGGCATTTTCTCTTTAAAACGGGCACGGGGACGACACCTTTCTTCGGAGCAGCAGCCCCTGGTTACACCATGGCAACAGGAACGGTGTATTCCACACCCGCGCGCCCTCTGCCCAGAAACAACCTGTCCAGGGGGGCCTTCAAGTTCAAGAAGTCGCCCAAACATTGTTCTTGGAAGTGCACAGCCCTAGTCGCGGTGGGCGTGGCCGTGGTGCTGTCCATCATTCTGTCTTACTGCATAGGTGAGGCTCAGACAGAACCATAACGGCTGCAACAGATTTGCAGCTGTATGTTTCCTCCTGCTGGTTTGTCAGCCTACAAGCAGTTTGTTTTACTGAGCATGCTCTGTGTGTTCTCACTAAGACGCCTTCCAGTCGTCCCTTTCTCCTCGATGGTTCCTAATGTTCTCCGCTATAATAACAACTACAGAGACATTTTGTTTAGTTTGTGTAGCTCTTGCTGGAAAGCCTCTAAACTCAACATGTCCAACCTGAAAACGGTTCCACTTCAGCCAAATACGCCAACAATCAAATCAAACACAACTCCTGAAAAAAATAACAGAAAGAATATCAAAACAGTGACTCGTTTTCGTCCCCCATTCAGCTGCCGAGGGCATTTGGAACCCTGGAACTGAACTCTGTGGTGATGCTGCAGAGAACCAGCACCAGGGCTTTCTGACATCAGTGTGATGATGTTAGGGGGCGATCTGTAGCAGACGGCATGTCAGTGTGCAAACACCTGCATGGAGGGATAGTGAGCATAAACAGAACAACAACAATATTAGTTTGTTGTTTCTGAGAGTTCATGTGGAAGTGTTTGCTACAAAGGCATTTTTTTTCTTTTTCTTTTGTCGTTAGTAATACACCAAAAATAAGACATTTTCTGTGTTCAGTTGGAAATGTGGTTGCTATTCCATCCTTATGATTCTGAAAGGAACAAAAAAAGCTAAACCTGTGAGGACTTTTTTGCCTGCATCTCCATTAGATCTGGGAACCTGAAAGGTTTTTTTTGAATAATTGAGATGTAGTCACATCGAACTCACTGGAGCCCAAACCTGACGAGATGCTTGACAGCAGGAGTCTTTCAGTTCCAGAGAGAAAATGATCTGAATTAGACGATTATCTTTCAGTCAAATTGCAGAAATGATTGACGGACGCCTGGAGTGAAGGAGCTGATGTTCCTACTCCACCTGCACACCTCCTGATGGGATTCAGTCTTTTTCCACTGGGGCTGGGTCAGAGATGCAGACGTGACGATAGCACAGTTTCCAGGAAGAAGTCTGCTGGGTGCTTAGTCTGTGTGTGAGATGCTCCTGTTCAAACTCAGTTCAACTTTCAGGAAAGTGGAGGATTTCTAATATGAAGAAGACTTTGCTCCAGAGAAACTAAACTGCTTACTTTGCCAAATAGCAGCCTTTCTTTATTGCTATCAGGTGGAGGAGAAACACCTTTCACACCTTTCCTGCTCCTCTTCTTTTCCCCCTACAAAGAACACCTCTAAATATCTCCTTTTTTTTTGTTTTTGAGTGGAAAAGCAGACTCTTTGCTAACCTTTAGAATGGCGTGCACACTCATGAAGGAGGTTTCTGTGTCTCCCATGTTTTATATCCATCCAGCGAGCCTCCTGCAGGAGCACAGACACGTTTTATATCCATCCAGCGAGCCTCCTGCAGGAGCACGGACACGTTTTATTCAGCTCTGAGGCACTAAAGTGAGAAAGCCGTGTGCAGAAGAAGATGCTTGGGAGATCCTATAACCTGTGTCATTGCTGAGCAGAGAGAGAAGAGCTTTCATAAATGCAGCGGTGCTAGTGTTACCACTCATTTTATTGACATAGTTGTTTTGTTGTTTATGGAGGCTCACCCCCCATAAATCTGCATGATAATGTTCTGGTTTGTAACTGAATCACAGTTTTTTTTTGGCTTCTGCTCTCGTTTGCTGGTTGACTCTGGAAAAAGGAGGCTTCATCAGCTGCTGTTGCTGAAAGTTCCAGCAGATTGGACTCGTCACTAGATCTGCCGACTCGCTGAGTTTTGCATTGTTGTTCATTGAGATGGTTGCATGTGCAGCTGAAACTGATGCTTCCAGTTCCCTCCTGCAGCATCGTTCCAGTGAGTTAGGGTGTATGTTACACACACACGCATGTGCAGCTTTGCTCTCACACTCGCCCTTCGTCCTTCCTGTTAGCCAGAGGGTTAAAACTAAAGATAAATCATGTTTCAGGCAAAGCAACAGATATTTACAGATTTATAGAATTGTTTGACTTCCCTTGAGAGGCTCTCTAACAGGCCAGCAACAGTAACTGGAAGCTGAACATTAAGCTGCAGCACTTCCTGCCGTTGAAATGAGGTGAGATTTGCAGTTCCAGCTCTGCAAACCCGCCTGATTGGAAGGAGTTCAGTGGTTTTTGGCTTCTGCTGTAAAAAAACATTAGGATGTTTTTGGAAATAGCTGGAGCTTGTGTTTGTTAGACAGGGGTTTCATTTCATTTGAATTAAGCAAAATTACAGAGAACATAGAGACTGTTTGTGTGTTTACATCACAATGATGGGCTGCATTGGTTAAACTGAAGGAGCAGTGAGAGCTGGAACTGCAGGAGAAAGCACTCTGTGAGCTGAGTGACTGTCTGTCTCTAACACTCATCAAAACCCCAAAGCTTCATTTTCCATGGGACCAGAGGCGAGCCTGAGCGGATCGATGCTGTGCTGAGGATGTTGTTTATCCGTCTGAGGTGGATGGAAGCCGTATCCTCGACAGCAGGAACATCTTAGCTCTGAGCTGCGCCACTTATTTCTAGTATTCCCTGCAGACATTTGTGTGCAGTGAGTTTCTAAAATAAAATAATGTTTCCCTCAATATTTCCAATGCTGTGGAGCTCGCAGTCATTGTTGGCAATCTGCTGCTCCAGATGGACCACTTTTCTTTCTGCTAAATGGACAATTTCTTCTCCTGGCTATCAGCATAATGTCAGCTGCATTAAAGCACTGATATTATATTCACTTTAACCTCCTAAAGCCCCATGCTGCTGACATGAATACCTGTGTTTATTTGATATCTATGGAAAACGAGAGGAGCCGTCTGTCTCTTCTGTGGGGGTTTGCATGGAGAGCAGGACTTTTTTGGAAGTGTCACATTTTGCGGTGCAGAAATCTGAGGTCAGAACATTCTTACAAGTCAGCCAGTTAAATGTTCATGTTTTCCTTCATTATCATTCATCATTCATTAGCCGATGATGATGTTTGTTGACCTGCAACATTAAATGAGTCTCAAAATTCCCCTCACAGATGTTTTTCTCAAATGCAGAGAGGTTCAGAAATGAGAAGCGCTTCGTAAATGCTCGCACTGCGATTTGTTTCATCTGCAAGTTTATGTTACAAGTGCACCACCAAATGATATCTGTGAAACAGATCATGTGCACTTCCAATTCTGAGCGGGATCTGGCCTCATACTGCAGTGTTCTGGTTTGGGTGTCAGAGCTCAAATAATCATGTGGCGAACTAACAAACGTATCCTTTCCTTTATTGATCACTGGGCAATTTTTGGGAGAAGTCAAACACCTCTTTCTGAGAGAGGAAAGCACTCATGTCCCATAAATATTCACTGAACTGGCCTCTGCTGCAAAAATAACTTATGCAAATACCCAAATTGAGAGCGATTCAGCTCAAAGCATGTGTTGATGAGGTAAGTGGGGATTGGTGCCCCGTTGCGCTGTGGGGAGTGCGGAGGGGTCGGCTGTCAGTGGCTTTGCGGCTCCTGCGATCCACAGGGGACCCCCGCCGCACACGTCTTCTTCTCTGGAGGAAGGTTTGTGAAACAACAAGGCAGACATGTGGAGCTGGGAGCCTCTGCACTTATTATGTTAAATGATTTACAGTCTACAACCAGGAGCCCTCTCCGGGGGGGGGGTTTGCAGCCACAGACACATATCAGACTTCATTTGCTTCCTTGTATTTCTTTAGGTGAAATTGTGTCGCATTCATTTTCAGCTGTGTTTGTCTGTCTGGCCAGAGGGATGACAGAGGCAGTCTGCAGGTACGGCAGCACTTTGCTCCGAGCGGAAACCTCATTACTGCGGGGGGGTTGGCTGCACAGGAGGGAGTCTCAGTGCTCCAACACATGGAGCTTGCCAGTTTTCCATACTGCAACCAGTCTGAAGAAATATGTTCTTTATTTCTAAGTGGAATATGTTTGGTTTAAAAGTGTCCTGATTGCAGTCACGTTGTTGGGATGGATGCTTTTTGTAAGCAGACGTTTGGAGTTCCTCTTCCTGAGCTGATCTCTGCACATCCTGTTTAGAAGACTTTCTGGGTTCAGCCAGAGCATCCAGAACACGTCTGCTCCAAGAACTAAAGACCAAACATGCAGCTGGAAGGGGGAGTCTGTTTAAATGCAAGAAACGTGCTGTTTAATTTTTACATTTAAAAGCAGACGTGTAAACACATTCATAAAAATAAGTGAGGTTACTTTCTGAAGAGAAATAAGAAGTTAAACATTTTTACCAATGTGTAATAAAGGTTTTGGTAAAAACAACTTTTTAATATTGTTGTGTCAGAAAGGCCCACCATCTGGATGAAACATGATGACAGGGAAAACACGGGGCCTTAAAAAGTCATTCTGCATTCCTGATATTTGTAGTTGGAACCAAGCTCACCTACAGAACTTCATCTTTCCTGAGGTGACGCCCAGATTCAAGCAATTCTCCCAAAAAAACTGTGAAGAAATAAAAAGGAAAGATGCATCTGCATCGTTGGGTCTGAGTGATCAAAAGGAAATCTGAGGCAGAGGTTCACCTGTTCAGATGACCTTCCAAGGACGTGCGTGCATTTACCTGACACCGAGCGTGACCATCAGGTTCACAGATCCACCTCATTTCTTAGGAAAGTGTGTGGGTTCTGATCCATCACATCTGATAGCTCCCACTGTCCTCTCAGGTTGTTTGATGGAGTCGATATCCGTCTTGGCGGCGAGCGTGGTGCGCTGGAGAAAAGTTCTTGCCGCAGATCAAATGCTCAGAAATGAAGAGGCTTCCTCAGCATGTTATCTGGCGCATGACTTTGAAGGAGATTGGCCATCTCACCGCACTCCCAGAAACACCTCCGTTTCCTCAAACAACAAGAGCAGTTTGATTGCATCCAATTCACTGACAATAAAAGAGGTTGTCTGAGACCCAGACGCATTTTAGTAATGTGAGGGAACAGGACGAGTCTCACTTCTACCTCCTGCTGGGGATGTTTTCCTGAACACACTGCCTCCCTCTTCTTCTTTAGGCCTCCTCTTCCATCAGACACAGGCTGCTTCTCCTTCGTTGTGTTAAATCTGTGGAGTTTTACACGCTAAGGTGGAACCAGATTGGAAAGTCCAGCCTGTGCTCTGGTGTTTATGCAGAAGCTGCTTGAGAGCTAACACTTTGTAACCTTAATTAACAGCGCTCTCCAAGGAGCCATGCCAAGGTATTGATTGAAACGACTTTGTCTGGCCCGTGTTGATGCTCTGTTTACACAAAAGCCAGCCATGGTGGGTTGGCCACTGAAACGAAAACGCGAAAAAAAAAATGGAAAGATGGAAAGTGTTTTGTCTGGATCTGCTGCGTACGAACTCCCACATGAATGTTCTGCATAAGTGGTTTGATTGTTTTTGTGCAACTGTTTCCTCGTTTGTTTATCGTTTTTTTGCAGACTCACTCTCTGCTTTGTGTGTTTTCTGCAGCAATGCACCTTTTTGGCCTCAACTGGCAGCTGCAGGAGTTGAACAACCAGGTGGCTTTTGAAAATGGAGGCGCTGGGAAGACTGGACCCACTCAGTCGAGCGCGGTGACAGCTCTGGCTGCTGACGGTGAGCGCCAAACACTGTCGTCAAACTTAACAAAGAGCTTTGATGCTGCCTTATCATCTGGTGCCCTTTGGCTGGTGCTCTGTACTCCTTGAATTAATGTTGTACCGTCATTAATGTAGTTATGAATTATTGCTAAGAAAACTAACAGAGAACATGTTCTGTCTAATAAACAAATATTCTTTTAAAAGAAAATAAATGTATAAATTGGATGAATTGACATTGTGCTTTAAGTGGTGGGCCGTTTGATCAGTTCGATCACAGACAGCAGTGTCAGACAATAAGTCTATTTTTCAGTTTTAGATATTTAACTTACTAATGTTCTGGACTTTTGCAGGGAGCTGAACTTACAGTTCTACTAGAATCTGCAGCTTTAGTTAACTGTCTGCATTTTAATTAACCTGCAATAGAAGACATCATTTCTGTTCAATCTAGTAGTAAGTATAGCACTTAGTAAACTTAAGGTGACATAAAAAAATCATTTTTCTCCTTTAAAGGGCCTGTATCATGCTATTCTTGCCTTACAGAGTAAACTACATGTAAGTGATAATATATGACCTTTAAAGAATGAATTATTTATGAAATATGATTTCCGGTTTGGAAAATGAATGAATGAATGATTTACTTTCACAACTCCTTTTCCTACTCAGAAGTAAGACGCCTGAATCTCTGAGGCACTGGCTTACGCTCATTGTGGGTGTGAATGACACGGACAAGAAGCTCTAGGATTACATCACTTTATGACGCCGTCCTAGAGCCGGCCTCGGCAGGGAGTCTGCGTTCTGCTCACAAAACCAAACTATATCCAAACTTCTAGAAAGACGGATATGCATATTGTGCATATAAAATGAATCTGAAGCCGATGAAGCCGATCACAGCTAGCTCCTGTGTGTGTGTGTGTTGGCCTTGGGGGCGGTGCTGCCAGTGCAGACTTTTCTTGGAAAGGGTTGTTCTCACTTTGTGATGTCACAATATGGGGCCTCGCTCGTTTTCGTGGATTGGAAGGGGCTGGTGCTCAGAGAGCAGTTTGTAAGGGAATGCTCAGAGATGTTTGAATGGATCAAAATGCAGTTTAGGGAATTCACATCATAATCCACTTAAAAGCTCAAATTGATTTTGCTTGATACAGACCCTGGAAACTTTTAGCTGATTCGGCATCTGTCGCATGTCTCTGTGCTGCAGAACGGAGGCCGTGATCTCTGTGATGCACCGAGCAGCTTCTGCAGTGCAGGAGCCACACATTCAGGCCATTCTAATGCTAAGTAGGGGGTGTCTGATCCCTTCTAACCTTGATGATGAGGGTTGTGTCAGCTGGAGCAGCCTCTAGGATCATTTTGTTGGACCACTTCTCATTCAGTTTGTTTTCTGACAGCAGCTTTACTGAGGAGAGTCACTGAAACACAGCAGATAGAAGAATGTTGGAACAGCAGTGAAAATGTTTTATAGCACAACCTATAGCAGCAACATGTGGCTCTTTTGTCATCAGACTTTCTCTGTAGTCTGCAGGAAATGCTTGACAGCAAGCATTAATTTGCAGAAGCAGCCTGACCTCTGCTCCTCTAAACAGGAGCTCTCGCTCATGCAGGACTGGAACGATGGCTGCAGATGCCTCTGCAGGTTTTCGCTCCAACACACAACAGCAGCAAGATAAATAATCACAGCAGGGTCTCCCTGTTTTATTGATATTACTAAACAGGCCCGGGGGCTGGCGATAATGGTACAGGAGTCAACCTGGACCCCATTCACCACATTAAATGACCTGAAAAAGTCATGATTAATGCAGAACTCCAGAGAGCTTTTCCATCCTGGGCTTCTGTGAAAAAGAGAAACGCTTTTTAAATCCCAGCACAGGATAAAAAGCAGCTTTTTGTTTTCCGCCATGTCAGTGCGAGAAAAACTGTCTTTAGTTCCTGTGAGCATTACACATGAGCTCCCCACTTCACAAAAGTTGCTCATGACAAAAAAATAGACCCACTGATTACAGAAACTGCTGAGGGGCAGTTAGCATGCCTGTCATTATTGTTTTTGTTCACAACATAAAGCACACTGATGTTTTATTATTTTTATTTCATCAGGATTTTTTTAATTTAGGAATCTTTTTTTAAAAATACGCAGTAGAGACTAACACTGTGAGAAAAGACAACCATGATCTCTTGGAAAAAGCGTGCGAGCTTAAAGAGGTCAGATCAGAAAAGCCTGACAGCTGCTTACTGAAGATGTTAATTAGCTCAAAGGAAAATTACAAGGAATAAATATTTGATAAAACGGTGAAAAAGTTTGCCTCATGTTAAAATGGCTGAAGAAGTGAAACTCAGACAAAAGTGTAAGAGTTAGTAAAATATTGCAAACTGTTGATAATAACAGGAAAATTGAGTAAAGGGTGTGTGCTTGCATAGACCCAAAGGAAAACTGACCTTGTTACCTCCATTAAAAACTGCAGATAGATAATAAATACCTCTAAAAAATGAATAAAAACAATAGATAGTATCCAGTGTAGAGTCCGGGTTAAAGCGCTCCTTCCTGCAGTGTGGGGTTAGAGTCTCTGACTGAAGGAGCTCGTCAGTGCATTCATGGTCTCATGGAGAGGATGATGATGAAGAGGATTGTCCATGATGGATTCCAGTTTCTGTTTCATCCTCTTCTCACCGCCAGTCGCAGACATCCTCAGAACAGAGCTCTAGATCTGTGCCCCAGGGTGTCCATCCTCTTCCTGTTCCTGCCAGTGCCTCCACCTGCAGCTCACTCTGTAGGCTAAACGGGGGCGGATGCAACAATGCCATCATAAAAATCTCTCTGAGCTCCCCATACTTCCAATGACCCCGGTCTCCTCAGCCTCTCCTGTGATCTCTGGTCGCTTCTCCGGAAGCGTTCTGTTGTTGCTAAGAGACAGCAGCCGATCGTGCAAACCATGCACCCGCAGACCACCTCAGACTCAGAAAGTGGTGGAAAACAGCCCAAAAAGATGTAGCATTCTCACCACTACCGTCATTACAAGTAAAATCAAACCTGATGAACAAAACAAAAACAAGTAAACAGAGAGTTATGGTAACTGGCAGCCTATTGCAGCACCGGTTGGGAAAAAGTTGCTTTATTTAAGTCAGAGGCAATATTTGTTAAAGAAGCTAAAACTGTTGAAAAAGCTAAATGTTAAATAATGTTTCAAAAAATCCTGAATCTGTTTAAGTAAGCACTAAAAGATAATTTTCATTAATTTGACTAAAAGCTGTAAAAGCTGAAAAGCTGCCATGTTGTGAAATGTAAACAAAAATAAGGCAACAGATAATAAAGTTAATGAGAAGAACTGCAGCTTCTGCTCTCATACAGTAAATGATTCTTTTGCCCTAAAGTTTGGAGGCGTTCTTAACTCTAAGAGAGCGCTGGGATTTTTTCCCATTCATTTTCCGTGTGCATAAGACAGCCTAAAATAACTATAAAGAGAGCAGAAACCCGATCTCCTTACGGAGCAAACCATTCTGATGCCAGGTCTGAGCAAGGAGAATCAGAAGGAGATCTCAGGAGTGCGTTCACACAAACGGCCGGCTATAGGTCCTGTCTGAAAATTATTTACAGCAATCTGAATCTGATGAAAGAAAGGCGCGCTCAGACTTTTGGAGCGGACCCCAGCAGCAAATGTACTTAAGATCTCAGGTGCCCTTTAAATGAGCTTCTTAAAGGATGAGCTGTGTTTGAACAGAGCCTCTAAAACCAGAGAGGAGCCTTTTTGAAAAGGAATATTCATCCTTTATTTTCCAGACTTTTCCAGTGATGGAAACATGAAATGAAGCCGTTTGGCAGGCTAAGCTTCGGCTGTGCAGCATCGTCTTTAACTTAATGTTCCTCCCAGTTCTTCTAGAGGTTCGGAAAAACGCCGCGCCGGCTCGCTGTCTGAAAGGCATTATTGAATCCAGTCTAAATGGGGGTAAAGGTTCTTAAAGTGCAACTGAATTAAATCAAGGAAAGTTTCAGATGACAATTAAGCAAGACAAATGACAGAAGCAAACATTTCTCATTCAGTTCTGCACTAAGCCCTGATAATTTATGAGGATCCTTCACCCTCTGAAAATCAATTGACTGACTCCTGACGGCTTCATTCTGCCTCATCATAAATTTGGCCTGCTGTGCATTCATCAGCGAGCGTGCAGGCTGTCTTTGCTCACCTTTCCACAAAAAGCCACCAAATGAATCCTCACACGCAGGGCGGTACTTAAAATGCAAGACCACGAAAACATTAATTGAGTTGAATAGGCCAGGCAACAGCTCAATTGTTTAAACTGGGCTAGATTTAAATCCTCATAAGTACTGCTAATTAAGATAGCAAGAGGCAGGTTTTGGACTGTTTAAAGGCAATCAATAGCTGCTATTATTCTCCCCAGAGGCAAAGTTGGCTTGTGAGGCTCACTTTGACTGAAGCTGAAGTGACAGGCAATGGCCTCATTACACATGGACACATTGAGGCGTGCAAATAAAGGAGCTCTGGCACAAACAGATACACTCTGATCAGCGTGCACGTGTCCAAGCGCTGCCGTGCAAAAACAGAGGTGGAGCTAAGCTGTGTGCTCTTCCTCCCCAGCTGAAGGTTCTGCCCCGGGGGGGGTCACCTGAGCACTGCTACCTGCAGACTTTCATATCCCAGAAACATTGTGGAGCAAACTGGAGACAGCGCTGAGGGGCAGAAACTCAAAGCTGGTGTGAACATGAAGGCAGCAGAAAGTGGAAGCTAAAAGCTGAACACCAAACACAGCAGGTTTCAAGAGGAAGCTTTTATGCTGCTTTATTTTTTATAGCTTTAAACATTTTTACAGCCTGCTCTCCGCTGAAGCTTAAAGACTCTTCAGCTCTAACCAAATTGTTTTCGTTTGGCGTTGTTGTTGTTACATGGGTGTAAATAGGAAACCTTGGGACGCGTCTGTGAGCCTCCATAACCCCAGAAGAAACGTTAAATCTGCTCTTTAATGACATAGTCATTCGGGGAGCCGTGTGGCTTTAATTTGACTGCGCCTGAGAACGGCTCATTTACGACAGAAACAATCATCTTTCATAGACCCGCTCCTCCGTCTGTGTTCTGCAGGAAGGATGGGAGGCTTTCCTCTGGAGAACAACTCCATCGACACGGGGCAAGTGGACATCGGCAAGAGTGTCGCTCAGAGCGTCCCTCCGGGGGTGTTTTGGCGCTCTTATCTGAACATGGTCGAGCCAGGCTTCCTGAGGTTCAACATCTCCGTGCAGAGGAACGCGCTGGTTGGAGTTTATGGGCGGAAGGGCCTCGCTCCGTCTCACACGCAGGTGAGGAGCCTCTCAAATTGTTTCCTCTCCTTAGAGATTCAGGAGACGTCCAAACACTCTGCTTCCTCCCGTCGGTGAGGTTTTCTGCTGTGAGAGAGTGAAGGATTTGTTAGAAAAGAGCCAGAAAGAGAGAGAAACTCAAAGGTTGATTTAAGCACTTTTTTATAGCTTTTACTTTTGGAGAGCAGAAGACCAACTGCTGTGGTTTTCAAAGTGAAACTTTTCCCATTATGGGATTTCAATAGTTTGGATGCTTCTTCTCGGTTCCTTTTGTTTCTTTTTGATTCTCTAATTTTATTGAATTTGTATTTTTTTCTAAGTAAACAGAAGCACAACAACTGAGCTGCCAAGTGCATTTCAATTACATTCTGTTCTTTGTGATGAGTCGACTAATGGGGACTCAATGCCAGCATCTCCCACTGAATTAAGCCGTTACAAACAACAAGGAGGCAAAAACAGACAACGGGGGAGTAAAGCAGGAAAAAATCTAAGCATAAAGGCACAGCTTTATGGTTTCACACAAAAAACATGTGTTTCTATCTGCAAGAATAATTATTAAAAATAACAATAAAATATGATGATATATATCATTAAGGTGTTACTTTCTAAAGGGGCTATTCGAACCCTAGTCTGGATCTCTAGATTCCTACTAAATATGTCTCGGGTTGTCTTCTGCTCAGAGGACTCTGAGAACATCATCAGTCAAGGTGATAACAGAGGAGAAGACTGCTTCCACAGGCTCCCGACCTCTGCAGGAACATCCTGCATGTGGTGGAGCTTCTGTCCTTTAGCTTCGTCATGTTTCATGTGAGCTGATTTCCTTCTGAACCCGTAAGAGTCCAAAAACACTCTGACTGCTGCGTTCTGTAAAAACCTTCACCTTCACAAAGAAATGTAATCTCTTGTTATGATGCACGATAAGACGGCCTCATTAGCAGCAGACAAATGACATCAAAGCTAATTATCAACATGTCAAAAATAATTCTCACATATATAGTTTTGACTTAATGATAATAATTTAATGTCACCATAAAACATTGTAGACTTTCGTTGTTTTCCTCCCTTTTTTTGTTTTATGACTTGCTTTCCTCCCTGGAGTTTTTCTGTCTTTTGCTTCGCTCGTTCTCATCATTTTCATTACATTGGAGGTTGACATTAAGACTTCAGAGAGCTTTGGGTTTGAAGAGTCAGGCCTGCGATCTTTCTTTGATGTTGTCAGTCAGTAACAGTTGTGAACTGCATGCAGTTTTAGCGGCTGCGATTTCATATGCAGCCGTGCGTTTGTGGTACGTCTCATTTGTCTTTAGCTGAAAGAAGAGGGGAGGGAGCACATGTTAAATATGTTCAAATGTATAAACTGTGACATTAATCAAGCTTTCAAAACTGTTCATACTTTACCCACTATCACGTGTGCTGGATTTGTTTCAAACATCACTTCAGCTTTCATTATTTTTGCTGTGGTGCACATTTGAATTCCAGCAAAACACTGTTGAAAATCCTTAATGTTGATTTCATTTTATTCCAGTTTTATTTCAAAGTGTTACGAACCATCCTGTTCCAAGTGCAACCATAAAATAAGCAGCCAAAGAAGCAGGAATATTTTCTTTGTCTGTACTGACAGCACGAGTGTGAGTGTTTGTGTGAGTGTGTGACTGTGTGTTTGTGATCGTTTCTGCTGGTGTGGTTAAGTTTAGGCATCTGCAGACAAGCAGATGACAAAGCTGCAATTCCTAACCTACAGGAAAAAAACAAAGTATGTCTGACAATTTCATGTGAATAAATAAAGAGCACACAGTAAGGAAGAGAGCACAGTGGATCATGGGAAGTCCTCCAGCTTTTAAAGCCAAGTTCTAGTGATTCATGCCAGTGCGGCTGTTCACTTCCTACTTATTTTGTGCAGAACGATCTGGAAGTAGATGTAACGGGTTTGGATCCCAAAATCCACTTAGTTTGATTACCTTCCACATATAAATGAATGATGGATGGATGGATGGATGGATGGATGGATGGATGGATGGATAGACAGATAGATTCATAAATTGTACTTAAAACACATAAAAAGTGTTTATCTCGTAACTAAAATTAAATCAACTTTTGCTAAATAAAAAAACAGAATATTCAATATGTGTTCAAATTGTTAAAACCAGGGAAAAACAATAATAAAAACTAATAGAAAGCATCCACTGTGTCTCAGTTTACAGGAAGAGGTCCAGGTTTGATGCTTCCTAGCCAAGTGTAACGTGGTTATTGCAGTGGGGTAAAAGCTGTTCTGAAGTCTTTTTGTCCTTACTCTGAAGGCAACAGATCAGACAGGGAGTGTCCGGATGTGAAGTGTCTTTGATGATGTTCTGATCCACATCCAGGTTGAACGGGACATTCCCAGGTCCTCCAACTTGGCCAGCTTGGATGATGTTGAAGGCCGTGCTGTAATCCACAAAAAGCATCCTCACGTGGCTCCCCGCTGCTCCAGATGGGAGAGCAGCATGCAGAGCTCTTGATGTGACGTCCTCTGTGGATCAGTTCTCCCTGCATGCAAACTGGGGGGTTCAGTCCTGGTGGGAGGGCTGACTTCATGTGACTATGGAGCAGTTTTTCAAAGCACTTCATGGCTGTTGGAGTGAGAGCCACTGGTCTCATTGAAGCTGGACATGTGGGCAGCGGGACTGTGGTGGAGGACTTCAGGCAGGGTGGGACCATTGACTGTGCCATAGATTAGTTGAAGATCTTTGTGAAGACTGGAGTCAGCTGGTCTGAAGAAGGGTGTGTGGGTGCCTAGAAAATAAGTCCTACGAGGATGAAAGTATATCCTGTATTGACTTGGAGGGCCTGTTCTGCTGGGCAATGTGTTGGGGTTTGGTTGATGTTCTGGTTCCATACCAAGCAGCAGGATGGATTTCATACTTCACATCCGTGCTCCATGTCATAACTTCACCGTACCCCGGCATATTAAGTGATCACACTAAACTCAAACGGCCTGGACTCTACTGAACCACTCTAAGGACCACGTCTGCAAGCCAGCTTTCAAATGTTTCACCCAACCGTGTCTGAGAACAGAGCAAAGTTATGAAAGCAGCAAAGCCAACTGAACCTAAACATACTCAAGTACGGCACAGATTTACTACTGATCATTTATCCTAAATCTATAGGTGTTAATGTCAGGAGACCATTAATGAACTTTGAAGTTATCACGGTCAGAGAAGTCAGCTTAAATTCACAGGTAACGGGTTCATAGTATCAGGATGGAGACCAGAAGGTAGTGCAGACACAAAGCTGCAGAAATCCAGGAAACTGATCCCTGGATCCCTGGACCACAGGTAAATGAAAGTTTAGGAACAACTAAACCTTTCGAAACTAATCTGAACATAAACATAAAAGGATGCTTAACACAGTTCATGCCGGAGGTCTGGGTGGGTGTTCTAAAAGACAGAAGTGGAGAAGTGACAAGTGAATAGTAGATTAAAGGTGTGTCAGGAATTCCTGCACATAATTCCACACAGCTGTGTGACAAATCACACTGTTTTTTTTCATGGAATAAAAGAAACAAAATGTTCTTGGGATGTGAATGTGAACAAACAACTGCAAAAACTAAAAAAGGAAAAATCTTCATTTTTGGGAAGCAAGAATGAACCAGTGCTAACCAAAGGGATAGCTGAAGGTCTACCAATAGAAATACCCAAAGAAAAGTAAATCTTTCAGGTTTTCAGGTTGCTGTCTGCCTTAAACGCAAACAGAATTAGAAATCTGCCATCCCAGGAATGACAGCGATGTACAAACAGTTTCTAGACCTTTTATCCACATGTTCATTCATGCTGTGGAAAGATAAGAACCTCTGCTTGTGGTTTAATGTTTCCAGGAAATATCTCAGGTCAAAGTCATCAGGTCAACTGTGTTTTGTCTGAAATGACCGTTCCTGATCATTTTCTGGATTCAGGTTTCAAGCAAAGCGGGAAGACATCGACTGAGTCATGATGGTCAGGGAAACCCTCCTCACGCTGCTGCCAGGTCTGTAGCTTGTAGAAGTGGTGCCTTAGTTCTCCCAGTTTGTCATTATCCCTAACAGTCAAAGGAACCATGTGAAGAACTGTGTGTAAGGTTTTAGAAGACTCCTGAGTCCTCCAGCCGTCAGGACGGCTGCTTTACAGCATTTAAAGGTTGAAATTTGTACTCAAGTTACATTTTTATGTGATATTCTCTTCTATAACGAGTAATACGTGACGCCAACATAGAAACATTCTCCTTGGTGTTTTGTAGAAAGAATCTGCCTCCTGAAGGTCACTCTTCAATTTTCTTCTTTAGATGTGAAAATATGGACGTGTTGTCCCTCTGAGCTGGCTCTGCACAGTTCTTTTTTCTACAAGTTCACAAGGTTGAGTTTTTGTAAGGATAATAATCCACATAAGTAAAAGTTTCAGAACGTACCGTCAGCCTGTGACAGGAATCCTGAAACCAATCATCAACTTCTGTTGTCTATTAGATCGGAATGATTTAAGCCTTGGTCCACCTGTATTCACCTCCACGCAGGTTGAATCAGAGAAACTCCTCTTTGTTACCAGTAATGAGACACTTCTAGAGATTGAAAAATCTCTGATGGAAAGCACCAAATGCAGCTTGTTTTAAATTGAACTTAGTTATGAGTACATATTTTTAATAGACTATAGAGTCATGGGCAAATAATAGACAGCAGTGTTAGATCCACGAGGAGTCAGAACACAGCAGGCAGTCACACCACCATGCTCTTTGCTGTAATGAAATCCTCCACCTTTGCAGGAAGACTGAAAGTCGCTCTGGGTTTTAGGAAATTAAAAGTCATCTCTAACAATAATGATGCTGGACGGTGGGCTGGAACACCTCACCAAAGAAATCAGTAATGTCAATGTTTGAACTGTAAATATTAATCACTGGCAGGAGTCTCTATGACCACACAGCATCACTGCTGTCTTCTGAGGATGTGCTGTGCTGGAGTCAGCTCAGCCCGGGACGTTCCTTTGATAAAGATTAGTGTCCCCTCTGATCCTTCAGTTGAAAGGTGCTTGCTGCATTTGGGAAATCAAGTTTTGTACCTTTTATTGGCAATAAACACCCCAGAGAGGAAATGATGTCTGCTCTATGTGATTTACAGCATTCAAACTTTTTACATTCTTTTTTGAAAAATGCAGCGTTCCTCTTCAAAGGCTAAAAGGTAGTAAAAGAAAATCAAGAATCATGGACGATTTCAGGAGCTGTTCTTAATGTTTCACCCTGAAGCAAATCTGTCTTCAGGTTACTGCCGGAGTCCCCGCTTACATAAAATATGAGAGGACTTTGTAATGTGTTAATAAAAAAATACTGAGAAAGAACTGGAAGCAGGTTTTTTTCTGTCTCATCATGCATGCAGATGAGGTTCCTGGAATTTTTCCAAAGTAAGATATATAGAAAGTTGAGCACAGAGAGTTCCGTCCTCAGTTCAAATGCGTAAACAAAAGAGGTGTAAACGTCTAAACGATTCCATTCATATTATTATTTGTGGATGCCGATCCAATTCATTGTCTATTTTGGTTCACTTTGAACAATCAGATTCACTGACCTAAAACAGATCCGGAAAAGAAGAAGAGAGAAGAAGAGAGTGGGATTGTTGGAGGGGAGGGGGGTAAGGGCACAAAGGAAGGCAGAAACAAGCTGATTACAGAAGTGTGTGTGTGGTGGGGGGGTGGAATCTTAAAGCAACAAGCTGCTGGAGGTTTATCATCATTACTGTCAGGTTTAAACGTTAGACTTAAGGGCGGGGCCTGTCCACACACACACTCAAATGTTGAAAACATACCTTCAAAAATCTTCACATACAAACATGTAAACACGTACACAATGCAGCTACAGCACACACGCAGGTGAGACTGGAGTCTTCACCTGCAGGAACACAGGGGTCATCTCACCTTTACACAACGAGTTTACGTGACAGAATGAAACAATTCCCATGGGTCGGTTTGTGTGCAGGAGTGTGTGTGTGAACTGTAGTTGTTTTGTGTACATGTTGACAGGACTGACATTCACACCTGACTGTAATGATTCCGTTCTATGATTCTACACCCCCCCTCACCCCCCACGTAATCATCCTCCAATTTCTTGAACCCATCCTTTGTCCCGTGTCTTTTGTTCCATTACCCCCGTCCAACATCCCTCTCTCTCCTTCCCCCTTCTTTTCCATCCGGTCCAACAAAAAAAGAATACAAACTCAATCAATATAAATCAAGTTTAGCCTAAATTACAAAATGGGATCATACAAATATTTACCTTGTGTGTCTGAAGGTTCATATCCCCCAATTATAACAGTCAAATCTGTCCAACACAAGACGCTCTCAGCTGTTTGACAGGTCAATTTTAAAATAAAAGAGGGCGTGTACCCAGCCACCCCCACACCAAGATCACCGCCGAAGCAGCAGCGCCAGCCAGGGCCCCCCGACATAATGTCAGCACGCCCGGCAAACCCGTCAGCCACCCAGAGCAGGGCCAGCAGGACCACCACGGGGGCCCCCAATGCTAGAGAGCAGGGAGGCACAAAAGTATGGAGAGTGCAAGCGCCAGCCCAAACCTCTTTGTAATAAAATATTACAACACCCCCAACCCTGCAAGTGAAAAATTTGAGCTGACTTTCAATTCTCGGTTCATCCCTTTCTCTTGTTAAAACTAAGAAAGCATATTTGAAAAATAGAGGACCGGTTGAGCCCTTCATGACATGAAACAGGCCCTGACAGCATCAACAAAAGCATCAGTAGCAACAATCTTAACTGCATCCATTGTTGAGGTCTCGGATATATCTTGTCAGTTTCTCCAACAATGTCCACACAAGATGAGAGAAAACACTCCACAGAGCTGCAGGAAGAACAGCTGCACAGGTTTTCCTAAAGCCAAGCACCTCTTTTCATAGAGGCCCTTTGGATTTCTTTTGGTCAGTGGTCATGACATGAACTGGAGTGCTGGAGACGTTGGCTGGACCTCTGTGTTTATTCTGAAGCTCACTCCTCACATCTTTACACAGATCTCATGACCTTTCTGCATTCGCTGCTGCGTCGTCTCTTACTCCTGCAAAAACGAGCAATCTGGTGTTTTTATGCTGCAGCTCCCACAGCTGCCACAGTTCTGATCAAGGCTTGTTCTCCTAATTTAGATGGATTTGGGTTAGGCTGGATCTGTCTCATGACAATAGGAAGTTTGGTGAGGGTTTTGTCATAAATGCAGATTTGATAACATTCTTGCACTCAACACACAGGTTCATTCTTCAGATCAGAAACTCCCTCGTCCACGTTTGTCTGGTTTATCTGGTCTTACACGGCATTGATCGTGCCTGACATCACACCCCCCGTGGACCGAAGCAGCCGAGCATGAATGAGCTCAGTGAAAGTCCAGAAAACTTTACAATATCATAGCTGTTTGGTTAAACAAATGCACTGCCTACTCAGTGAGTTACAGAAACTGTTCCCATCTGCTTGCATTGAAACTCTGAATAAGAAAATGAGTTGCGGGTGTTATAAAAACACATTTTAAATACATATAATCAAAGAATACAGGTTAAATGCCGGACGACCATCCTTGTTTTATGCATTCATATTGTTTTTTTCATGCATGAATTCTACAAATCCCGTTAATTACGCATTATTAAATAAATGAAGACTCTGCGTTTGATTTTCCATTTACCCAGTCATTTGGATCTGTCAACACAACTGTTCTGAAACTGACTGGCTGTTGCTTAGCAACATAGACAAAGCCCAGGTACGGCGAGTTCTTGGAGTCAAAAATATTAGAAAGGTGAATGAAAACAGACGAGTAACATATACTACCCACCTCAGCTCTGCTGTCAAACATATTTGATTTTATAAACGTTGGTTTTCAAACAGCACAGTACTGTAAAAACTTCCGTCACTGCCTCTTGAAAATACCAGTTTTGTTTAAACTCAAAAGATTAGTATTTGTGCTTCTTAAACTTATTAGTATATTAATGTATTGCTGAACTTCCTCCACGTCTCACCTTGTCTTCTGTCTGAGTTTTATTTGTGAACAGTTGTTGTTTCCACTGCACCGTAGCAGCTTACAAATTGAAGTGTTTCCAAGATGACTGATGGGTCTCTTCAACGTCCTCTAAGGGCAGCTGCACTTCCAGTATGCACTGATGGAGGTGGAAGCACTCAGACAACAGTTGTTTCCAATCACAGCTGGTGGAAAAAGCTTCAAGTTTCACCTTCTTGACACTCTTTACTGCAAACATGGGCTTTGCATGAGTGCTCACAGTGAGGACCACAATTTGATAGAAGGCAGTCCAACCCGAGCTAGAATGGTGAGCACAGCAGGGCTGCAAATGTCACCAGAAAAGAAAGAAAAACCAGCAGAATCAAAGACTAAAAGATGCTAATGACCAACATGCTACCTTTACACCTCAAGTCTGTCAATGCAGGACATTGTGTCCATTCTGCATTACATTGCGCTCAGGTCCCGGGGGCACGAATCAATGCATTTACTTAACTGAGCATGAAAGACCCAATGAGGAATATTGACTCCTCACTGTATTCACTGTTTGGGAAACAGGACAGCGTTTAAGTGCAACAGCCTTTCCGCCTTCATCAAACGTTGGCTCCCACCGTCCACTATCGAATCTCTGTCTCAGAGGATGAAAACACAGAAAAGCTCAAGGAAACAAACTTTTTTTTTCAACTTAGTCACCAGGTTCACTAAAGGCTGAGGAATTTGCAGGCGGTCTGTCTACAGGGCATCCTGCAGCGCCTCACGCTTCATCGCCTCGCAGTTATTCTCTGGTATTGTTGGATTGAGATGAGTTTGGGGGCTTTCACACCAACTAATCGAGATGTATGCACTTGGTCAGGGGGTTTTGGGTTTGTGGGAAGGACTGTTTTATTACACCCCGCTCAGGTCAAGAACACAAAGACTCTGCTTCCACCAGGTTAATGTCCCTTCAGCCCCACTTTGCTGAAATCAAAGTTTCCAGGTCATTCAGCGACAACCTGTTTGTTCCTGTGAGGTTTCTCCTGTGTTATCACTCAGTCTGCATTCAGAATGATTGAATGGGCCTTCTCCATCTGATGAACAACAAGACCACATATAAAAGAAGCTGATCTATTGCAGTCATTTATCAACAAATAAATACAAGTGTTGATACAGAAAACTTTAAATTTGAGTTTGATTTGGCTGAAAATATTTTTTAAAAGTTAACAATCTTTGGAAATAAACATTTTCTATGTGTCTGCCAGCTTTATGGAGGTCAACATTTTAATGAAGATGAGACTTTACAGCAGTTTTGTTATCGCAGTGAGATGAAGTTTAACTGTTAATGTGATGCTACAGTGCAGACTGAACAGAAGATTCAGGATGCAGGAGCGTGGCTCATCCTATCCTGCTCCCAGCTGGAGTTTTTCCTGAGTCTGTGAGAAATGTTGGTGATGAAGAACTCAAATGCAGAATAACCTTCATTTGATGAATAAACTTAAGAGAAAAAGCAAAAATGAAAGAGTGGAGGTTTGAGGACCTGTGAAGCTGAAAGCCCGGATCCTAAATGTAGAGAAGATGATTATCTGGCACAAAGCAGATGGGATGATTGAAAACTGAAAGCTGGTTTGAGCATGAACGAAACAGAAAACAGAACAGCACAGAAAACAAAAGACAGCACAATTTAAACAACCAGGAATGGTCACAAATCATTTTTCCAATAATTTGGAAAATTGTGATAACTGGGATATTGGTCTGTAATTAGTGTGCTTGTTTGCACTTTTAGAAATAGCGTTTTTCTGTTTTTCCTGTTAGGAAACGTTCCCGTTGATAATGATAAATTACATATATAGGTGAATGGTTGTATAACAGATTCAATAATATTTTTTGTTAAACTTATATCTAAATTGTCACAATCAGTCAATCTTTTGTTCAGTGTTTTCTTTTCTATGAACATTATTTCTTCTTTACTGACTGACTTTAAAAACACGCTTTTTGCATAACCTTTTATATTCTCACCTGCTTCATGGATCATTGGTTGTAATATTTTTGCTAAAGTTTGGTCCAACATTAACAAAAAGATTATTAAATTCTTCAGCTATATCCTTTGGATCGTATCAATCAAGCACCCTTTTCAAAATAGTTGGGGGTTTTCCAAGTGTTTGATCCTTTCCCAACACCCTGTTTTCTAATCCCCCCTGTTGCTTTCATATTACTTCTATTTTCCCCTAATCATTTATTGTAGTACTCTTTTTTTGTTTTCCTATTAAATAAACCAGTTTGTTTTTGTATATTTTATCCCTGTCTTCTGCTGTTTTTTATTTTTAATGTTTTTTGTATAGTTTATTCGTTTTTTTTAAAATAAGCATTAATAATGTAATCCTTTTGTCATCCATTGTTTGTTTATGGATATTTTTATACTTAGTTTCTTCAGTGTACATTTATTTTCATATAAGCCATTAATTATATCTATAAAGGAATTATTGACATTATTTACATCATTTACATACACATCTTTCCAATTTTGTTGTTGTAAATCTCTTTTTAATGCTTCCAACACTTTCCCTGCTTAATAATTCTGTTTTGGGTTGTGGTTTTATAGAGTGTTGTTCACAGACTGCAAACACTGGTAGGAGATCGCGGACATCAGTCATCACAATCCAGATCTTTTGAAACATTTGTGAATATCTTGTCTATAATTGCTGCACTTGTGCAGTGATTCTAGTTGGTTTGCTTATCAAAAGACATAGCCCCAGGCTATACACAGAGTTTACAAAGTCATTACTTGTCTTTGACGTACTTACGTTTCCCTGATCAATATTAAAGTCACCACATATATAGACAGACTTATTCCAGACTCCATCTAATAATTTGATTATCGTGTCTGTAAACGAGCCAATACAGGTGCCTGGTGCTCTGAAAACACAGCTAACTTAAACACTTCGAGTTGCGCCACGTATGAGAAGCGCTTTTTAGAAATAAAGTTTGAGTTAATTTGAACAATGAGGTTTTTGTTTTTTCAGCAATTATTTCCACAGTAAGGATATAATAATATTATTAATGACAGTTGTCATTTTGTTAACAAGTTTGCATTTTAAGTCTTTTTTATATACAGTGGGACCACATCACCTTTTTTATTTTTTCTGTTTACAGTACATGTCCGTCTTTGTTTCTGACACTGCAATGATGTTAAATCCTTTATCATCCTAAATCATTTTGTGTTAGAAATTCCTGAATTTGATCATAATTACATTTCAGACTCCTTATATTAAAGTGGTAGATTGATAGTGTTCCTTTCTTGATAAACTTATTCAATTCTAGATCATTTTTTAAGTGTAGAGGCAGTCTTTTATCCAATTCTTTTCTCAGATCATATATTTTATTATCAAGGTTACTTTGTATATGTATTGTTGTATTCATAAGTAGATATGTTTATCTTTCTTTTATTTATCGACATATTTATATAATTTGCAATTATGTAATGTTTTAAGTTCCATTTTTATTGTTTCATGCTTCTTTTCTTAATATTTCTTCAACTATAAGCTTTTCTAAAATCTTTTGTTCTTTAATCATTTTGGCTTGTGACCCTTCTGTTTCATTAATCCAAACATTCCCATTCCTGCTCCATGTAGAATCCATTTTCTTCTGCTTTGTTAGCATCCTTGCCTCTCTGGCACTGGTGCCATTTTTTTGTTATATGCTCGTTTATGTACACATCAGCCTCTCAGCTCTTTTGCTTGTTGTAGTTCATCTTAGTGGATATTTTCAGTATTTATTTGTGGAACGGAGTGGTGGAACTCTCTTTACTTTTACTAAAACTCCAAAGGTATCTTGAAAATGTGTAGTTTTGGGTCTAATTGGGTTTTGTGGACCTAAAGAGGGCATGTAACTTTCACCCTCAGGACATCGTATAGGTTTTTTTTTTTTTTTCTGGGAGTGTGGAACCTGCTTTCCAAATCAGCACCTCGACGTCTGAGGCCCTGGTTCTTCACTGGAATCCCTCCCAGGTTTGGAACAGATCCCTCCCCAGATAGAGGAGTTTGTAACTTGGAATTCTGTTGATGAGTGAAGGACAGATGTAGTGTGACATGGGCCGACTGATTGGCGGGGGTCTGTAGTGATGCAGACTTTGTACTGGTCCATCAGGGTGAAAGAAGGGGTAAACAAAGCTTTGAGTCTGTGTTCCCACCCTCACCTCTGCAGCCATGAACTATGGGTACTGCACAAAGAAAGATTCAAAACACAGGCAATAAGCTGTCTTCAGGGAAGCGAAGTTCTTTCTGAAAGATGAGGCTGAAGCTCAGTCATTTGGAAAAGAACTTGGAGTAAACCTGCTCCTCCTCCACATGAAGAGGAGGAACCAGTTGAGATGAATTGGACATTGGCCATCCAAACTTCATCCTTGTGAGGCATTATGGGCATGTCTAACTTGGAGGAGACCCAGCGGCGAACCCAGAACACACCAGTGAGATGATGTTCTGCTGGCTGGAGACCCATCTCTGTGGGAGGTGGCCAGGCATCCTAAATGAAACTGCTGCTGAAACTGAGACTCAGTCCTTAGAAGAGTAAAATATGATGATGGATATTATTGTAATATTTGAATATATTACTGTGTGGTGATTTATCATAATGTAAAGTGAATAGTTTTGTTTTTATAGCTTCTTAACATTATAAAAATGCATGCCAGAATTTGGTCAAAGTTTCTTTGCTGTTCTCCTTAACATTTGTTTTATATTTGATCCATTTTTTAATGTTTAGAATTGACCTCTTCAAACAAATAAGAATAATCACTGAAAATTAATGGCAGACAGCATTGTGACTGAATGTCCATGATATACATGAAGGTACATTCATTTGACCTCTACACAAAATTCTCACAGTTGACATTAATCTACATTTTTATGTAAGAAGAAATGTGACTATCTTGAGCTGAGCTATTGAAAAACAAGACTAAAAACTGGTGGGAAAAAAACAGCCAACAGCCTCCTTGACTGTGAGTCATTACATCTGACTGAAAGTAACCAGGAGCTGTGCTGTCTTCATCTGCTGAATCGCTCTGCCGCCTGTTAGGAAGGTGTCTGTGTTCTGCTGCAGTGCTCTGTGCTCTCCAGGCTGAGGTTCAGGTGTCTAGCAGGTGCAGTCAGAACAGATGCTTCACCTCTTGGAAGGAATAACTGGTTGCTTCATGTTTACTCAGCAAATGATTGCTGTTTTGGAACCAAAAACAGAGCTCAGTTTGTGTATCTTTGCATCTTCATACAATTACTGGAAAAGTTGCCAACCGCAGTCTGGAGAAATGGGACAGAATGTTGCAGACGGATATGTTCTGTGTAGGTGAAGCAGGCCTGGACCAGCCTGAATTTGAATAACCAGACTCAGCGCAACACATTATCAATGTTAATTTGAAAAAATGTAATAAACACATTATTTTTTTCAGAGTTCCCGTCAGAGTTTGCCGCTTAGTTTCTGCCTTCAAGCAATTTCTATCAGCACACAAACACAGATCCAGATAACATCTATCAAATGTAAATAACTGCCACTAGAAATCAACTTTTATTACACTGCAATAATTGCTGTGCTCACAAAACACTCCTGGCTGTGTCTTGAGGGAAACTTTGCAAACCGGAGCTCACCGGCTGCATACAAAGCACTCGTCTGCTGGATGAGACTGGCAGCTGCTGCATCTGCTCTCCTTGTTTTGCAGTATGACTTTGTGGAGCTGCTGGATGGGAGCAGGCTCATCGCCAAAGAGCATCGGACTCCGAGCGAAGTGGACACGAAGGCCCGGCTGGATCACCCGGTGACTCTCCACCAGGCCGGATTCATCCAGTTTCTGGAAGCAGGGGTGTGGCACTTTGCCTTCTACAACGATGGACGAAGTGTGGAAATGGTCTCCTTCAACACCATCATCCAGGGTACGATCACATGAGTTAGCGTGTCTGTGCTGCAGAAAGCAGCTTGGTTTCTCACACTGAGCCGTGTTTGGGTTTCTCTCCAGAAAAGTGGATTACTGTGCTCAGAACCACATTGTGAGTCTGTAGAAGCATTGATCCCTCCCTCCTAACAATCTTTTCAGTGTTCTGAAGTCTGTGAAATGTCCTCGTGGGTTTTGAGTGAGGAAAAACACTAAGGTTGAGTTAACGAATTTCTTTTTCTATTATCTTCTGGGAGTTCCATCGATCCAGCCTTACAAATATGAAGGTATCGATGTGTGAGGTCAAAATTGCTGGAGTCTGACACAGGCTCGATGAACACCCAATACAAGCTTGAGTAATAACATGAAGGCTGTCCCTCTTAATGTCCATCAAAATGAAGGCTGCTGTCTTTGGGGGGTGCGACTTATAAGCAATGGCCTGTTGAAAGAACACAAGATCTGTCTGTAGGATATGTCAGATTAACTTCAACTCAGGGAGGATTTGAGCTGTAAACACTCAGGAGATTGCAAGGCTTGTGTGGGCATGATCAGTCATTCAGGAGGCGGGGTGGGGGTGGGGGTGCAGGGGGTGGAGGGTGTCTTGAAAATTGAATTGTTGCGTCTAATTTGAAATGTTGCTGCTTCACCCGGCGTGGTTTAGACAGGAACAGCCCAGTTCTGGGAGCTTGGATCTTAGTGGGACATGAACGAGCAGCTGTAAATGGATGCTGTGGCTGATGCTAAGCAGATGAGGGATTCTGTGACACACTCAGAGTGTTCAGCGTTGCTGCCTTGTGGCTTGTCTTTTTGTATTTGATTAAGTTTGCGGTTAAAAATCTTGGGGTGAGACGTTTCTCTTGCTTGATCTCCCCTCTGTTTCCACAGAGTCTGTGACAGAGTGCACACACAACTGCTACGGCAACGGCGAGTGCGTGGCGGGGTCGTGTCACTGTTTCCCAGGATTCATAGGACCGTACTGCTCCAGAGGTAATTACTCAGCGTTTATAATTATCGTAAAGAGGTCAGTTGAGAGCTTGTAGGGCTTATCAGCTCATTGTTCCATTAACGGAACATTAAACTGATAAGTGCTGCACAGGTCCACCACGGCTGAATTATTAAAAAAAAAAACGTTTTTTTCATTTGGAAATGAATCCAGAGATTCCTGATACAAACTAGAGCAGAGGTAAAGCAGTTTTCATAAATGAACAGAATGAAATGAGAAAACAGTTGATCTTTTTTATCTCCAAAGCTTGATTGATACATTAGACTAGCCTAACATGGGTTTAAGTAGGTAAGAAAATCATCTGAGATTAATAACTATTGGCTGGCAGAAGATGTATTCCTCAACCCCGTTTTTCCTCCTTTCTTTTGTACCCTCATCCCCCACTCTCTCTCCACGTATTCAAACATAAAAATTATTAGCAACGTGTAGCCTCAAACACAAAAGGGTTTCTGCAAATATACACTTTTTATGTCTGAAGATTCATAAATCCCTGTTGTGTCAGTAAAATCTGCCCAACACAAGAGGCCTTCAGCTCTTAGAAAAAAAAGAGATGTTTCTTTATTCATCTTTGTCTTTTTTTTTCTTTTTGGATCTTTCCCCAATATTCTGACTTGTTTAGTTTAATATTTTCTTTCATTTTTAGTTGCTTTACAAAACCAAAGAAATAATTCAAAAAGAAACACATCCAAGCATTTAGAATAGTCAAGCCAGACTTGACATTCAAACGGAGGAAAACACTGTTTATTCAGATTACTGGACTAACAAAAAGATCACGCATGTAGCCTTGCTAAATTAGCCTTTTGGTTACTGTTGATTTGTGCAGCATTGCCGTTTATTTCACAATAATAAAAACAGGTTTTCTGCAGGGATCTTCAGAATAGCTCTTCTGCATGACTATGTCAGCATGAACGCCACAGCATCACGCAGGAAAAGCCTGAAACATCAAAGTAAAAGGTTTTCTCTGCCCACCTGATCTGTTTTTATTGATTTAAATATGCAAGCACAAAATCACAAACCTGTGTTTAAAGTATTTTCATTTCATTTCCTGTAACGATTCTCATCAAAGGCAGACTCCTTAGATAAGGATGTTTTCTTTTTGTATTTAATGATCACTCATGAATGATTAATGATCCTTCATCAGGCTCTTTAACCTAAAAGAGATATAATTTACCTGAAACAGAGAAATCCAGATATTATCCAGTTATTGATTTAAGCTTCAGGCAGTAATCAGCGTTACCCCATTTGACTGTCTGTCCTGAAACAGTTATTTGCAATAATGCCTGACTCTCATACATATGGAGGTCATTTTCTATGGATAGAATTCAAAAATTATAGTATTTCTTGAAAGTAGTCAATTGTTTTTTTAAATTGAACTTTCAGTTGCTATTTACTGGCCACAAACAAAATGTACAACATTCTGTATGTATAATTTCCTACAGTACTAACTCGAGGGAAAGGAAACACATGTTGTTGCATGAAGTGGAAGTCCTCTGATGTTGCTGTTACTGAAAAAAATGACTAATTTACTGATCTCATGAGCTGTGCAGTAAATTAAATCTTTACCGGAGTCTGCCTGGACGCCTGCCGCCCACATTTACTTTAACTCCAGAACGCTCCACGGATCCAAGGTTTGCAGTTTAAACATGAACAGAGGTTTCTGAAACATGTCTTCAGCGTCTGAAACAGGCTGAGATCTGTTTTTTTAAAGTGTGAAAACTGTTAAACAGATTTTATTGATTTTACTGCTCAGAAGTTTTCAAGCCTCTTCATGTGGGAAATCTATGTTCAGTCAGACCAAACTCCCAACTCAGAGATGTTATCAGTGGTCTATCAGTGTCTTCTCCTCAGACAGTCAATCAAACCATCAAACGGTTCTGTGACATGTCAGTTATCGGTTAACAAGTTAACCAACGTACTTTGTTTCATTTTTATTATCAGTTTTTCATTCTATTGGGTTTTATGCCATAATCTTTTTCTTAAATGTGGTGTTTTTCTCAAATCAGAGAAGCTTATTGGGTAGGAAAGAGCTGGAGGAATTTGAGGAGAACTAAAGGTGATGTTCTCCTTCTGACAAATCTACAAACCATCATCTGAGCACTAAGACTACCAGCACCACGTCTAATACATTTATACTTACATATGTCTCTACTATACTTCACTACATTATACTGTGTTATAATGTTTTATACACAAATCTATTGTTTGCTTACAGTTATAAATATAAACTTTGTAAAAATGTATAGATAATAGATCACTGTTTTTCACTTCAAATCGTATTTTTTGTATACATTAGAAAACAACAATGTTTACATAAATGATAGCCTTTCTGAAATTGTGACAAACATTTGTAATAATGAACAAACACGATACATTTGGAATCCAGTTTTATCTATTTTACATAGAAGAGGCTCTAAATATGAATGAAACCTCCTCCCCAAATTTACACCTTTAAATCCTATTGGTGTTCAGATCTGAGGAGATTAGGATTAAATGTCTGATAATCTGCAGTAGAAATAGAAAATGCATCTGTTGCTTTGTTTTTAGACTCTACACTAGAGGTAAAAGTAGTAGAAGACTTTCAGCTGACGGCGTCTGGAGCTGGCTGCTGCCATCCCAGACAGGGTTTTACAGAGAAGCGCCTAAAGCAGACTGAAAACATGTTGGTGTCAGAGTGAACTGCAATCCTAAAGCTGATGTTTGTCCTCAGCCTCGTGTCCAGTGCTGTGCAGCGGGAACGGCCAGTACACCAGGGGGCGCTGTCAGTGCTACAGCGGCTGGAAGGGGACCGAGTGTGATGTTCCTGTCTCCCAGTGCATCGATTCTCAGTGTGGGGGACACGGACTGTGCGTGGCAGGAAACTGTGTATGCAACACCGGCCACAAGGGAGTCAGCTGTGATCAAGGTAATCCAAAAAGACAAACTCTTCTCGATGGATTTGCAGCGAACACTGAATTCCTGAGATTTTCTTTCGAGAAAATCGACACTTTCTGCTGGTGAAACAATTGGTGTTTTCGACTCCACCAAGCAAATAATACTTTAAAGGCTGTTATTGATACTGTGTGTATAAATTAACTTCCTCTTTGTGTTTGAACCAGCGAAGGGTCGAAGCTGATCCATTGATGCAGTCAGCACTCTGCATGCTCCAAACCTGTGAAAATCAATCAGTCAGAGGCATCTGCCCCACTTTGAACAGAGAAGGGATCGCTTCCTTCTACGTGTCAACCAAGCCCCCCCAGCCCCCAGCGCCTCCCTTCATTGCATTTAACTGTATCGATCCTCATGCAGAAAACGGGCAATTATCAGCTCAGATTCACATGTGGGACGTGTCAGCCTCACATGCAAAGCCCTTCATCAAATGAATATTCTGGTTGAACAAAATAAAAACACAAAAAAGGAAAGTGCAGGTTCACTGAGGCTTAAAACACTGGCTCTCTAAAAACCAACCATTCAGAAATCATGTCGACTGTGAAGCATCCAGAAAGTACAGATGTACAGCTTTATCATGTATTGTGCAAAAAAGTTTAGTCATTATTTTTTTCATAAATATTTGTAATTGTAAGTTTTAGTTTTTTGTTAAAAGCGTTGCTGCCTTTCATTGCACCAAAACACTTTTCTTTAAATGGTGCAAAGCAAAATATGAATATCCTAGGGGTGAAGCAATTAATCAATAAATCAATGAATCAATTTCTTTTCCTACGATTCAACCAGATCAATCTGTTGAGGCAAGTTGTCAGTTGATGCGAAAAGAAATTGAATCGAACACATACCATTAAAAATCTGACCTAACACCAGGGTATCTGGACTGTTTGTGGGTTACAAACAAAAAGGACATCGCTGTGCTGGTGAAACTGGCCAGGTTTGCTCTTCCTCCAGCATTCAGGCCAATTTCAGATAGTCAGAAACAGGAGAAAACTGTTTTCAACCACTACAGGAACAGCAGACAGTCACATAAAATAATGTACAGCACATGGGAATGTACACGCCCACCTGCTTGTAGATTTCCATGGCAACCACACACAGAAGTAAATACAACCATTAGGGCTACGTTCAAATCAAATGTGATTTGCAGGGCATGGACGGTCGCTTTCAATGTAAAGTCACAAATGCAATTAGAGACGTAGAAATACCGCTGAAAGCGCCGCCATTCAGATGCAGCTCCTCATCGTACTGGGAGAGTCTCTCTCTATCTCAGGAACCCAGACATGGAGGCATGATTACCTATGCTTTTGTAGAACTATGACTTCCTTACCAGTGCATGTACTGGATTTTCTGTAGATGTGTAAGAAAACCAGGTTTCCTGATCTAGACTTCCTCGGGTAACTAATGTTTGCTGGTGAATTGGACTTGTGCAGAGTTCCACTCCAAGCTGGTTTTAAAATAAGACGATTTTACATAAAGACAAAGTTATTCTCTGAAGTGTTTCAGAGGATAACTTTGGGATAAAGTTGTGTCTGTTTCTGCATAAAAGTTAGCAACTCAACGACCCCAAGGCGTCTCGCTCTCCTGCTGAGCTCCTCCTCGTTTAGGAAGCTCCTCTGAACCCACCGCACTAACGTCACCACCTCTGTCTGCAGGAAGCTGTGCAGCTTTAAGTTAAAGACAGGTCCTGTGGTCGACTTACAGCAGAGACAGAAAGATGTGGAACTGCTAAAGGCCTTGTTTCTGTGTTCTTGACACAGCAGCAAGAAAGTCAGAAAAACATTTTATACGTTCCTCTTGCACCTTTGATCCAAGTTATGTATCATGCGCGCTCTCGTGCACCAGCAGAGCTCCATTAATGTTCCCTCCTGTTCCTCGTCCTCTCCTGTATTCAAAGCGCATTTAAAGCGATTTAACATTTTTCTTTAAAGGAAAAACTTGTGCTGATATTCTCAGTGGTGCTACCACACAACACAGCTCTACCCAAAGGCGACCCCCCCCCCCCATCTTTGCCATTGCACGAGCAGCAGTTCAGTTTTGCATTTTTCAGACAGTTTAAATGTACTTATCTTACAGGAATGTGCTCCCAACATTTTAAAATGTTTATTCTCTATTAAATAATGATTAACAGTGTTGATCTGAACATGCATCAAAACCCAAAAATACCTTCTATAGAAAGAACTACCTGCATATTGCAGAGCTATGTCAAATAAATTCCCAAACCAGCGGTGGTTATGGTCTTCTGAGTTCAGTGACTCTCAGAGATCTAGTAAGTAGGTCAAGCTGGCCCCTCCATCCGCCTCTGATGTTCCTCTGAAGACTCCAGGATGAGGTGAAAGAGTGCACGAGCAGCAATATTGCTGAGTGTGGAAAGAAAATCTGTCTAAAACTTGAAAAATACCAAAGTTGTGTTGCGCAAGTTACCTCCAAACCGTAATGCATTACTGATTAATTAAGTCCCACTGCAGCCATAATTTTTGTAAAATTGTTTCCAGTAATCTTTTTATTATGATTGTGCAGTTTTTAGCCAAAATCAAGAAGACTTTGCTGTGTTTTAGAGAAATATTTTATTCCCAGCGGCAGTAGCTCATTAGAAATACAATTCTGGTTTTTGTGGGCGGGACTGCTGGCTCGGAGCAACAACCCCCCCCTGCTGAGAGCTCTGTTTGTGCGCTCATGCTCGAGCTTACAGCCCCGAGCTAGCATTAGTGGCGCAATAAAAATGGCCAGCCATATTGGATCAATCCAGCCGCACAGTTCTGAGCCAGGGACCAGCTCGGACAAGAACAATAAATGCAGACAAGGGGGCAGACCATTTTCATTGGAGTGGGTCTTTATGTCAAGCCTTTACCTCACAATGGTAGTGTCTCAGAATTATTAATGCCTTACATGACTCCTGAAAAACAAGATCTGCTTTTATGACTTGAATCCATATAAATGAGTTCACAGTTTAGGATCAAGGCATCTCCAGTCCTGTTCGGCGTGAGCTGCTGACCCTGCTTGTTTTGCAGCTGACTCTGCTTCAATAGTTCCTGTTTAGCTGGATTGAGTGAGCCCAGTTTCTGATTGGCTGAACACACCTGATCCAGGTGACCAGTAACAGGGTTATTGACCCCTGGATCAGAGACCATCTATCTGTGATGGATCGGGATCGTTGTGTCTGTTTAAAATTGTTAAAGTGTGAAGCTCATGTTAGGTTGTGGGTGACCTCCAGCTGCCACCAAATCTTCCACAAAAGTTTGGCTGCTGCTCTCCAGCTTCCATCAGGCGCTCTGGTGCTGCGCTCTGCAGAGACTCTGACTGGCGGCAGATCCAGAGCGGTTGAGGTAAGGGAGCAGGCCGGGTCTCTGCTCCAGAATCTGACTGGCTCGCTCTCTATCTGCAGTTGACTGCGTGGACCCCAAGTGCTCGGGCCACGGCGCCTGTTATCATGGAGAGTGCCACTGTAACCCAGGCTGGGGGGGCGTCAGCTGTGAGATCCTGAAGAGCACCTGTCCAGAGCAGTGCTCCAGCCACGGCACCTTCAGCACCGACTCAGGAACCTGCGTCTGCGAGGCCAACTGGACCGGAGCCGACTGTTCCATAGGTCAGAAGCGCGTCTTTCCCTCATGACTCCAGTGAGCTTCAGCTCTGTAGCTCAAGGATCATTTACTGAGTGCACTTAACACAGCACCCCCCCCCCAACCAAAGATGGGTTTTCAATCATTCATTTCACATTTTTCAGGTATTATATTTACTAGCTCGTTTAAAGTGCTCCACAAGTTATCAAATGGATCTGCAGCAGGTAATGTTTGACCTTGTGCTTTGAAATTTGAGCAACTATTGATTCCCAACTGAATCACTGAGAGCTCCTGCTCTTGTTTGACTGAATAATGAGTTCCAGCTGTAATGAAATGTTAGTATTTTAATTAAATTCAACACTTCTGGTCTTTTCAATGTAATCACAGCAGACACAGTTTCAAATTCTACACGTTTTGCTTCATGAAAAAGAAGAACATGAAGAGATAAATGTGCTTCTCCCTTCCATTCCTTTTTATTGATGTGATTGCAGGGATGTTTGTGCTGTAGCGGCATGTTGCCTGCAGTCAGTGCAGTGTGATCTTCACTTTTACACCCTCTTTTTGCTGCGTTTGTGGGAACGGTTTCAGTCCTGCTAACGAGTAATTGGACCACGTTTCTCTGCATTTATTCTAAACAAACTGTGATCTCGCTGTGCCAGACACCAGGAGGCCGAAACAGCAGATGTATGTGTCTTTATTAACAGGCTGGAGGCTGAAACGTAACATCTCACATGCAGGTTGTCCACATGTGGGCGTCTTATTAAGAAAGTTAAGAAGTAATTGTTTAACTTGCACACACGAACAGCAGTCAAAATAGTGAAGGATGAATGTGACTTCATCTTTTATGGAAAGAAAATGGCTTTGAATGAATTCATCATCTCCACCTTTTATGTGTAATTTCAAAAACATTAAAAAACTATTTATTTTCTGAAATTAATGAGGCTCAGTTTAAAAAGAAAGCTTAGAAGTAGTCATGAATTAACTCATTAAGTTTTCTCCCACCAATAAAAAGCAAAGCAACAAAATTATTCATTTTTGATGTATCTATGTGGTTTCAATCTGCAGCTAAGATGATGAATGGGAGCGTGAAGTGAACCTTTACGGCTCGTCAGTGCTGTCAGTGCTGTGAGCAGGCTGGAAGCTACTCCTTTAGCCACATCGTTTGGAGAAAAATCCAGCTTTTGTTCAGACTACGAAAAATAACATTTTCTTTTGGAGTCACAGTCAAAAGGATCTCGATGCAATGCTTCAGGCATCAAACAGGACCGAAGCTGCACCACCTAACCATAAAAGAGACACTGTGTAAAGGATTTCTTGGCTTCTATAACAAATGTGAACATCTGATGGCCTTGAGAGGCGCGTTTTCTTTAGCAGCACAAACTGAAGGACTGCTCTCATAGAGGTTTACAGTCATCCTGTCCTACGCAGTTCAGACGGGCTTTGTTCATTAAAAAAAAGGGGCAAGGAAAGTGATAACCAGATAGAAACCATAGAATTTTCTGGTTTACCTGGAGCTGAATACGTGTTCTTGTTTTTGCCAAACTTTATGATAAAATGTTCCCGGAGGCTGTCATGCTCTCTCCTTCGTTGCATGCCAGATTAGTTTACTTTTCAAAAACTTTCTTGATAAGATAACGTTTGGCAAAACAGAAAATGAATATTTGTTTCATAAAAAGAAGGATCTTTTTACTTTCTTAAGATTCCGTTTTTGCAGTGCATCCTGGGAGAACCTTATGCAGATTTTGAACATCTCGTTTGTGGAGCTCAGACTGATCTCCTAGAGTAGAATCTCATTTGAGAAGAAAATACGTCACAAGTTACTTTTTATTAATTTAGCCTCTTTCTTGACCTCAGTTTGACCTTTGGGCCACCATGTGAAGTTATCACATTTGTCAAGTGTTTGTCACAGTTCAACTGTATGGAGGTTATGTTTTAGGGGATCAAAAGTCTTTAAAAAGAGGAAGACCAGAAGGAATCATCTGAATAATTCAAAATACGTTTTCAGATGAAGCAACCTCATCATGATTTAAAGAACTCAATTTGAGAGTGAGATCACACTCTCAAAAGCAGATAATCAACACTTGTGATTGTCGGCGCATCTGGTGCTTACAACAGTGTTGAATCCTGGTGTTATTTTTGAACTCCACCATATGCTTCCTGCTTTGTGGATGTTCTGATTCCTGCAAAATATTTTCCCACAAGGCTCTTCAGGTTTTGTTGAGAGGGAGGAAGAGTTCTGGGTTCCCGCCTGATTGCAGCGCGGCGTCCTCATTGACTCGAAGCTTCACATTTGCCTGTTAACACGAGAAGGTTTCCTCAAAGGTGGTTTAAAGGTGCGCACCCCCCTCTCTTTCCTGTGCCTTAGTTTCAGGTGATTTGTTCTCAGAATAGACTCATTCTCTTTGACATATATCCCCAGAGAAACAGAGAACAATTAAAAGCAGAAGTTCTGGTTAGTCTTAAAGAAAGCTCGAGTTCAGAATGGAAGCATGAAAGGCTGCTGGATGGTGTGTTTGAGATGATAGATGCTTCCCGGGCCGTTTGAAGCTCCTTATATCGAGTTTGGTTGGTGCCTGACACTGAAGCAAATACAGATTGTGTTAGTGAACAAGTATTTTCTTCCCCTTTGTGTCTCGTCTCATTTTTCTTTCTTAAAAGAGGAGTAATTTGCTATACTCTTCAAAGGGAATCCTGAGGCGCTGCGAGGAATCTCAGGCTGTCAGTACCAGAACCAGCCTGGACTCAGTCCACCAGTAACGACGTATACCCACCCTGATCCGTGCGATTCTTCTGGATGGAGGTTTCCTTTGTAGTTAATGCAGTGGCTCTTCTTCGATTAAATAAACTTTAATTAACAAGCGCATGGCATGGATCGACCGCCCACCACCCCCCCTGCTTCCCAGCTGGAGTCAGGGGCATGTTAAAGGCAGATAAACACTTTTGCACTAATGAAAAATTGATTGCATAGATTCTTTGGGAAGGAGGTATTCCTTTGGATCTGAATGACTCTCCTCCAGAGGCATGCTTAATATTCTACAGTGTCTGCTCAGCTGAATCAGAGTCATCCAAGGTCCATCAGTCCCAGAAAAACTCTATTCACAGAAGGGGAACACACAGACACTTTAAAGAGACCCTGTGAGGTTGGGAGTGGGGCCAGAGCAGTGTGGGGGCTCCAAATGAAAACGAGGAGTAAATCATGGGCAAAATAAGTGGGTATTTCATCCATAACTTGATCTGTCTGCAGCTGCAGAATGATGCTGGCTAATTTGCTTCCCTCTGGGCTTTAACAACTTCTGTGAGAGTCTCCAACTTTCCTCAGCGAGCTTACATTCATTTCCTGGAGCATGTCAGGGCTTTAAAGTGGAGGACGGGGTTGAACTTCCAGAAACCTGAGTGGCTCTCTGTTCAGAAGGTTTGATGTGGGCTCCTGCACATCTACGCCGCTCCTGCAGGAGCAGTCACAGCGTGTTGATGGTGAGCTGGGGCTGGGTGCAGACTGATTACTCCTCACCCACGGATTCAGTCATTTCAATTTACTGAAGATAACACAGATTGGTAACAGCTGCTGTGCGGTTTGTGGCACAGCTACATGTGGAGCGCAGACATGAAAACCCACGACTCGCCTCGCTCTGTCAGGACTCGGAGCAAATAAGGCTTCAAAGCTTGGAAGAGTGCTTCTGTTGGACAGTTTTTAGCCAAACCGTAATTGCAGTTCTTTGTTCCCCAGAGCTTTGCAATGATGACATGTTGAAGTGACGCGCTAAAGCGAATGAGCTGTTGCTTTGGCACACACACGATTAAAAACAGCTTTTTCTCTATTTTCTTAAATTGGTACTCCTCTAATTTCCTGCTCATTTCATTTCTTCTGTGTGGATGGGATCACTTTAACATGTACAGAAACAGTTTTACTCTGCAAAAACAGTCTAACCAGTAATACTCTGTCAAATGAACCCAATAAACCAACAACAGAACGACCATATAGTGACACTGAGATGGAATGACAAAAGTGGAATGGAAAATAGACACTTTCACTTGTCCTTCAAATGCATTTGTTTGTTAATTAAAATGAATTTTAAAAATAAGCTTAAGAAGTATTTTTAGAAGCAGATCATTAATTAACTGTTAGCTGATATGTTTGAAGCTCATCTAACTTGAAACGAGACAAATTTGTTTGGATTTTTTGAAGCTGGAGAGCAGATGCAGAGACGGACTGCATCTGCTCTCTGTTGGGTTGGAGATTTCAATCCTTCAGCAGCCTCGAAGAATTTTTCAGCTGATTTAAAATGTTCTTTGTTGTTATGAGGATTGAAGGAACTTCATCGTCGTCAGCTCTGAGGGAAGGATTTGTGATATTTTTGTTTTTAACAGAAGATGATCTGAAAGCGAGAAGCGGAACAATTGAAACAGAATCTAAAGTGTAAAATCGTGTAAACAACAACAGTTTTGAGTCGAAAACACGCTGCACAAGTTGTATCACAGAGTGGTGTTTTATTATAGCACAGCCTTGTTTACAATGAAACTTGTTGGCCCACTTTAACTCTGGGACTGAACTCTTCTCTGTAAACATCAGAGCCTTTTCTGTGCTGGCAGATGTATCAATGCAGAACACAGCACTGCCTCCTAACGGGTTTGTGTTTGCCACAGAGGTGTGTGTGACGGACTGCGGCCCACACGGCTCCTGCATCGGAGGAGCGTGCCACTGCGAGGAGGGCTGGACGGGACCAGAGTGCGAGCAGAAGGACTGCCACCCCCGCTGCGTTGACCACGGAGTCTGCCGAGAGGGCAAGTGCGACTGCCACCAGGGCTGGACGGGGGAGCACTGCACCATCGGTGAGCCGTGGTGACACCCCCATGCACTCCAAACCAGGGCTTGCACCACAGAGCATGTCACTTATTCGAAAAGGACAACGCTGCAGTAAGAACGCCAGCATTTTCAGAGGTTTCAGGCACGCGATGACGACACTCTTCTGCAGCGTCCCACGCGCTCCCAGCAGCCGGGGGTGGGGTGGGGGGGGTTGAGCTCTATGCTGACGTTCTCCCTGAGCAGAGATAAACCTCTGTTTCCTGCAGTCAAGTTTCCAGAGAGCAGATCCTGCAGCAGCATGCCGACAGCTGAACCGGTGAGCTGCTGTGTTCCTGCAAACCTCTCTGTCCTCCACCCTGAGCCTCACTGATTCACCGCCTGTTCCATCCACCTTTCTGCTCTGCATCTGCTTTCACGAAGGACAAACATGCTCCAGTGATTCCCAAAGTGAAACTCCACTGTTACCCTGTTAAAGCCTCTTATTAAAATGATTGTTAGAGATGAATAACTATTATGGCGCCACTCTAGGCACGATAATGTCATACAGCAAGATTTACCAGTTTTTCCCCCAATAATATATTTACTGTGGAAGAAAAAGACGCCACTAATGAAGAGAAAATACACATAAAATCAAACTTAATGAGCGCAGCACGTTGGGAGTCAATTACCGTGAGAAAGGCCTCATTTCCACCCTTTCTTTTAAAAGTGTATATAAAGGAAAAAGACTAATGCGTGTGGTGAGAGCTGCATGGTCGTCAGGCAGCCTCTCGTCACCTAAACTCTGCTGCCTCACCCCAGTTTTCCAGCTTGAAACCCAGCTTTCCCTGTGAGCCACTCCTCCCTTAACCAGGGGCTGGAGAGAAGGTCACTCAGACCCTACAAACGGGTTTTTTTGGGTCAGACCTGAGAGGATGAAATGAAAAACGTGTGGCTTCAGTGAATCACAAAGCTACGCACACGCCGCTCATGTGGCGTACGTTTGAGAACCTGCTAGGCGGACATTCTTGATTGCGTTTTAGCATATGGTGTTCACATAGGTCTGTCGTTCCCCAATACCAGCGCATGTTCTCGCAGCTGGAGAAGGTTTGGTGCAAAATGTCAAAGCGGTGTAAATCTGGTGAATCTTGGTGTCTCTGAATCCCACCTGGACACAAACTACAATTATTAATGTCTCCTTCATGATCAATATCCTAATGGATATCGACTACCAAATCCAAATCCCTGATTGGACAAAGTTCAACTGATTTAACTTTCATCGCATGTCCGTTCTGTTCGTAGAGCCTCGAAAAACAGTTGTAGAAACTTGTGTAAAGACGTACGTGAGAGTTTTGAACTCCTACATGTACATATACGTGTGTTTACATACACTTTTCATTGGACGTGGTGGCTTGAACTCGTGTTTCCGAGCGTGTTGTGAACGTACATTTTCCGACATTCCTACCAGCTTCTCTGTGCTGAAGGAGCTCTGAACCTTCCCTCTCCTACCCATTCACTTCCATAAAGCTGGGGAAATCCCAGCTCCTCCTTGAAGTGATGCTTCTCCGTCAGCGGGTCAAGGGTGTGTGAGGGGTCCTGAGCTCTCCGGCCTTCCTCTTTGGAGTGTAGCTCCTCCAGAATGGAGGCCTTAATGAGGATAATGACTTCTGAGATTCCACTTGCCCTTCTCTGCAGTCTTCATCGACATAGCGGCCCTCGTGGGGTGAAACCTTGACTCTCTGTGTCCGACAGTATCGCGTCCCCCACACCTGAGTGTCCGCCTGTTGATGACATCTCCCCCTCCAAAAGTTTCCGCCTTAATTATATATTTACAGCTCTCCTCCTGATCGCCCCCCTCCTCCCTTCAGGGAGAAGCAGCGTTTGCAGAGAGGAGTTGATGGAGGGGTCACATTCCTGATCTCAATAATCTCTCCCTCCCCAGGGCTGCCGGGCCATATTCCCCTTCCTTCCTGCAGCTTAAGCCTCCTGTAGAAGCAGCAGCTCCATGCTGTCATGAATAGGTGCTGCCTTTCTTTTGTTGCGGAGATGGGAGGGCGGGGTGGGGGGCTTACTGTGTGAGTGTCTCAAACAAAGCTGAGTTTAATCCCGTTACATGGTCAGAGTCCAAGTTCTGCTCCCTCTCTGGTCACATACATCCAGATCTCTTTTTTTAGGCGGGTTGGCATTGTTCAGGTTTCTCCGCTTCAAACGTCCTTTTTTCTTTTCTTTTTTTTTTTTTTCTTTTGGGGGGTGATGTGTGTTTTGGGGCTCTACTCGCTGGCCTGCTGCTGTCTGAGATGAAGAAAGAGCGTCTGCGTCTGCCAGAGCGAGGCTGCTTTGATGAGGGGAAGAAGTGCGGTTCCGGACGCCATCAGGAGGAGCGGCGTTCATCTCTGCCTCTGCAGATGGAGACAGCTAACCATGAATATTTTACCCAACTTACTGATTCATGTTACTTCTGTAGACAGAAAGACAACTCCACCCACAGCGCTTTACTGAATCTAAATGTGGTTTTGAGGATCTAGAATTCAGATTAATCACTGAAGCCTCCTCACTGGAGATGAACTCTCAACACAACTGCCTCTTTCTTGTCTCTTCTGACCGTTTTCCTTTGTCTAACTGCTGCATCTGTTCACTCTCTTCTCTGTTTTCATGTCTTTATGACTGTCTGTCTTCCCCATGTGTAGCTCTGGATTCCAGAGTTTCAGGTAAAGAGAAACTCTTCTTCCTTTGCATGCACCTTTGTGCTCTTAATCTTAGATGTTTCTGTTTTAAATCCAGCCGTTTTCGTTTATGTTGTAAAAAAGTTAAGTGGATGTTTGAGTGCCGATTTCTTGGGTGTGAAAATGCTGTGGTCGACGTTCACACGCCTTTGAGAGCAGAAGTGATGACCGGCAGAGCAGCGTTAGCGGGTCGACCTTGCAGACATTCACATGTCAGGCACATCTTTGGGGCAGCCGTGTGCCGGCTGGCGCTTTTTGCAAATTTGCTCTAAATGGATGTGTTTGCCAGTCTCAGCACACTGCCACCGCAGAGATGAGTAATTTTCTTTTCCAAATGTTTTCCTTTCCTCGGATGTGTAATAGGAGCAGTCAAGATAGGATATAAAGGTAAATTGAACCACTACCCCCCCCTTTCAAAGGGAGATTGTCCTGAGCAATCCCTCCCTGCCCTTTGTCTCTCCTGGCACGGCGTATACACACCTGTTTTATGTCCGAGTCGACCATAATGTTTCTGCTGTGATCCTGATCCTGACTCCCCCTCCCACCCTCCACCCCCCACACACCACACTGTTGTAACTCCCTGTGTCTGCCAGATTAAACGCCCAGAACTGGTGTGGTTTAGTCGTGTTTCGGCTCCCTGTCTTCACCCTCCATTAGCAGGAATGTGATCTGGCAGCAAGTGTGCTGTTTCTGTAAATGTGGAGCCTCTCCACACCCCCCCTCCCTCCCTCCCTCCCTCCCCCCTCCCCATATATATTTATATCTAGCTCCTCTTCCCTCTGATGTTGCTGTTACTTCACATGAGTATTTTTAACACCTGTAAAGAAAAGCTGCTGCTTTAATTAATGCTTCTTTTCACTTGTAAAACCAGTCAATTCTCTGTGTGTGCTCACGCACATGCACGTACACAAGCACGCACACACACGCACGCTGTTTGTATGTGTGTGTGCCGGTGCACGTGCATGTGCAGATGGGGGGCACAACTGGAGCTGGAAAAAGACAAACTTGTGACTTCTCTGAATCAGAATTCCTGGTGGATTGGCCTCCTGAGGGAAAACGCGTCCAAACTCATGTGAAACGACTGGAACCTCTCACAACCCCCCCATCCCCAGTCCTGTCAGAGGTGTATCGTACTCTATGTCTACTCACTGCAGTCATTTTTTCCCTCCCTGCCCCCTGTGCTCCTGCTCCCTACCTCCTTGTCTCTGGTTTCCTTGTCCGTTTCTGACCCCTGCGTGATGTGTTGACAGACGGATGTCCTGGTTTGTGCAACAACAATGGGAGGTGCGTCTTGGACCAGAACGTCTGGCACTGCATCTGCCAGTCAGGATGGCGGGGGCTCGGTTGCGACGTTGCGACCGAAACTCTCTGTTCTGACGGGAAGGATAACGAGGGAGGTATGAAGGAGTGAAGTGTGAACGTCCTCTTGAACCAGAAGCTGCTGCATAAAACATCATGAAGGAGAATTTAGATACTTCTGAGACAGGGATTTAGGCCTTAGTCACAACTGCCTTTATCGGAAGATACCGGCTGTCTGTTGGTGAAACATGGGCACACACACATATCAAAGCCAAAGACCACACGGTCGGCCTGTAGAGAGAAAAAGGTTCATGCACATTTTTCCCTATGGGCATGCTGCAAGTCACAGGTGGTAATAAACATGTGAAGGTAAACGTGCAAGAGTAAACAGGGATGAAGTAGGTGAGGCGCAGAGACGTACACATTTTTCACTTTTTAAACCCCCACAGACACCACTCACTGCAGACAGTTAGTGCTGCTCAAGTGATTGGTGCATGCCCAGTGTGCATGTCCTGAACCTCCCTGCACATCATCTATGAAGTTCTTAAACACCCTTTGCGTGTCCTCTGCACATCCCTTGTGCGCTCCTTGCCAACCTCTTGCACTTCCCTTGCGCATCTTTTGTGCATTCCTTGGACGCTCCTTGGACGCTCCTTGCCCATCTCCTCTGCATCCCTTGTGCACTCCCGTCTCACTCAGTGCACACTCATTGCGCATCCCTTTCATGTCCCACCAGAGTCCTTTTGCATGTAGCCTGACTCTTAGAAATGAGGAAAACAGACAACCAAAGTGTAGTCTACATATCACCTGCACACCCGTGCATGTGGCATTTGGTCATAATGAGACCAATATTTGCATATTGCTAACAACTAGTGTGACTTGGGGGAACTACATGTCAGGATCACCCGTAAGTCATAAGTGCGTATAATTTGTAATTTATTTTTAGAAATACTTCCTGATGTGTCTACCACATACACGATAATGGTATGTTCCACATTTAAGACGTCTTAACGTCTTAACATTAAGGGAACTGCAAGACACACCTGCGCTCACGCGAGGTTGCAGTTGCTCCTCTGTATGACCCTCCACAGGCACAGACAATCCAAAAACTCGCAGCACCTGAACGGGTCGATCTCCCTACAGGTGCATGTTACTAAGGCTTTAGATTACAGTACATGTTGATTCTGCTAATTGCTGATTGAAGTGCAGTTTCTGCGGTTTTAAAACCTTAAAGTCATTTTGGTTCAGAAGTATGCAGGTTAAGACGCTTTTCCTTCCTGTTATGACCCCCCCCTCTCTCTGTTGTGCAGATGGACTCACTGATTGCATGGACCCAGACTGCTGCTTTCAAATCGCCTGCCAGGGTCAGACCTACTGCCGTGGCTCCACTGAACCCGCCACACTGGTGGGCCAAGGCCAGAGCGCAGCCCTGCAGCCCACGTCCAGGAGCTTCTCTGAGTGCGTCCGCTTTCTGATTGGTCCCAGTGGCAGTCATGTGATTCCTGGGGATAACCCCTTCAACAGCAGGTGAATAGCTTCATGCATCACTGACAGCTCCTTCATGATTTAACTCACGCTGCCTGTTTACTGTCTCATTAGCAGCTGACAGCGCTGCACCTGCGTTTGTGCAGCTGACGCCAGAGTGTCCAAGTGTCTGACATCTTTTTGTGTTTGGAGTCAAGGTGACACGTTTGTTTACAGCACTTTGGCTGCCATGACCACTCTTTTATCTGTCTATTCTGTTTATTTCACAATGACAAGCAGGAAGGAGGCTTCTGCTCAGAGGAAGACAAACAACAGGGCAACTTGTATTCCTTTTAGGGACCACACACACACACACACATGTAAGGCACACATCCACACAGACTCATAAACACATATACATATGTAAAAAACAGATATGTAGATACATACATACATTTATTACATTGTGGTTTTGTTATACATACACACATACAAAAACACACACTCACATAAGACTGTCTGTGTCATGGGTCTTATAAATAAACTTGATTTTCTTTGATGTATGACATACCTCACTGACACATTTTTATGAAATGATGCCATCAGAAGGCTGATGGCATCATTTCATACAGGACAACAGACACACAACACAGGAAGACAACACCATACAACACACACAACACAGGAAAAAGACATCATACAACATAAACGCACAAAATACGCACAACACACGAAACACACTACACAACACACACACAACAGGTTGATGTGCTTCATTAACCAATCAGGGACTTGGCGTCGGGCATGTGACATTTTACATGACTTGATCAATGGGTTGATGTTTAATATTGCTGCTTCATGGGAGGTTTTTCGACCTGAACATCTATTTTCTTAACCTGCTGGGGCTCTGTGTTTGCCGGAGACTGTCCCGGTTACTGTTGGGCAAATACGGGATTCTCCCTGGTCAGGTTGCCAGCCTGAAACAGAGCACATTGGCTGGAGCGATCGCACTCGCTACTCTGGCCAGCGGGCCCGCATGGCCAGCTCCAGCGCTCAGGGTCCGGCAGAGCTACCAAGCACTGGCCCATAGGTGTTTGGCTTCCTGTGGGTGGTATCATAGTAGGTGCCATCATAGCGGGCTAGATTACACCAGCTCTATGATGATTTCATTCTCATTTTCATTGAGGCAATAATAAAAAGATGCCCCAGTTTTATTTTGCCATTAATTAATTAATTAATTAATTAGGCCAAAGTCCAGTGAGAAAAGTATTAAACAATTAATTACTTTTGCGATTAAGATATTTGTTATTTAGAGTTTTTTTTTTTCCACCTCTTGGGTTAAAGCTTAAACTGTGCCACAGACAGATCGAATTACCGTTAAAAATCTCTGTCAGGCACGACTCCCGGAGTGAAGGAGTGAAGTACACAGCACTGGTGAACCAGTGAAAACTTTGGTGAACCCAGACACAACGACATGCTTGCTTGCGCCTCTGTAGAGCTCTGCAAAACATAAAAAAACCAAGCTACTCGTTCAACGTCAAGAACATTTTAGGACAGGGGACAAGCATAAAATTTGACACGCGTTATAAGAGAGGCTGCAGACGCCAATTTGACGGCTCGTGCGGGTCCGGTGTGAATACAGCATTATTGATACTGACTATTGATCCAGTATCTTATCTGCATAACTACCTTGGAGACTTCGGCTCAGATGACGGACAGTTCTTAGCCTCTGTTTCCTCAAGATGATGCGTGTTTGCAAGACTGAGGAAATCCAGGCATATTATATTATAGAGTCCTGATGACTCCTACTCAGAAAGGGGTTTATAATATATCCATCCATCCATCTACACATCCATCTATCCATTTAATATAACTCTCACGCAGCCTCTTTGCATTTATCCGGACTTGGGACCGGCACAAGAGAGCACTGAATTGTGACCACTTGTGGTTGCATTACACACACACCCACACACACACACACACACCCACACACGCACCAGCATGTTGCACATATATGTAAGTACATTGCCCGCCATTCAAAGTTCATCAAATGCTTGAACATTTGAGCAGAAGCGTCTTTGATTTCAGCAGCGAAGCCTCGCCAGCTTCAAACAGGGTAGTTTATGTGTGAGTTACCACTGCATGAAAAATGGATTAGAAGCCTTATATATGGTTTCTATTGTGTGATGTTCAGCTTGACTTTCATTTTGAGTTTTAAAGTTTTCCTCTTTGCTGCTTTTGAAAGTCTAGTTATTCTGCAACTTTTCAAAAAAGAGGTCTTTTCAAGCCTTTCAATCTGGCTCCATCAGCTGTGAACTTTTGTCCTTCTTTTGAGATCAGCAGTGTATTTTTCTGTCTCATCGCCTAAACAAATGAGTAAAAAATACATCACATTCCTGTCAGCTTTTCTTCTTTTTATGTTTTGGGTCAAATATTCCTTTGTCTTGCCTTTGGGAAAACCACGTTGCTGCCAGCAGTTTGTAAATGACCTTTCACAGCCTTTTTGGACAGCTAATGTACAGCTTCACCTGTACACCTTATTTAAATGTGCTTGTTTTGCCCACTTCTGTCCAGCTCAGAGTAAATGTTGAGGTTTTAGGCAGAAGCAGAAGACGTGATGTGATGGAGACGCAGCCGCTGGGACAGTCAGTGAAGTGTTTGTACAAAATCTTTTTAGGATGGATGTGTGCAGAAGGGTTTGGGAATTTTTCTTCCAACAGTTTAAAGTGATCTCAATGTAAATACCACGTTTTACTAGAAACATAGAACGTAATAATTCCTCCCAGATGGGTTTGCACTAATCTTCAGGTTACACTGTCTCTACTGTCAGGATTTGGTCTTTGGATTTAGGTTCTCTGCAAAAATGTTTTTACCTTCTTTTTTGTAGAGATGATTTTACTTGCTAAAGGTTTTATTTTTCTCAACTATGTCGAAACAAAACTAAATGATGTATTTTTGTGTCACAAATGCTGCATCTGTGGAGTTTTAGCCCTTTATATAAAAAAAACTTCAACAAGATTCTACAATAAAAGAAAAAAACCAAATCAAAAATGATTATGTGTGAGGGCTACACGGTGGTGCAGTGGGTAACGCTCTCGCCTCACAGCAAGAAGGCCTTGGTTTGAATCCTTTCTGTGTGGAGTTTTCATGTTTTCCTCATCTACTGTCACTCCCTCTCTCCTTCCACAGACCAAAACATGCTTTATAGGTTAATTGGTTGTTTTAAAGTGTGAGAGTGTGTGGGAGTGATTGACCTGTGGTGTATCCCACTGTGACCCTGATAGCAGGTCAAGAATATGGATAGATTCTGTATGAATAAGAAAACAACAACAAAAGTATAGATAAACCTCAGTTTCTTGTTCAAAAGTAAAAGACTGAGCTAAAGGCATCATGGTAGGGCTGCAGGGAGAGACTGGAAACAGACAGAGGTCTGTCACTGTGCTGCTGTGGAGAGACAAACACCCCCCCCCCCCCCCCCCCGCTCTGCTGTCTCCCCAACAAGTTCCTCCCCTGAATATTCTAACTCCTGCTGGGCTTCAGATGGAGCTTTTCTCGTGTGAAAAAGAGGAATCATTTGAGGAGTTTCAGCAGGTGGAGTACAGGACGCTTTGTTTGAAGGTTCACTTCTTCTATCAAGATGAATGGAGACATGGTAGGATGTAGCCATCTCCTAAGTAGCTTTGTCCTTTGAGCCAGTAAATAAACGCTCACACGGTCACGGAGCAGCAGGAGGGCGGCTGTGGATGAGACCGAGCAGAGCAGCTCCAACCACCTGTGACAAACGCAGAGAGGAGAGCGCAATGAGAGGCTGTTGATGGGGAGTTTTTGTCTTCATAAACAGCGTCGTACCTCTAAATTTAGGAACAGGGAAGGCTGTTTTACCTGTAGGCCCTGACACTACGTCAAACAACGACCCAGGAATCCAGAGATGTTAATCATGTAAAAATCTCCTCCATCTGTGAATTATGAAGCTAAAGGAAGATGCTGCCCTGTCAGGTGAATTAATGGAGAGGAAGCTGGAGGTGGGGAGCCTTTTGGCCAAGAGCAAATCCGTTTACCAGCCAGAGAAATCAGAGTGCGGCGCTTGAATGAGTAATGCTCTCCCATATACCAAACTAACTACCTCAGAGGTTTCCTGAAGTGAAGCATTTAAACCCCCCCCCCCTATGCTCAAGTGGCTTCCGCTGTTTGGCCATCATGTGAGGTGGGTTAAAGAAGGCTGCTGGCGAGCGTGAGCATCTGCCAGAACCCTGTTGGAAAAAGCTTTGCTCCAAAATCTCTATTGCTGCTTTCTTCAAGGGGAAAATAGTTTTCTTTACCAAACAGAAACCTTTATATTCTGACTTTTTATACAGCTGAACATTTTGTATTTCATGACAAATTGCTTCCAGCATTGCACTTTGTTGTTGTGAATTGCTATAAAGTGCCTCTTGACACATCAGCGCCAGCGCTGCTCAGCCTTTCACATCAGTAAAAGAGCTGAAGAGCACACTCCAGAACTGTTCTGGCTGATAGATTATCTTTCATCACAAGTATGACCGAAGATATTTATCAAGCTGGTGAGCACAACACTCAAGCGTGACACAGACAAAAGGCACTTTAGTGGAAGCACAAAAAACTTTGCAGAATAATAAAATCCTCCTTCAAACACAAAAACTGATCATTCGACAGAGACTTGATGACAATCCTGTTTCTAACTAGGTCACTCATTATCTCATTTAATGGCCTCAATGACAGGCTGCTGTTCTCATCAGGGATGGAGCTGACTTCACAAAAAATGAAGCCGCAGGTTGTTAGACTGTTCGCCAGGACACTGTTTCACTAATCAGACTGAGCTGTCCTCACAGTCTGTTGTCCTCATCAAATGTTTCCACCCATGCTGAACATGCTGAACTGAACCAGATCACCTCCGCGAGCCGGCCTTGGCACGGTTCCCCTCAATCAGGCCTGGTCAGGAAACAGGGAGGTCACAGCAGCTAAATGAAACCGACCTTAAAGACCCAGTCCAATGAAAATGGTGGTTTTGGTGTTTTTGACATGCAACAGGGAGGAAAGGAGGCAGCAGGGTTGCTCCACACCAACGTTCCCGCCCAAGACTCAGAGGTGAATTTCGAATGAACTCTTGCCGCTCTGCAGAAACTATGTCCTAGAAAACAACACCGTTTTTTTTTTTGGCTAAAAATTTCATAATCCTATTTAAAACACCTCTGGGAGCACTTTTACAAAAGATCAAAAAGTGATTGGAATGGACAAGGTACAGATTCTTTACTGTGAAACAGTTCTCTGATTGGAAAAGATAAAAGAATTCAATACAAGGACTGAACGAACTTTTCAAAACAATTCCCGTGCTGTTTGTATATTTAAGCAATATTCAATCCTGACCCAAATGTGACAGAATGCTGCACTTTCTTTAAAATAATAAAAATGATATTTCTGTGTTCAACACCCCTGACATGTTTGTGTTCCTCGTGGTCTCTGCTCATGCAGCCCTGGTGGCGTTGACCATGCTGACGTTCTGTTTTTCCTCACAGCCTCGCCTCCGTCATCCGCGGTCAAGTCCTGACAGGAGACGGGACGCCTCTGATTGGAGTCAACGTGTCTTTCCAGCACTACCCGCAGTACGGCTACACCATCACGCGGCAGGACGGCATGTAAGGCTGCACAAGGGCTCATGAAACAGCTGAAAACTTCCCTAAAAGACTGCAGACAAACCAAAGAGCGGCTCACTGTTCCCTGGAATGACACCTCATGCAAATGTCAGAGAGGCGCCGTTTAAAATGCATGAAGGCAGAATCAATCTGCAAGCAGATTAGGAAAACACGGGATTATGGTCTGACCTTCTGCTGCTTCTGCCAGCGATAAGTGGTTAGTAATGGAAGTGCAGATAAAGGCATGACACATGTCTGACAGACGGGCTTCACCTCAGGTTTACTTTGCAGACACACGCTAGGATTTACCGTCGATCTTTATGTGTGGAATAAACGGCTCTCTGAATTGTGCAGCTGTTGTTCTGAACCCCAGTCCTGTACAGCTGAGGATTAGCTGATTTCTTCAGATATTCTGCCCTGTAACTCTTCTGACAAGAAGCGTGATAAATGGCGAGGGATAATCACACTTGGTTAGCCAGCAGATCCGCTCTGTGCGTTTAGAAGAGGGTGGCAGAGTGCGTGGGGGGGGCATCATCAAAGCCTGGCCTCTTGCAGCTGTGAGCTCCCCACTGCCCAAAAGTGAAGGGAGCTGGAGAAGGAAGCTGTTTCAGGTCAGCTGCACAGCTTGGCTCTCGGCGCCGGCTCCTGTGTGTCATTCTGTGCACAAGAGCGTGCACGAGAGCCGTGCATAAGCATTCAAATCAGTGGGAGTGTGCTTTCATGTTGAGAATGCATGCCGTGTCATTTCTTACGCGCTTCTGCCCAGAGGGTAAGCTTCAAAGACTTAGCCTTCATTTCCAAACAGATAACTTCTGCTTGAGTAATGCCGTACTAATGAAGACCAGTTCACCAGAGGGGTCCCCCAGACTCGCCCCTCCAAGCCAAAGTCAGCCAGAAATGCCTGGCCGAACAAAAGTCCTAAATTAGATTTGGAATATGATAATGAATAGATGAAAATTCACCAAGCTTGGGTGGTGCTCATGTAAAGGAAACCTTTACACATCGAAGTGGGTTCCCTCTAACTGAGCTCGGATGGCTTATAGTTTATTTCTTACTTTTCTCATTTGAATTGAGCAATAGCCTTCAATCTGACACATTTACAGTAGATAGAAACCAGGGGTTTGAGCCAAGTCAGTGCTTCAAACAAAACCACAAAAAAAGCTGGAAATAAAAAGCATCGGGAATGTGTGAAACCCGTGTATGGACAACAACACATCCTTCATTTGTTAAGGGAATAAACCTTTTTAAGAGACGTGGTTGTTCCTGGTCTTTTCACCTTCTAGTTTTCCCTCAGAAAGAGCAGGAACACCTCTCAGGGCTGACTTGCAAACAGCTCACCAAATTCATCATTTTCTCCCAAAAACTTTCTGCTGTTTTTTTTTTTAAAGAAATGTTCAACTGATGATTCCTGAGAGGAAAGGTTAGAAGAAATAGTTTCTTCAAACAGCTAATCTGCTCCTGTTAGTCTGGTTCATTTTTGTGTCATTTTTCTTTCATTAGGATAAACTAATAGGATCCATATTACAAGCCTGGTAACTTAGTTTAAATTGCTTGTGATGCTTTTAAATAATCCTAAGTGGTGTAATTCAGCGAGGGGCACTAATCGCCTACAAAAACTTGTGAAGTGTGCGTCAGTGGTGGGCGAAGGGGTTCTTTCTGTGAGGGGCTTTGGTGGAGGGAAAAACAAGTAGAAAGCTGGAGGCTGTTCTTAAGAACTAAAGAAACCCGACCCTGACCTCTCAGAAAAGCAGGCGCAGTGAGAGGTTCAGAAGATCCTTTATGCCGGCTGCCATAAGGTCTGTCTTTGCTGAAAGAACATTTATGGTTTTTGCTTATCATTCCTATTTTTGTCATTTTTAGTCTTCATGTTTTTATTAAGTCTAATTATTTGTTTTTATCCTTTTTAACTTTATGGTCTTTTTGAGAGCATATGATCAAGTTACCAGACATGGAATTTTAGTCAAATAGATTTACTATTTTATTCTAATTTTCCATATTTCATCTGAGTGAACACCTGCACTAATTAAATACATATGAATATGTGAAGGAAAGCTTTACTTTACATTAATAAACACTAATGGTTCAAAGTTTGATCATATGTCAAACATTATAATAATTTTTATATGTTTTTTTTTCCGTCTGTTTAATCCTTCTCTTCGGTGGACACAGCTTCATTGGTTCATCGTGTCTTCTGATCTAACCTGAGGTGTGTGTTTGGTGTGAAGGTTTGACCTCCTGGTGAATGGTGGAGCATCCCTGACGCTGACATATGAGCGCGCTCCGTTTCCCGCCTCGCACCGCACGGTGTGGCTGGCCTGGAACATTTTTCACGTGATGGACACGGTGGTGATGAAGCGTGAGGAGAACGACATCCCCAGCTGTTATCTGACTGGTCTGGTTAGGCCCAACCCACTCATTGTGGCCACGCCCCTCTCCACTTTGTACAAGACGTCTCCAGAGGACAGCCCCATCGTCCCAGAGACTCAGGTGAGGTGCAGGTGACCCAGAGGTTTACAGAAGAGTCTAAAGTTCACCTCATTAGCAAAAATGTCAGTTGTTGTTTTTTCAATAAAAATGAGCTTAGCTTCATTTTTCAGCTTTCATTTCGCTGAGTGTTGATGCACAGGAGCTGTTTGGAGCAAACTCATTTTCTAGGTTAAACAGGAACTCCCATTGCTGTTTTTAGCCGTGTTTCTCCACAGTCTCCACCCCACGCTGGGCTTTGGCACAGGTCTGACTGCTAATTAAAATCCTAGGTGCTTCATGAGCAAGTGGCCATACCAGGCAGTGACCTGAACTTGGTCTACCTGAGCTCCAGGGCGGCTGGCTACAAGCCCATTCTGAAGGTGCTTCTGACCCAAGACCGGCTCCCGTTTGGCCTGATGAAGGTCCATCTGATGGTGGCTGTCATGGGCCGTCAGTTCCAGAAGTCGTTCCCGGCCTTCCCCGACCTCTCCTACACCTTCATCTGGGATAAAACAGACGCCTACAATCAGAAGGTCTTTGGCCTGGCAGAGGCTGTGGGTGAGTTTGTGATCATCATGTGTTAGCACCGGTCAGCTGTCAGACAGCGCCAGCCTCTGAACCCAGGCACACCGATCTGACTGATCTGACTTAATCCTAATTTTCCGATCATTTCACTGGAAACTGTCTCAGGTGGTGTGAAACCCCCTATGTGTTTGCAGGCCATTGTTTTTCTGCTGATCTTTTTGTTTTCTTGTGTTTGATATTTCAGCACAAATAGAAATGATTCAACACCATAAGCATAGAATACCTCAAAATTGTATTTACAAACTGTTTGCTTTAAGGATTTGTGTTAAATTGTAAGTATTGTCTTAAGCAGTAATGATGTAACTATGTTCAGGAAGGATACGTTTAGTGTAGCCTCATTTAAACCGTTACATGCTGTGACCTTTACATTAACCGTATCGTATCTCTGCTGAGAGAACATTCACCTTCTGAGTCTAGCTCCTCTGATGTTTGAGCAACTGAACAGACATCTGTGCATCTTCACATGATAAAAGAGGAGAGAAAACAAAGGAAAAACTGCTCAGGTGAGACCCAGAATCCCTGCTGCTCCTCTGAATTCAGCCCAGCTAGGGAGGATTGCCAACAAACCGGCAGCATCGGTGGAAACGGAAAGCATTCTACCTGAACGCTTCATCGTGTGGGTAAAACGCCTTATGCATGCTGTCCTCCCCCCATCAGTGTCAGTGGGGTACGAGTATGAGTCCTGCCTGGATGTGGTGCTGTGGGAGAAGAGGACAGCGGTGCTGCAGGGATACGAGCTAGACGCCTCCAACATTGGGGGCTGGACGCTGGACAAGCACCACATACTGGATGTCCAGAACGGTAAGAGTCATTCATCTGGGGGGGAGGGTGAATACAGTTGGTAAGGGGCCCTGAGTGAATCAGCAGGGAGAGTGTTGCAGGGTTGTAAAAGCATTAAAAATGTCTGAGAAAATACCGTTTATTTGACTCTGGTCGATAACCTGATGGATTATTTGTGTCCTCAAACTGAAAAACTGACCTTTTTTCTCTTTACCCGCTGGAGATGGAAATGTCATTTCTCTCATGCCTCTTGTTTCATGAGAACAGAACAAAGAGAAAGTTCTGCTAGCAGCTGATTTGTGTTTCAGGGGCCCCCACTATCAGGAAGAAGAGACCAACAAAGCTCTGTGTATAAGAAAACCCCTCTTTCAAACATATGTGAAGTTTACTCCTAAATCTTCTGGTTTAGCATCACCAAACGCAGGGCGAGAGGTGAACGTGGGTCTGACGTTTGCTGTGTTGAACAGACACATTCATTCAGATCAGCTGTGAAGTCATCTTTAGCTCACAGGCGCCTGCACGCAGGAGGGAGGCTCTTGATTCCCGCAACAATCGTGAAGGAAGTCAAGTCGTCTGGTTGTTTTTTGTCTGACAGAAGAGCTTGAACTTAACTGGTCTCCTCTGTTGTCAATGATGCTGATGTAGGTTTCCACGGTAACCACTGGTTCAAATGCCAGCCGGATTGATGCAGATTTTGTTAAACTTCAATTGGATATCTGAGCTGTAGGCCTGTTCAGAAAATACCTCTCAGCCGAGGTGCTGGGAAACACCTGTAGCTGAACTCAGACTGATGAAGAGGAGGGATCTTCACCCATCTCATCCACACATGCATCAGAGGATCACGTTTTTAATTAGGAGGCTGATGAATACCAAACAGGTGTCAGTCTTGTCAGCTGTCTTTTCATTAGGATTTTGATTTTAATTATGTTTTTTAACTTTAACACATTAACATAAACGCTTATTTTAAAAATATTGACACGTTAATATATATTAACGCTGATTAATTACACTCCGGGAAGCAACCATCAGTAGATGAAGGAAAAGTTTGTTTTTGAAGAAACCTGCAGAGGTAGAACATTGTGTTGGAACTTCTTTAGGGACACCCAGCAGCCAATCAGAATAGAGTATTAACCCGCACCATTTAAAGTGCACAACCTCAATGTTTGTTTCTTTTAGCTGTATATCAGCATCTTTGTTTTTTTGGAGAAATACTGCAGACATTAAAGTCTTTACAGTTCTGCTCATCTTACCGTGGATGTGTTCTGTGCACACAAATTACACTTCTGAGTTAACACTTTAAACATTTCCGACAATAACAATGAAGGAAACATGTTCTCTCTGGCCTTTTTTTTTTTTTAAAAGCTGTATATTGTAATATAAAATTTCACTCGTAAAACATTCAGATTAATTGTGATAATAATCGATAATAATATTGTAATAATCGATTGACATCACTAGTTTTTAACTTTAAAATGGTGTCATTTTCTAGGACTTAGTGTGGCAGAAATTCACTTCTGAGTGGTGGATGGAACTGTTGCAGTGGAGCAAACCCATTACCCAGCGTATTTCAACGTATATGACAATTGTGATCTTTTTCTAATTGCTTTTTTTCCGTTTGCTCCTGATTCAACAATTTGAATAAAGAAATACTCAGGAATGCACTTTTAATCTTAATTTTCTATACATATGTCCTTCATCATGAAAAACGCTACGAGAACATGCTAAAAACAGTTTTTGTTGGAGCGAATCACTTAATTAACCTTTTACTAATGTTAATGTAATTCTGTTTATTAGAGCAAGCATTTCATTTATTTCTTTTCTGTCCATTTTAAATACTGGAATGTTTTTTTTTACTGTATATACTGTAACATCTTTTATTTCTTTCATATATTTTGTTTGTATTAAAGCTGCAGTGTTTTATAAATTAATCTCTGCTTCTGAACTTTAGGAGGTCATCAGTGTTTCCTGGGAGGCTTTTATTTTGAATGTTGTTCTCCTGCCTTTTATCTCATTTTTACTGATTTCTACATAAGGCTGTGTGATTGTATGGATAGAGGAGTGAAGGACAAAACCCATATTAAGGATGACGGCTGCCTTGTTTTCATGAAATAGTTAACATGGTTTTCATTTTCCCTGAATACACGTGTCTAAAAAAGCAGAGACTGAAATTACTGAGGAACTCAGAGGTGGAATGACAAACAGATAAAAGAGCTGAGCTTTAGAGTGAAGGATCCTGCAGGTGTGAAGTTTCATTTAAATAGAGAGATCTTTAAGAAGAACAGAGTCCGAGCCGTATGAAAGGACCGGTTTTCACTAAACTCGGCATGTATTCCTTTTCTAAAGTCATTCTGTTCACATCTCAAAGACCTTCCAGCATTAACTTACCTCACCACTCTCATTATCGACTATGATCAGGCTGAACAATAAACAGAGAAATAGATGCCTGACAAAAGCAGGTGAGGAGGACTTTCCTCCTCTGTAAATGTCAGAGTGCTGAGGGGCTGAGGCCCGCTCCCCTGTCACTGAAGCACAGATGAATGACCTTCAGAGAGCCTGCAGACACACCTGAGGGTTAACCTGCTTCCTGCTGGACTTTCACATCGCACAGCATTTGAGGGATGGAAGGGGAGTGTTGCTCTGAGTGAGCAGTACAGAGTCTGAAACACAGCAGCAGAAAACAAATGTTCCTTCAGAGGATTTTCCAGATAAATGTGGCAGTTTTAAAGTTGTTTTGCGCCTCAGTCTCAGCAGAAAATAAATGTTAACTTCTTATCTGTCTGAAGCAGCAGTCGGTAAAAAAAATAAAATAAAATCCTTTTGGAAGGAAATGTTCTGAAAAATACTTGGAATGAACTTTCATCAATCTTAGGAAAGTGTTTTTTAATGTAAATTAAATGTACAGACTGAGCGAGGCAGAGCACATTTATTATTTTTAGTTATCAATTTGCTCATTTTGTGGTGCTCTGAACAAAGCCCCGTGCTGCTCAGCAGGTGGGAGGGTGCAGGTATTAGTATTAATAACCTCAACAAAACACCATCCATCATGGGGGGCGTGAAGTTTGCGTGACGGCTGCGCTCTGCAGCCTCGCGCCTCCACTCTGTGAGGTCTTCACCTGTGAACGGAGGAGGTTTTTCTGACTCAGCCCCCTCTACTTGGTAGAAACGCGACAAAGACCCATAAATGTTCCAACTCCGCTTCTTTCATTTTTCCCTGGTGATGCGGTCGCCTTCAGCGGCTGCCCTCCTTCTCTGCTCTTGGTGGAAGTGAGAGTCAGGAATGAACCTGCTGCTTTGAGACCTGCACGCTTCAACCTGCTACTTTAAACTGCCTTGTGTGCTGCCCTGTAGATAAACCCGCTTAACGAAGGAGTTCACAAACCTTTCTCCTGCTACTAACGTTGGTGCATGTTTTTCATGCTTGCAGTGGTTTAACAGACAGCAGTGGGGGCTCTCAGGTGGTCCTCCTCACACAAACGCCTGAACTGAAATATGTTCTCGTTTCCCAAGCTGGGATTTATTTTTGTTAGCATATCCTTTCAGCTCCTTGAGAGAGTGAGGTAGGAAACCTCTGTGTGGTCGGACTGAGTTCTCAAATAAAGTCCTGTAATAAAATCATGCATGCACAGCCGCCACTCCTGAGGCTCCGCTCTTCATCCTTAGCATTATCAGCCGTGCATCCCGCACAGATACCATCTCAGAGGATGCACAAACCGGCTTGTCTTTTATTAGTTATGCTTGTGGAGAAGCGTCGGAGGATTTGATTCATCTCCTGGTTTGAATCCTGATGCAGCATCACAGAGAACAGACGCCACAGCTTGTTCTAATGTGCCACGCCACTCAGAAGCTCAACTTTATGAAGTGAGCAGAACAACAGTGGAGTGTGCCTGCAGCTTTTCTGCTGCAGGTGTTTGATCCCCGCCCGTCTCAAAGAGAGGCACAGCCCTCTCCAAAGCGCCATCACAGCTGGAGCATCACCACATAGGTGCAACACGTGTGATATGTTAATGTCTGCTGCATCCTTTACTTGACTGAGCCGCTGTGTGCCTGAAGTCATGAAAAAACCAAATGTCAGTGTGCATTAAACGTCATTCCTCCGGATTGTTGTTGAGCGCGAAAGCCGTGATGACAGAAATAAAACAGGAAGCAGATGGCGTGGAGCTTTTCGTAAATGCTGTAGCCTCCCCAAGGTGCTTTTTTCCCTTCACCCTCTTTGTTCCTACACAAAAAATCTTCCCTTATCAAGGAAAACAGTGCAAAGTTTTGCTAAATGTAAAAGTAAGGGAAGCAGTCAGTGCTTTTTAGTCTCATTAACCTCTGTCTGACAGAAGCTTAATGCTGCAGCCCCATAAGCCCCCAGTGGTGACTGGAGATGTTGAATGTTGATATCAGCCTGTGAGGCCTCTTTCTAAAGCTAAATATGACTTTGTTGGTATCTGGTTTTGCACATTAATTCTTATCTGTGGTTCACTTGCATTTTCTCCGTCTGACTGACATCCAGTCACTTTTGGACGTGAGGTTTCTGTTGGGTTTGGTCAACGCTTGCAGCTCGATATGAATCCGAGTGTCGCCGTTTGCCTTCAGAGCTGCTCCACTATTGACTCTTTAAAGTTGTAAAAGCTTGACTAATGTCCTCAGCCGACACGTTAGCTGGAGGGGGTCCTCAGCAGCTGCACAGCAGTTTATCTCCAAACATTTGCTATCACTCTTTGTTGTGAGTCCGGCTTGCTTTTCGCTCCACTCTGAACATCTGAGGAGCTTTTCTCAGGTCGTTTGTAGACCTGAGCAGGGGCCCTCTCCCCCCTCTGCCTCGTCTCCTGAGCCTGTCAGACCAGATAAGGTAAATTGGCGGTGTCTGTGCTGTGCTTGTGTCCTCCTGCCCCCCGTTTCTTTGTTACAAGTGGATATGCCTTCCCCTCAGTCTGCAGCTTGTCTCTATCTAGGGTAACACAGCTGATCCTTAATAGACAGTGTTCAGTGAGCCCCTATCTCCAAGTGCGGCTCATGCACTCGCTACATTTTAAGCCACAAGGGTCTCCTGTCCGCTTTTAGCCTTAATCAGGATCAGCGGAACACTGGGTGGTGTCCAGGAAAAGAGGGAACAAAGACAGAGAGGGTGCAATTAAGACAGACTCCCATTTTTCCCCCACCAATCGTGGCGCTCGCCATGTGTCACCAAGGTGACATTGCTCAAGGGCTCCAATTTAGTATCACATACAGAGGCTCGGCCTTGCGTTCGCACTATTAATCATCTGAGAAACTGTGATGTCGACATGAAAAATTTCTTTTCTCATTCCTCGCTACATGACTCAATTTAGCCTTTTATCAAACAAATTATTGCCTTCTGCAATGTCTCCGAGGAGGAAATCCGTTCAGCTTTGGCAGCTGTAACACTTCATCTGTGTTTCATTTCCATGTTGGTCTCTGTGCCAGGAAGTGGCCTTCAGACTTTCTCCGTACGGACGACCTGTCCTCGTGTCTTTGTTTGATGAAGCCCCCATTGGCTGAATGTTGCGTGACATTCAGGTGAGCCGGGGGTTGTGGGTTGTATCCCAGGCAGCCTGTGAAGACTGCCCTTATAGTCCGCTTCATGGACTCATGACTGCTTTAAAAACATGTCGTCACAAATGCAAATTAATGGAGTTAAACAAAACTGTTGTGGTGATACTGTGACCCCCCCACAGCAAACACATCCAGACAGCCTGAAGCGCTGGACGATCTGAAGCCGGATTTCCCATTAGAGCAGTTCTCCAGCTGTGCGATCCCTCAAACAATCATCAGCGCTAATGTGTCATGCCCAAGTGTCCTTGAGGGGGGGCCTTAATCCGCTCAATCACTCCAAGCCGGCAGAGGACACAAGAGTGTGAGAAAGTCAAAGGGAAAGAGACAGACTGATGGCAGGAATGACTCCTGACTGGTAATTATGTCATTCCATCATCACAGCCTTTAGAAAAACCTGAGTCCATGTCTAAAAGCACATTTAAAGACTCACACCAATGAAAATTGTGTTTTTGGTGTTTTGAAGACGTTTTTTATCCGTTTTTTTATGATGGAGAAAACATACCAATAATTTAAGCTTCAAACTGCATTTCCGAGTATTGCTTTATTCAAATTGTTGCTAATCAGCAGACGAAAGAGTATCATTGTAGCAGTGCGGTAGGTGCTACATTCAGTGGGTCAAAAGCTCCCTGCACTGCTCTATTCTGATGCATCCACTTACAGACAAATTGATCCGTGAACGTCGTTGTTTTCCTCGTCTGAGCTGGAATCAATCAAAACTGTACAGCTGGTAGATCCAATGTTGTTCACCATTTTTGTTGCCTTTTTGTTAGTGTTGTTGCTAAGGTAATGTTGGAGTGTTATGGGCTGCTAGTGTCGGGTGTCGGGCAGTGGCAGTTCTAGCACAAATGATAGCCTGGGCTAGCAACACCGGTAGCGCCCGCCAGTTTCAGTGTCGTGCAGCGGAGGGCGCTGTTTGACCTTTAAATTGACCTTCAGATGACGAAGAACCGGCGCGCTCCAGGATTCATATTACAGGAGAGAAATACTGAATAATTTTCTTTTCCCTCATCCGTGACGCCCCCTTGAAAATGCCACCCTCTGGTGACGGGAAGGGGGTGGGCTTAATCCCTGCCAACAGTCCCACCCACAAACCAGAGACAAGTTTCCAATGAACTCCTTCCATTCAGCTGAAGCAATGTCCTAGAAAACGACAGTTTTTATTTTATTTTATTTATTTTTGAGCTAAAAATATCATTGTTGTAATTAAAACACCACTGGGAACGCTTTGAAGATGGATCAAAAGATGATCAGAGTGAGACTTTAATGAAACAGAAGGTTTGGAGAGTGCTGAAGAACACAACCCTGTTTCTGATGAGACTAAAACAAAGAAAAACAGCAAATCTAAACAAATAAACATGAGAATAAATTAAATCAAAGAGACAACAACACACCTCAGCTGTGTTCAAACCCAGAGAGGAAACAACTGTGTTTGGTGGTGAGCAGCAGCCCTCTACATGAACTGTGCACGTGAACGTGCACGTGAACATGCCCTACGTGTAACAGCGTGTCACACAGACATGACAGAAACAGAGATGTACATTACTCATGACCTGGAGCTGCGGGCGTGGAAATCTGGAAACATCTGGATGTCAGATGGACAAACACTGGTCTTCCTGGTTCTAATCACTTTAAATCCTTCATCCTCTCAGGGCTCGTCAGCCTGTCACCTGGCTGAACATTTCCATCAGCCTGTTTGTTTCTTCGGCGAGCCGCTCGCTCAGATCGCGGCTCAATTAGAGTCCCAAGGTCACACATTTCCAGGCGTCACACACAAAGCTCCGCCGCCAGCCAATTTGTCTTTGTTAGAGGCAGCTGTGCCATGCTGTCCGATACTAAACAGAGATTGGTCGGACCGTCCTGACAAGGAGCTCCACAGCCTGCGCCTTCATTTGAATTCGTCCTTCGATCAGTTAAATCAATGAAAGGAACTAATCAGGGGGGGACAGCTGCATGCTTGGTTTAGCCGGCACTGCAGCGGCATTATGTGGCCAGTCAGTGGTGTCATACACCCACTAATTAGGACAGAGGCAGGGTAAGTCACACAAGTTGCTGCGTGTGAATAATTGAGTGCTCCCAGCATGCACAGTTTTCCTTTGATGTGCTTTTGCACCCTTTGAAGAGAGTCCCACTATATCAATGCCCCTTCAGAAAGCCAGTTATATCTGCTCCCTGTTCAAATATTAAACTGTTGTGTCTCACCACATTCTCTGGATCTTCTGAGCTGAATAGACCTTTATTTAGGAGGCCTCCACACATCTGTGTTTATCAGTGTCTCAGGGAGATGCACTAACTGTCAGGTGTTCCAAAGACAGGAGCCACAGCTCTGCTTGGGTTCAAGCTGCTCTCTCTGGACGTAATCAAACTGTCATCCTAATGACATCTGTGTTGGTTAGGATAACACAAACAGGCCCAATCACAGCTCATTTCTCCCCTTCATGAACAATGAACTTTACATTCAGAAAAATCACTCTAAAACTGTGGGTTTCTGTGAGGGCAGAGCCCTGCCTGCTCCGGCAGACTGCGTGCTCACATGATGGTTTGCCGGCTGCCTGCGGACAGCAGTCATGTGTGGATGTTTGCTGTCTCAGGCATCCTCTACAAAGGCAGTGGGGAGAACCAGTTCATCTCCCTGCAGCCCCCTGTGATTTCCACCGTGATGGGAAATGGCCGGCGCAGGAGCATCTCATGCCCCAGCTGTAATGGACAGGCTCAGGGGAACAAGCTCCTGGCCCCCGTGGCTCTGGCCTGGGGCATTGATGGAAGCCTCTACGTCGGCGACTTCAACTTCATCCGCCGCATCTACCCCTCTGGAAACGTGACCAGCATCATGGAGCTCCGGTAAGAATGTTTTTTTTTTTTTCTGGTAAGAAAAAGTTTTGAAAAACAAAGAAACACATCTAACTGTTTGATTGTTTTCTCTAACAAGACCAAAACAGGCAGACGGACTTTAAATACAAAATCCCCTCATCCTGCTTGAATAGGAGGTCAGCTTTACGGTGCTGATGGTTTACCTGTTCTGGTCATCAGTTCCTAAGCACAGCCGTCTGTGGTCCAGGCATTTAAGTGTCTAATGGACAGTCTTATTCACCAAAGTCGGGAGACCCTTTTGTGAGGCCTCAGTACTCTAATGATGGAAGATAACCCAAACAACATGCTTGTGTTCTGCCAAAAGTTCTCTGTAGCAGCACGCAACCCTTCTAAAGTTAAGCTGGAACAGTAACTGAAGCAGCTTTGGCTGTTAAAGTCGGACCCGAGAGCATTGAAACTGTTGGCTCCTTAAATAGCTGTGTGGACTCTGACCTGGAATGGAAGTAAATTCAGAGCAAAAAAAGAATCCCGCTTCTTCATTTTTGCTGAGATGGAGACGGGAAATGGAAGAGCAGGCTGACACTTGTCTCGCCTCCTCATATAAATTTCAAATCTTTCCCCGATCCATCTCCAGAGTTGTGAAAGACATCCTGCCTTGGGCGTGTAATTGGGATGATTTGCGCCTTCGTGCCATGTTGGCTTCAGTCTGCAGTGACTCTGAATCCGCATGCTGGCTCACTTCAGTGTGGCAGATGTTGATTAAATGTGTGTTAGTCCATCATCTTCCGTGAACATGGAGACAGCGATGGAGGTCGCTGCAGTGTTTGGAGTTGTTTTGTAAGATAATATCCAGATTACAAGTCTGGATGCACAGCAAGAATCTAGAATGGAGAAGAACAGCCTTATCTGACCCAGACTTCTCTGCCACAGCTTTTCTGATAGGCTGACATCAAAGAGTTTTTTTTTCTTTAAAATTGTCAGGGAGGAGTCTGTGATGGAAAAAAGTGCAAGGCTTTGTATGAACTGCTCCTGAAGAGTAATTTCTTTCCTTCATGTTTTGAAACTCTGCTTCTCTTTGCTCAGGCTGGTTCTTCAGACTGTGACCCTCAGTGCTGCTCAGCCTGTTGTAGCAAACAGCTGATCAAAACTTCAGTGTGAAGTAGGAGGGCTGCAGTAGAACAGGATGGGGCTGGATGGATGAGCTCAGGAGGACATGTTTTCTTGTGGGTGGTGTCAGTGCTGCTCCTGTGCTCTCACATCGCCTGCATGTCTCCTGCTGGTTCTTCCAGACTGTCAGTTTCCTCAGCACAGTCTGAGAGCAAACTGAGTCTGTCACTCCACAGATTTCACCTCTGATTTCAGAGGTCTTCATCACAACAGCTGATCCAGAAATGACTTTTTTATACAGATCAAATGGAACCTGAATGTGAGAAACGACAGTTTGTCCTGACATGTTTCATCTTCTTTGTCTTCCTTTTCTCCTCTTTCTTCCTGCTTCCTTTCCTTGTTGTGGTAGAAATAAAGATTTTAGACACAGGTAAGTGTAGCATGTGCTTCATTATCTGTTTGTTTTCCTGAGTAGCTTTTCATTTCATCAGTTTCAAAAACCCTCCTGTATGAGCAGCCCCTGGTAAAGGTGCTCTGCGATCATTTAGACCATATCACTTAGTCTGGATGATTAACATATGATGAACAGCACATCGCCAGAGCAGCCTTAGATGCTCACTGGTTAGATTCAGGGACGGGTTGGGAAACCTTTGTGGAAGTTTAAATGTTTCATAGAGAGACGGCTCTGTAACAGCAAACACAGTAAAGGCAAAAGGCAGAGTCTGCTGCTTCTCAGGGACTGCCACAGAGGGACAAATATGGAACTTTATGAAAAAAACTTTCCAACTTTAATTCTGCAAAAAAAAAAACAAAGCTAAAAACAGATCAAAAGCTGTTTTTCAATGTTCAAAAATAAGAGGGAAACAGAAACATTGCTGCAGTCAATATGTGCAACAGCAGGAAGTCACTGAGCGCGCTCAGAGGCGTGCAGGGTGCTGCCGGGACATGGTGACTGTCTGAGCTGCCTGCGTATGCATTAATGATGCACACAAAAACTTTTTCTGCACCTAAACTGGTCATTATAGAGAGAGATTGTGAGGCAACAATGTTTGTATTTCATACATTTTTCAAAGCAAACTGTTCTGCATGTCAAATTGTTTGTGAGAATGGCACGTCGACTTTGAGCCGGACGGAGCTAGTCGTCCCAGGAAACATGCATGTTTGATCTGAGGTACACACACTCCTCCTGTATGAGTAGAAGTTAAGGTGAAGCAGTGCAAACTGTGTGGTAGTGCATGTGTGGAGCTTCTGACCTGCACACGTTCTCAAAGATTCAAGCCTGAAATAAAACCTAAGTCAGCCGTACAGCTTGATATAAGCAAACCTGTAAGGGCCACACAGATGACCAACCTAAAATATCAAGAATGTAGACCGCTCTTTGAGCCCTTAGAGAGAAAGCGTACGTGCACAGTTTTTTTCCAGGAGCATGACGTAGGTGACAGGTTGTGAAGACTTCAACACACTAAGTAAGGGTCAAGAAGGTAAGAACAGATTGTTCCATTTTTTAACTCACCAAATCCTGCACATGGAGCCTGTTAGTGCTGTTCACGTGATATGTGCACACTCCTCATTTCTTAGTGTTGTTTGTTTTGGCATCCTACAGCCGTCCTACGAGCACTTGCTTATCACGTGCACACCCAGTGCGTGCAGCATTTCCATGCGAATACTCACATCTCAATATAGACTTCAGTGCTGCGAAAACGAGACCTTATGACAGTATGACCCATACGTCATGAGTGCGTGCAACTTAAATTTTCCTTAAAAATGCTTCATGATACACCTACACACAACAATGGTACGTTCCATTTTCATGACATCCCATAAGGTGGCCGTATGAGCCTCTGGGGAACTGAAACACACACTTCCTCTCTATGACCCTCCATGGTTATAGACCAGTGTTTCCCAACCCTGGTCCTCAGGCACACTGTCCTGCATGCTTTCCATGTTGTCCTGCTAATGCACAGCTGATTCAGCTCATCATCAGACTCTGCAGAAGCCTGATGATGAGTTAGAGCGGGGTTGGATTGAAGAAATGCAGGACGGTGTTCCCCGAGGATCAGGGTTGGCACACACTGGCCTAGACAACCCAAAAACCCACAGTCATCACAGTCATCACAGTCCAGTGTTTAACTGGACATTCACAGCTGCATTACCTGTGATAATGCTGTGTGAATGCTGGCAACTGAAGCTGCACTGAAAACGCTGAAACACAACAGTTGGTGCTCAAAGAGCGCTCACAAAAGTGCAAAAAAAGTGAATGGCCTTTAAAAGCAGTGTGGACAACCTGAAAGTCCGATTGGTCTTTTTTGCTGAAAGTTGGCTTCAGTGGTTCATCACAGACAGAAGGTTTTTGAAGGATTTCATCATTCATTCATACAGTCACTAACGATTGGGAATCAGAGTGGGAAAAAGGTCAATGATTGTCAGCTTCTACACAACTAACGTGTGTGTAAGGATTCAGAACAAAGAATTCTCTGTTAACTTTGTGACAGTATGAGGTACAAAAGAGTATTGAAGGGCAAAAGCCCACAGAGTCTGCCTGAAATGCAATCAGAAGTCATTGACAGAGCAGCGATCTTTCATTAGAGCTGGTGCACTTTCAGCAGCTTCCAAAGATTTTTCAATAAAAATGTAGTTCAAAGAAAAAAAAAGAAGCATCTTCTGCCAGACGGCTTTTTTTCTTAATCAACCTCTAGCATTGTTGGTATTTGTTGTATCTGCGTATGATCTTTGCAGAAGTTTTCAGTAAAACATAAAGCCAAAAATAAACATAATTATCAAAACACTTTGAAGAAAAACTAAGAAAAATACAGTTTATTTACATTTTCACAGAAAACAGTCATGTTTTGTCTTTTTCTTGTTTGTATCCTCTTAATTAAACTCCATCGCCAGCCAGCCACCTATCAGACTGCAGTTCAGTTATTTTTACTTTGTTTGTTGAAACACATACTATTAGAAATTAAATAATATATTAATGATATCATCATCTGATACATGTGTCATCCTAGAGCTGTTCACCAATCTTTGCTCTGACATTTGAAAAAGCAGAGAGCCTAAAAAGATGTCATTAATTGTCACTTGGCTAACATAAACCCATCATTTATGTCATTTGCACAGATTCTCCCAACGGGAGACTGAAAACTAATGAAATAATCTGGCACAACGAGCTTCATATGGAAACCCGCTGCGGTTCAGTCTGTTAAATCCAGTTTGACTTCCATCTTTCAACATTTCTCTTTCTACATTTTGTCCTCGAAGGCTCCAGTATTTTCCCAGCGCAGAATCACATTTTTAAAAATGTCCCTCTGTGGCAATTATACAAGCACACGACAAACTGAAGTTTATATAAGGTTTACATGAAGAGCAGTTGTTCTCCTACAATAAACTTTCTCCTAATTAGTGTTTTTGAGAAACAGCATTCTAATGATATCCCAGAAACACAGGCAGCTGTTGGATTTTCTCACTTTAATGCTGTAGCAGTTTTGTGTGTGTGTGTAAAAAATAATTAATAATGAAAAGATTATGAAGGTACGCTGCAGACAGAATGCTGCAGCGTTGGTCTTCTGCTCTGATCGCAGAGAGGGAATCACAAAGATCCTCCGCCTGAATTCCGATGTGTTTCACAGACTCATCACTTATTCTACACAAACAGATTTTCAGTTTTGTAAATCTGGGTTCAGATTAATAACGAGGTAAAAGTCTGGACCGACCGGTAAGAGTTCTGACAGACAGAGAGATTTAAAGCACTTTAGGAAGAAATGTAGAAGAAATTCTTTTGCTATGAATGACAGTCGACTGTCAGTCGTGCAGCTGAAGATGGCTTTATAATTGGAGGTTCTGTGTTGTGCTCACAAAGCTTCTGGGTTGTCTGCTTCTGTCTGCATGATGTTTTCTGAGGCAGGTGATGCAAATCTCCAAAGATTTCCTAACTAAAAATAGGAATGATGTGTTAAAAGGGTCTGGTGTGATCACCGTAACAGCACAGACAGCAGGGAATGCTGATCATGCTGGTTGTTGGTGTTTTCAGCTGCAGCAGATGTTTAGACTTCACTTTTATTCCACACACATCCATCTATGAGCAGAGCAGAACCGCTGTCTCTGCTTCATCTTCTCCATTCCAAAGATCAGGCCAGACGCTCCGCTCAGCGGACAGACGGCCTTGAGCTCTCCGTGCTGCAGAGTTTGTGAACTCAAACGTTCTCTGAAACCCGCTCAGTACCTGCTAGTCTGCTGGGGCGCCGTGTCTGCCTGCTGTTACCTGTACGGCTCATAATGCCACGTTATATACGAGTATGTGAGCAAAGCTGGTTTGTTTATTGTTTATTCTTGTATGTTTCAAATTGTTCCTTTTGTCATTTTCATGATCTTTTTTCATCTAAAATTCCTGTTTTGGCCTTTCTCTTTCTTTTTTAAGCTGCAGCAATAGTGAAAAAAGGAAGTCTTATTCCCATAAATCCTTTTATTAATACTACATTCACTTGATACATGTTTTTTGTTACTGTCCTGTGCATTAATCAAAACACTAAGAAAAACAGACTCATTTTATTTGTTTAAAAGGTTATTTTAGTAAAGGGGGTACATTTGTATACTATGCCATCTGAGGCAGCTGTACGGAGTGAACATTCCAGAAAACATGTTCATCAGAAAGAAAAAAACAGACGTTGTCTAACAGAAAACTTGTCTTGAATACAGCAACAACCCGCGCACCGGTACTACTTGACGATCGATCCGGTCAGTGGGCAGCTGTTATGTCTCCGACACAAACTCCCGGAGAATCTACCGCCGAAGACTCTGAGCGGCACCAAGGAGCTGCAGCAAACGCCGAGGTGGTGCAGGAACTGGAGAACACTGTCTGCCCTTGATGAGAACCACTGCGGGGATGGAGGAAAGCTCCGGAGGCCTCCCTTACTGACCCAAAGGTAGCGCCTCCTCCTGATGAAGATGCGCTGTAAGGGCAGTGATTCATGCAGCAGCAGCTCCTGATGGTTTAAGTTCATGAGGCCATAGCCAGCAGGTTAGCTTTATGGTTAGTGATGCAGTCACCGTTTCATGGGAATTCTTGAAATGAAATCTTTTTTCCTTCTGAAAAATATACCAGAGTGTTTTTGGACTATTAGTTGCTCTGGGTATAGGTCGGCGTTGATAAAAAAAAGCATCATAAAGAATTTAAAAAATCATTCATAAGTTGCAGTTTTGGGAGAAATGTATTTACCAAAATCCAAGAACAATATAAGAATGACAGGGAACAAGAAGAGAATTGTCTTAATAAATGAAAAATTATAATAAATAAACCTTATATAATATTCTTTCCACTTCACTAATGTGTGCCACTTGTGTTGGTCTTTCACATCAAATTCACTAAAATATGTTTATGTTTGTGGTCAGAGTGTGAGAAAATCTAGAGAAGTTCAAGGAGTAAGAATAGTTTTGCAAGCTGTTGTAAGTCACACCTGAGTATTAGTGACACTCACAGCCAAAGTATGCAAAAACCAAGAACAACTTGTACTTGTAAATACAGTAACTACTGAATTGATTCTGCACTGGTGCCTCCCAACAGCTGTCATTTAAAGCACCACAATCTAAGTGTTCTTTTCTTTCTCTGGTGAGAGTCCTTAGCTTTTGCAGCACGTCTGTTTGTGTGTTTTCCTGTGTGGTTGCTGACTTTGCACCAATTCCTCTAGAATCAAAACAAGGAGGAATTTTCTGTCTGCTCGGAGCGCCACCTGCGGCCGCTCCGCCTCTGATAAAGGCTGCAGCAAGGCGATCTGAGGAAGGATCTAACGATGGAGGAGGACGCTGCTGAAGGAACAGCAGATGGCTCCTTATCCCTCTCCTCGGACATTTGCTGAACTCTGCTCAAATGTGACACATTTCATCGGTCTGAGAATCTCGGGCTGACAGATCGCCGCCTCCTCGGGATTCACCTCCAGCTCCCCAAGCTCGTCAATGTTTTAGCAGAAAGCAATCTTGTGCAGACCTCACCACAGGTCAAACCAAACCACTAACCTTCCATAGAAGCTTTTAAAGGCTTCATTGAAGAAAGAAATTCTCTGAGGCACGAGTAAAGTTATAGCACATTCAGAATATTTTAATTTCTTTGAAACTGCAGGGTTTTCTGAGATCTGCAGCACGTCGTCTCTGAAATGAACCCCCCTGTAAAAAACCCAGTGCAGGATGAGAAACAGCCTCATGCGTTCTCCGTGGCTGCATTCCCAAAGGTGCTGATCTCTATTAAGTAGCCTGGTGACACAGAGAAGGATATTGGAGCTGGTGTGGTACGCTTATTGCCCCCCACCCCATCCACACACACACACACACACACACTGCAATGTCACTGTTTTATACAAAAACATTTTTGGCAAGTTTATTTCTAGTCAAAGTAATCTCCATTCATGGAAAAAACAGTGATTAGCAGGTCCTGTTTCTCTGATAGGATGACTGTGGAAAACTTCAGATGCAAATCAGAAAATAAAGTCTCTGCATGTTCTGTTTGATGAACATGTTCTCTTAAAGGAACTCGTATCTGATTGAAATGTTACCGGTTAAGTCGTGGTCTCTCATATGTGCAGCAAAGGTTGATACAAGCAGACATTAGAGCGATGTGTTTGGAGATCTTCCGAGTTTCTGCAGAAACCTTCAGAGAGGCAGAACCACTGACACGCCCCACCTCCACAGGTCATTTTTAGACGGGGGGGGGGCTACAAGACAAGGCAAGTGCAACCATCTGAATACAGCCTTTCCCACTCCTGCCTGAGAAATTATTTAATATCAGAAAGCAGCCGGTGAATTATTGATAGATGTGCTTTTTGCAGTGACCTGAATAATGGAAGGCGAGCTTGACACATGTAGCCGTCGTGTTTGGTCCACCGAGTCGTGCCAGCAGAGATGCAGCTTATCAGCCGTGTTCTCCTCTTACCCAAACACCAGGTTTTTTTTACCTCTTTTCTCTTCTCCCCTCACCTGTCTTCAACAGGCGTCGCTGTGGACAGAACGGGCTGCTGTATTTCGTAGATGGCACCACCATCAGAAAGGTGGACGGCAACGGCATCATCTCCACTTTCCTGGGCTCCAACGACCTGACCTCAGCTCGTCCACTCACCTGTGACAACAGCATGGACATCAATCAGGTGACCAGACCCAGAAGCTGTCATTTCACACGCAGAGCGCCACCTCGTGCCCCCGACCCAAAAGTCCATCTGTGTGCCCTCACTCTGACAGCTCTTTTTAAAGTGGCAGATCCAAACTCTGCTGAGACGCTGCAATGACAGAACCAACCAATTCAGAGTGGATTCAGAGCAGAATTCATTTAGCTGCTTCTTTCTCCTCCTCAGTCTGAAGTCTGGACATCAGGGAGGATTTTCTCACATAGGATCATTCTGGAAGGTTCTCCCATGTTCATCTGACCCTGTGTTTTGATGTACTTTTCATGGCCGTTCTGCTGGGAGCTGGATAACGACACATGTGATGTAAAGCTTAACTCCTCAAGAGCGGTTCCAGCTCACATCATTTATGACAGCTAAAGGATGACAGGAGCTGACGTGAAACTTCATAAATGCTTCTTTGAATCTCTGGAAGCAGATTCTCCACAGAAGAAGCTTGAACTCTTTGACAGCTAACTGAGCAGATCAGTTTCTCCACAGATTTTAAACTGAGTTTAAATTAGGCTTAGATTCAATTAGGTAGTTTGAGGCAAACGTGCAATTAAAATAATGAAGGATTTAAGTCGGAGCACTGGACCCTAAAGTACTATTATAGATACTTGTACTATCATTCCTTGCTTTTTTTGTTTAAGTTTTCTATAGGGACTTTAGAATCTAAGAGTCTGTCCAAATTCCTGTTATGAAAAGGAAGGATCCTTACTGAGGGAAATGACCCAGAAAACCAGCTGTGCCCTTGAAAAGAATATTGGAATTCAGAAATTAAAAGGATAAAAGCTCCTTCAGCAGCTCCTTTAGACAAGCAGACATGCTTGTAAATGTCCTCTGTGCTGGATTCATTGCATTGTAATCCATCGGTGTTCTAAGCACATTTCAGATTGACTTTCTTAATCTCTTGGGTGCTGCAGTTTATATTGTGAGTCGCTGGGGTTACGTGTTGTATGACACAGCTGTAAGCGTGCTGTTTGTCGTCCACCTTCATACATGTGTAGTTACATTTGGAGGGTGTCATGTCTGTAGCGTCCTTTCTACAGTAAACTTCCACAATAGCTCAGATCTCCTTCTCTCTGAGTCTCCTTGTCTCCTGCTTTGACCTGAGACATTTGCCAACGTCGTCATGGAAAAGAGGAGAAGGAGATTGGAGGGAACGTTTCTGGGAATGTAGACGCACCCCAAGAGAAGAGACATCTTACGTTCTCGTGACATCTGTGATGGATGACTTGAGATCTACGAATGTTTCATGTAAGAGCTGCAATCACAGGAAGATAGAACCCCAGCAGTCAGGGAGAATAACCTCAAGTTTCACTGACTAAAAGTAAAGGTTCTTTGTTGCCTGAGTGTTCAGACGACAGAAACACGTCTACAGAGATACCGTCAAAGGGAGTTTTCCCTGTAAACAGGGAGAAACAAAGAGTTTGTGTGGGCTGTGATCATGAGGGAACATGCAGACGAATCATTGGGCTCCTCACAGAACCTGTGCTGTGGCACACACCTGGTTCTGGGGATGCAGTTCCAGCTGGCGGCACCCTTTAAGGCTGTCTGCTCTATTATTAACCACAGTATAAGGAGCTGAATTTAATTCGGTTTTATTGACAACGCTTTTGCTTCTGAAAGTGATCCTCTGCTTCATGACATAATAAACACAGCTGGCTCTGCAGTCAGCTGATTCTTTTACAGGATGGATTAGTTCCAGCATCACTCAGCAAGTGAGAATTTCTTCAATGTAAACTTCATTTGCTGCTCATTGTTCTTAGCTCAACACCAGGTCGAGTAGCTCAAACGGAACAGGAAGGTGAAAAAGTTTCCTAATGTTCCTGTGGAAACTATATTTAAGCCTGACGTCAGAAAACATGCAGAGCAGCCATCGCTGCTGCGACTGCTGGATCTCAGCTGCAGGCTGCACCAAAAGGTGTGTCGGAGCTCTCAAACAAGCTTTATCAGGAAATATTTTTCTGTTTCAGAGTGTTTTAAAATGATATTGGTGTTATTTAACGTCAGGAGCACTCAAACGAGCAATCACTGACTGATAATCAGGTAAATCTCAAGCTTCATTTCGTCTCAGATTAAAAAATCAGTGAAAATCCTTTAAAAACAGGGGTTCCTGGGTCTTTTGGAGGAGATGATGAAAGAAGTAGTGTGTCTTTTGTAATTTTATGAGGGCAAGGCAAGTTTGTCTGTACAGCACATTTCATGTACAAATACAACTCAGCACTTTGAGACTTGATATCAAGTGGAAAGTGCGTTATAAATAAAATTGATTATTATTATTATATTACAACTCAAACTGCTTCATTGCATTTAAAACAATCAAAAAAATATCAAAGTGTGATCATTAAAATAAGATTTAAAGAAAGTAAAAAAAGAAACTGAATCTAAAACAAGCATAGATAAACAGTGTAGATGTAAACTTCTGAATCCAAATGAATCAAATGCAGCTGAGAACAGGTGGGTCTTTAACCTGGATTTATATACACTGACTGTTTCAGCTGATCTAAGGCTTTTTGGAAGTCTGTTCCAGATCTGTGGAGCATAGAAGCTGAATGCAGATTCTTCATGTTTAGTTTGGACTCTAAGAACTGACAAAAGACTGGATCCAGATGATCGGAGAGGTCTGGCTGGTACATACTGGGTCAGGAGGTCAGTTATGTACTTTGGTGATAAACCATTTAAAGCTTTATAAACCAGCAGCATAACCTTAAAGTCTATTCTCTGGCAGGCAGGCAGCCAGTGTAAAGACCTCAGAACTGGACTGATGTGGTTCTACTTTTTTGGTTCATGTGGGAACACATAAGCTGCAGTTTCCTGATTGATTTTTTTGGTGGTCCTGTGAAAACATTGTTACAGTAGTCAAGCCGACTAAAGATGAAAACATGAACTAGTTTTTCCAGGTCCTGCTTAGACATCAGATCTTTAATCCTTGAAATATTGTAGAGATGATAGGAGGCTGATTTTGTTACCGCCTTAATCTGTTTATCAAAATTTAGATCTGTGTCAATCACTACTCCCAAGTTTCTGGCCTGGTTGCTGGTGTAAAGACGAATAAATTGAAGCTCTGTAGTGACATCTCTTCAGTCTCAAAGACAATAACCTCAGTTTTGTTTTTGTTTAATTGAAGTTGTGATACATCCAGTCATTAATGTTGTCAATGCATTTACCAAGAGCCTGTACAGGGCCAGTGGGAGCATGTAGATATTAAATAGAAGTGGCTCCAGGATGGAGCCTTGGGGAACTCCACATGTAATTTCTGTCGGCTCTAATGTGACGTTACCAACTGACACAACATATTTTCTGTTTTCCAAGTACGTTTTGAACCAGTTTAGCACTGGCCCAGTGTCCTCGTTGTTTGTTTGTGCTCTTCAGGGGCTTGGAGGCAGAAAAAGGGAGTTTCCATTTTTGAAGTTGTTCTCCAATGGGGGCTAGTCCATCTCTTGTGTGAATCTAGTCTGTGTCTGGCCTTGACATTGAGATAAGTCTTTGTTTATCTCAGTCTTGGCATGAAGCAGGTAGTAAAATAGATTGGAGGAGAAAAGTTTAACTCCTGACTTGTTCAAACTGAATCCATTGACTTTAAAAAAGATGTCTGCTTTCCTGAAAATGTGAAAGTTAATAAAGTTAAATCCGTTGTCAGGACATGCCAAAGAAATCCACCTACGTAGTGCCAGAAGTCTACTTAATCTTTCATCTCCTCTTCGAATAGTTGGTATGGGACCACTGATGCACTCAGAGAACTCACAGTTTTTATCAGTACAGTCAAGTCTTGCTTTAGGACTTCTGATTTTTACTTGGGCACATCATTTGAAACTGTGTGCAGCACAACATTGGAACATGTAGTACGATATTGGAACACTTCATCAAGAGAGCAATTTAGTTTCCCCCACATGATCTCCCTCAGCCTAGATCTTTCCTTTGTAGGTTGAACGGATCCATGTTTCTTAGTTAAAAGGAATCTCAACTCACCAGAATCTGAAATCTGAGTTTACTGACCTGTGATGTTCTGGTGGGACAGTGGGAAGTGCCGCCTCCTCTTTCTGCTGTCAGCTGACACTAGTGATTTGAACTGTGGTTCGAACCACAAACTTTCCCAACAGACGCTCTCCTGCAGGGTTCATTTCCTGCACAAGTTTCCTCCAAAGATATTTCAGGATCCGCTCAAAAAGATGGATGACTTCTCCTCTAGGGTGACCAGAAAACAGCTTTGGATAAAACCCTTACCTGCACACTGCAGTCTTTGACATTATGCGTTTAACAGCAGTCTGTGTGTGTGTGTAAGCGTGGCCTTGTGTGTGGTGGGGGTGCAGGGTTTGTACCCTCCTTGGCTCAGCCTTCATTCTCGCTGCGACTTTTCTCATTTAGTCTGAACAGACTGATGGTTCTGGGATTCTTCCTTGAGAATTTGGCACAAAAACACGTAATTCCTTCCAAACACTTCACCAAGAATAGTGTGAAAGAGTTTGTCACAATGCCTAAAAGCAAAATAATAACTGAAGCACAGAATAACCATTCCTGCCTGTAATGAGTGTATTTCTGGTTGTCCAGGTGATTTTGGAGTGGCCCACAGATCTGGCTGTCAGCCCATGGACAACTCCCTGTACGTTCTGGACAACAATGTCGTCCTGCGCATCACAGAAAACGGCCAAGTGAGCATTGCAGCTGGCCGACCTGTCCACTGTCACTGGCTGGGCTGGAGCGGGGAGCAGCTGGGGTCAAAGGGCACACCTGACACCGCTGGAATCTGCTGTCGCCATCGCTTTATCTTACCATGGAGCCATCTACATAGCAGAGACAGATGAGAGAAAGATGAGCCGCATCCGCAAGGTTTCTGTGGATGGGAGATAACACATTTGGCCGGGCCCCTCTGACTGTGACTGCAAGAATGATGCCAACTGTGACTGTTACCAAGCAGGGGATGGCTATGCCAAAGACGCAAGGCTCAATGCTCCATCTTCTTTGGTGGCGGCTCCAGATGGAACGCTATACGTGGCAGATTTGGGAAACATTCGCATCCGGGCGATCTCTAGAAACGGACCAACCTTGACTTCCACAGCCAGTGCTTATGAGGTGGCCTCCCGGATGCACAGGAACTGTACATGTTTGACATTAACGGCACCCACCAACACACTGCCAGTTTACTGACAGGTGACCTGAAGTACACTTTCAGCTACAGCACGAGAATGACATCACAGCCGTCACTGACAGCAACGGCAACACCCTGAGGATCCGAAGAGATGCTAGCCGCATGCCTGTGCGAATCGTCACGCCGGACAACCAGGTGATTTGGCTGACCATGGGCACCACCGGTGGACTAAAAACTCTCACCGCGCAGGGTCAGGAGCTTGTGCTTCTCACTTACCATGGCAACAGTGGGTTGCTGGCTACAAAGACATCAGAGATTGGCTGGACAACTTTCTACGAGTAAGTAAACTTTTTCTGGGATCATTTACCAATACAGTGGGGCAAAAGGCATTTAGTCAGCCACCAATTGATTGGAAACATGAGGCCACGTATTTTCAGATTTTGAATAAAAACTTCCCTCCTACAGTAAGGGCATTGAAGATGAAACATGGCTGGGTCTTTCAACATGACAACGATCCCAAACACACTGCCCGGATAAAAAGGAGTGGTTTCGTAGGGAGCGTTTCAAGGTCTTGGAGTGGCCTAGCCAGTCTCCAGATCTCAACCCCATAGAAAATCTTTGAAGGGAGTTGAAAGTCCATGTTGCCCAGCGACAGTCCCTAAACATCACTGCTCTAGAGGAGATCTACAGTGTATAGATTTTGACAACTCAAGTCTACCCGTCTCAGGACATCATCGGTGATCTCATCAGTGCTGCTGCAGGGTTTTCTTGACTGAAGCTTAAGAATCGTGCTCGCCAACAAAGTGCTCCAGGTGGCACATTGAATGTGAAGCCAACATTTAAACAAGCCCCGCTTGTTGAGAAAGTTACATCCATCTTTTACTTGCTTGTTGCAGTGTAAACTATAACGCAATATTTAGTTGTCTAGCAAATATTTAGTACATTAGCTGTCAATTGTGATAGCTATGATAATAATTATCCAAATAGTTGTGTTTACTGAAAATCGGTGACACTTTTACATGTAATATAATAGCTGATAAACCGCGGCACCCACATTAAATATTTGGTTCTCGCCTCAGCCTTTTTGACAGACATCCCTCCACTTATGCTGAAAAATGGAACACATCCAAGGAAGAAAGTGTGACATTTTAATTACAAGAAAGCCTGTGGTCTCGCTTCAGTGTAAAAGAGCTGATAACTGGATGCATTGTGGCACTGAGAGCCTCTCACATATCTGTTTTTGTCATTTGCTGTTCTTTTTGTCAAACAGCTATGACAGTGAGGGTCGGCTAATGAATGTGACGTTTCCCACTGGAATGGTGAATAACTTGTACACAGACATGTACAGCGCCTTGACGGTGGAGATCGAAAGCTCCCTGTCAGAGGAGGAAATCAGCATCACAACCAACACCTCCAGCATCCGCGCCTTTTACAGCATGGCTCAGGGTAAGCATCGCTGCTCATCCTCACAGCCGGAGCGATTGTTATTTGTCTTTGTTTCAGGGGTCAGCGGGGCGATGTTGAGTAAGCCAGAGTCGTGTATCATTACGAATCAGACGGGCTGACAGACCACAGCGTAAATGATGACGCCAGGGAGTCGGGCCCTGCCTGTCAGAGTCAGCAGACGCATCAACCTTGTTACCAAGATCTTTCTGCTCTCGCCACAGCGAGACTCTCCAGTTAAATTTGGATTCTGCTTTTCCAATGAAAAAAATGTCTGCTTTGAAAAGCTAAAGATTTAACACACACCAGCTGGAATTTGAGCACTGCACCAGAAAAGCTGTAAATTTGTTTTGGATTCCTTCCAACAGACCAGTGTAGAAGCAGCTTTCAAGTGGGCTTTGATAATTCTCTGAGGATTACCTACGCCAACGGGATGGACACCCACTACCAGACGGAGCCCCACATCCTGGCAGGCGCTGCCAACCCCACTGTCGCCAGCGCAACATGAGCCTGCCAGGGGAGAGCGGGCAAAATCTGGTGGAGTGGCGCTTCCGGAAGGAACAAGCCAGGGGGAAAGTTAGCGTGTTTGGACGCAAGCTGAGGGTATGTCCTCTAAATCTCCTGCTTCTTCTGCCATGAGCAGCATGTGCATAACACTCATGCAGCACTCATGCTGTGCACACGGAGCACATGTGCTACATGCATGCAGCATATAATCAACATGCACACGGAGCACACGTGCAACATGCATGCAGCAAATATTCAACATGCACACGGAGCACATGTGCTACATGCATGCAGCATATAATCAACATGCACACGGAGCACACGTGCAACATGCATGCAGCATATATTCAACATGCACACGGAGCACACGTGCAACATGCATGCAGCATATATTCAACATGCACACGGAGCACACGTGCAACATGCATGCAGCATATATTCAACATGCACACGGAGCACACGTGCAACTTGCATGCAGCATATATTCAACATGCACACGGAGCACATGTGCTACATGCATGCAGCATATAATCAACATGCACACGGAGCACACGTGCAACATGCATGCAGCATATATTCAACATGCACACGGTGCACACGTTGCAAAACATGCAAAATGCACATGATCATATATTCAACATGCACACGGAGCACACAGTGCATACATGCATGCAGCATATATTCAACATGCACACGGAGCACACGTGCAACTTGCATGCAGCATATATTCAACATGCACACGGAGCACACGTGCAACATGCATGCAGCATATATTCAACATGCACACAGAGCACACGTGCAACATGCATGCAGCATATATTCAACATGCACACGGAGCACACGTGCAACATGCATGCAGCATATATTCAACATGCACACGGAGCACACGTGCAACTTGCATGCAGCATATATTCAACATGCACACGGAGCACACGTGCAACATGCATGCAGCATATATTCAACATGCACACGGAGCACATGTGCAACATGCATGCAGCATATATTCAACATGCACACGGAGCACACGTGCAACATGCATGCAGCATATATTCAACATGCACACGGAGCACACGTGCAACATGCATGCAGCATATATTCAACATGCACACGGAGCACACGTGCAACATGCATGCAGCATATATTCAACATGCACACGGAGCACACGTGCAACTGCATGCAGCATATATTCAACATGCACACGGAGCACACGTGCAGCACTCATGAAACAGACATGAGAACAATCTCACAATAACAAACTAATCTTTTCTAGAATGTTTCTAACCTAAAATATATATATGTAAAAATGTAAATTAAAAGTAAATACAATTAATTTTTCCTCCTAGAGTTTAACTTTAAAAATGTTGCTGGTTCAGTGATGTATTAAAACTAGTGCTAGTAAACTTTATTAGAACATCCATAAATCTAAGATCCACTCGAGGGTAACAAACAGATGAACCACACTTTTACTTTTGCAACAATTGATTTATTTAAGTTTTTATCAAAATGCTGAAGGACAAAATGAAAAATAACAAACTTTTCTGTGATTAAAATCCTACAAACTTTGGAAAATTACCAAACCTCCAGTCTAAGGAAAACAAAACAGAAAATGAAAACCAAAAATATCTGCTGTCTGACAGACCATAAAGTGTGTTGGTGAACATGGGCTGTTTTCACCTCTAATCACATCAAAAGAACTTCTGCAAAAACTCAGAAAGGAACCCAAATGGAGGTCATTTATGTGTGATTATGTCAAATAAATTCAGAATTTAAATAAGCCATTGCCTTATTGTTATTAAAACATGTAAAATCACTTCAGGAGGCTGAACTTTGGTTTATTTCACCTATAAAGATTTCTCTCTATATATTCTACAGAATAACGTTTGCAATCCGACCGATTGAAGAATCTGAACAAAGATGCTTTACTCAAATCACACATTGTGCTTCAGTCACAAATACCCTTAGGGGTGCTGTCTGCAGGTAAAGAAATGGGCAAATCTGTACAGGGCACACAGGTGACCCACAGGACATCAGGAGTAGACCGCTCAGTGAGCGCATCAGGCATAAGGTGCATGCAGTTTTTTTTTCTCATGAGCATGCTGTGGGAAACAAGTCGTAGTCTACAGTTAACATGCCAGGGAATGTATGTAATGCAGAGACGCACGCATGTTGGACACAGTTTTCCTTTTGTCAACACCCAGAATCCTGCGTACAGCACAGGAACCCGTTAGTGCTGTTCACATGAAAGGTGCACATCCCTTGCGTGCAGCTTGGATGTTTACAACAGCATCACCTGTATATCATAAATGTGTGTAACTTCCATTATTTTTACAAATCCTTCATGATACACCTGCCACACACACTACAATGGTACATTCCATTTTAATTATGTTCCTTAAGTTAGTCACACTATGCTGAGCGGACTGCAAGACACACTTGCTTTCCACTCAGGAGGCAGGCGCTCCTCCCACGACCCTTCACGGGCCCAGACAACTCAGAACGCGCAGCACCCGTATGGTCAACCTATGTACATGTCATAAAGGCATTAACTCTCCATAGATTAGGCTTTTTGATCTTTGAGCTGCTGTCACCATAATTCAAAGTTAGAAATATTTCTGTATTCCTGTCCCTTTAGTTTGAATTTATGAGGATTTAGAAGGTTGTCAGTATTCCTGAATTGAAACTGAACTCACCTCGTCTTCCTCCTCCATCCCAGGCGGATGCAGATTCATGATTTATGGAGCTTCATGAACTTAACTTGAAAGGTTGCTACTGCTCATAGAATTTTTGTCACGCTTGATTTAGGAGCTTTTGATTGTAGTGCACCTGAACAATTGCGAGAGTGTCTCTCAGTTTAATGAGCACAAAAGGGGAATTCATCTCTGTGACAAACGCCTATGAATATAATTTTTTGGAAATGCTCAGATGAACTGTAACACCAGAGCGAAGTCTGTCCTGTTGAAAAAGCCACGCCCCAGTTCCTCAGCATAGAAATGCTTTCTTGCAGGTCAACGGAAGAAACATTCTTTCTGTGGATTACGATCGCAGCCTGAGGACCGAGAAGATTTATGATGACCACAGGAAGTTCCTCTTAAAAATTATATATGACACCGCCGGCCATCCAGTCCTCTGGCTGCCCAGCAGCAAGCTGCTGCTGCCGGTGAATGTGAGCCGCACAAGCAGCGGGCAGATCAGCGCCCTGCAGAGGGGCCCCACAACTGAGAGGCTCGAGTACGACAGCCAGGGGCGCATGATCTCCAAAGTCTTTGCTGATGGGAAGATTTGGAGTTACACATACCTGGAGCAGGTGAGAAAGTAACACAAGCATGTTGGGTTTTAGACATCACCTTTCAGAGTCGGATTGCCATGATAGAATATAAGACATTTTTATGACCCTTTTCCCTCAGACTGAGCTTTCTAGCGAACTTTTCTGCACTGTTTGGGTTTCTTTGCTACACTTACTAAAATTCAAACTACATGTTGTTGTTATATATAGTTATTTAGTTTAGATTGTATTTAATGCATGAACAAAGGCAGTTTCTAGTGGTGCTGTGGATAGAAATCTGGCAATGTCATCAAAAGAGAGCAAAGATGGCCCAGTGCTGCTTTTATCATCTCCTTCAGCACTGAAAACTCTGGATGAGGGTGGAATAAATGAACTGAAGTTTATATTTTCCAGCTTCATTTTAGTGGATCAGGTTTACAAAAAAAATCACATTGTTTGATTTTGAAAGAATTTGTGAAATGGAGCAAAAAAATAATGATTTGTTCAATGACAAAAGTTTACCTCTGTACTTTATAATGTAACCATGATATCAACAACAGAGGTCAAAGGTTACCTGTAGATGTTCAGTAAGTTTACACTGTAGCTGCTTTTTTTGGTCCGTTCTTCCATGCAGATGGAGGATAGAAGGGTTTCCTGATGACGTGGGAACATGTCTGTGAGGGAAAGAGCTTTTGCTTGTTTGTAGTAGTTAGTCCTTTTTTTGCACCACAATGCAACTACATTTTTTGAAAATCATACAAAGTAATTTTCTGCATTCTTTTTTTACATTTTGTTTCTCACAGTTAAAGGAATTCTATGATGAAGATGACAGACCATACTCATCTTTTTAAATTTGCAGAATCAGTGACCCACTTTAGATCATTTCCCTGTTTTTAACCCTAACGGATGGAGCCTAACTGATGGAAATGTTATTAAACCTATTGCGCAGCCTGGCCATTTGTAAAATTGCCTTTGATGATATAAAAACATTGCATTCTTTTTGCTTTTTCCTACTACAAAGAATGACGAGGCAGCTCCTCATACTGATACTCTCCTGCTCCTTACTGTTCCTCAGTTTTTTTGGGGGTTTTTCGGTGATAATTCATGGATGTTTGGCTATAAATACACGGGGGGACTTACTCTTGTGTGCCCCAGAGAGGCCATGCCAACACTCACCCGAGGAGCACTGTGGGTGCAGAGAAATGGCTGAGCAGCTATGGCTAACCAGCAGTTTTTAACAGAGTGTGAGTCTTTGGGACTCTCCGGGCTTACAACTTCATCTTCTCCAAATCAAATACAAATATTTACCTTGGTGTGATGCTCAAGTCTTCAACTATATTTAAACCACAAATTCAAAATTGTATTTTCTATGAATTGCTTTACCTCAGTGCTGTTTTTTATTTTGTTGTTGTACGTTTCTAATGAACAACCTACTGTACTGTAAGAATGTTTACACTGCCTGTATGACTCATAAGCTTCACCAGAGGAATTCCGTCTGCTCTGCTTGTGTCTCTGCAGTCCATGGTTTTGCTGCTGCACAGTCAGCGCCAGTACATTTTCGAGTTTGACTCTCTGGATCGCCTTTCAGCCATCACCATGCCAAGCGTGGCCCGATACACTGTTCAGACTATCCGCTCTGTGGGTTACTACAGGAACCTGTATCACCCCCAGAGAGCAATGCTTCAGTAGCTGTAGACTTCAGCGAAGACGGTCTCCTGCTGCGAGTTTCACACTTTGGCATGGGCCGTAGAGTGCTATACAGGTACCGCCGGCAGAATAAGCTGGCAGAGATCCTGTATGACAGTACCAGGGTCAGCTTCACCTACGATGAGACAGCTGGTGTACTGAAGACAGTCAACCTGCAGAATGAGGGTTTCATCTGCTCTATTCGTTATCGCCAAGTGGGCCCCCTGGTGGACAGGCAGATCTTCCGCTTCAGTGAAGATGGCATGGTGAATGCACGGTTTGATTACACGTACGACAGCAGTCTGCGTGTCACGAGTGTGCAAGGCGTCATCAACGAAACGCCACTTCCCATCGACCTGTACCAGTTTGACGACATCTCAGGAAAGATGAACAGTTTGGAAAGTTTGGTGTGATCTATTATGAGATAAACCAGATCATATCTACGGCAGTCATGACTTACACAAAGCACTTTGATGCACATGGACGCATCAAGGAGATCCAGTACGAGATTTTTCGTTCACTCATGTACTGGATCACCTTCCAGTACGACGATGTGGGTAGAGTTACTAAGAGAGAGCTCAAGATTGGTCCCTTTGCCAACACCACAAAGTACAGCTATGAGTATGATGTTGACGGCCAGCTCCAGACAGTGTACCTGAATGACAAAGTGATGTGGCGCTACACATATGACCTCAATGGGAACTTGCACCTGCTGAATGCAGGAAACAGCGCCAGGCTTCTACCTCTGCGGTATGACCTGAGAGACCGCATCACACGGCTCGGTGACATCCAGTACAGAATGGATGAAGATGGATTCCTCCGTCAAAGAGGAGCTGAAATCTTTGAGTACAATTCCAAAGGACTTTTAGTGCGAGTCTACAGCAAAAGCAGTGGCTGGACAATTCAGTATCGCTACGACGGACTGGGCCGCCGAGTCTCTACCAAAACCAGCCTGGGTCAGCACCTGCAGTACTTTTATGCAGATCTGAGCTACCCATCAAGGATAACTCATGTATACAACCACTCCAGCTCAGAAATCACATCATTTTACTATGACCTCCAAGGTCACTTGTTTGCAATGGAGATCAGCAGTGGAGAAGAATACTACATCGCTTGCGATAACACGGGCACACCTCTAGCCATCTTCACCAGCAACGGCCTTTTGGTCAAACAGTTGCAGTACACTGCATACGGCGAGATCTACTTTGACTCCAACCCAGACTTTCAGCTCGTGCTTGGCTTCCATGGAGGACTTTATGATCCGCTAACTAAACTGCTGCATTTTGGTGAGCAGGATTATGATATCATGTCTGGCAGATGGACGATTCCTGACCCCTCTGTGTGGAAAAGAGTTGGGAAAGAACCAGCACCTTTTAATTTGTACATGTTCAGAAACAACAACCCCATCAGCAAAGTTCATGATGTTAGGGAGTACGTTGCAGGTAAGAACTTCCACCAGCAGACAAAACTACAGACAAACCCATTTGGACCTGTTTTGTAACTGAAAGTTGGGACTCTATAAATGGTTACTTATTTATGTATCTTCAATAGGAAGTAAAATAATGCATTAGAGGTCACCCTTAGTGTAAAACTAAAGAGTTTTGTCAGATTTTTCACGTTTGTTAATTTTATTTTTGCAATCTCCAGTTGTCAGACTCAAATATTTTTAGTGCCAAAAACTTTTATTTGTTGGGTTTCTGAAGAACTAAATCACAGTTTTCTAGAACGGAAAAGAAAACATCAAACCAGGCAATACGTAAAATAGTTTTCTAAAGCAGTGTTTTTTACTTTTTGTCCACTTTTTTTTTGACAAAAACTGTAAGGCACTCCTGCCATTGAAAATGTAAAGTAAGAGACACTGTAGTCTGTGTTTATGATGTTCCAGCCCCTCCAGGATCTCGTGTTTGTTTTTTGTAAAAGTTGAGGCACAAAAAGTTGAAGTTGCAGCTGTTTTTCTTAAAAGCTGTGATGATGTTGCAATAGTTTTCAATAATAATTTTTAACAAAAGGCTGTAGGAAGACAAATTTTAAAGCAGTTATTTTTCCTTTTTTAATTGTACACAACCTCACAAAATTGAAATGAAAAACCAAAAAATATCATTTTAAAACAGTGATTTAAACAGTGACAGGAAGAGTTGCTGTTCATTATGAATAGTTATACAATTGTGGCATGCTTGATACATTTAATGCACAAATGAACATTATATTTCTGTATATAAGGTACATTATAATAGAAATATAAGAAATATAACTCATTGAGGTTTTATTAGTTTTTCTTTTGTCAAAGACAAAAAAGTAACTTTAAAAAATATGATCAATTTATTTTCTGAAAAAAAATATTTCAAATATTTTTTTTATGTCTCTGATGGCCAGTTAACTTTAATCTTGTGTCTTTTATTTTGTTTCTACTTATTTCGAAAATTAACTTGTTTTTTTTTTTTTAAAGTGCTTGACGTCCAAAAATGAATTTGTCCTTCAATCCAGACATTAGAAAGCAGCTGTTTGAGTTAGAAACATGACCTGAACCAAATACTAGTATTGGCTCACTGGTTTACACTGATCTGACTCATTCTAAATTTGCCTAAATTATTGTAGTCTTAAGTCAGAATGGAATTAATAAGTATTGCTAACATTAACAATAAGAGGAGAATAATAAGTGTGCCTTTTGTTTCCAGATGTGAACAGTTGGCTTGTGACCTTTGGCTTTCATCTTCATAACACCATTCCTGGGTTTCCTGTTCCAAAGTTTGATTTAACCATGCCATCCTATGAACTGAAGAAGAGTCAGCTTTGGGATGATCTGCCGGTGAGTCACATGATCAAATCCCATACACAACACAACAGGATTAATGCGGGCAAACAAACACATAGATACCTCTGTTGTAAATGTATGGACATTCTAAGTATTACCACAAACGTATTGATTTGAACTGGGTTTTCTGTGCAAAACAGCAATAAAAAATGTTTTTGTGCTGCCTTGCTTCAGTTGTCAGGTTTGAATTCCTTCAACTTTTACTGTAAACTTTCTTTGACTTCATTAAAAATGAGACACTCTTTATGTTTGAACCATTTAGTTTAGAGTTAACACCAAAAGTTTATTGATGGGCAAAAATACTTTGAGCTTTAGTAACCCAAGTTATAACCCCCTCATCTTGGGTAGGGATCAAAACCTCTCTGAAGAAGGGCAGAGCAGCAACTAGCTCTAAATGGCCTAGAGAGCCAGGTTCTGCCATGTTCAGGCGTTAACGTTTCACTGCACTCTCCCTACAGCCCATCTCTGGGGTGCAGCAGGAAGTAACCAGACAAGCGCATTCTCTCTTGTCATTTGAGAGGCTGCCAGAGGTCCATGTCAGCCGAGGTCGAAGAGGTGAAAAGCCTTGGCTGTGGTTTTCAGCTGCCATGTCTCCTATTGGAAGAGCTGTTATGTTTGCCATCTATAAAGGCAGTGTCCACACTCATGCTCTCAATGTGGCTAGTGAGGATTGCATCAAAGTTGCAACCATCCTTAACAACGCCTTCTACCTGGAAGACCTCCACTTCACTATAGACGGGTGGGACACACACTACTTTGTGAAGCCAGGCCTTCCTGACGCCGACCTGGCAGCGCTGCACCTCACCAGCGGACACAAGACTTTGGAGAACGGCATCAATGTGACGGTGTCGCAGTCCACCACTGTGATGGACAGCCGGACACGTCGCTTCGCAGATGTGGAGGTTCACGCCGGTGCTCTGGCTTTCCACATCCGCTATGGGTCCACTGTGGACGAGGAGAAAACGCGGGTGGTCGAACTGGCACGCCAGCGCGCTTTGACAGGTGCGTGGGCCCGAGAGCAGCAGCGAGTGCGAGACGGTGAGGAAGGGGTGCGGCCTTGGACAGAAGGTGAAAAGAGGCAGCTCCTGAGCAGTGGGAAAGTCTTGGGCTACGACGGCTACTATGTGCTTTCCATTGAGCAGTACCCGGAGCTGGCAGACAGCTCCAACAACATCCACTTCCTACGGCAAAGCGAAATCGGAAAAAGGTAACAACAAGAGATGATTTTTCTTCCAAAGACAGTTCAGTTTGGTGAAGATGTCAACGTGGACTACGCAGTTGCTCATATGTAAATCGAGTGTTGGTGTGGTTTTTTTGTAAAAAAAAAATAAAGAAATAAATAATGAACAAGAAAAATAAGCAAAGACATAAAGGAAAAAAGGTCTAAAGCAATGCTGTGCATTGAGACCGACAGACAACAAAATACAGTAAATGTACAACTACACTACGCCTTAACACGGCAATTACAGGTCGCTTCCTCTGCAGCACAACCGTTTGGACCCGGGACTCTGAAGCAGAGGAACTGTGGATCTCGAGGAACGAGGAGCTCGTTTAGGTTTTTTATGTTTGTCTCAAGAGAAGTTTGGCTCAATAGTGTTTTGAGAAGAGAGGAAATGTTTACATTATGCATATCTGCACTTCTATAGAAGTACCAGGCTCATTTGTACCCCTCCTTGAGCAAGCAGTGTTCTCCAGCTATTTTATTTCTGTTTTTCTAATCAGAGACTTCTGATGTTTTTTGAAATATCCTCACCAAACAACCACTATGTCCACCAGATTAAGCACTGTAAACATGAAACTGTCTTATGCTCTTCGAGATGCCTTCAAAACAAAAAAAGAGAAAGAAAAAAAGCCGCTGTTTAATTACCCAGTTATTCATTGAAAAAACCCGAGTATGGTGAAGGTGTGAATGTGGGGCGGTGGGATGTTAAGCACCACAGATGTGTCTTGGATATCACAGAGACATCACGTTTTGTAAATTATCCAAGAGTTTGATGCTGTTTATTTTGGTTTGTTTATTTATTTTTAAAAAACAGAGTAACTTCTGTTCCAGTCATTAACAATCATTTATGATGTGTTTATACATGAATAAAGTCCAACTGGTTTTAATTTAATGTTGGTCGTGAATACTGATTTTTTATGATTTTGGACGTGTTTGCTTGGAATGCAGAGACAAGCATTTGTGATGCAACTATGACATGCAGTCAGCTGTTGCTGCTACTAAAACTGATGTTTAATGGAGTCAAGGCCTTTGGACTTCCTGTTCAATGAATATTTAATCAAATGTACATAAACAAGTTTACAGAGGAACCTATGAGGTATCATAGCTGTCAAAAGGAAACGTATTCATAAAGAAAAAGTTGTTTTCATCAAGACACATTTTTGTTCATAAAGACGGGGTGCACAAATGAATACTTTCTGCACAACTTTGCAGAAAAATATAAATACATCATTTGTTTTTACGTTTGACATGTCTGTTTTGAATATAGTTGGTCTTTGTTTTGAATGCGACTCTTGCTTGTCTTTAAAAAGAATTTCTCCTGTTAAAGCACTGTCAAAGATACGTCAGGGGTCACAGGCATACACGGTCCATCGAGTCCAGGGAAAATCCATTCAACTGAGGAAGCATGCGCATTTAGAGTCTTTTATTAAACTAAAACAGAATTCAACTTTTTTGAATGTTATTGATCTCCCAGCAGGTAAATTATCTTGATACCGTAGCTCTGCTGGGAAAAAAAAAAAGAACAATCATGTCCTGATGTTTTGTTGTTTTGTGTTTGTTTTTTGCTTTTTGTTGTTTTGTTTTTTTGGCCAGGCGACAACAGCGGAGCATATAAACAATGCAACGGACCCGGTAGTGGTTAGAAAAAAAAAGGGCACCAGACACCCCTCAAATTAGGTGTAAAAAAAAATGTCCCTGTTCATTAAAAAAGAGAGATGTTAATAAGAGAAGAATGAAAGAAAAGAAAAATGCCCAGCAGGCAGAGAAGGGATCGCTGTCTCTCTGCTGCTGCCGTTCTGCTGTCCACCTGCCGGCCGGCAGGAACTTTGGAGCGTTGGGATCCCTACTTAGCCGGCCAATTTATTCCCAAGACAGGCAGGAAGAGAGCTTTCATTCCAGCCCCCAGACCTGTCCTGATGTTCCTTGCCTTAGCTCAACAGTAGCCAGGACAGGCTCCCGGCAGCGGCGTGCCCCAGAAAGGGACATGATGACTTAAGAACATGGATGGAGTGTAGAAAAAACAGCTAAGATAACTCAGAGCTAATCAAGGGCTAACTGGCTGCAGACTGAAGGGATAGTGAAAATGAAAGATCAGAAAAAGAAAGAAAGTTGGGGATTTCGATCCTACTGACTTTTTATTTTATCTTTTACCACCACAACGTTCGACTATAGGAAACTAAGCGACAGTTTAACTTGTTAACTTTGTTATCCTCTTGTTATCAGACTAATTTTGACAGACATGTTTTTTTGTTTGTTTGTTTGTTTGTTTGTTTTTTTACCTAATAAGTGGAGCGATATATCTGCTACTCCTTTTCAGCTTTTTTCCACTACTTTTGGGTCAGAAACTCCCCGCCGCAGAATTGTTTAGACGGATCAGCTGCTGTGGCCTGACAACCACAAAATCCATCCGGAGATCACTGTATCTGTTTTATTCAGTTTTCAACAGAGCTATGGCTATAAAGATAATTTCCCATTATGGAATGAATAACATATTAAAAAGTTCCATTTGATTGTAGTTTAATAAAAAATAATAATAATAATAAGACGCGTGCACAGTGTGAACAATCGATGTTCCGGGACTCGAAGTTTATGCCTGTGATCCCGTGACGTATTTTTGACAATTTGTTAACAGGAAAAATTTGTATTAAAGACAAAAAAAGTCGTATTCAAAACAAAGACAAATCGTATTTCAAACAGACATGTTAAATGTAAAACTAAATGGTGTTCGTATTTTTTCTACAAAGTTTTACACAAAGTATTAGTTTATGCACAAGTTTGTCTTTATGAATGTTTCTTATTGACAGTTTCCTTACCTCATAGAAACCAAAAGATGAGGATATAAATGTTTTTTTTAATATTAAATGTTTGGGGGTTTTTTTCTGGAGGAAAATTTTTGTTAAATTAATTTATCCAAAACAAAGCAGGGGTTTTCACAGTTTTTGTAGCGGAGGGCCAAATTAAGAGCTCAACATTAGACTGGGGGCCAATTTTGGTGAAAAGAAATTGGATAAACTGATAAATGTTGCTTTTAATAACTTTAATGACCAAGTGTCGTTTGTACAGTTAACAGAGATTAAGAATAATCCGAGCATGAGTTAAAACATTGTTTCAACTGAGAAATATGATCAGTTTTGATCAACAACAGACCTGTGTGATGTGTATGTGAGCTACTTTCAGCAGACATTCTTTTACAAACTCCCCGTCATTGAAGGGTTTGCTACACCAGTGTACAGCAAAGCTACGTTCCCCCTGCCAGAATTTGTTTCCTCGCCCTCAGGCATCATTGATTTGTTTCGTAACACTCAGATTTTGTCCCAAAAAGTGTTTAAAGAAGGTGGATGATGATGATACACTTTATTCTGGGGCAGGGATAGACAACTCCAGGCCTCGAGGGCCACATCCCTGCATGTTTCCAACATACTATGCTCTGGCATGTTCTAATTGGCTGGACACACCTGGACCAGGTAATCAGTCATGAGTAGGGCTTGGATATCTGGAAATCTTGCAGACACTGCGGCCCTCGAGGCCTGGAGTTGCCTGTCCCTGTTCTGGGGCTTCTGGGAGTTTATTGTCATATTTGCATTTTTTTCCACATATTCTATGTAAAGCAACAACAGCTTTTTTTTCTGGAGGACACGGGTTTTGTTAAATTAATTTATCCAAAACAAAGCAAATATAATCTGTGGCGTTAATATGACAATGATTGCCTTTGAAAACAGTGGATGTATGAATAGCAGCAGAAATAAAATAAAATCCTGATTGAAAATACATCCTTGGAGCTACAGAAGACACAAATGCAGCTCTGCTTTGAAGACAGCAGCTTGAAGCAGCTCTGGATCGTGAAATTTTCAGCGTAATTAACCTGAAATGTAGACAGTTGAAAATCTGCGCGTGTTCACACAAACCCAAAGTGATCCAGCTTTCAGTGAAGCGCTTCTCTTCATTAATGCTGCTGGTTTTGCGACTGTCCTCCTCACCACTGATGCTGTTGTTCATCAAAGCGCAGCAGCTGGTGTGGAATGCATAATTCTGAAAATAACCCCTTCGTTTTAAAGTGCTGGTCTTTTCATGGCAAACTTCAAACAGCATTTCAAACCAAATGGGAGCTGAATATTCTTTGCTCATAAGTTCACTGTTGTTTTTGACCCCTTTTTCATTTGGGATGCTTTATATTTAGCACTGCAGCTTTCATAAAGAGTGTCCTCACTGATCTGAATCAGACACAACCCCAACCAAAACAAGAAGAAAAAGCCTGTATTAAGATGTATTATTCAAGTTCTTCTGTCTATTGTTCATTCAATTTAGAATCATTTTGAACTTCTATGGACGTCTCATCCTCCTGATGAAAAACCTTTCAACACATAAACAGCTTTGCTAAAATCAAGCACACATTTCATCCTCTCTAAAGTCCTCTTGTGCTCTCTAGTGGTCCAAAGTCCATAGTTCAGAAAGTCGCCCAGCTGACGCTTTATCTGCTCATCGCAGCAACGTTCTAATTATCACAGCAGGCACTTTTGAACAGCTCCGAAAACTTCTATCAAATCCAAATCTTTCCAGTGCCGAGCCAGATGTGAAGCCTGAGACAATCACTTCTACCGCAGGTTCATTTAAAGAGACATCAAATGGAATAGTTAAGTATGTAATATTAAAATGACTCGCAATCTTACCGCAGCATTTCTCATTGAATGAACCGAGTACTGCCTGGAAACAGAGCGGAATCTCACTATGCACTGCAACCAGAACGACTTCAAAGACTCACATAAAAGAGATGGCACGACTTTGCCAGAACATCAAAGGGCCGAAGGAATTGTGCAATAACAACATCAGAACAACCAAAGAAAAGATCATGTGGATTCCACACTTCAACACTGCTTCTTCTGCAGATGAAGGTAACTCTAAAGAACCACGGTTCCTACTCTGAACTGATTCTTCCTGATGTTCTATGTTGTTGACACATCACAGGGCTTTAAAAGATACAATAGATCTTTATCAAGCTTGCACGAATATGAAGTCTCGTAGCTTACATCTATTTCTGAAACTGTGTAGCTCAAATTTAGGCTTGAATTTAGTTTTTGTTTTCTGTTTTGAAAATCTAGAGAGGATAAAGAGGATTTGCATGCGATTCCGGCTCCTTTGAAATGAATGTGACCTGCTTTTTGAAAAGCTGGACTGCGCTCACAGCAGCTGGTTTCAGGGAGCACAGACATCACACAAGCAGCTTTTACAAAGTAACAGAGCCACATCCTCCACCTAAGAGGCCTCTCCACCTGCAAAGATGCTAATCTTTGGTCCTGCATATAACTAAACTGAGTACAGGATCTCACGAGCAGCCAGTTTGTCAGCTTTGGGTTAATGGTCACATCTCGAAGACATGACGTCTCACAATCAAAGCGTGCCTATTAAGGCTGAGGGCTTCACTTATCAAGCAAAATAGTGCAGCTAAAATACTTTCCCAATATTGTCCCTGCAGGTCTGCATTGTTTTCTCTGGGGTTTTAATTCACAACTAGCTTGGCGCCAGCGTTCAGCAGCAGAGCCGCCATCAGTGTTTGAATGTGTTTGCATGCATGTATGGGACTGTGACTGTAAATCACTTTGGACCTTAAAGGAAGGTAATAGACTGTAAGTACACATTTATCATTTTCTTTTCTTTCCAACACGCTCTGTTATTCTGAGCTGTTGACCCCATTCACCTTATTTACAGATACTCCACTTGCTACAGCTTGCTTTCATTCCTCTCCTTTCCAGAGCAAGCCTCCACCTCTATAGATGCTCCTCCACTTGCTCTCTGCTCTCACTACACATTACAATGTCATTTGCAAATGTCACAATCCCCAGAGATTCCTGTCTGACCTCATCTATCAGTCTGTCCATCACCACAGTCAACGAGAAGGAGCTCAAAGCCGATCCTCGGTTCAGTCCAACCTCCAGCTTAAATTCTTCTGTTTCTCCTACAGAACATCTCTCCACTGTCTTCCAGCTCTCCTACAGGTCCTAAACAAATCCAACACTGGTTTCTGTCACAACAGATGTCCTCATCCAAACCACAGCTCCCGTCTCTGGATCCTGTCTTAGACTTTCTCTAGATTTACAAAGACTTGATGCAGCTCCTTCTGACCTTCTTCTCCAGAACATCCTCAGAGCAAACATTGTATCAGTGGTTCTCTTTCTCTGCATGAATCTATACTCACAAATGTTCACTTCTGACATGTTAAGCTTTCTCTACTCTTTCCTATAACTTCATTGAGTGACTCATCAGTTGTAATTGTCTGTAGTTTCTACGACTCTCCATGTTTCCATTCAGTTTAAAACTAGAATCAGATCATTTGTCCTGCGTTCTTCAGGCATCTTCTCACCCTCCAAGATCTTGTTAAGCAGTCCAGTCGGAAACTCTACTGCCGTCTCTCTTTTAAAGAAATCATTTTTTTATCAGGACCAACTGTCTTTCCACTCTTCATCCACAATATCTTCCTCACTTCATCCTTTCTGATCTTTATTTCCTATTCCACAACAGTCACCTCTTCTCTTCTGTGCCCTCTAACATGTGCCTCATTCAGCAACTCTTCAAAGTTCTTCCATCTTTCCATCACATCTGTCAAACCTGTCACCACATTTCCATCTGCTTAACATCCTTCCATCTCTGTTTCTCTGTCTCACCTGTGCAGATCCACCTCTCCTTCTCTCAGCTGTAGTTCTCTGGTCATTTGGAGGAACCTCCTGATCTCCCAGAGCCTGTTTCAACACAGCACTCCTTTACTTGGTCCTTTGCTCTGTGCTTGTGCTCTTCATCTTTTTCACAACCTAAGTCATTCTCACTACACCATTCTCTTTGGCTACACTCTCTTCAGCCACTATTCTGCAGTTCTTCACTCCTGCCTTTCCTATTCTCTCTCATTTCTACAAAAATGCCTTCCTCTTCTTCTTATTCTACCAACAGTTGTGAAATTTCCAGTAGATCAGCTCTGCATTCTGTAGAACAGCTCTGGTGTGGGTCATTGTTGTACATCCAGATCATGATCCAACCGAAAGTTCTCTTTTGATTCTCATATTTAAATAGCTTTGGTTTTCAGGTGGGATGCCCTTTCTAACTAAACTCTGCATTTACCTGGACTTTGAGTCCACAAAAGCACTGGATGGTGAAAACCAATTTAAAATGAAATATGTTTAAGCATCACAAACTCATTGTTTCTGGAAAAAACGTGCACACAAAATCTTGAAAATGTGAGCAAGTGATTTTGATGCTTTTCAGATTGTATCCTGAAACAAACCCAAGAACAGAAAACAAAGTGAGTTTGAACCATTTATATAAAAATACAGAAACAGTGACTATGACCTGGACCGATATGTGCTTCAGTTCTTCTGTGTATTTAGTAGAAAGCCGCTGACTAAGATGCTTGTAGAAGCTCCCCTTTGAATCCAGCCCATTTCATAATATTTTGATGAAATGTTCATGTTCTGCTGATGCATTTCCAACAGAAAAAAGTGTTAAACTTCGGAAAACTTATGCGCTCATGTCTTTCTTCGCTGATCTGAAGACTTTGCTGTCACTGTCAGAGCAACACCAACTACAAGCAGTCTGAGGTCCCGCCGCTGGGAATCTGCAGAGTGATATCAAGTTGTTTGTGGAAATGTGGGATCATTCTGTTTTTTGTGTCTGTTACATAACCCAACCCAGTCCTGCTGAACCCTCACCACTGATCCAACTCCAAAGAAACAGGCTGCGAGGAGCATTTTCTCAGTTTTATATTTCAGGCACATCATCATTTTTTTAAAACAATTTACCCCTTTTTACTGAAAACTTCCATTTTAATAATATATTAATGATGGATGTGATGTTCCAAATTTCCCATAACTTATTTAGATAATTATAAACAAGGATGTGAGCCTTTCAACTAGGATGTAAAGCAGGGGTTTTCACAGTTTTTGTAGCGGAGGGCCAAATTAAGAGCTCAACATTAGACTGGGGGCCAATTTTGGTGAAAAGAAATTGGATAAACTGATAAATGTTGCTTTTAATAACTTTAATGACCAAGTGTCGTTTGTACAGTTAACAGAGATTAAGAATAATCCGAGCATGAGTTAAAACATTGTTTCAACTGAGAAATATGATCAGTTTTGATCAACAACAGACCTGTGTGATGTGTATGTGAGCTACTTTCAGCAGACATTCTTTTACAAACTCCCCGTCATTGAAGGGTTTGCTACACCAGTGTAAAGCAAAGCTACGTTCCCCCTGCCAGAATTTGTTTCCTCTCCCTCAGGCATCATTGATTTGTTTCGTAACACTCAGATTTTGTCCCAAAAAGTGTTTAAAGAAGGTGGATGATGATGATACACTTTATTCTGGGGCAGGGATAGACAACTCCAGGCCTCGAGGGCCACATCCCTGCATGTTTCCAACATACTATGCTCTGGCATGTCCTAATTGGCTGGACACACCTGGACAGGATAATATGTCATGAGTAGGGCTTGGATATCTGGAAATCCTGCAGACACTGCGGCCCTCGAGGCCTGGAGTTGCCTGTCCCTGTTCTGGGGCTTCTGGGAGTTTATTGTCATATTTGCATTTTTTTCCACATATTCTATGTAAAGCAACAACAGCTTTTTTCTGTTAAAAAAAGCTTTTGTTTGGTTAATTTAAGATAAGAAATGCAATTTATGAAATTGACTTTGTTACGGAAGCATTTAACAATGGTCAATAAATAAATAGTTGTTCCTTTTACAGCAAATTATTGGGGGGCACAGATTCTGGCAGAATGGATCATCAGCGGCCTGACAGAATCTGTGACCCCTCTGATTGTTTGACGTAAAATATGTAGGGAAAACAATTCAAATCATTCATTGTTCATCAAATTGTAATCATTTACCTTCTGTTTACACTGTTTGGGACAACATATAAGTGTTAGGAAACAAATCAACGGCGCCTGAGAGCGGAGAAACGCATTCTGGAGCGTACTTTGGCACAACACCCAGCCATTTCCAAAGCAGCAACATAGCTAGCTTCTGTCACAGCTTCACAGGATTTTGCCATTTTTGTAAACATGATCTGCTGTGCAGCACAGCCTCGTTGTTGGAGTGTATTATTGCCCTCCTCTTTGTGATAGTTTTTATGATTTGTAACATAGTGACGATTTATATTGAATTCTTTGAAGATTGCGTTTTCCTGCTTGCTAATCAGGCACATGACTTTATCCAGCCCATGAGGCACAACAAAACAAGCATTTGTCCACTCAGCTATTATGATTATGATTATGATGATAATACAAAAACTCTTCCCGCATTGGCCCACGGGCTGCACTTTGAGAACCTCTGATGTAAAGAAATTCAAGGATTATGTGGTGGATTACATCTATAGCACAAGTGCCACATCGTAATCCATACATTTTCTGATCGGATAATTATTTATCTTTAGCATGCTGGCAGAGTCAAACCAACTTAAAAGAAATAAAACAAATCTTCTGCTGATAAAAATGACCTTTTTTTCCCCACATAAGTGTGAAACCGCAGAAGAAAGCAGCACATGTATCTGCAAATACAAAGACATACGTGAACCACAAATGTTCAGAAGCAGCTTTGTTTGCCTGCAAGCACAGAATCTGTTTATTATTCTCGTCTTGGAGAATGCCTTCACACAAACAGCCAAACTGTTGTTTGTTCTGTGACTTCTACATTCCATTTTCATAGCTATTCTGCATTTGCAGCCAATAAAAATGAAATCACTGTCCAACCAAATGTTTTCCAGTTTAACCGTCACACAATGTGAACTCATACTCAATGTATGTTCTATGAAACTTTTGCTACTCAACAAAACACACTTTGATTGACCTAACTTACTAAAATCAAATTAAAATCATACAGTTGAAAAGTCAACACTATTATAGTTAATGATCCAAGATAATTAGAGTATGTGTAATTCAAACTAACACATTAGTAATACACAAGCAGGCCGTTTCATATGCCTATATTTATATTACAATCAGATGAATCATTAGGGTTTTAAATCACTAAAGTTTGTTATCCACAGATAGAAACATTATAGATAATAAAAAATGTTTCAATGAAATCAGATTAGACGGGCCAAAAGTTTGAGCTTTTGTTAAAATAATCTTTTTTCCCCACACTTTAATGAATGTTTGATGCTTTGGCTGAAAACAAGTCAAAGATGTGAGGGTGCTGTCATGGCTGACATGGAAAAAGCAGCCTGCAGGAGCATCCAAACGCAGAGTTCAGAGCGCAGACCAGCTTTGTGCTGCAGTAAGAACAGAAACGAGGCTTTCTCTTAATCAGTCACTTACTCTGGCCTTGAAGATGACACACAGTGAGTGACGCGTGTGCCCCAACGCCAAGATGGACAGGTCTGCTTAATCTCAGAAAACTCCCTCAGAAATAGAGGGGGTTTCAAGGATTTCATCCAGCATGGCCCTCCAGCCTTTCGGCCTCCTTACTCACTGATAAATGGAAACTAGAACAAAGCGTTTTGGGAGCTGCTGCTCCTCATGCTGCGTTCGTTCCTCATCCCATTTCAGAAAAAGCTGCTTGTTATTATCCCTCTGATCTTTTTAGGGCTGTTGTTCACGCTGATGGGACTAATTGGTGCGTCCACACAAAGAAAAACACAAAGGCAGTGATCTGGGAGATTAGGGACTGGACTGCTGCATTCACAGATTTTTGCTCATCAAACCTACATGGCTGTTCTTCAAACGGAGGCTGAAGGCTTTGACTGGGGCACAGGTGCTGCTCAGCAAGCAGCTCGCCATTATTTTTAACCAAACCTGTCAGCTGAGACAGAAAACAAATATATGCTGTGAACTTTGTCTGTGAGCTGACATTACACACCCAATAAGAATGACATTTTCAGCTTCAACAAGCTGCAGACAGAAAGCAAGCAAGCTTATTTATAAAGCACAATTACCAGGGCCAATTCAAAGTGCTGCACCATATACAAAATTACAAAAAGAAATAAGCATCAACTTATGAAACATAAGCAAAATAATTAAGATGAAAAGTCAGAAATGTAAAAATCAAATACAATTTAATATGTACAAATGCAATGGCTCCCATTTTAAACACAATGCTAAGTAAGAAAGTTTTCAGCCTAGATTTTTAACTTTTTCAGACGTGTGCTCTGTCTCACAAGGGAGACAAATCTTTGATAAAAAAACACACTTGGAACCTGAAGAAAACCTATATAGGAGGTCTGCAGACTCCAAGATGGGTTGTAAGGAATTAGCAAATCTCTGAATAGGAATGTTTTAAGCCTAACTTTGAGTGTAGAAACTGTGTTGGACTCTCTTACATGAGCTGGAAGCTTCTTCCATAAAACAGGAGCTTGGTGGCTAAAGGTTCTACCTCCAACTGTGCAGTCCTGCATTTTGTGAGCAAAGGGTTCTGTTTGGTTGGTAAGGCACTATGACTTTTAGGTGTCTGCCTTCTCTCCCCACTTGTCCACCACAAATATCCATCACAGAATTTGTTCAAACATTGAATTCTGACTTTATTGCACAGATTTAAGTCGCATTCGCCACAGCAGCTGGTGCATTCAGGGGCTGCATCTAATTTCTGTACTTATGCGCTTTCATTAAGAGCATCTGCTTACACTGATCTCAGCCAACACACAATTACTTGTTGCTCCATGTCATTGTTACTCTTTGAAATGACTCACAACTACAACACACTGATCTGTAAGAACACACAATAACACAAAATATTGCACATTTTTCAAAACATGCATGCTTTTTTCTCTGCATGACATAAAAAAACTTTGTTTTAATCTTTATGGAAGCATATTCCATTCAATAAAAAAAGTGGTCTTCTTTTAATTGAATGCAATATGTGTATTAAAAAAAAATGTAAAAAAATCCTTTTAAGAAATATCTTAAAAAAAACAGACTGTAAGCGACAAAGTTAACCACGCCCACAATGTGAGAGCCCAGCAGGTCACCCACGGACTTTACTGCTTTAAGTCCAATATTGTTGTTGGGATTGACTCACAAAAAAAAAAAGGAAAAAAGTTCATATTGATGTAAGATAACATGTACACACGTGGACAAAATTGTTGGTACCCCTCACTTAAAGAACGAAAAACCCACAATTCTCACTGAAATCACTTGAAAGTTACAAAATTAACAATAAATAAAAAATTATTGAAAATTAAATAATCAAAATCAGCCATCACTTTTGAATTGCTGATTGGGAGACGACCAAGGAGGACACCACTGCTGAAAAACAATTCTAAAAAAGCCAGACTGGAATTTGCAAAAATGCATGTTGACAAGCCCCAAAGCTTCTGGGAGAATGTCCTTTGGACAGATGAGACAAAACTGGAGCTTTTTGGTAAGGCACATCAACTCTATGTTCATAGACTCAAAAACCAAGCCAACGAAGAAAAGAACACTGTCCCTACGGTGAAACATGGAGGAGGCTCAGTCATGTTTTGGGGCTGCTTTGCTGCATCTGGCACAGGGTGTCTTGAATGTGTGCAAGGTACAATGAAATCTGTAGACTATCAAGGCATTCTGGAGAGAAATGTGCTGCCTTGTATCAGAAAGCTTGGTCTCAGTCGCAGGTCATGGGTCTTCCAACAGGACAACGATCCAAAACACACAGCCAGAAACACCCAAGAACGGCTGAGAGAAAAGCGTTGGACTATTCTAAAGTGGCCTTCCATGAGCCCAGATCTGAATCCCATTGAACATCTGTGGAAGGAGCTGAAACATGCCATTTGGAGAAGACACCCATCAAACCTGAGACAACTGGAGCAGTTTGCTCATGAGGAGTGGGCCAGAATACCTGTTGACAGCTGCAGAACGCTCATTGACAAATACAGAAATCGCTTCATTGCAGTGATTGTCTCAAAAGGTTGTGCAACAAAATATTAAGTTATGGTACCATCATTTTTGTCCAGGCCTGTTTCATTAGTTTGTTTTTTTAAATAATTATGTTAATCAGCAATTCAAAAGTGATGGCTGATTTTGATTATTTAATTTTCAATAAATTTTTATTTATTGTTACTTGTGTAAGTTTCAAGTGATTTCAGTGAGAATTGTGGGTTTTTCCTTCTTCAACTGAGGGGTACCAACAATTTTATTCACGTGTGTACATGAAGTCAGACCGGAAACCATCTCTTTGAGCGGTTGGTCAGTGACGGGATTGAAAGTATCTGAGTTGACTGTTTTTGTTCAAATGTCCATTTTTGAAAATAAAAAATCTGCCTGAATATATTCTTACATTCAGATTCCAAACCCTTGAAATGATGCATCAACAATCATGATTTAAACAAAACATTAACCATTCAGCAAATATTTACAGATGAGTCCAAAGAGCTGCAGAGATACAGCAGAAGTAAAGGAAACGTGACAGTGAAGTACAGACACAGAAGAAACTACAGAGGTGTCACTCATGTCATCAGATGACTAATGAAAAAGTTTTTCACAAAAAACAAACGGAAATTGTTGATAAAAGATGAAAATAAGAGTGCAGACAGAAGCTGTCATGTGACATCTGGCTCTTCTGTACCTTATGTAACCACTGCATAAATCACAGAGAAGCTCTGAAAACAAACAAATAAGCTGCATGACCCTGGAAAACCCAAACAGAAGCTTCTCGAACACAAAGTGTCCGAAGACTTGAAGTCTTTCATCACTGAAGATCCTGTGTGTACATCGGTTAGCTAAACTGTAGGTTAGCCTTGTGTTTACTATTTCCTGTTTTTATTCTGTTCTTCTCTGAAAGTAAGTTAAGCAAAGTTCAGGATGAAGTTATGACTTGGTGGCTAAAGGTGAACTTCAGCTGCAGGAGGCAAACAGAGGCGGGCCCGAGAGCACCGGAATGCTCTAATGTCATTGGATATGATCAACCCTTAAAAGCTAGGATTGCACTGAAAACCAATTCAGTGAATTTCAAGAGATAAGAAGAAGTTTTTGCTGCGTTTCCCCACAACTGGACAGTCATGAGCGGATGTCCGTACTTTGAAAAGAGACATTTGTACGTTCGGTTACCTGCTCATCTGAGGGATGTTGGAACCTTCCTGAAAATGAGGAAGAATCCTGTAATAAAATGTTTGTGTCTCATAACACTGTAGGTTATTCAAAAACAAACCTCCTGCTGATGAGGATGAGGATGCCTCGCAGGCCGGAGTCAACAACGCCAGTAAAGGAGGAATCATATATGGGGACTATCTGCAGGTACGTCGTCACTGCTGAATCCTGGGATTTCCAGGATGTGTTTAAATTAACAAGTATGATTTTTCATACAACATTCAGCTAGACAAAGTAATCACAGCCCAGGTTCTGCAAAGTGAAGTAAAAGGCAACAAAATCCATGACGAGCACCTCTTCATCGTCACCCATCAAGGTAAAACTGATTCCAAGTTATTTTAATCTGATAGATTATTCATTTTATCCAAAAACCTTGAATAAATGTACATGTTTATTTTGTGATAGGATATTTGAGTGAAGGAGTGCCTGAACATGTGCACTTGTTTTTTTCAGCTTATGAGCTGTGGTTTAAGCAGATTTTGTTTGAACTTGACTCCGTCCGAGAGATCTTCGTCAGCGGACACGTAAGTCTTGAGAGGAAGACCCGTTTCCCTTTAGGGGAAGCTGTCTGAGTGACAGCGTGAGCACAGAAAGCTTAGCAAAGATCCATCAATCATGAAAAATTAGATCACTGAGCATCACATAACTTCATGTTCTGGATGTGAAATCCACAAATCCATCACTGAGCTGTGGAAATAAAAACCCAGAAATCAGTCATTCAGAGATGGATGTTTTTTTCTTTCTATTTGTTTTTACGTTCACTTTTAGGTCCGAGATGAACGAAACATGCTCAAAGTCAACACTCGTATCCACCGGATCGTGATGATCTTCAGACTGCTGGTCGATCAGTTTGCAGTTCTGGAAACCATGACCGCCCTGGACTTTTTTGACTTTAGGTGAACTCACGAGAAGCTCTTTACAAACCAGTGTCCTGCCGTTCGTCATTGCTGATGTGGGTCATGTTTACAGGGAATACCTGTCCCCAGCCTCCGGCTTCCAAAGCCTTCAGTTTCGGCTTCTGGAAAACAAGATTGGCGTGCCGGACAACCTGAGGGTCCCGTACAACAGACGACACTACAGAGACAACTTCAAAGGCCAACAGAGTGAGATGCTGCTCTCTGCCGAGCAGGAGCCGACTCTCCTCAAGCTGGTTGAGGTTGGTCTCAGACCTGAAAAGACATTTTCCGGTTTAATGAATGAGCATGATGACACACTCTATGGTGCTGCTGTTTTAGGAGTGGCTGGAGAGAACTCCAGGTTTGGAGGTGGAAGGCTTCAACTTCTGGGAGAAACTGAGGATCAATATATTTGAAGGGCTGAGCCAAGAGAGGCAGAAAACTGAGGTAAAAGGACTCCAACTTTCAACTGAAGATGCTCCTGCTTCCTCTGCAGGTCGTGAAAACTGAATAATTTTGTGTGTGAAAATAACAGAAAATGGCTGATGGGGAGGAAAAAGAGGAGCTGAGGGCGGAGCAAGCCAAGCAGAAGGAGATCTTCACCTCTCTGTTTGATGAAAAGCATCACGACCACTTGATCAGCAAAGGTTTGCTCTGTGTGAACTTCAAACCTTAGAAAGGTCCACACACAAGCTAAATCTGACGGTAGCATGTTTTATTTTCATTAAACAAGGTGAGAGGCGGTTCTCCTACAAAGCTCTGCAAGGAGCTCTGATGATCTACTTCTACAGGTAAGACTTTCGACAGAATTATTCCTTCAAATGCACACATGAAGTAACAAATCCCTGCACTCCTGCACCTAAGTATACACACTATCATTTCCATATCATATGCAAAGAGCCCCCCCTCACACACATACACACACACACGAGCTCCATCCATTCGGAGCTGAGCTTTACCTGAGGGTGTGAGGCAGCTTCTAACCCGTGTGAGAAAAGCAAAATGTCACATGAGGCTCATTAAGGCAGCAGCAGAGCTCACAGTCATCTGGCAGTTACTGTACAATGATAATGAGTACAAAACTGTAAGGTTGTTGTCGGTGAACAGCTGCTCAAACGCAGGGAAACTTCCATCCCAAACATGCCAAGTGAAGCTTCTCTTGCCTCTTACCTATCAGGGAGGAGCCCAGGTTCCAGGTTCCCTTCCAGCTGCTCACCTCCCTCATGGACATCGACACCCTCATGACCAAATGGAGATGTGAGCATTTACACATTTTTTAAGATCATAATGTGAGCATATGTCTTAAAGTGAACCACACTGCAAAAACCTTACATCTTACTGAGTCTATTCATGCAGTTTTTAGTCAAATGCATCGTTTTGATCTGTGACAAACTGACTCACAGGAAGCATTTAACTTATTTGTAGATTTTTTTCTTTTTTAAATGTGCCTGTGATCAGGATGTAAACCAGGTTATTCTACCTCAGAGAACTCTTTCCTGTTGGGTCACATTCTAAGGCTTTACATCGTAAACTGAGATGAAAAACAGACATGTAGTCCTTCTTTTTGACTGTTTTCTCTCATTTCTAGACAATCATGTGTGCATGGTGCACCGTATGATTGGCAGCAAGGCGGGCACAGGTGGCTCGTCTGGATACCAGTACCTCAGATCCACTGTCAGGTAATGGACACCCTTTCCTTTTCTAGCTGTGATTTCCTGTTTGTCTACATGAGACAAACCTTAAAGTTCAGATGTTACATAACTGGAAATGTGCACCTTTTGTCTCAGTGACCGCTACAAAGTGTTTGTGGACCTTTTCAACCTGGCAACGTTCCTGGTGCCGCGCCACTGGGTGCCCAAGCTGAACCCAAATGTGCACACCTTCCTGTACACAGCAGAATGCTGCGACAGCTCCTACTGCAGCAGCGAGGAGTCAGACTGAGGCGCTTTCACACTGCCAGAGTGGGTCAAACGTCAGCTGTCATCCAGACCATGAAGTTACAGCACCACAAAGGACAGACAATGATTTGGATTCATTTGTTTTATTGCAATGTGGAAAAAAAACACAAGTTTCTTAAACAAAATATTTACATTGATGAATCAAAGAAAGATAAAGACAAAGTTGTTTTACATTCATAGAGAGGACACACCTCTCTTTTACTGTGAAAAAAGTAAAAGTGCTGCATAAAAATATGAGGTGCGGGGGCGCTGACTGACCTGGAGCCACTCTGATCAGGACCGGAGTCAACAAATCCAACGAGAGGGTTTTGGCTAAAGTGAATCAAGTCCCAGCCACATTTCTATTTATGAAACCACATTCATGTCAAGGTTAGACAGAAGGACTCCTTCATCCTGTCACACAAACACAGCTGCAGTGCATTTATTCTGTATAGTTTTCTATATATACTAATTGTGTTATGTATTTATGCTGTGATTGATGTAATCCTTTGTGTACAGATGTAAATCCCAGTCCTGTTCATATCTGTATTTAATGTTATGCATTATGTGTACAGTAAAGACGATGAGCAGCAGAGGTGAAGGCTGTTTTCAAATAACTATAAATGCCTACACAGGCTGACTCACACAAGGCCGCGGCGGGCTAATCATTTACATACTGCAGTCAGACAGAGACAGCGGCCACAGAGTCTGCGATACCTGGAAGAGACACCAGAGGTTCATCTCACAGCCAATGCTGATGGATCCAGAGAATTGTCACGTAACCTACCACAAATGTCTCCACCCATTTTTATGTAAACATAGCCCTCGTTCCCCCATGAAGTTCCCCAGGAGTTCTGCACAATCCAGTATGGAACTTCTCCTGCCACACAAAATCTGGAATTTAGGTTTACTCTGTCAATCCCTTCAGACAAAACATGCAGCACAAACCCAGCAGATAAAGAATTATCATTCGACCAGCATCAACTCAAAGTCTGGAGCTTTTCAGATCAGACTTCTCCCTTCATTAATGCATCTGATTCTAATGAGGGAAAAATGCTTCATTACACTTACAGCCAAAACCAAAAATGATGTGACCTGTTCTCTGCGTAAAATTTCAAAAACGGGGTCATTTATCAATGTTAAGCTCTTCATAACTAGAACTCCCAGTACGGAGGTGTTTTCATACAGAGTACCAAAGAAATTACATTTGAAATTTAATCAAATTTTAAATTCTACCAAAAAATTAAAACATTTCTAAAGGAGAAATGGCCTTGAAAACAGACTCAGTCTGAATGACTGTGTGGGAGACCTCGACTGAGTGAGCGTGACATCATCCTTAGAAAATGGTTTGCTTCCAGCTGCAACTACATGAACTTCAACTTAGTTGCCATTTTTTTGCTTTATGAACCCTGCCATGCAGGAGCCAGAAAACCTCAGTAAGCAGAATCGATCTGAGCCAGCAGGCACCACCTACTTTTATTGAGGAATCTGATTGGCCAGTTTATAACTTCAATAACTTGCAATAAAAATATATAATAAAAGAAAAGAGGATTATCAAGAACCTTTTTTTAAAAAGGTATCAGAACAAGAATGTTTATTCTGACAAACACAATGATTGAGTAATAGCTGTTTAATTCTCTGTAGAAGTCTGTGAGGTTTTGGCTTCTTGGAGCCAGCAGGTACTTTCTGTTTGGAGCAAGAAGGGGGAGCGGTCATTCAGTCCAGTTCTTTTATACAGTCAATAATCTGATGTGGCAGAGAAGATATTTAAAGGCGCAAAATGTGAAGAGGATCACTCTGAGGGAGTGTTTGAACAGAGACAATAAGACACAAAAAACCCATATCTAACCTCACCAGCACTGCTACAGCATCACAAATCAAAGAAGAAGGTCTTCAATCTTTAAGGGTGGGTAAAACAAACACACCTCTTTAAGAAGAAAGTTGGTCTTTGCCCAAAGAACAGCAATTTTTCCAAAAACTAGAGGAGGATCATGACTTTGTCATGACAGATTATAAGGTACTTGACACAGATTCTGCAAGTTGTTCCTCTTTTCATTTCAGCTTTGCATCATTTAGCTTTTCTCCACATTAGGATCAGCTGTTTTACATTGATTGTATAATCACCTCACTGCACTGATGTGCTGGGCTGCATATCAGAGCGAGGCTGTTTTATTCTGCTTCAGAATCAGCTGGAATCTCAATGGTGGAAGAGTTACTGCAGTGGAAAGACTGTAAACACCAGAGCTAAACACCCATCTTTAGATGACCTTTAGTGAAGGAGGGGGAACTCATACCTGAAGTGTCATATCCAACCACTAAAACTGCATGGTTGGGCCACTGGCTAGAACAGTGGTGCTGGATGATGCCTCCCAGGTAGTCCTGCCAGCTGACAGCATCCACAACAGCAACTAGAGGCCCATGCTCCACAAGCTGAGCCATCATAGCCGGCTCCTGACCTCTGAGGAAAAACACCAGGCAAATTTAGCTTGTTTGCCTTTTGTGGTTTGCAGAAACTCTGCTCCAATTTTTCTTCATTAGTTTGCTTCTGAAGAACATCTGCAGCTTGTCTCACTGCAACCTTTTCAGAGCTGTCTTCTTGTCAGAAGATGATTCCACTCAAGGGTTTTATGATGCTTTCTCCTATCAGGTTCTGAGTATGTATGTTTATTGAGAGAAAGGTGTATTTAAATCATTGTACACTGCAGACAAACACTTGTGATCAACAGTGTGAAACACTGAAAATGGATTCTAAAAAAGACAAAATTGTGGAAAAGACGTGCAAAAAAGAGCAATTACTAAATCCCAGAGATGGAGGGTTTTAGCATTAGGATTAAAGTTTTCTTTAGAAGATCCATCTAAAGAGAGGTTTATGGTTTTGTTCAGATCAGATTGAAGAACTGAACTGATCTTCACTCAGAAAAGAGAATTATGATTTTTTTTTTTCCATGAATCAATAATTCTTTAAAATAGTTTTCATATGAAAAAAGAAGCTCTGGCTCAGTTAATAATTTAAGTTTGTATTTTTCAAGTTAAGATTCCTCCATTTTTTTTAACTTACCATCCATCCATCCATCCATCCATCCATCTTCTTCCGCTTACCCGGGACCGGGTCGCGGGGGCAGCAGTCTAAGCAGAGATGCCCAGACTTCCCGCTCCCCGGCCACTTCCTCCAGCTTCTCTGGGGGGACCCCGAGTCGTTCCCAGGCCAGCCGAGAGACATAGTCTCTCATGGGTCTTCCCCGGGGCCTCTTCCCAGTGGGACATGCCCGGAACACCTCCCTAGGGAGGCGTCCAGGGGGCATCCGAACCAAATGCCCAAGCCACCTCAACTGGCTCCTCTCAATGTGGAGGAGAAGCGGCTCTACTCCGAGCTCCTCCCGGGTGACCGAGCTTCTCACCCTATCTCTGAGTGAGCGCCCAGCCACCCTATGGAGGAAGCTCATTTCAGCCGCTTGGATCCGGGACCTTGTTCTTTCGGTCATAACCCAGAGCTCATGACCATAGGTGAGTATTGGGGCGTAGATCGACCGGTAAATTGAGAGCCTTGCTTTCTGGCTTAGCTCTCTCTTCACCACGACGGACTGGTACAGCAACCGCATGACGGTGGACACAGCACCAATCCGTCTGTCGATCTCACGCTCCGATCTTCCCTCACTCGTGAACAAGACCCCCAAGATACTTAAACTCCTCCACCTGGGGAAGGAGCACTCCACCCACCCAAAGAGGGCAAACCACCTTTCTCCGGTCGAGAACCATGGCCTCAGACTTAGAGGTGCTGACCATCATCCCAGCCACTTCACACTTGGCTGCAAAATGTTCCAATGCATGCTGGAGGTCCTGGCTTGATGAAGCCAGCAGGACAACATCATCTGCAAAGAGCAGAGGGGGAAATCCTGGGGTCCTCAAACCAGACCCCCTCCGGACCCTGGCTGCACCTAGAAATTCTGTCCATAAAGACTATGAACAGAACCGGTGACAAAGGGCAGCCCTGCCGGAGTCCAACATGCACCGGGAACAGGTCTGACTTAGTGCTAGCTTGACGAAGCTCCTGCTCTGGTCATACAGAGACCGGACAGCCCTGAGTAAGGCTCCCCGGACCCCATACTCCCAAAGTACCCTCCACAGGACACCTCGGGGGACACGGTCGAACGCCTTCTCCAAATCCACAAAACACATATGGACAGGATGAACGAACTCCCACGAACCCTCCAGTGCCCTAGACAGGGTGTAGAGCTGATCCACAGTTCCACGGCCAGGACGGAAACCGCATTGCTGTTCTTGAATCTGAGGTTTGACTATTGGCCGGACTCTCCTCTCCAGTACCCTGGTATAGACTTTCCCAGGGAGGCTGAGGAGTGTGATTCCCCGGTAATTGGAACACACCCTCCGGTCCCCCTTCTTGAAAAGGGGGACCACCACCCCTGTCTGCCAGTCCAGCGGTACTGTTCCCGACTGCCAAGCAATGCTGCAGAGACGTGTCAGCCAAGACACTCCCACAGCATCCAGAGACTTGAGGAACTCAGGGCGGACCTCGTCCACCCCCGGTGCCTTGCCACCGAGGAGCTTGTTGACTACCTCGGTGACTTCAGCTTGGGTAATGGACAGCCCCACCCCAAAGTTCTCAGCCTCTGCTTCCTCAACAGAAGGCGTGTCAGCAGGATTGAGGAGATCCTCGAAGTATTCCTTCCACCGCCCGACAATGTCCCCAGTTGAAGTCAGCAGCTCGCCACCTGCACTGAAAACGGTGCCTGCAGAAAACTGCTTCCCCCTCCTGAGGCGCCGGACGGTTTGCCAGAACCTCTTCGAGGCCAACCGATAGTCCTTCTCCATGGCCTCTCCAAACTCCTACCAGGACCGAGTTTTTGCCTCTACTACAGCCTGAGTCGCAGCTCGCTTAGACTGTCGATACCTGTCAGCTGCCTCTGGAGTCCCACAAGCCAGCCAGACCTGATAGGACTCCTTCTTCAGCTTGACAGCATCCCTTACTTCCAGTGTCCACCAACGGGTTTGGGGGTTGCCGCCTCGACAGGCACCAGAGACCTTGTGACCACAACTCCGAACAGCAGCAGAGACAATGGAGGTGGAAAACATGGTCCATTCAGACTCAATGTTACCAGCCTCCCTCGGTACCTGTTTGAAGCTCTCCCGGATGTGGGAGTTAAAGACTTCCCTGACGGAGGGCTCAGCCAAACGTTCCCAGCAGACCCTCACGGTACGTTTGGGTCTACCAAGTCTTTCCAACCTCCTTCCCCCGCCAACAAATCCAACTCACCACCAGGTAGTGATCGGTGGACAGCTCTGCCCCTCTCTTTACCCGAGTGTCTAAAACACACGGCCGAAGGTCGCCTGAAACGACTACAAGTCGATCATTGATCTCCTGCCGAGGGTGTCCTGATGCCACGTGTATTGATGGACACCCTTGTGCTGGAACATGGTGTTTGTTATGGATAAACTATGACTAGCACAGAAGTCCAACAACAAAATACCGCTCGGGTTCAGATCAGGGAAGCCGTTCCTACCAATCACGCCCCTCCAGGTGCTACTGTCATTGCCCACGTGGGCATTGAAGTCACCCAGGAGGACAATGGAGTCCCCCGTCGGGGCGCTTTCCAGTACCCCTCCGAGAGACACCAAGAAAGCTGGGTACTCCGAACTGCTGTTCGGCCCGTAAGCTGAAACCACAGTCAGAGACCTGCCCCCCACCCGAAGGCGGAGGGACGCAACTCTCTTGTCCACCGGGGTGAACTCCAACACTTGGCAGCTAAGCTTGAGGCTCACGAGTAAGCCCACCCCAGCCCGCCGCCTCTCACCATGTGCAACTCCAGAATGGTAGAGAGTCCAACCCCTCTCGAGTGACTGAGTTTCAGAGCCCAGGCTGTGCGTAGAGGTGAGCCCAACTATGTCTAGTTGGTACCTCTCAACCTCACGCACAAGCTCAGGCTCCATCCCTCCCAGAGAGGTGACGTTCCATGTCCCAAAAGCCAAATTCCATGACCGGGGTTTAGGCCGCCAAGGCACTCGCCATCGACTGCCACCCAAACCATTTTTTTAACTTACATCACTTGTAAATATGAAATAAAATGAATGATCTAAAGGATAATTCAAAAGTTATTTAAACCATGTTACATTTTAAATAGCATTGTGAATCAAAGAGAAAGAGATTATTTTGAAAGCCAGTCATTTCACAACTGCAACAGAAAGATCTACTTCTATGTAGCCAAAGACTGATACCCCCCCAAAGTTAGCTTTCGGTTGATGGCATCTGAGTCAGCAGCTTTGGGAAAGTTACTTGAAAACCTGTCATTAAAACTGTTTTTATTATTATTACTATTACTACTATTATTATTATATATTTTGATAATTTTAGATATTTTTCTATCACACTTATGTCACCATGGGATCTAATTGGTCATAAAAATATATTTTTATATTCATAAAAATATTATTTATTTACTTTTGATCGACACTTTGCTCTCACGTCACAGTGGTAAAGTCCTGGTTCAAATCTCAACTGGAACCTTTCTGTGTGGAGTTTGCATGTTCTCCCCCTGCATGTGTGGGTTTTCTCTGGGAACTCTGGTTTCCTCCCGCAGTCCAAAAACAAACGTCATAGCTTGGTGACTAAATTGTCCATTAGGTGTATATGTATGGAAACACAGCCGGGTAGGCTCCAGCATCCCTAGAATGGACATTTTACAGCTTCAGAGAAAAGATTTGCTTAATTATATTAAGTTTTTTTTTTTTTTGTCTAGCATCAGTGGGGACAGTGGGGTCCAAAAACCCATGACACTGAAAAGTTTCGGTCTGGCCCTGCGCCCAGCAGCAGGAAGAAGATAAAAATAAGAAGAGGCAGCAAAGATTGAAGCAGCTATGAGCTGCTGAGAGCCAACAATGCTCTGAATTCTGTTTCTTTCTGGAGGCAGACGGCCTGTGGTAAACACCTGGCTATTAAAGAAGCAGAGCACACTCCACAGATCAATAAAAACTTATTTCAAAAATTCTGATTATTTCTTCACAATATCACGAGTCCCCATTCAGACCGTGAAGAAGTCTTTCTGTTTCAGACCGGAGTCTCTTCAATGCACATAAACCCGATCATTTAACACCTTCTCTTCAGTTGTCTTCTCAAGCTTAGTTCTTCAATCTTCATGTTTGCTTTCAAAACAACAACTTTCTGTTTGTCCTTAAGAAATTACTGCTGGCAGATTTATAACTGACCATGTGAACCCCCTCCTATGCCTCGTTGACATGATCTATGACAATTATATTAGTTTATAATCATATGTAAAGTAACATGTTTAATTTGTGGGGGTCACAGTCAGACGGCATTCTGGAACTCAGCCCCCCATGTCAGTCAACCCCCCGGGATTTCCATAAATCTGCTTCTAAAGAATATTAAGCTTTAACAGTTAGAAAACTGTAAAAAAGATCAGATTTGTATCCATCTCTGGGACTGTTTACCTGAAGTTATGGACAGTAAAGTTCTTCACAGCAACGCCTTGATGCGTCTGGGAGAAGAAACGGCAGATCCGGGCCTCAGCCTGGTACGGATACTCTGCCGCAGTCACCAGCGGCTCTCTGGTCTGAAGCACACAGGTCCACACGGGTCGGTTTAGTTCTGGATTCAGCGTCAGGTACCTGGACGTGTCAGGTGAAAATGAGAGCACACCTGTTGAAGCCAGCTCAGAGCGGCAGTGGGGGAACCTCCATCACAGCCTTTGTTTGTGAAGGAGCAGTCCAGGAGCTGCTGCACGCTGAGCTGCTGGAGCTGTGACCCCCTCACCGCATGGGCAGACTGCACGGCCCCCACCACGCTGAAGGCCCAACAGCTGCCGCACTGCACAGGACAGAGTTTCAGCATCTGCAACTGGACCAGGAAAAATGGCTCTTTGCTGCCATCTGCTGACAGAACCACTTCAGGACGCATTTGTGTGAAGAGCAGGGCTCAAGAAGACACATCTGTCTCTCCTGGAATGATTTCTAATTGAATGTGGATGTTTCTGGGACGTGCCTGAAGCCAGAGTGAAGCATGACAAACTCCGTCCCACTACAGAGCACCAGGAAAACTACAGAAATGTTGTGAAAAGCAGGCTGCTGGCATTAAATCAAATGTTTTAGTGGATCAATACAGGAACTAAATTCTGTTCTAACAGGCTGGACTAGAGAACCTTCAGAATGTGACGGTCATCTTTGTCTATACCACGATGAGACATATGCAGCCCTTTCCTTTGGTCTCTGAGGCCACGAGCTCTGTGTAATTTTTATGGCAGCAAGTGAACTTACTAAGTACAGTAAGGAGGAAAAGGTTCTGGATAAAGCCTCACTGAGATTGTCCCCTCTGACACCCGCCCCCAACTCAAAGAGGTTTTGAGTTCACGTCTGACCTTCTTCTGGACACCATGGAGTAAAGCTGGTGTGTCAAAGGGTCAAATCTGTCTCGTTTACTGTAAATCTGCTTTTAGATCAACAGAATGCAGTTTGAGGGGAATCTGAGGAAAAAAGTGAATCCTAAAACCCAAAAGCTGGCTACCAGTAATTGTGACAAAACTCACATGCAGTAAACTGACTCTAAAAAGAGGAAGTTGTCTGGTGGAATCCATAACAACTCAGTTCATTTATGAAACACCAATTTATTATCGTAACGGCCGTCCCGTGTATTTTCGGTTTTAAGAAGCTCATGAAGTCTTTACTTCTAACATGAAAAGGACAACGTGACTCATCACAGCCATAAGGAAAGCTGAGGTTGTTCTTGTTGACTGCAATTAATGAGCTCAATTAACAAAATCAGCACACTGTCTTCCTGTTTATGTAAAAAAGATTTTGACTTTCAGATTGGTACATTCTCTTACATTGTCTTGCATAGATGTTCCAGTTATTCTGTTTGTCTCTTTCCTGTCCTCTCAGACTCCAAACAATCACAACACATGATCATCTTCACTGAGTCTGGTTCTGCTGAAGGTTTCTTCCTAAACTTCTATTCTATTGATTCTACTTTCTTCTGCACTGTCACCCTCTTCTTGTTCAGTTTAAAGATTACATGGAAAGTTCTTTCACATAATCTGTTGGTCTCTTATAAAACCAACATTATAAAGTAATCAAGATCATTTGTTTTCTCTGGAAAGATTTTGACTGCATTGTGTTACTATATGACAATAAGAACGGCTTGTTTTGATCTTTCTGTTCAGGCAACCTCTAGTGTGAAATGGTGCTTAAAAAATAAATAAACTAAAACTAAAAGTCATGGTTTAGCGTTCCAAAGGGCTCAACCTGTATTTCCTTTTTAGAGGAGCAACTATATCTGTTTTTGAACGCATTGGTTTTGCAAATCTACTAGAAAATACCAAACCTGTGTAGGAGTTCAGACCCAGAGGTTCTAGCTCATCCTTCTGGATGGTGGTTGGAAAGAGAGAACTCAAGAACAGTTTCTCCCTTAAACGTAATCAAATCATGTCTGAAACAGATGGAGTATGTTCAGTTTTGCTGTCAGGTGCTACAGAATCAGTAAAGTGAATTCAGCAGGTATTAAGAGATGATCAGAGACGACAGGCTTCTGGGGAAACAGACACATCTTTAGTTTATTTTCTAAAAGTTAAGATGAAGCTTTTGCTGGTGGAGCAGCTCTGAGCACATGTGAGAAAAACCACCTCAACCAAATATGGAAATAAATATACTGTTTAGTATTATTAAGACTAAAATCACCTGCTGTTTCATCTGTTTAAATCAGATGTAAAAACAAAATATTTACACAGAAAAGCTGCAGGAAAGGTTTGTCACAGTTTTTCCACATCTGAAAACATAAGTTCCAGCAATGGAGGGCAGCTGTGTCTCCTTGCACATCCTAATTATTAATCATCAAGCCTGTGGTTTACCTGTAAGCTGGTAAATATCAGACTATCTTGTTTACAGCCACTAAGAAGTCATCTGTACCTCCCACCAGCGCTGGTACTCAGAAACCAAATGCGAGAATGGCTGAAGTGGGTGGAAACCCTGAGTTTGAAGCACAAACGCTGCCGAGCGAGGGGATTCGCTGAAGCAGATGGCAGAGCGCTGAGTAGAACACCATGGCTCTTCACACATTTATTATCATTTCAAATCACAAGTTCCTTATAGATTAACTTGACGATACAAGTGAAACAAGTGCCGTGGGGTCACTGCTTTTCCAGTGTGAAATTTCTCATTGAATCCTCCCACAGCATTTCGTCCCACTCCAATCATTTTTTTAATTATGTTATTTGCATTGCCAGTGTTTTATTTTTATTATAATTATGTATGTATGTATTTTTCGCCAACCTCCCCCCCCAACACTGTGGTTCTTCAACATATAGTTTCAGCACAGTGGCAGTAGATTATAAATTCACCTCTGAGTAGGAACTGTTGGCATGGAGGACGCTCTCTCCATTTCCCATCATCCATCTGTTTACATGCTTTCCCGCTAGCTTACAGCCCCCCACAACCCAAATACAACATTATTGGTGCCATAAAAATGGCGATCGCTATCGGAGCTATCCAGCCGTACAGTTCTGATCCAGATGCCAGCTCAAACGAAGGAAATAAAGTAGTACATGGACCTGTTTGTCTGCAGGTGGAGGGATCAGAATGCAGCGGGGCAGGGAGCTTGTGGCCTTTTGATTGTAGTTTATACATCACAGCGACAAGCTTTTTCAAACAGCTTTTTTTGTCTGCTCCTGATCTACAACAATTTGAATAGAGAAATACTCAGAAATGCTATTCTGAGCTTAACTTTCTTTATAAATGTCACAATTTTCAATGAGAACCATCTCACAAACAAAGCATTAAGGACAGAACAAGAGTCCAGTTCTGCTCCTAACGTCCTGCTCAGCTCAAGCTCCAAAATACTAGGATGTGAGGGTTAGACCTGCATGGACCTGATCCTTCATGTCATCACATCTTATCTACTTTACTAGATGTTAGGAATAGTAAAACTTCAAATTAAAATAGCACAAATGTTTGTGTATTTCAGCACCTTAAATATGGGTCCATGGAATGTCTTTAAAGAGCATTTAAGAGGTGTGTGTTCCAGAGTTTAATTCAATGTAAATCCATGAGCTAAGACCATCAAAGGCTGTGGCTCTTCATGGTGTTATGTTTGTCCCTCAGGCTACAGCCCGGGGGAGTTGGCTCCCTGTGTGGCTGGGAGTGTTTCCCCGCTCTACACCTGTACTGACATGACCACCATCAGCTGATCTGTGCTCCTCACATCCATCAAAATAAAGCTTACTGCCAGCTGGTCCTGGACCGATGCCACAACTGCTTTGTCTCTCCAGTCAAATCTGGTTGGGAGCCCCTCTGTTGGCAGTCCAGAGAAGGGGGGGACTCTGCCACCAGTCGCTTGCAAGTAAATACCTGGAGAAAACACCTGTTTCACACTTTTGGTTATGAAAGCACGTTGCAACCAAAAGGTGTTAAAAGTTGAGAACAATGTTGCTATTTTTCTACAGAGAGAAATAATGATTTTTCACTAAAACATGACGAGTCAGCATCAACGTACCCCTGAATTCCTCCTGAGACAGGTCGGAGAACTGGTTGAAGCCGTAAGTGGCAGACAGCGCTTCTGTGGAAAATGAGTTCAAGTGTGTGTGACGCACAGCAGATTCCTGAAACACACATGTATCCATGGTAACAACGCTGGTTTGTTAAGACTTTTAAAATGAGTTACATTTGTAAGGGACACGCCTTTGAGGAATGAACCTGATCTCCTTCTAGTTTGAGTTTCTGGTGGATCCAGCAGCTGCAGGGCTCAGAAGGTGTTTGCTCCAAGCGTCTGTGCCAACGTCTGACTGACCTGGAGGAGGTTCATTATTTGGACAACTTCAGGCTGCTGTTTCTGTGACCTAAGCTGGAGCGTTTTCTGAAAACCCTCATACCTCCAACATGAAGGCCAAGTTCTACAATTGAGGGGATGAAGGGATGAGAATTGATACGATTTTTACAATTCCAGTTCCATTCTCAATTCTGATTAACCACACGATTTTTCCTTGATTCTGTTATTGAGGCGAACGTGGTGGAACTGCTGCTGCTTGGTAGAAATCCACTTCTCTAAAGCGGATCAAAACATGGCATTCGTTTTAAAATATCTTGAGTTTTGAGTACAAATGTTTTTTTGCATTTTTGAGGTGTTTCCACCCTTTGTTGAAATGTCTAATTTGCTAGCATTACTGAGTTGATATCTTTTTTCATTAAGTGCAACTAAACTTTCAAGAATTTCTGCCACTTGGGGGCCATGTTTTCTGTTCAGCAACTTGCACAACACAAGCTACCCAATGTGTGTGGTGACGTCACTTGGGCTGAACAGAATCAGTAAAGGAATCCTTTGACAAAATAGCAAAGGATTCGAAGGAATTGAAATGGAGAGAACTGGTTCTCGATTCCCATCCCTACGAAGGAGGCGTCCATCGACACCCCTACAAGACAGCTCCCTTCTCTGTCCTCCAACATGACAACGTCACCCTCAGTCTGTTCAGATATTTATTAATCAAAGGGATGAAACGTTTTTCATTCAAACATTAATCATCCAGTCCATCAAACAAGAGTCAACAGCAGAGTCAACAGTCTGCAGGGAAATCCCTGTAGACAATACAAGGTTTAGTAAAGAGGCGTTGTTACAAGTAAGTAATACAACAAAAGTCCATACTTTTGGTGCTGCTTATATCAAAGTGTATGTAAAATTTACGGCAAACAAATTATTTTATTTTAGTGGGTTTTTATTTTTAGTTATAACACCAAAAATAGCTTGATCAGCATCAGAGTTCAAAGATTTGTTCTTAATACTAAATCCCTACAGTTTATGTTTTTTCCAGTAATAGACTGTATTTTAGAAGAAACCTAATGATTCTGGTTCTGTTGGAGAGAAAGAATCCGGCTCTGAAGTCGATACAAAAAGTTCTGCTGGTCATGTTGAAAGTGAGCAATTCATTCAGCAGCACCACTAAACCTGAAAGTGATTTCATTCATCTATTTAATTAGGCTATTGACCATTCATTTAACATTTTTTCCTTTTTATTTCCCTTAGTAAATGTGAATGATTTTTTTTGGAATGTAGGAATGTTTACATAAACTGTATTCCTTTTAAAAAATCTGAATAGAGTGAGGTGTTTTTAAGCACATAAGGATATAAATATATACTGTATTCTGTTTATTTTTTTTCATATTACCTTTCAAAACCTCACAATAAAAAGCTAAAAAAAAAACGGCAAAAACATTTAGTGATTCCAGTGTTACTGTGAATTTTCTGCTAAATTTACAGACATTTTGGGTTAAGTGTTTCATTTATAATCCACCGACAGCAGCTGCTTCCGGTAAGAGGCGTGGTTTGTTCTTGGATCTGCTTCCGCGAGTGTTTGTTGTGCACTAGTTTGTGTAAAATCCTCTGAAACGGCATTTCCGGGTCTCTCGTGCCTCACCTGTAAATTCTGTAGTCGGCGCTTAAACTCGTCGCCGCTGCCTTCATACAGACGGTGAAACGCTTTTCTGAATGTGTCGAATGCGAACGTAGACCCGTTTAACGAGGCCTGAATCTCAGCCGAGCTCAGATTTTCAAACACCGTGGAGGGAACTGTGGAAAGAACCACGAAAACCCCCGCGAACATCCTGCGGGTTTCCATTAAACCAGCAGACGTCCGAGGCAAAAAAAAACACGCACGAGTTCAGGAAACCGTGGACATGCAGAAAACTGAACTTTCACGCATCAGCTGTCGGTCGGAAGCGTTGGACGCATGCGCGGCTTCCAGGGGCGTTTCCCTGGAAAGAGAAAGCGGGTTCGTCAGCGCAGAAAGAGGATTTAAACACCCACTTCAATGAAAATCTGGTTTTTAAAATGTTCGTGTGGCGTTTTTCCTCACGATGGAGGACATGTAGAAAATTAATATTAAAAATTAATATTTAAACAGCATTTCTAAACATTTCTTTATTCAGATAGTTGCAGAAGCAGAGGAAAAATTCCATTGGAGAAAAAAAAAAGAGTTTATTTGTTATGTTTAAAATACACTGGGCGGACCAATCTCCCTGCTCCTCTCAATTCTGATGCATCCATTCTGAAAATCCATCCTTAAACAATAGGAATGCAAAGTGTGTTGGCTGGGTGACCGCAAAGTAGCCCGTTTCTTTATGTGAAGGACTTATTGACTGTATAAGAGAACTGGACAGAGCCAGTGTGACATCACCCATGGAAAATGGCTTATTTAATACTCCAGTGAAATTAGGTCAATTCAGTTTCCATTTTTCCACAATATGGATACCACCATTTGGAGCCAGACAAGGTGATTGGTCCAAGTCAGTATGAATTAGCGTTGCCAGTGAGGAATGAGCTTATTGGAAGGCCACACCTCTCAGGCTCGGGAGAATATGTCAATCAAACGTTTCAAACATTCAAGCTGGGGACCACCTGGTTTTACTGAAGCCTCTGATTGACCGGTTTATGACTTGGATAACTTGTAATAATGAAATAATAGCATGAAAAATTGTATTATCAAGAATATGTTGAAAAAGGTATCAGAGCTCGAGTGATTATTCTGACGAAGTAGCACCTGTTTATTTCTCTGGTGAAGTCTATGGGATTTTGGATTCTTGGAGTCAGCAGGATCTTCCAGTTTGGAACACCAAACGGGGGGGGGAGGGATCGCTCAGCCCTCCTCTCTTATACAGTCAGTGAGTGAACATTAGTTGTTTGGGTTTGGTCTGCCTTTAAAAAATGGTTTTAGCTTCTCAGTTTCTAATGGTTTTCTATTTATCAGGATAAAATGAGGAAAATTTACTTTTTATTCAAATTCTGTTGTATAGAATAATGGGAGGAGTACATTTTTAGAGCGTTAGTGATTTATTAAATAATTCTTGGTTTGAAACTTCAACAGGTTTGTAATAATGAAGTGTGACTTTTCACACTGACTCTCAGAAACACGGCAGAGGCAGGAACAGTAGCAGCTGCAGAGCATTATTTCCAGCCAGCAGCCCCTGTCCCCACAACAGAGGGACGCCGCTCTCGTGTTCTATTGAGTGGCACCTGAACCGCCTTCATAACCAAAGAGGAAATGTCAGACCCGGCAGCAGAACTCACCAACAAGCCCTTCACAGTCCAGTTGTCCAATGTTTACCTCAGCATCTTGGCTCTGTTCTGCTTCAAACTCTTTGTTAAGGTTTCTCTGAACTTGCTGACATACTTCTACATAGTGCGTGGGAACCGTAAAGAAGCTGCCCGGATATCAGCAGAGTTTTATGACTATGGTCAACAGCACAGTGAGTACACACGGATCAACACCTTTCTTGTTTTGCAGCTGATTTTGTTTTGATAAAGACATATTTATTTAATGTGTAGATCTTCCTGTGATCATAGCTTGTGGTAAGAAATCCAACACAATGATAAAGTGTTTAATGCCTGGGTTGTGTGAGGTCACATGAACAGGATGTTTAGCTAAAATAATCCAATTCCTATACTCTGTGTTTACATGTGGAACGGCTGTGGTTACAGACAAGCTCTGATAACGCACAGCTATTCTAAAGGGTTAATCCCCATCATCAGACATCCTGATGCAAAAGAAAATTCATTTTCTTCATTTTGTGCTTAATAGCCACTTATGAATCCTGAAGTGAACATTCAATATTAAATGAAGACACCACAGCCCAGCAGCCTTTTCTCTCTCATGTATTTATAGAATAAAGTCATGATATGCTGCCAGTCCCTCCTCCACCCCCACGGTGCCCTAGTTTCCATTCCCAGTTATGCAGTGCACCCTTTTAGGAACCAGCAACACCCCAGCTCTGAGCGACTGGGCGCTGCACGTCACATTCTGGGACAATCCGCCGCCATCCTTCAAAGGGAATATTAATGAGCTAAATTCAGGTTATTAGTGCCGCAAGACGCTCTTCTTGTAGGGAGAATCTGTTTGATCTGAGAATCTGAGCTGATCTGCCATGTTTGCTCTTCAAGTTTTTGTCAGCCAGGAAAATAAGCTGCTTGAATAAAACAGAGGACTCTGATGGAAAGATCCTGTTGAAGAGGGTTTGTGGTTTATGGACAGAAAAGAGGAAAAGGAGGGTGATGATGATAAGGTCTGGAATGCATCAGCGGTTATTCTGGACATTGACTCAGGTGTGCTCGCGTGTGTATGAGATGTTGGTGTAATTCTGAATAAATGTGATCCCTTCAGAGGAACACCATGGACACAGAATCTGAGGTGAACCTTCTCATGTCTCTCACAGGATCCTGGGCAGACCGCTCTCCCCTACATGACGCCGCCTGCCAGGGCCGCCTGCTTGCCCTGCGGACCCTCATCCTACAGGTATGAGAGCAAAACCAAAGAACAGAACACAGTGAACTTTCCTTCGCCCCTGTAGAACCCTCAGCTAATTCCTCACGGAGGTTCAGGTCCAGGCCTCGAGGGCCAGTGCAGTGTTTGTTTCCAACCTGCCATTCAAGCTCTTCAGTGGCAAAGCACACCTGATCCAAGTGATCAGCAGCAGACAATGCAGGATTTCTGAAAAACCAGCAGGATGCCGGCCCTCGAGGCCTAAAGTCCAACTCCCTGCTTTAGAGTGAGTGTCTCTGAAACTGCCAGAAAGGATTCTGGTCTCTGTTCTTCACTCTCACACATGTTTAGTTGGATTGTGTTTCTGCTTTTACGGTAAATTAAAGAAGAAAAAGGTAAAATAACAGACACATACAATGCCCACCCGACCCCCTATAAGTAGGAAAACGATGAATTAGGGACCTGTCCACATCAGTGACCCCTCACTCACGTTCACAGAGGAAGCTAACATAGGATCCTCCTGATCAAAGCAAGACGCCAGATCCAAGAGATCCCGGTGTAGTGACCCTGTTCACTGAGAAGTTAGTCACTGATTTGGAGGTCTCTCTGAGGAAAACACTGGAATTAAAACAAAATGTAAAAGGAGTTAAACACAAAACAGGAAAAAGAGTTAAAATATAGATTAATAAAAATAAATAAATAGATAAGTGAATTATTAATAATTAAATAAATAAATTGATGAGTAATAACAAAAAGATAGAAATCACTGAGTGATAACAAAATAAACATTTCAAAGAAGAAATAAGACAAGTAATGTAAATTATTTAAATATCGATAAGTTCCTAAATTTCAGCTAAAAGCCAGATTAAATAGGTAGGTCTTTAAAAACATGAACAGTCTCTGCGGCCCTGAGGCTTTCTGGTGAGGCCGTTCCACAGGCGAGGTCCATAGTAACTGATAGAGGCCTCGCCGGTTGTTTCAGTTCTAACTTTTGAGCTGTGTACCAGAGGACCTCAGCGCTCATACCTTAAAATCATTTCAGTCAAAACATAAAAACATTTATAAACCAATAGAAGAATTTCTAAATCAATTCTGAATTACACAGGGAGCCAATGCAGCGATTTTAAAGTTAGTGTTCCAGTATTTAAAGCTCTTACCAGACCTGTTTTACGAGTTAAAAAAACACGCTTAAGTAAGTCAGTTTGTCTTCTTTTTGAATGTATTTATAAACGATATGTTTTCTGAGAGACTTGTTGCAGTGTATCATGGACAGTGGAATCACACAGCACAGCCTAACAACGTTCTTTACATAATATCACCGTGTTTTTGAGGCTGTTTCATCTGATGAAATCCCACTGAAGTGAAGTGAGCTCCTTCTTGTCTGACACTGGAGGTAGAAGTCTGCTTTTAATTCCATCACTGGAGGCTTAGGGAACAGACTGTTCACTCTGTCACTTTATTGACACAAAACTGACAAGAAAAACAAAGACGGGGTGAAAAAAACAAACAGAAGTTACAGCTAAAAGAAGAAGCAGAAAAACAAATATGATTAGATTTTACAACAAGAACAAAGCTCTACTGTAGAAAAAGAATCCCATTCATCTGAGCTTCTCTGCAGTGAATGGACAGAAACATTAAACTGCATGATTTGAAAGCACTAAATGAGGTCTGAGGTTTATTTCTGTAGAGACTGACCGATGTGTTCTGACAGCAGCTCTGCTTCCATCATGTCTCCATGGTTACAGCAGAGGAGGATTCAGCATCAATTTCAGCTGGAGTTTGACCCCTCCTGTTCTCATCGATCTTAAAAACAGCTTTAGGGTTTGTTCCATACAAAAAAAGAAATTCTTGTTTCAAAAATTACAAGACCAGCCAGCTTCAGAGGATGGTAAAAGTGAGCTGGAGAAGGGTAAGTCAAGAACAGCTGCCAAAGTGATGTCTGATCGGTGAAATAACCTGGTCCTAATCTGGTTTCTGGTCTCCCCAGCGTAAGGCCTCATCACTTGACCGACTCCCAGGCCCCAAGAGGGAGCCAGTCCCAGGGGCAAGCCCCGGCGCCCGCCCCTAAACGCCACTGCGATGACATTTCTAGTCAGGCACCGACGGGACAGAGGCAGCCCAACCAAAAAAAAAACAAAACGTTTTTTTAGATTTTATTAGGAAAAAATGAAATATTTTCAGCACTCCAAGTTCAGGTTAATTGAAATCTTCTTCCTAAGTGAACTTTGATTTTGACTTTCCTCTGTGGAGATGTCTACAGATGTTTCAGGAGGTTCATGGATGGAGAGAGGAAGGACATGAGGGTGCTTGGTGTGATGTTGGATGATTTTCTGTGGGGAGCAGCTTAAGGCAAAGACAAAGAGGAGGGAAGACGTTAGCGGCTAAAGCTCAGTGAGATGCTCCTTCATCTATGTGGTGTCCTTCTATTTCCAGGGTCATGATGTGAACGTCCTGACCATAGACCATGTGACCCCCCTGCATGAGGCCTGCCTCGGAGACCATGCTGCTTGTGTGCGGGCCCTCATTGATGCAGGAGCAAACGTAAGTCATGCAGTAATGCTGCAGGAAAAATGGAAAACCAGCAAAACAATGACTCAGGTTCCTGCAGGCCTGAGCAACAAGCTGACGCGTTTGGTTAAATGAAGACTACAATAACAACAAAGTGTTTTCACAGGTCAATGCCTCAACCATTGATGGGGTCACCCCACTGTTCAATGCCTGTGCAGTTGGCAGTGCGGCATGCGCAGAGCTTCTTCTGGAAAATGGAGCAAAGCCCCAGACTCTGGTTTACCATCCTTCACCCTTACATGAAGCCACCAGCAAAGGTTTGTGAAAGCAGTGACTTGAGGGTTTGATGCTCTGCTTTACTGTCAGGAGTGTTTAGGAGGTCAAATGTTTCATCCTGGATGAGGATTGTTGGGACAAAAACGTAACATTAATAACATTTTACCCATTGCTTGTATTTCCTGAGGCTTTCTAAAAAACTGTAATTGTAATCTGCAGAGCCGAGCAGACAGTTAGAAAAATGATCTCAGAATGAGACTTACTGATTACTTTCTTCTTACTTTATTGCATGCAGGTCATTATGGCTGTGTGGAGGTGCTTGTGACTTGGGGGGCGGATGTGGACACCGACATCCCTCACCTGGGAACCGCGCTCTACACCGCCTGCATCTGTCAGGAACTGCAGTGTGCCAGGAAACTCTTAAGGGAAGGTAGGCCTCTGTGCAGCTCTGTGCAGCTCCGTGCAGCTCCGTGCAGCTCTGTGCAGCTCTGTGCAGCTCCGTGCAGCTCCGTGCAGCTCCGTGCAGCTCTGTGCAGCTCTATGCGATTAAATGTAGTTCCATGCGGTTCTGTTCCGTGCATCTCTGCACATTTCTGCACACATGAGCAGAAACTCACAGTGCACTCTCCCCCCCAAGAAAAGACCATAGAAACGCGTAAAGTCTGAGGAATTCAATCAGTGGACATGTGTGAACACTGAGAAACATTCAGACTCTGAAGGTCCTCTCCAATTCTTTTAAGTGTATCCTAACATCTTCCAGCTGTTTTATTCTCTTTGGTGAATTAATTTTGTGGAGTCATATTTTTCATATGTTTTTGTTTAGAAAACCAGAATGTTACATGATTGTTGTAAGTAAACAAAGAAAGTCTTTACATTTTATAATGTTGTGTTTTAGTAAAGCTAAGAGCTTCATATGTCATAACAACAGCAGACAGAAGACTTCACTTGTTGTAGTTTCATGACACTTCATTAAATGATAATTCATCTTTCTTGTTTTAGCCAGAAAAGTTTTGTCTGTCTTTAATTTAATTTTACTTATTTACAATCATTCAGATTTGAATGCAATATGTAAATGTGTTCTACCAATATGGCAACTTTCCAAGTATCTTTAGAGGTCATTGTGGCAGCATTGACAGTTATTGTTGTTGGATTTAAACTTTTTTTTAAAACTTTGTCCAAACTCTTCAACTACTTTAATATTTTTCAGTATTGTTTTTGTGTCTTCAGGGCACAGTTTATGCCTTTTGCAGGAAATGCTCGTCTGACTGCAGTAAGCAGCAGCCTCTTTGTGCTCCATGCAGGTGCAAACGTACAGAGAGGCAGGTCTCTGGAATCACCTTTACATGCGGCTGCAGAGAAAGACTGCACTGCAGTGGTGAAGCTGCTGCTGGACTTTGGAGCAGACATCAACGCCAGGAACACGGAGTTCCAGAGGCCTGTGGATGTGGCCCCTCCCAGCAGTGGGACAGAGGGCTTTCTGCTGCTTTATGAAGGTGCAAATGATGCTGTTGTTCGGTCTGATGTAGTCTGGAATAAAACAAATGTGTTTTTGTTTGTATTTAGGTTGTAAAATCCCTTTGTATTGTAACTTTTCTTTAAGCTACGCCCCGGAAACTGAGCCAGCTCTGCCGCCAGCGCATCAGGAGCTGCGTGGGTCGGGACCGACTCCACCTCCTGTCCCACCTCCCTTTGCCAAACAGGCTTAAAAATTACTTGCAATACCAGTGACAGCAGGACCACTGCACCAAAGATGGAACTGCCTTTTACAAGAGAAGCTTTGGCAAAGACCCCTGAAGTCTGCTAAGTTAAAAAATAGCTTTAAATCTGGAGCTGGAGGACTTCTGCTGCTACAACACGGACCCGCTCTGGTTTATAAATATGAATGAACATTTACTATGTTTGGGTTAAAAGAAAACTTAGTTAGAACCAAAGAGTGATGCACTTTACATGAGATTGTACTGTCATACAAACACAAAATATGAACATGAAAGAGTATTCTAGGTTTTGTACTTCAAGCATTGCACAAAATTAAATAACTAAAACAGTGTTTTTAAATGCTGTGCTGTCCAGATTTATGTTTTACTATCCTATGTATGCAGCGCTGACCTTCAACATGAGTGATGTTTTAAAATGCAAAGATTTTACAGAGTCAAGCAAATAAAACTATATTCATGACATTACTCACATGAGTAAGGGTAAGTTTTTGCTGCTGTTCTCTGCAGTAAAAACAGTTAAATACGGGTCATTTGTCTTAGTTACCCAGTTATCCCTTCCCAGCATTGTTATTTATTCATTTAAACAGTTACATTTAAAGGAGAATCAGCTCTTCAAGATAAAATATCTTATCTTTTAAAAGGTCACTCTAAATTTCAGTTACTGACAAGCACAAATGGCAAAAATAAAAATATAATACAATTTGGTTTAAAGTATCGCCTAAGGCCTTATGGACACAGGTATCCCACCATTTGACTGCAGGCCAAAAATGAAAAAACCTGTACGGCTGGAGGTAGTCATAGACCGTTCAGTGAACCCATGGAGAGAAAATGTTCATGCACATTTACCTCCACAGTTGGTGTGAACATCCTTTGGCTCTTATGCATCGTGTGCACACCTTGTGCGTGGAGCATTTGCGTGCATTTGGTCAGAAGCCAGTATGACACCTTGCTAACAACTGGAGTGCAGCGTAAAGACATTGTACAACACCATCACCTGAACATCATTAATGTTACGTTTACTTAGATTATTCTTAAAATACTTCACAAAACACTTACCACACGTACGACAACGGTATGCTCCGTTTTCATGACATCCTTTAAGGTCATAAAAGCCTCAAGAGATCTAAAAGACACACCTGTGCTTCTCTGAAGATGCAGCCACTCCTCTCTACGACCCTCCAGGGGCCTGGGAAACCCAAAAACCCGGGTCACCGTTTTTTTTTTTTTTTTTTATAAAAAAGGAGGTCAAAGTAGAAACCTTTAAAAATGAAAATAACATTTTCAAAGTGAATATCCTTTTAATAAATGCTTTGTTATAAGACAATGATGTTTAAAGTGGAATTTTCATTCCAATAAAATGTAAAAATGAGTTACAACTGTTTTTATATTTGTCCTGTAGATGGCAGTAAACTTCCGCACAGCTGCAGGAGTAGAACCATCATTGTCATGGAAACACAAGCATGAGGCCTGGAGGAAAAAGGTATCGAAAAAGCATCAGGCTTTGACAGCGTGTTAACAACACTCCAGAAAACTGCAGGACTTTTCAAAAAATCCATGTGACTCCATCAAGGCTTCTCTAAAGGTCTCAGCACACGAATAAGACCTGTCAGGTTTCACACAGCATGCCCCCCCAAGACATGACTGCCAGGAGTCACACCCTCCATCTGCCATGCTTTGTGAAGAACATCCACGTGCCCTCAAAGGAGTCTGTCCAAGATATGCAGGAATACTTCCCTATTCATGAATATGAACTATGTAGCAAAGAAGAAGACAAACAAAAACAATAAAAGATAAAAAGAGCAGAACAGAAATGAGAAAAAAGACACCAATGTGCATCAAGTTTAAAAACGAACTTCAAGTGCTTTCTTGGAGCAGAAAGTGTCTCCATTTATTGTTTTTCTAGTGGTTTGCTTGTGGATCTTTGACGGTGAGAGATGCTGAAGTTTTCAGATTTTAAAGAGAAAAAAAGCTTGTGAAGAATTAGACATTTTTCTAAGTCAGTTTTATTTAGAAACAGAGTAACCTTAATTTCTCAAAAACAAAAATGAACAGCACTATAACTAATGGACAGAGTTTTTCTAGAAGAAGCTGAATGTTTGTATAACTGAATGGTGGAAACTGTGGAAAATATCAGCTGTTTCTGCTTAAAAAACTTGAAGAACCAGAAGATCTCATTGTGAACGTTTCTCAGCGTTAACTCTCTCAGTAAGAACGGAACCCAGTCAACTTCATAATTAATCTTTACCAGTTTTAGCCAGAAATGATTGTTAACTGAAGAAGTGAGTGACTGAACAGGTGAGTGGTTTTATCTGAAGTGCAGTTCTCTGCAGTGAGGAACAGCAGTATAAATCTTCACATTGATGGGTCAGACTGATGCTTTTGTTCCTGAATGAGTTTTAAACTGCTGGTTTTTAGTTCAAAGTCTGTCCAATTATCAATCTCTTCAATAATCACAGTCTTTATGGCAACATGTGACAAAGGCGTTTGGATCCATACGCAAACCTTTTAATCAAGTATGGCAGGGCAAGATATAAAACAGAGGCCAGCCAAAGGTCAAAAACACAATGGTGAGGCAATCAACAGTCAAAAGGACAGAGTATCAGAGAAACCAAACCAGGAACAACTGCTCAGACTGTCTGCAAGGCAAAGCAAGACTTCACATAGAAGTGCAGGCTGGAGCTGGTTTAAATACCTGCAGGTAATGACAGCGATAGGAAACAGCTGAACAGGAAGGAGTCTGTGGCAAAGGCCGATGGGAATTGTAGTAAAGAGCTGTGGAGCTCAACACTGTGACGAGGACTCCCTCTGGTGGCTGGAGGCATGAATAGCTGGCTGGACTGTGACTGCAACTCCCTCACACTGTTCGGTTGAGGCCAGTGCAACACTGCCTCTACCTTGCCTTGATCCTCGACCCCCCCTTGAGCACTGATAATGTAACCCAGAAATGAAACAGAAGTCATATGGAACTCACATTTTGTTTTGTTTTGCTGTTTTCCATTCATCTCATTCTTGAATTCAGATTAAGTTTCAGACGCTGTGAAGATCCAGTTTGGTGAAGTATTGTACCTGATTTAATTGTTCAAGGGCTGATGGGACTAGCGGCAGGGGATAGTGTACTTGACGTTGACAGAGGCGGAGTCCGCCGTCTTTTTTCTTCACAAAGAAGAACCCAGTGATGTGGAACCCCTTGTTCCTGGATGTACTCTTGCATAGCTTCAGTTTCAGGTTGGGACAGCAGAAACACCCTCCCTCTGGCTGGAGTGGCGTCAGGTAGTTCAAGCTTCAAAAGCTTCACAAAGGTCTTGTACTGAGGTTGAACCTGTTAGACTAAGTGGTCGACTCACACATGGTGAGTTCTATGGTGGCCACTTGGTGATGAGATGGCCTTTCAGCTTTGGTCTGCAAGACATGAGGGTCCAGGAATCAAAGTTGAGTTCTTCAGAGGACCAAACAATGGTTGGATCATGACTGTCAAGCCAGGGCAACCCTAGTACAATGGCACATTGAGGAGAGTCAATGGCGGACAAAAGCATTAGCTCTTGGTGGGTGTTCAGGACGTGGAGTTGAACATCAGGAGTCAGATGAAAGATTCGTCTTTGTGGTTTTTTTTTATTTACTCCACAATGTGAGAAAGATGACCGTTTTACTAGAATTTTCTTGGGTTTGGTCCTTTAGGTTAACAAACTTTCATTTTCTATACCTGTTTTGTCCTTTTGGGGTCACGGGGCTGCCGGAGCCTAACCCAGCCACTCGTGCAAAGGCAGGGGACACCCCTGAACAGGTCATCACTCTGCCACAGGGACTGTGACCACAGCAGGGACTTGAACTGGGGGCTTTCTTGCTGTGAGGCAAGAGCTCTAACCACTGTAGGATCTTCTGACGGAGATGGGTTCCATCTTCTGAAAAATGCCGTCTGTGTACGAAAACACTGAAAATGACAATAAAATCAATCTCCATCTGCTGAGAATGGCCTTCTGTCATCTTTTATCCTTAGCAAATAAATAGTTCACTGGCATCTTATTTTGTCAAGTATTCTTGAGTACAAGTACAACTATAACAAGTCGACTACAGACCATGTACGTGTAGTATAGGGAGCATACTGAGTACTGTTTCACACTAAATTTTAAGTATAGTATATAAAAATACACTTCAAATATGCTTCCTTACTTTTAGTAAAGAGATACTCGTAGAACACTTAAATAGACTACTTTTTGTTTAGGATTGAAGGAAAGAGTTAACCCTGACCTCAGCTATATATGTTCTAATAAAGAACGAACCTGAAAGGATATAAAGATGCATTCAGTAAACATATATTTCTGTAGAAGTCTTACTGCGGTCCATGGTAATGGTTTGATCGAGCCTGCATGAAGCTGTCAATGATGCAGAAGTGAGGCAGCCTGTTATTCATTCCACCTTAGACCATTTCTTTCTATCTTTAAGAATTACCTCTTTTTTTTTGAATGACATCACTGTTTTGGGGCTTTCATAATAGTGTTACAGAACCTGGCTGCCTTGATTAAACTGTTTCTGTTTTCTCCAGTAGGAAGCAGCAGTGCGCCACATTCTGCTGGTCTGACTGCTCCTTTGTTTTTGTAATTCACAATACTCAGGGTTAATCCGGTAATCAGATTACAGATAATTCATAGTCTTGCTTTATTTTGTGAACCAGAAGTGTTGATCCATCAGCTGTAGTTAGTTTTTAGTTAGTTTTGTTCCTGAGATTCTTCAAATTGACATGATGATCAGGATGACAAAACATTTACATGAAACAAACAACACAGCCAGGCCTGAGCTGCTGCCTGACAGAAATACTCTGCTCAAAAGATCCAGATCTATAGGAATCAATGCTGGGATGCTGAGAGAGTTTTTAGCAATTATCAAGATCCTTCATGAACACCACGATACTGCAGTTGCTAAACCTTTTTGATGGAAAGCAACCTGGATCCTCACATGTCAAGCAATTACCGTGGTGGGCTGTCCGTTTCACCCCCAGGCCTTCAATGGTGTCAATATTCTACCTTTACTAATATTCTTCTTCTTTGTCATTCATTCGTTGTCACAGTAAATCCTCCACTTCCGTCTAACCCTCTTCTGTGTATCCTTATCAGGGCTGGATGTAGCCAGCCCCTGTTGGGGTTGCAGACAGAATATCTGGGGCGGCAAGTTTGGTCATCCTGAGAAAGTAGGGTTTAAAATCTTCCCAAGCCCCTAAAATGCATAAAAAACTATGGAAACCGTGACTTTTACTATTGTCTTCTGTGATCCACTTGATTTATATTTTAAAGTTTTCTGTAGGATGCCGCTCTTGACCCATCCCTGTGCATTTACTCAGGCTTGGGACTGGCACCAATGTGACACTGGCTCGTGCCCAGTTGAGGCTACGTTTTCTTTTAATTCTTTTATTTGCTTTTAAGTGCTAGAGTGAGTTTCATTCACTTACTTTGATTTATTTATCTTAAATCTGTCTGTCTGTTTATAATTTCTTTTTTTATCTTCTTTTATTAAAATCTTATGTATGTCTTTATTATGTACTTGGTCACTTTCATGTATTTACTTTCAAGTTTGTTTTAGTTTTTTTGTCTTTATGATTGATTTTTGAAGTAGTTTCTTTGACTTTTTTTATATACTTTTTAAAAAGTTTTTCTATCTGTTTAGCTATTTATTCGTTTGAGCTTTTCTTGTCTTCTTTTAATTTTGAATGTGTTTTTTGTCACTATTGATAATTTGGTTGTGAACCCACAGCATGGCTTATATCAGTCGTTACAGCATTAGTCGTCTGTTTTTTTGTTTAAAAGTCCTAACAAATGAGTCCATATCCAGGCTTCTTGTCATGGCCTTCTCATGAGCCAGAATGACTACATTTTGTTTTTTTTCATGTAGCGTTATGCAACGAAAGGGGGTAAGAACTCGAGACAAAGTAAAGAAATAGCTTTCACATGATTCAGATGAGACACCAGTTATAATGGGGGTCACATACATACGATGGAGCAGAGGAAAGGCATTCTTTTACCCATTTAGATATTTGCAAACGGTGGAGAGGTCTACAAGCTGTACATTGCCATCAGCATCAGTCTTTTGGAACTCTTTTTCCAACATTATTTTTGCAACAAAAATCTCATTGGAAAGTTTGTCACTGTCACCTCCTGCCATTTCCTGCAGAGGACTTAACATGGAAACATCAGGGAAGAGGAAGATTGAGGTTGAAGACAATGAACTGCTTTCATGAGGTCAAGATAGTTGTTTTAGGGAGAAAGTCATCGTTCGGTGACACATAATGACGATGAAAAAATGAGTGCAGGGATCCTGACAGATCAACATAGGTTTTTGCACATGGTTCGGCTTGCATTGAATGGACCACCGTCCAGTGCAGCTGGTGGTTATAGCAGTGGATTTAAGGGATATCCTTCCCTACCTTCTTTTGCAATGAGGCATGGACCCCACCCTGACACAAGCTCCATCATAGCACTGACTGATCATTTCAGCTGCACTCTAACCTGAAGCAGAAAGATGCTCAAGAGTTTGTGTGGTAATAAATTCCACATTTTACTGACTGTGCTCAAGCAGACCAATCAGGTTCTCCTCTGGAATAACTTTACAGACAAATCTAATCATAACAGATTCTCCACATTGCATCTGTCTTTACTTCCATCACTTTTGATGTAAAACCCAACAGAATTTGCTTTGTCATAATTGTGCTTGATTTGATTTCATACCATTTTGGGCAATGTTTCAATAGTTTTGTTTTGGATGTTGTGAGAGGTGAATTTTGCATTTTGTGGGATGACTTTGTTTATTTCATGAAATTTGGGATCCTCTGCCGGTGTGTCAACCATTTTTAAGAACAGTCCTGCAGAGAATCCTCATTTGAGCTTTCCACACTGCCATGAAGTGGAAGTCCATTTACTGCAAGGAACTGAACTATTTCTCCAAGTGATTTATACAATATTTATTTTTTTCAACTTGACCGGGTCCTGTTAGATTATCAATGCTTTTTCTTGTGGCCTCTCTTTGGGACATTCCAGACCTGGTTTTTGCAGTTTTTATGTGGCAGTGACTTGATGCATGCTTTGCGAGTCCTTTGGCTTTTTCCAGTGCTGTTTTCCAATTATAAAATCCTTGTTTTGTGAAAACCAATTCAATGTCATTGTTCTGCCAAAATGACATGGAAAACAAAAGCATGGATCAAGTTTTGCTGAATATTCTGGCCATAGTCTCCCACGATGCCAGCCTGGGCAGAATGAGCATGTGTTCTTACCTAAATTATGCCTGGAGAAAACCAGAACTATGAGTTGTGACGGTGCTAAAGCCTAGATCTACATTCCACAGCGACCACAACAGAGCTGGGAGCAACTGGTACAGCAGGGGCAGTGCTTGTGACACTTGAAAACTAGATGTCCTGGGCTGGGCACAAGAATTAAAGTTTACAGAACCATCGTCGAGTTGGTCTCTGCTGCTGCTGCTAACACCACAGCACTGAGCTCTGCTGCTACTGCTAGCGCTAGCTTTAGCAACCAGAAACCTGCGCATAGTCAACCTGTTTCTCCAACTCCAAACTAGAACAAAGTAATAAATGGAGGACGAGAATGAGTTAAAATAACGAGTGATCCAATCAATTTAATAAACGGCAAACAAAAACTGAACAGCGGATGAGCTCTGCTCTGCTGAGACCAAGTAAACGCTGAGATGAAAAGCGGGACTGAATGCAGGGCGTCAGGTTTGGGAGGTGGGGGGCATTGCCCCGTCCTTGCTCTTGGGGCCAGGAGGGCTTAAATCCTCATTTGCACCTCATGTCCTCCTTCTCTACATCCATGATCCTCCTCTTTGGTGTTCCTCTTGGCCTCTGTCCTGGTTTCCAAACCTATACTAAAACATCTCGCCACATGGCAAACATAACGTTATGGCTCAAAATATATACTTCCTGGTAAAAACAACGTCACAGCATGTACTCATTTTAAAGAGTAGAGAAGCGTCATCTGGGGATTAATCCTTGTGGCATGTAAAATTATCACACCTTTAATTAAATCAAACAACAAATCCAACTACTAACAAAAACTTCAACAACTAAAACCATGACAAAAATCATACTTTACATAAAAGTCCCATAATGCATCTTGTCCGTTGCTTGCAATGAGCAGGCTCATTAAAAATAACACTAGATTTTAAAAATAAAAGTCAAGCATTTGCACACACCCACACAAGTCTCCTCCACAGCAACAAACGGACTGGAGCAGAAATCTGTGCAGCTCTCACTCAGATTTCTGTTCTGAAGAACATCTCTCATGGTTCTTATGGCACTGGTTATGGCACTGCTACCGAATCTGCAGTAAACCAGCTGAACCAGCACTGGGGGTAGAAAGTGGTGAAAGTGGATACTGGAAGTTTATGGATGATGTAACCACCTAGTCAGCATATCATTTGCATAGATCCTTTTCTGGAAAGTGGAATAAACAAAAAAAAAAAAAAAGAGCAAAATAAACATGATTCCCTCTTTTATCAAGGCTTGGGATATGCATAGTGAACTAGGTAATACTTTAAAATACTGCTAATATACTTTAGCTGACTTTTTTTTTCTAACTTTTTGCTGCTGCTCCACAATAAGTTACAGGAGTAAAACATGAACACATAGTGGGTACAGAAAGTATTCAAACCCCAAAATTCAATTTTTTCACTCTGTTATATCGCAGCCATTTGCTAAAATCCTTTAAGGTCATTTTTTCCTCATTATTGTACACACAGCACTCCATATTGGAAAAAAAAACACAGAATCTTTGACATTTTTGCAGATTTATGGTCCTAAGTGTTCAGACCCTTCACTGTGACCTCATATATTTAACTCAGGTGCTGTCCATTTCTTCTCACCATCCTTGAGATGGTTCTACACCTTCATTTTAGCTACACTGTGAGCTTTAAGGTCTTGTATTGTATAGGTGTGTGGTTTTCCTAATCCAGTCCAATCAGTAGAATCAAACACAGCTGGACTCAGAAAAAGAAATCACAGAAGATAGGGTCATATGCATTTTGACCATTAGATTGTCAAGAACAATAATTTAGAAAAAGAAAACATAAATATTATTCTAATATCAGGAATAGCTGGGCAGGATCTGCTGCCGTATCACACGTGTAGTTCATTTTCTCTTTTAATATATCGTGGTGGAAATCTTCTCCTCCCTGCTGCAGCCACCAGAGGGGCCCTGGTGGAATATTTGCTTTTAGTTAAGAGTCTCCAAACACCAGAATAAGTCACCAACATTGTTGCTTGCCACTATTTAGAAAAAGTTGATAACAATTTCTGGAAAGTTATAAAGTACAGCAAGCAAGTCACCAAATTGGCACCACTAAATCCCAGCTACAGAGTTATAATAAAAAGCCTTTGGTGTCACAGACTCTAAATGTGATTGGTGATTGCAGCTGTCTCTGCTGCTTACAGCGCAGCAGCCTGCTTGATGGCCTAAACCGATTTCATAGAACCACACAAAACAGCTGATTAAACTCTATTACAATGTCCAGCCCTGTCAACCACTGGACCAAGAGGACAGAATATGACATGAAGAGAACAAAACAGGAAGAACTATTTATTTATTTTTCTGTAAAGTACAGAAATGCATGTATCAATGCACTTTCTCAACACACTTTTCCTGTTCAGGGTTTCTGGAAGGCTTGAGGGGGAGGGCGGGGTCCACCGTGGACAGCTTGCTCGTCTATGACAGGACCACACATAGACCCACATCCACACACACACATTCACACGTAAGGGACAGTTCCAAGTCACCAAGTGACCGGTGAAGCATGTTTTTGGACTGTGGGAAGAAAACCGAGCGTCCGGAGAAAACCCATGAGAGGAAATGCTTTTGTTTTGTTTTCATTGTGAAGCAAACAACAACTAGAACAAAAAATAACAAGTAAATGTGCAAAACAGTTCACTCCCTGAAACACTGCTTTGTAGAGACACTTTTTGCAGCAATCACAGCTACTAGTCACTTATTTATACAGTATATGAATATCGTGGGCTCTTTTGCACACAACTGGAGCAGATTCCCTGCAAGCTTCATCGTTTATATTCAAATTCAACATTTTACTGTTTTTTGGATGACTTTCTCTCAGTGTTTTTTAATGCATTTTATTGTAATTGCTCTTTGCTCTATATGACCACAGACTGGCAGACGTTGGCTGGATGTGTGTGCTGTCTGGCACTCAGATAAGCTCGAGACATAAAAGAAACCAAAGCAGGTAAACCAACACTAAGCATCAATAAAAATGTAAAAGAATTACACTCTCAATATAACCTCAGATGCAGATCTTCAGAAAAAAACCCTGTTCATTTCCTTATTGTTGATTCTGTCGAGCTGCTTGTAAATATTTGTTGTGTTTCTTGATGCTGATACTAGCATGTGAAGACTTACTATGAAGAATAATGAAACGAACTCCTTGGGACTCCTTGTGAATAACGCTGCAGTTTCATCTGCACTTGTCCTTCTAATGCATAATGTAAGGCTGCTCTAATTCATGTCAGTAATTCAACCATGACATGCAGGCAGCTCTAAAGAAAGATGAGCAAAAATGCAGTCTTCCTCTGAGAGGCTGTGTTTGCTCGATTATCTAAACCCGTGAAAGTTGCACACTTTGTGAAGGACTGCGATCACTCTGTTGATCTAAGCCTTGCAGTTCTCATGGATGCACAGTGTTTGGTCCAAGTGAGCTGTGAAGACAGAGAAATGGGTGACATGATGATGAATGGCAGAGTGCCTAGCTTGTCTTGGTCTAACAGCCTGTGCTTTCAACAGAGCAAAGATAACGCTTCAGTGAGACATGTCCACACACCACTCTGAACTGCAGTTTGATTTGATTATTTGCTGCTACGTAACGTTCATGTGAGGTTCTGCAGTCTTTGCTGCACTTGTATGTAAAGAGAATCTTTCTGGCTGAATCATGAGAATGTTTCTCAGCTTCCAGCCCTTATCCCTCCATCTCAAGAATACTCACTCAGACTGGGAACATTTGGTTCACTTAAAGGAAACCAGAGTTTGTTTCCCCCAATAATCCTGAACAAATTAAGTGACCTCGGTCTGGACCAAGAGATGTTTCCAGTTTGAATACTCGAACTCTCAACCTTTTGATGAAGTTGAAATTCAATCTGAACTCCTTAATCTTTCCATGTCTTCTGGTTAGCATGAACACACATCAGTGTGTGAAGACAGGACCCACTGTTGCCTAGTGACTCCTGAAGACATCAGCTGATAGACAAAATAGAATTTTTGGATTGTCAAAGTTTAGCTTTGCTATCTGAGAGCAACACTATAAATGCCAAGAACAGAAGTGACATAAGCTGCTTTATGGCGCTGGCCGGGGTGACCCTTTTATTTATTCTACATTGACATGTCTCTCAAACTGAGCACACTCTAAGGCTTGGTTGCTATGGAAACTAGCAAGCCAATACTGGAGAGCAACCAGAACACGTTAATAAGCTTAGTGTGGGTCTGTTTGGCGCCTTCGTTTGGTCAGAAGTACAGTCAGTGGCCGATGGTTTTTCAGGCTCATGTCTGTTTGAGATGAACATCCACCAGAATTCACTTCGCTGGTTGTAACTAAAGATGCTGAATAAATAATGAAAAGAAAGACTTCAAACGCCCTGGGAAAGTGTTTCACCATCTGCTGGCTTTTCTCTGTCAGCATCATGGCACCCACTGTGGAAGAATTTCTCCTGGTGCAGCGATGCAGTGGGGGAGGAGGGTTCAGTCCTTGTTGGAAGCACAGACAGGAACATGACTAGCCGGGGGGGATTATTGTGCAGCTTTGAATGCTAAGGATTCCCCGCTAAAGTAAGACCTCCCCTATTCACCCCCACAGGAAATCTGCTATTAACAGAGTCACAGCGCTCTGATCTGTGGTTATCTGGCACAAGGGTGGGGCAGTCTGCCTTTAAGCATGGGCACCCCAGTGTGAAATGTCATATGTAAATCTGATGCACTTATTATTGCAGATATATTCATTTGAGGAGTGAAAAGTTTGTTTTTTCTTCATCAGGGGAACTGAGGCTCCATGTGATAGACAATGAAAAAGCAGCAACATTTTACTGTTTCTTAATAACAAAGATACTTCTTTCTTCATAAAATTATTATAAAAATGAATCCACTAAATCAGTCCACTAAAAATGTTTGTCAAAAATAGAAATGTCCCGAACTTTAGTTACATTGTAAAGTGAAAGATGTTCTAAAATTTGCATAAAACTTGAACTCTATTTGCATAAAAAACATATGGTGTTTTAAAAAGCTGAATACACTGTAAATTGCTCAATGTTTGCAGAACATTTTAAAGTTTGAATGGTGTCTCTAGCTGAAAGTGTGCAGAAGTTTATAGGTTTCAAAGTGCACAAAGATTTTGAAGGATTTGAAGATCTCATTTCCTCATTTCCTCTGAGGCATATCTTGCTCAATATTTTGGGACACGTCACCTAAATGAAACGTTGCACAACTGTATATTGTATTCACTACAAACAACGAAGATCTCAGCAATGAGTGAAAAAATGACAGACGCGTCGTGGAGTCATGCTCTGTTTGTTTTTATTTTTCATCTGTTCGATGGGAAAAGAGGAGAAGTGAGCGCGTTTTACTCTGAGGAGATGTGATGAGCTGCTGCAGCCGTTAATAACAAATCTGTGTTAACTGAGTTTATAAAGTGTCAGTAAGTGGGGCTGAAACCCCTTACCTGCCGTCAAACAAAGCAGAAGAAGAAAACATTTGTAGTCCAGTGCAGCATTGTGTGGTCCTGATCATTTGCTTTATCTTTTGTTTTTAAACATTAAAGTAAACATTTTCATTATTTTAAATATTTTAAGAGGTTATAATTGTTGTAAACATCAGAAGACATGCTCTGAGCGTAAAATGTTTTAGTGAAAGGAACCTCATACAGTATCTGCGCATGTTCAATGTGACCTGGAAGCTCTTACAGATTGTGGTGCAACAACGCCGTCAGTGTTCCGCCCCCAAGAGCCATATACCGCACCATGATTGATCGGTTTGTCAGCTCCACACACAGCATTGTAAACGTGCCATTCATAGAAATTCGCAGGCTGCACTAACACGCAACCTTCATATTGGAGGGGGGGCACAAAATATTGTATTGGGGACCGCACATGGCCCGCGGGCCGCTAGTTAGATATCTGGTCTAAGGACAGTGATGCCAGTTTAGCTTAGTCTATTTGGTTTAGCAACCAGCTATTGTTGATATTTTTATGACTGACTCTGTTTTTGTACAGTTATCGGTGTGAAGCCCATTGAGACAACTGTGTTATAATATTGGGTTGTATAGATAATATTGAATTGAATTTAAGCAATAATTGATAGAAAGTCGGAAAACTCAATTAAAATTCCTTAGTACAGTCAGGCCGGGAGGCCGATAAATAAAGAATAAAACAGCTTTTGGATCTTCCTCTTTGGGTAATTTATAGATGATATGATGTTTACAAAGGAGTTATAAATGTGTTTGGCTACAGTGTTAGGAAGTAAGATAGACTGTGATATTACTGCTAACCCACCGCTTTTCCAAAAATCCTGGATTTCTTATAGTTATTATAACTTGGGTGGGGGTTGCTTCATTCAAGGTTTCTTTGAAGTTTGTTCTCATTACTTAGGGAATTGACAAAGAGGGACTTTGAGGAAATTGATCTAATATTTAGTAACCCACATTTAATTGCATTATTACTTTGTTTGTTATTGAAAGTTCTAGTTGCTGTGTCTCACTGAAAGGAGTGAAAGAGCTGCATGATTACCTCTGTTTGGGGTTTGCACCAGCTTTAAAGGGAGATCAGAGGAGAGTTTTAATCTGCAGCTGTGTGACCGGGTCCCATCACTGGGCTGTCAGGTTGCACGACTAATGTTGGCAGAAATGTTTCTAGAAAGAAGAGCAGCACCATCTAAAGTGGGATGGATGACATCACTCGGACCATGAGACCACGCTTTCCCCAAAACACACTCCGATTGTCAACAGAACCAACTGCGTTTTCTGGGCACATCTAGCTAACCAGCGGTTAAATGATGAAAAGCGTTTGTACATTTCATCACTGACTAAGTGTGGCATGAGACCAGAGAAAATGACAGTGTCTGACATTGATTTAGCAAGTTTACACACGATTCTTCATTTAATCCGTCAAGCACCAACATGCTGCTTCTCTCTTCTTTCTTTTTTCTTATGGTTTTTCTGAGTGTTTTGGCTCTTAAGGTATACTCACACTGAAAGCAATTCGTGCGGCCAATTCACGTTTCTCATCCCTCCTTTCGCCTTCGAGAGTTCGCTACTCGCCACTCGCCGACCTTGGCCGCGTGTGGGCGGAGCTAGCAGCTAATGTTTGTAGCCTGATTGCTACATGAATCTAATTTACAATGCATGGCATGATGTTTAGAGATCAGGTTTATTTATTTAGAAGAGCTCTACAAAAACATCAGTGATCACATCTCCATGTTTGGGTTCATGAAAACATTCAGAGTCTCCCGGTAGCTACTGCGAGTTTCTTTCCTGCTCCTCTGTCTGATTGTCCGCATCTGCTGTGTTTCTGTTTCTCTCTTATCAAGTTCAAATGCTTTCTGTCGTGCATTAACATGAGAGGGAAAAAATTAAACAAGAATAAAATGAGGGGGCATTTTTTATTATTGTCTCAATGAAAATAAGAAAAACATCCTAAAGTTCAGGAGGTCTGAGCAGACTGCTTTCCCATCCCGCAGCGGCCCTCTGTCTGGCCGTGAGCTCCTCTCCCCGGACCCGACATAGTGAGCGTGTTCACTACAGCTCCATAGGTCCTGCAACAGACTCTCTAGAGTGAACCCACCTTCACCCAATAGTAACTGGGACGGGATCTGGAAACCCCGCTGCTCAGAAAGGGACACAGCGGGTTAAGAAAATGAATGGAAGTTCAGAAGAACTATGGATCGATCCACCATGTTGGATGTTTTCTCCCCGCTGTCACTATAAACATCACATGCCCAAAGTTGAGTCCTTGATTGGTTGAGGAGACGCAACCACCTCCTCAGAGGTCAGATTATTTTTTATTCTAGCCAGCCACTCAATTCACGCCACCGAACTTTAATTTGCGTCTAAACCATTGACTCTACATTGAAACTGGCTGCCTCGGCCACGCGAATCGAACTCGGTGTGAGTGCACCTTTACAGGTTTGCATGAAGAACCTATAGCCAGTTTTGTTGTACATTTAAGTTCTCTTTACAGACTGGCCTTATTGCCTGGATCTCTGCTTGTCTGTGACTCTGTGTTGGTGTTGTTGGTTGTTTAAAATGTTCTTGGAGCATTTTTTTCCTAATAATGGAGGACATGTATAAAGAAAATTATGCTTAAAACTGCATTTCCAAGTATTTCTGTTTTCAAATAGTTTTCAATCAGGAACAGATTAAAATTGTCCTTGGAAAAGCTTGTAGTTGTTACTTACAAACTACAGTCCACAGCCCACAAGCTCCCAGCTCCACTCCATTCTGATTCATCCACTTGGAAACAAATAGATCCATGTATGTCTTATGTACTGCATAATAATAATGAGAAGACCACTGGAAACACTTTCAAAATAGATCTAAAGACCATTAAAGTGAGAAATTAAACCCTCATTTTACCATTGGTGTGTTCCCTTCATTGGTATTCATTGAGCTTTAGTCACACTCGTGGTGGGAAAACAATTTTTTTGGTTTAACCCTCAAATCCAACCCTTAATTCTGGGTTTCAAGCAGGTATTCGAGGGGTCTCATTTTTATGAGTTTGTGCTACAACCTGACAAATTTCAACCCAGGATCTCCCTGTCCCAGGACAGACGCTCCTCCAACAGGCCAGAGACATGCTACGGGACAACAGTGAGAGACCAGTGTGCACTCTCCTAATGTACGTTAATCATAATTCATAAGATTAATGTATTTTGCTTTTTGCATAGGGACTGGGATGCATGCACATTCCCAAAATAAATAAATATATATACACATACATATATGGCTGAGTGTCCTGAACGTGTCAATGGCATGACTGCAAAGAAGGTTGTTCACGTTTAGTAAATTCCATTGACTTCAAAAACAATGGAATAACAACAGGCAATGATTGGTACGTGAATGAATTGTAAAATAAGCTGGAAAAGGTCTTCTCCAATGGCATTGGTGAAGTCTGCTGCCATTGGCCACCCAAAATCTGTCAAACGCCTCAGACTTTTTCAGACCCACATGCGTTTGCTGAGGCATCTGATTGGTCAGTTTATAACAGGAATAACTTTCCTGTAATATATTAGGATTATAAAGACGTGTTAAGAAAGTATCAGAGTAAGAATGGTTATTCTGACAAATATGACTGAGTAACAACTGTCTATTTCTCAATAGAAGTCAATGGGATTTTGGGTTTCTTGAAACCAGAGGATACTTCCTGTTTGGGGACATGAAAGGGGAAGGGTTGCTGTATCCATTGTATTTACAGTCAGTGGTCAAAGCCTGCACCAAGTCCTGCTCCACGCTCCCTGCATGTAATCACCGCCTTGCTCAGAGTGGCTAGCAGGTCCGGCTCCGGTATGACTGCAGGTCTAGCTATGGTCAGTAACTTACACTGACTATGGATTGCTTGTGGTCCTGCAAGCAGCGCCTGGTGTAAACCTCGCTGACCTCTGAACTCACAAAGGTTCTCTGGCATGCAGTGTAAGTGATTCTCGCACCTTTCATGTTATGTAAAGACTCCAGCGTTTTTACCGCAGCTGCACCGCAGCCGGACGGCATGCAGTGTGAGCCCGGGGTGAGGCTGCACACAGCCCGTCCAGCCTTGACGCAGGCTGACGCTGAATGGACTCTGCCAGAGGGAAAAGCACGTATAATGACCCTCTGCAGGTGAGTAGCTGATGCATACAGGTGGAATGATTTGACTTAAGGGGCACTCCACCTTCCACTTCTGCACTTACCCGGACTTGGGATAGACACTGTCCCCACTGTCCTTTTATGGTTGAATCTGTGAGTATGTTTGTGTGATTTCTAATTTCCATGAAACATCATGTGAAAATATGCTGATCATCATTTACTCTGGAAACAATCTTCTGTGACAGAACGCAGTTTCAATTCAATTATCTCAGTTCACAGCATGTGAGATTACCGACAGTAATCTGAGATACATGAGATTACTGTTGGTAATCTCCATGAACAATCAATGTCCAGAATTTCAGTAACCTGGAAGCCAGAGTAGAGTCCAGGGAGGAGGGTCTGCATGCAGAACATGCTTCCAGAATTTGAATTTCTTATTAAAGATCAATTCTGCAGTTTTCCCTCCAAGGTCCAAGTCCATAACCAAACAGAAATGTAAGGCAGACGCGCGTCTGTAAAGTCTTTGTCACTCAGAGTGCATGAGCTGACTCCAGAAACACCTCACTGGTGACTGTATAATTGAATTTGCACGACAAATATGATTATTAGAGTCCCATTTTGAAATCAATTGCCCATAGGAGAGGATTTCGAGTTAATGCAGCAGAGCTACTGCCCCTCTGAGGGGCAGGGCAGGGACGTGGGGGTGGGTGGGTGGGTGACAGGGTTTAACCATTTTATCGTGGAGCTGGGGGTGTTTGAAATAAGTGTTGGTTAGTTACCCTCATGAGCATTGTTGTTCACATGCCAGTCAAAGGGAGTCAATCCCTTCTGAGCTTCTCCCTGGTTTTGTTCTGCAGCTTCCTCAAATCTAGACCTTTGACAAAAAATGCTTTTTTGTCACACACACACTTTCCTGCCGCATGATACCACTTCCTGCTCACTCCAGCCCCCTCCTCCTCCAGCAGAGACTAAGGAGATTTTCAGCACTTTCCACGGCAGCTCATAATGGACAATATCACAAAGGCTCTGTGATCCTTCGCATCGCTCTGACACTTGACAGAAACCACAGCTGACAGCCAGTCTCAGCGCTCAGGAGCTTCACTGGGAGCAAAGCAAAGAAGGGAGGAGAGGGCGCTTTGTGGATTATTACGCAGACAAAGAGGGTCATTGAAACCCAAACTGTTGTTTTAAACACAGATTTAGGTGCTCTAAAGCACACTCAGCAAAATGGAAGAAGACATGGATGAGGGGCAGAGCCAGAAAGGTAAGGATTTTCTAAGTGAATCACTTCAAGGGTTTTACTTGCTTCTGCACAAATGGTAGCAGTTCCCACTCTGAACATGGGAGCAGCTGTTTGCGGTGATCCTTTTGTGCACAGAGTTCAGCTCTCACTGAGAGGTGCATGTCTGCGTTTGGGCTTCAGATGGGTGTGAGCTGCACAGCGATGCTGGAGCTGCCTTTGTTTTCTTGAAGAAGCTTTCATGCTTGTCCTGGAGGCTGAGGGAAACAAGTAAAGGAGAGGTGAAAGCTGAGCATCTGCACTCCTGTCCATTATCTTTGTGTCCAAATGTGCAGACGGGTTCATGGATGGACTGGAGAATGAGCTGCAGATTCCTCCAGGAGCAGGGTCTGCTGTCAGTCCTCTGGAAGATGCAGTGTTTTCTGTGTGCAAGATAAAGATGCTGTACTAAAACCCCCCACCCCCTGAATTTCTTCCTTATCTGCTGCAAGAGTGATTCATCAAATGACTGAAGAAGGCTAAGGAGCGGCAGCTTCATTTTCAAATGTGATGCAGGATTGTGGATTTAGGGAGGACGGAGTGTCACAAGATCAACGCAAAGGTTTTGCCTTGAAAATAAAGGCCTTTGTTTCTGCTTCTTCTGCCCCCCTCCACCTCAGATTTACCTCATGTGACAGGCATAGCTTCATGTGTTTGTGCTTTTCTCCCTGTTCCTCCCAACGCCACTCACAGGAGCTGCAGAGGGTCTGTGGTCATAATCAGCTCTCCTGCTGATAACATTCCTAAAACTCAGTGTCTGAGCTGAACGGATCCACAGTCTCCGAGACTCACACCGGAGATTTCCAGTTAAAGATGCAGGGGCTGACAGTGGCACGTTCAGGAAGAAACAGAACTCTGATGTTTTGGGAACTTGGTTTTTGCTTTTCATGTTCAGGTGGATGGAAGTGTTTTCTGTTATTCTACACTGAACTGCAGACACACAAACCCAACTTAAGAACACAGAAGTTCAGAAAGACCCCTCAGGACGGTCACTCAACAGCTTGAACATGTAATTGTTTCACACGGTTTGTTTCAGTGGACAGAAAGGAAAACACAACTTTATTGTGTTTTATTCATGCATCTACATCAAACTCACACAATCCACAGCAGCTGTTGTCTCTGGAGAAGACACAAACAAGGCTGAATGTGGACCATCTTCAGTCCAGAAGCAGATGAGCTCCCAAAGCCACGCTTTAACCTAAAACCACTTCCTGTCAAGTTCAGTGAACTTCAGAAATTTGTTCTGAAGAAAGGATTTATCTGAGAAAATGGACTGCTCTTTTGATCCAATGATGGCCTCTCCTACTGCAGTTAAAGATGTCATGGGGTCACGATGAATGCTCCTAAGAGGCAGCAGAACCCTGAAGCTCTCCTCTCCACTTTTCATCCACATCATTTTGATTTCACGTCTGTTCCTTGCTATAATCCAGGTCTTTCCCTCTTAAAAGCGAGTGCACTCTTTCCTCTGCTATAGCAGGCTCTGTGGAAAACCAGCTAAACCTGGTTTTGATTTGTGGAGTTTCAATGAGAAAAGCAGTCACTGTGGACATAAATAAGTTGAAACTTGAGCTTGAAGGTGGTCTGCGTGAATGAGGGTTGCAGGTGTCACTGAGTATGCTAACAGCCTTCTGTCTTCCTTTTCTGAGGCTGCAAATCTCCTGTTATGAGTCAGATCCGCCAGGTGGGCACCGTTCACTTCAGCTCCCTGCCAAATGTAAAATGTGTGACAGTGGCCAAACACAACCGAGCAAACTGACACCCTGCTGAACAAGCAGGTCTGCACTCCTTTGAACAGAGCTGTGAGGGATTCGTTCTGCAGAGAAGCTCCAAACTAAAGCAGGATTCTGGACTGACTTCACCTCAGAGGTGGATGAAGTCTGAGTGGAAAAAGTGAGGAAGACACACCTGTTAGTGTGTCCCGAGCCAAGTGCCGGTGCTGCGGGGCGCAGCTTGTCCTTCTGTTCGATAGTTTTGATCGGGCTTGACGTGCTCATACCTGCTGAGCAGCTGCTGCTTCTCTGAGCTTCAAAATAGATCTTCCTATCAAACAAACTGTTTTCAGGTCAGTTTGTTCTTTTTCAGCTTTTGGAACATTTGCACTGAGCCTGGCTCTGGACAGAACTGTAGCTGTGACCGGTGAACTGAACATGGTGGATATCGGATTGTTTGGAAGTGGAACAAATGCACGTGAACTTCCACATCCAATGTGCTCCTCTCACACACATCAGGTGAAGATTGGGATAGAAGGGCTCTTCCAATCCCGCTGAATCACATCATCTTTCCATCTCCGTGCCCCCTCCCTCACCGTCTCATTGTCCTGAGTACGACCCGCTCTGGCCCAGACTAGGTCCAGGGAGTTCCACCAATTGTTTCCCTAACAATTGCAGGGAGCTTTAGTGGAAAACTTCAGAGAGGCTTCTTGTTTTGCATGAAAGAGTATCTCCCAAATTTAACATTTAACAAATGAGTTTTTCAAGTACTCATCATATTTTATGATCACATAGAGACCCCCCCTCCATTAAATCTTTATTATCAGAGTCATAAAAGAGGCCTTCACGTTCAAACCACAGTTCATGCGCTGTTTCACTGCAGCACAACTTGGAAAGGCAGAGACGATGAAAAATCGGAGAACTCCGGAGGATGAGAGAACAGTGCACGGCATTGGACCGTGAGAGGATTTGTTTGTTAGTGGTGGTTTGGAAGCTGCGTCTGACAGTGTGGGCCAACAAAACCTTCAAGCTGATTTCAGCCCCAATTAAAAGACAGAAACGGAAAGTTTTGTATTTGATGCTCTTTCTGCTCAGCTTCACGCATTTGCCCCCCCGAGTTCCTGCAGGGAGGGGGACACCCTGTGCTGTCAAGTTCAGCCTCCTCCATGAAAAATCGAAATTAAAAACAACAAAAACGAAGTGAAAGAAATGAGTGGCTAAGCTTTGGACTGGCCTCCAACATCCCCTCTGCCCTGGGGGGTTATGTGTGTAATGTGTCTCATTCACTATTGTCCCACTGAATTTGTTGACATACAGTAAGTGGGTCACTGCTCTGAAGTACCCGGCCTATTCTCAGATTTTGCGCTGTGGTTGGCATGGCAACCATACTGGTTGATTAAACATGCGCAGAGATGGAGGGCTGGAAAAAAAGCTGTGCTCTCTGTGGGGGAGGGGGGGCTTTAAAAGGGAGAAGAAAAGCAAGTCGATGAATGTGTGCCCGTTACCCTCATCCTGACACAGACGCACCATCCCCCCACTCCCCTCCTGCTCTGAACAGGTCCACCCCGCCCCCCGTGCCCAACTCCTTAACTAACAAGCGCTACTTGATTCATGCACAGACGGAGCGTCCAGGATGACCGGATTTCTCTGGGTGCCAGGGATAAAAAAAACAAAACAAACAATTGATTACTTTTTACCTCTTTATTACACTTTTTAATGAGGTCTCCATAGGAACCCCACCCCACCCCCTTTATGGAATGCAGGAGGTTGAACCGATATGAAACAAATACAGTAACAGGAATCAAACTCACTGATGATGTTCTGCTGAATGATAATGTAAATCCAAAAACACTGCTGTGTCACCCCCGTACACTGGGGGCAGGTTATTTGGATTAGCAGCCTATAGAAAACAAAAGAAGAAGGCTTATTTTTATAAGGCGTATTTCTGAACAACAAATGCATTTTCGTTTTTCTGCTATGTTCTGGCTGTTGTTTGTAGTTTGGTTTAAAAACTCATTCCAACAAAGTCCATTAAACTTACTCTCACAATAGTTGAGAGAATGTAAACACTGGAGCTAAAGCTCCGGTGTTCCAAGGTAACGCCAGCATGTTGGTGTTACAACATTCATTTCATAACTTTGTCAACCTGGCTCATCTACCAGCAACACAAAAAAATCTGAACTTTACCAAAGTCCACTGAACCTCTGACTTCCTTAATGGCAGCTGGCAGCAGCCAAGTACAGACTCTGAAATAATACTTTGTGGGTTGTTCTTGTTCACCTCTCAGCACATCCCCACAGAGGCTGCTACAGCAAAGCAGTAGTCAGTGAAGATCTTGTCCCCACTTCAGTGAGAGTCAGATAAATGTGGTCGTTTATTTGACACTAACAGTCTAAAGTGTTGGAGCGCAGTGATTGGGCTTCTCAACACCCACAACCACTTAGTCCAAACAACAACCACACAGCTGAGAAGTATAGAAAGGAAAGAAAATCATCTCATCACTGTAGAAATACAAAACTGCTGTAAACAGATACTTTTTCTTTTTAGAGAGAATTGCAGCATTTCTGCTGATGTGTCATTCTAAAACATGACAAAACAGAACAAAAACATGACATACCTGTGTGAACCAGGTACATTTGACTGAGTGAACTGGACTAGGTGAGTGTGGCGTCACCCAAAGAAAAGGATTTACTTCCGGCTCCAATAAAATGAGGTCAATTTAGCCGCCACTTTTTCACAAGATGGACGCCATCGTGTTGGTACCGGAAATCGTCAGCAAGCAGTGATTGGTTGGAGTTGGTTTGAATCTCTTCAACCACTCTCTACAATCATGAGTGAGCGTCATCAAAGCCCACAACCCTACCAGAGAAAACAGGCTACACAGTATCTGTCAATCATGCATTTCAAACGGTCAGCATGAGACCAGATGTTTTTATCGAGGCATCTGATTGGCCAGTTGATCGCTTGAATAACTTACAAGGGAGACAAATAACCATGAAAAAGATGAGGATTATCAAGAATATCTTTAAAAAAGTATCAGATCAAGAATGTTTTTTCTGAAAAACAGAATGACTGAGTAAAAGCTGTTTATTTCTCTATAGAAGTTTATGGGATTTTGGCTTCTTGGAACCAGCAGGTACTTCCTGTTTGGAACGCCAGGGAGGACGGTCCACTCAGTCCAGTTCTCATAAACAGTCTACGGTTCAGGTCCAGTTTTTTCCTCTCGGTGTAACTTCACACCACCTCATCTCCTAACACTGACCTTTGACCTTATCATTTCCTGTTGCTGGAAAATCACAGAAATCTTTTGAGGCTCAAAAAAGTTGTGTTGAGTACGTTTCAGGTGGATTGTGACTTCCACACCACTCCACTCTGGAGTAGATCAGTTCAGGATCTGGGACATTTGTGAAGAAAAAAGGAATCACAATGAAACATGAGAAAATTCAAAGAAAATCCTTTAATTCATAAAGCAAAGCACCAGATCCTTCACAGATCAACCCAACTGGTCTGTGATGGACCTGGATCAGGTCTGAGCTGGTCTGAGCACACTGATCTGAGGAGAGGTTGACTGAGACATTTTGTGCTCCTGAGCTTGTCTGGTAGATTACTGATAGATTTAAGGGCGCCGGAAGGGGGCGCCTTTCTCTTTATGTTGGGGCCAAAACCTTCAGTTTATTGGACTGCAGTGTTCGGTATCAGGCAGACTCACTGAACAACAGCTTTGTTGTGTAAAAAACTCAATCCCGAGTGAAACTGCTAATCCCTGTTTCATGTTGGTCACAAACGTCTCTAACTAGCTTTTTTGAGATGATAATCTGATTAGGATCCTTAAGGAACAGTAGAAACATAAATAAAATCACAGGGGGATTTTCTTTACATGAAAGCTTTTAGTCCTGTTTGGTCCAGTGGAACAGTGGACAGAACAGCAGTGTGGGCATGGATCACGTTCACAGACACGTTTGATAGGCGTGGCCAAATTGGCTAAACATTTTAGTTCAACATTTAGATTTAACATACATTTTTCACCAAGAGTGTATGTGTATGTGTAGTTGTTTCATTTCTTTTATGTTGTGTTGGGGCGTTTCAATATTTCATTTCCTGTTGTTTTTCTTCTGTTCTGACTTTGTCTTTGTTCTTTGGTGATCTTGTCTTGATTCACTGTGTCAGTCAGAAGCTGTTTCCTTCACGTTTGTCTCTCATTTCTCCGTGTTATCCATCTCTTGCAGGAGATCTTTTACTTTTTTCTCCGGCATTAGATTTTGACATTTGGGTTCATTCTCTGTTTCAGTGAACTTTACCATTTGCTGTTGTTTGTCTTCCTTCATTTGTTTCAACTCCCTTTTGGAAACGTCTGTTTCTTTTGTCTTGAGTTTGTTTAAATCTGTCAGCAGATGTTTCTCATTTTCCACCTCTTTGATACTCTTTCTGTTTTTCCTTCAGCTTGATGATGGTAGATTCATTGTGGGCAGAAGTGTCAAGTTTCTCGTTGGTGGGTTTTTGGGTGAAATGTTCCACTAGCTGAATGTTTTCAGGAAGATCTTCCACTCTCTTGGAGATTTTGTTGTTTACAGTATTTGTGTGTGAAAATGATCTGATTTGAGGGATTTTTCTAGTGAAATGATGTTCTTGATGATGAATGATCATCAGAAAGGATAAAAAATGTAAGAGAGACACCAGTTCTGTCTGTCCCATCAATCGGCCGACAGTTTTTGACGATAAAATTTGAAATCTATTTATAGCGGCACGCTTCAGCTGTGGGGTCAGATGCTCTGACGTCACTATGACATCACAGCTCAATGACATCAGTAACGCCCGGCTCTCACAGCAGCTGCCCCACAGTTGTCTACTGCATGCGGGCCTGTCTGCAGTGAACAATGTGACTGTCTGAAAACTCAGGGGCGAATCCCTGAATAGTTAAATGTCATTGTCAGTTGTCAATAGCAACCGTTCAGATGCCCCACACTGACTCAGGGCTCCACAGTGGCTTCTGAAATATTTTGGCAACAATATGAACGCTCTGCGGTCATGCTTTACTGCACATGCACGCTCACCATCTAAACAAGGCCTTGGTGTCTTTTCAATAGGATCAGTGGCTCCTCCCTTTTCTCAGGCGGCCGTCATGTTCTCTTCCCACACTGTCGCTGTTCTTCTCACTGCTTTGGACCAACAATGGTGACCTTTGTTTTTCTTCACATTTCCTCACTGTGTTACCTTCTAGGTTGTTCCTAAAACTTTCCACTCTGATCATCTTTGGATTTATTGTAAGTGTTCCCAGTGGTCTTTTACTGTAATTATAATAATGCTTTTAAAGCCTGTCGTTTTCTAGGACATAGTTTCTGCAAAGCGGCAGAAGTTTACTGTGTTAGAAATTTACCTCTAAGTTGGTGTGGAGCAACCCCCCACCCCCCAGTTACAGAGCTTTGTACTTATGCTCTCTCCCGTACAGCCCCTCACACGCCCAATTTCACATTACTGGTGCAACAAAACTGCAGAGCATATTATATATTAGAGCCAAACAGTTTGGAGCCAGACGACAGAATAAATCTCCTTACAATTCCAACCAGCTCATCCTTCTCCATCATCTCTCCACTCCTCATGCACACCTGAGCGTGATCGGGCCGCGGTGGGTGGCAGATCAGGGACCTTGGTGTCCAGCTGTGCGTTTTTTTGTCCGCTCCTGATTCACAACTTTTTCAATCAAGGAATACGCAGAAATGCAGTTTTAATGTGAATTATTTTTCCATGTGTCCACCATCATCAGAAAATGCTACAAGAACATGTTAAAAACACCAAAAACACAACTTTCATTGCAGTGGGTCTTAAAGCCCCATTCCTCCCATTGTCTCTGCTTTCAGCCTCCTGGGAGGCATCATGAGTCCACTGACTGCCACCAGAATCCGCGCTGTTTACCTTGTGGTTTCGGGCCTGATGCTGAGCGCGTGTCTGAAGGTGCTGCAGTCAGCAGAGCCACTGCTCCGTCTGTAGTTCAGGTGTAGAGACGAGGAGGAGCGACTGTGCAGCAGGAGACGCTGAACATCTGAAACTGTCATTCAAAAAGTCTTTTCTTGACGGCTGTGATGAAAGCAGAGACATCAGAGGGAAAGCAGGTGAAGGGAATCATCTCCAGTACTGGATGGAACAGACAAACACACCCAGACTTTTCTGAGACCTGTTAGAGGGGTTCCTTCAGGGTTCTTCTGGGAACAGAGGGGGTAAAATGATTGTTATGTGATGAACAGGATCTTCTGAGTCATACCACAGATCAAATATGTAGAATCCGATAACTGCTCATCTGAAATGGGAGGAGCCAGCCTACCTCTGACTTAAGCTGCTAAGGGGGGTCATCAGGAAGTCTGTGGTGCACGTCTCCAGTTTGCTGAAGGATTGAAACATTCAGCTGTGGTGGTTCTGTGAATGCTCCTGCTCTTATTGTGGTTTATCAGATGTTATTTGACCTTGCAGGTTGCCTGGAGTGCTGCATCAAATGCCTGGGGGGGATCCCGTACCCGTCCCTCGTAGCCACCATCCTTCTATATGCAGGCGTGGCCCTCTTCTGCGGCTGCGGGCATGAAGCCCTCTCCGGCACAGTCACCATCCTCCAGAACTACTTTGAAGTGGTGAGGAGCCCTGTGGACGCTCTGGATGTCTTCACCATGTGAGTGACAAAGGCTGGTCAGGCTGGACGGACCGTGCACACCTCAGTCACACACAAGCTCTGGAAGAATTCTGTGGCATGTCTGCATCACTGTCTCAAAAGGTCTGACTTCTTCTGCAGGATTGACATCATCAAGTATGTGATCTACGGCATCGCCTCAGCCTTCTTCGTCTATGGAATCCTGCTGATGGTGGAGGGCTTCTTCACCAGTGGAGCCATCAAAGACCTTTACGGAGACTTCAAGATCACCACCTGTGGACGCTGTGTCAGCGCTTGGGTAGGAGCCCCTCAGATGCAGCATCTGGATGCTTCTGCAGGTTCAGGGTTGTCCCAGTAACATCATTGGGCTGGTCTTTGAGACTCAATGAACCTTTAGTTCAACACTGTCATAGTTCAACAAGCAGCATTGTGAGTTTCTAAAAGCAGGCATTTTCCAGAGAATCAGATTGTCATGATCTGTTTTTAAAGCAGTCATATCAAATAACTCTGCAGGGGTTTTGATGGACTGGACTTTCTGTGGACAACTCCACGGAAAACCTTTATCAGTTTTCTGTATCGACATTGATCCTAAACTTTAAGAACATGATCATAATGTTTAAAGAAGTGAAGGTAGAGTGATGTTTGTTCTCCGTTCCTCTTTCAGTTTATCATGCTGACCTACATCTTCATGCTGGCTTGGCTTGGAGTCACAGCTTTCACCTCCATCCCAGTCTTTCTTTACTTCAACATCTGGAATATTTGCCAGAACGCGACAGTTCTGGATGGGACAGAGCTGTGCCTGGATCCACGCCAGTACGGTAAGGAAGGTTCTCCTCTGTTTGTTCCCTTTTCTAGGCCCAGCATCCAACAATAGGAACATGCATTTGCATTTGGATTGATTACATATTGTTTTTATTGAGAATTGTGAAGATAGTCTGTCTTTATAGTCAATATTTTAATATTTTCTTTCATTATTTTTCTTTATTTCTATTTTTGTTGTCTTTCTTTTTTGTTGTTTTTTTTTTTGGAATCAAATTCTTTATTTTTTATAAAATCAAATTACTTTTTTATATGAAAAATAGGAAGCTGGATTTGATTGTTTCATCATAATCATTGAAGTATTCACATCTTTGATAAAATAAGGACACATTCAATTCTATTTAGTTCATTTCAGTGTGTTTATGAGGCCCCATAGCTGTCTGAAAGTGCTTCTCAAAAAACATTTCTAATTTTCTGTCTCGTGCTTACAGATTACAGTTCTGTTGGAACTCTTTCTTTAAAGTGACTTGAAAAAATGTCTGCAGGTATTGTGCCGATTGCCGAGGCGAAGACTGTTTGTGCTGGATCAGAAAAATTCTACAAAATGTGTGAATCCAACGAGGTAAACCTGATTTTTTATTTTGCCATTCATTTTCTCTGAATTTCATAGAAGCATTTTTATCAACACGTGTGTAATTCTAGTGAAAATAAATGTTCTTTTGAGCAAACTTCTGCTGAATCATTCCTGGTTTCAAATCTATCTCTTGTTTTTGTCAACACTATGCACAGTCTAACGTGTCTTTAGTTGAAGTTAGTTAAAGCAACGTAAGTAACAAAACTTAAAGCAAGTTATCTAACCAAAACCAAAAATTCAATACAAGAGAAACGTGGCCACCAAACGTATATTTTATTTGCTTGAAGAGAAGTTTACCTTTATTATTATTATTATATATTATTTATTTTTGCAGTTTTCACACATTGAATTAGCAGTTTTAGCTGTAAAAGTCATCAGATTTTCTGAAGGTTTGACAGAACAGCAGGACTTTCCCTTCAAACTCAAACCTAACTGACTGTAGGTATGAAGAACGTCTCTAAAATAAATCCCACTACCAATCGCAACAGGTCTGTTGTGTTTGGGATCAGAGGGCTCATGGGGGCTCTGCAGAATGAGCTGAATGTGTTTCCAGAGTTTTTGATGCGATGGATTAACATGGTTTGTCATGGTTTGCAGCTGGACATGACGTTCCACCTCTTCATCTGCGCTCTGGCTGGAGCCGGCGCTGCTGTCATTGCAATGGTGAGCCTTCAGAAGCACAACGCCGACACTGCAGCGCTGCATTTTGCAAGCAGATGGATCACACAGGAATCCTGGGTCGGGGCGTGCAGCATCTGCTGTTCTGCAGCAGCTTCACACTCATCCTCTGCAGATGGAGGATTCTGCAGCAGAAGCTGTTGTTTACCTGAAAAAAGGAGAGACGGCATTTTGGCGCAGTAAGATAGAGTTTGTCTGCCTCCCTTTCTCAAAGGCGGGGGCTGTGTCATGGTGTTGTCATGGAAACAGGGAGAAGAAAGGCTGTGGGATTGTTGAGAACATCACTCAGTAATTGGTGGGGAGCCATTTTCTGGAGAAGAGAAAAGGCTTTCTTATAGGAGATGATGGTTAAAGTGTTGCAGGCCTTTTGGCTATCATCCTTTTTTTCCTGTTTTATTCTCAACACGGCCACAGATGATCCATCCCATAATCACCCGCTCATGGTTGAACACTGACACCTATTGAGTCAGGTTCTGAAACATGTCAACATGTTTGAATCTCAGCTGTTTTCAATCGTCTCTGTTTTTGAGAAAACAAAGATTGATGTAGCCTTAGCTAATGCTGTTCTTGTGCTCTGTGCTGCTTTGGTAAAATATGACAGACCTAGACTTTAATATGAGGCTGCCACCTGGTGGGCAGCCAAGGAAGTCAGACTCCGTCCATTTTCTGAACCCATCAAATCTCCTCCTGGGTTGTTGGGGCCTATCCCAGCAGCTGTTGGTCCTCTCTAAACTTATGAAGCATGATTTTGTGCCCCGGCAAAATGCCAGAGTGCCTGCAGAAAACCCACACATGCTTACTTCACACAGGAAAGACCCAGCTAGGATTTGAACCAGGGCCTTCTCACTGTGAGGGAAGAGTACCAACCACTACCTCACTGTGCAGCCTGCTTTATTTTAGTATTTGGTCCTGCTGTTGTCCCTCTTTTCATCCAGAAAATGCTTTTCTTTAACTCTTCATGAATACATTTGTACTTTTTCCCACGTAATGGTGAAGGGGCCGAAGCCCAGAACGCTTCAAAACGACCTGTGAAGAAATAAACTGAAAACCAGACACTTAAAACACTGAGGTTTGACTGACTTACCTGATTGATGATAAACATAGGGAAGCTTCAAGCTTTGAAGAGCACCTTATGCTGTGGAAAAATACAGCACTTGAAAAGTAGAATGACCCAGGAATCTTTTCAGAGCCACCGTGAAAGATCTCAGGAAAGATGAGACCTTTGAAGCAAAATATTGAGAGGTTTTTCAGTGATGTCCTCATGATGTCCCCACAGATCCATTACCTGATGGTGCTGTCTGCCAACTGGGCCTACGTGAAGGACGCCTGCCGGATGCAGAAGTACGAGGACATCAAGTCGAAAGAGGAGCAGGAGCTCCATGACATCCACTCCACGCGCTCCAAGGAGCGCCTCAACGCCTACACATAAACGGCAGCGTGAGGCCTGGCCCCGCCTCCCTCCTCCTCTCTCCCCCTGTTTTCTCTCCGTCTCTCTACCATCCCCTGCTGAGGGGAGAGCGGATGGCGCCCAGGGCCCTCACCGCCGCTGATGTCACTGGTGCGTCTCATGACAAAGTGGTCTGAGGAGGAACGTCATACCCAGTTCCTCGGCCACAAGCAGCCTTTTTCTTAAAAAAAAAAAGCCCCTTTACCTCTCTCATGGATGGAGTCACGTTCTCATTATGGCAGTTGTATTACTCTTGAGTACCAGTGGTTTAGTGCAGGTGAGTAGTTTTAGTGTAGTCCATAGAAACACAAGTAGCAGTTCTGTTTTTTTATTCCAGACATTTCTGTACAAATCTTTTTTATTTGTTACCCTTTTTTTAAATCATAATTTATTTTTTGCCAATTTCTGAGAAGGTCAACAGGGGCTTCAAGGGTTTGTAAGCACATTGCTGGCAGGGGTGTCTGCACATGTTGGTGTTCTGAATGTGAGTGAATGGTTAGTTTGAGAAATCTCATCATCTGGTAGAATCGAAACAGCTTCTGTATTTACCACAGACAGACGTGGTGAGAAAGCGGCTCTGAGCAGAGCCTGTGGAGCAGCAAACATGCCCACGATGGATTCACACATGACCTGACCAATCAGACACAAATTATAGCTTTGTTTGTGATAATCTTGGACTTTAAAAGTACGTTTAGGACTGTGAATGACATGAATCTTGAGCTGTGAGATATTTTGATAATTGTCTGTGACTCAGAAACGCGGGTCTGGTCGATCCTGGGTGGGGTGAGGAGGCGTGACTGAAGTGTGTCACAGAATTTTTCCTTCATGACAGTAACTGTGCTGCCGACACATCCTGGTGTGTTCATATGGGCTTGTCACTTCATTGCCTGGTGATTTTTTTCTTTTTTGTTCTTGGATTTCAAAGCTACTTTCTTGCACTTTTTTAACCATTTCTGTGCTCTCTCTTGGTGTAAGCGCATTGGTGTTCAACTCAAAGTTGGATAACTGTACTGTTAGTAAAGACTGTGAATTTTTCGGTGTTTTTCGTGGCATGGACATGTATCGGTATAGTCTTTTTGACTCAAAATTTTCTCCGGTTCTTCATTTTTTCACGTCTCGCCCTTTGTTTAAATGTGCAGTTCTGAACCTGATATTAGCAGCAGTTTTCCTGTAGTCTTTCAGTTGTATCTTTTAGTTTGTGATGAGCTTGTTCCAACAAAAACTATGTAATGATCAGAAAAAAATGCTGTCAGCTCTCTCCCTGTATTAGTCTTTTGTACTTTCACTACAATGCTTAGTAGCGGGCTTTAAATCAAATCTGTTTTGTATTTTCATGTGCCAGCAGCTTGAAGTGGCTTATTTGACCTGTATGATCAAATTTGCTTGCAGAAATAAAATTCACTTGTGTACTTGTTAACAAACCTGCGGTTTTTGTGGTGATGGGAAGGGGATCATGTCAGATTGCACAGAAATCAGCTCTAAAACTCAGATTCAGTTGTTCTCAGTTGCACTGGTGTATTTCTCACAACAGAATTAACTTTTCACAACACTAAGTGCAACCTCCACAAGATTTAGTCATCTAGTCAATCTAGAGGAAGTTTCATGCGATCAAGTAAGTACAGATCTCTGCAAAATGATCACTTCTGACGTGCTTTTATCATGTCTGTCAAAATTAACTATACTGCTACAGACTGAATAGTCATTGTTTGTACAACTAAGAATTTTCATTTCATTGCTTGTGACAATGCACACAAATTGTATAATTGTATTGTCACACATTTTTCTCATCCATCATAAAAGTATTTCAAGATGGAAAACGGCAGACGGAGTGGAAGACATTGCATTAGAGAGAGAGAGCCACCATTGATGTCCCAGACCAACGAAGACGGAAAATTACAATGTTTGCAGCAATCAGAAACAGCGTACACACCTGAGTTGTACTGAATAAAAACAGTAAAAAGAGAATTCAAAGAATTACAAAATAATTGAACATTTAGTGTGCTATGCCCCCTGCCCCCTTTAAGCAGAATTCTACAGTCTTATTGCAATAAGATGCACCAACTTTACACATGAATCATTTTGTGGAGTAAAAGTCAGTTGATGTCTTTTTTTCTTAGAGCTGCCCTTAGTGATGCCTGTGAGCAAACACCTGTACGGGGCACACAGGTGGCCCGCGTAGACAAACTGTTCATGCAGGACACAACATGCAGGGGTAGATAGCGGTGAGACGCAGGCGTGTTCTACTGATCTTTCTTTTGTTTTCATCCCAAATCCTGTACAAGGAGCCAGTTACAGGATCATTTAATACATTTCTTTTTTGATGCACCCATCTTGTGTAATTAAATTGTTGCCTCCATCTTGTACTTTCATTTTTTTAAATTAGAAAGGAAGAAACGTAAACAAAAAAGGCCCAAAACCTTTGAGAGGTTGAAGCAGATGCTTCCCTCAGGTGGGCCAGCTGCCTGCCAGAAAAGAAATCATTCCCACAATGCCACATTGCAGCCTGGTGTGACACAACCCCCCAACCCCTACAAAAATATCCAGTAACTCTGCATTGACGGCGTCTTGCAAATGCTGGCGTCAGGGTTGACTGCAGAGTCATGTGAAGCACTAATCAAGAGAAAGTCTGAAGGAGGGGAGGGACAGACGATCCGGAGAGGCCAACACCCAGAGGGACGAGGCTGCAGGCTCTTCCCGTTATAAAGCTGGCGTTACCTGGCCAGGCCCAAGGAATCCTTCACTAATCCCCACCCCCACGCCTAATCAGAGCTGACAGGTCACCTGTCCCGGGCTGGACTCTCAGTCCGTTCTGTGCGATGGGCTTTCAGGGCTCTTTCCTTTACTCGCACTTTTGCTTTGTTTTCTGGGGGGAATCTTCTGACTTTCGATGACCCCTGATGTCTTGTCTCCTGGTATCTCCTGGATGTGAGCTTTCTGGGTGCGCTGGGTAACATCATGTGTCTCCTTCTCCGCCTGCATGTATTCCTCCTCTGCCTCAGGACTGCTCTAACCTTCTGTCCATCCCAGTGTACCTGCGTTTTCCACGGACGCAGCGACGGAACAGGAACCAGGTAATCTGAGTCTGTGTTCAGCGCAATTTTACAACCAGGAGAAATATAGAAGTCACCCTGTATGAACAGAAACTTAATGAATTTGTTCTGAAGCTCTCCAGTCAATTCTTGTAAGTAATGATGATTATCTTAGACGTGGGGAAAGTCAGATTGCTGGTCTGAAGGTTGTAATCTGTTAACCAAATGTCTCATCAAAATGATCCACTGTGAAGAAAACTAAAGTTTAATCTGATTCTTTTCTGCATTAAAGCCTCTGGCTTAGCTTTGTCCTGTTTGTGTTGTTGCCTGAGGGCCTCCTCTGTACAGTGTGCAAAGAGATTTTCTGCGGCACTTAAAAATGTCGCCGCTGAAGGGTTTGAGAAGAGACTCATCAGTCCATCTCTTGGCTGTGATCAGAGCATTAGTTTAGTGATCACAGTTCATCAACTGTGATGTGCAGTATTTATCTCTGACCTTGCCATTGACCTACACCTGGAGAGACATGCCAGCAAAACCAGCACGGCGGTGCACGGCGGTGCACGGCGGTGCACGGCGGTGCACGGCGGTGCACAGAAATAGATGGAGGAACAAACAAAAGGACAGAGGTCCAATCAGACCTCAGGGGGAGTCACCTTTAATCCAATCTACATGTTCCCCTTTCAGATCCGTGCTCTGCAATGACCCGGACATGTCAGACATCCCCGTCAACGTTCCCGTTGATACCATCAAACTCCGCATAGAGAAAACTGCAGTGCGGCGAATCCCAACGGAGGCATTCTACTACCTGGTGGAGTTACGGTACCTCTGGATTACCTACAATTCCATAAACTCAGTGGATACTGGAAGTTTCTACAACCTTAAAGTGCTGCATGAGTTGAGGCTGGATGGAAATATGGTGGCTGTTTTCCCTTGGGAATCTCTAAAAGAGATGCCAAGACTGAGGACGTTGGACCTTCACAACAACAGGCTCACCACAGTTCCCAGTGAGGCCATCCCCTTCCTTCTCAACATCACTTACTTGGATCTGTCCAGCAATAAGTTAGTAACCCTGCCATCTGATCTCATGGACATCTGGCCCCCGTTCAATGGAGAACCAGTGTCTTCTAATGCTTCTCAGAAAGTCGTGTTGGGTAAGAAGAAAATGTTCTGTCTGGCTTGGTTTTACAGGATATTAGGGCCATGCCAGGACACTTTTGGGACTTTTGTAATGACATCAGGAACTTCCAGCTGAGAGGAGACCAGTTCCGGGGCAGAGTTGAATTAGGTTAGTGAGGATAGTGTCAAAGTTCCTGCTTTATCTACATTACTTAGTCATCCAGATTACCTGCAAGATGATCAACAAGAGAACAAACCAAGCATTTACATTCCTGTAAATTTCAATCATTTATACTCATTTGACAAAGTTCAAAGACTTTTCCAAAGTTACATTAGTTTCTCACAGGTTCTTCACTCAAATTAATGATCATTCTAACTTGATCCAACATAGTGTTCAGTTTGCTTTTAAACACTTCACAAAAAAACATACTCATTCTAACTGTTTTGAGGTGAAGCTTGTTGACGTGCACATTTGTCAGAAATAAACTCTGGTTTTGGAATCAGCTGGGGATTCAGTCAGAGCTGAAGCAGCGCCCACTCTTGTGGACAAATCCACACACTGTGTTTACAGACTATCTGACAGGTTCAAACGTGGTGTTCGGTGCTGAGTTTGGTGGCAGCTTGAAGGTTCTGAGATGATCTGAATGGAGAACCATAAACAATGAGAAAACCGCTTTGCTCCCTGGTTGGTCCAGTTGTTGATGTGAGTTTCACAACACGTCCCGCTGTGTATCACCAGGTACAAAAACACAGAAAAGCAGAAAGTCACTTTGGAATGTACGTTGTCCTTTAGTAGGACGGTTGGTGCTCTGTAAGCTAATCTGTACGTCAGATGGCAACTGTTTTAGCACGACCTAAATTATACTTAGAAAAGATAATGAAAAAAATCACAAAAAGTCCTGAGTTTCAGTTTTTGAAATAAATTATTTTTCTTTCAACTTCTGTTTTTGGTTGGGAAAAAAAAAGTAAAAAGACCACAGACTTCAGAAAATGAGACTAATGTAAATGTTTATGTCCTGATTTTTGTCATTTTTCTTTCAGCAAAACTAACAGAACAAAGTCACTACCGACTGCAGGAAGGCCAAAGGCAGCTTAGGCGCTTTGCCACCGTTAAGACAGGCTAATCGGATTGAGCAGCTTACCATGCACCTGCACATATAACTATTGTGTGCATGGGGTGTTGGAAGAAGCTGCAGTGGCAGCCCTTCTGCTTGTTTACGTTCACTTTATCTTTGCATTGCTTTTTTAAGCCAAGTAGGAAGGAAGACTAAAGCTCCTCTGTGGTTCAAAATAGGCTGCTGTCAGCTCCAAAGTCAGCTGCAAAGGGGTTGACTTTTTCCTGTCGCCTCACTTGAGTTACTTTAATTGTGTTGGACTCTACAGAGTTCTTAAATTCTCTTTAAAGTAACCCAGAACATTGAGTGAAAAAAGCACATGGTGTTCCACAAGCAGGCTTGACACAGAAGCTCATGAACCCAACTATTTTCCTCCTCTCAGGTCTCCAGGACAACCCCTGGTTCTGTGACTGTAAAATCTCAAAGCTGATAGAGATCTCCAAAATGGCCGACACCCCGGTGGTTCTGATGGACCTGTTCCTGACCTGTGCTGCACCGGAGAGCCTGGCAGGAGTCCTGTTTCAGCGTGCTGAGCTTGAGAATTGTGTGAAACCATCAGTGATGACATCTGCAACCAAGATCACATCTCCTTTGGGTAGCAATGTTCTTCTGCGGTGTGATGCCACAGGGTCTCCAACACCCACCCTTCATTGGACCAAGTCTGACGGCTCAGCAATCAATAACACGGGTAAGATCCCTGTTAAGTTTGAAAGATCAAACTGCGCTCTGTCCTGTTTCTCCTGAGTTTGTGTCCTTGCTCCATTCCAGTTCAGGAATCTCCTGGGGAAGGAATCCGTTGGTCCATCATGAGCTTGCATGGAATTGAGAACAAAGACGCAGGGAACTACAGCTGTAAAGCCAAGAATGTGGCTGGCGCTGCAGAAGCCACCATATCGCTGTCTGTTGCTGGGACCAGTAGCACCACCGCCCCACCCCCAAAGCCGGGCATTGCATCTGGACTTGGTACGACAATCACCCCCCCAACGACTGTGTCCAACTTAGCACTCACCACGGCCTTCCCAAGATCATCAACATCCCTCTCTGGATCCCAGAAGAGGCCCAGAACCACCCCCAGCTCTGGTTTGAGAGACTCTCTGAAGCAGACCAAGACCCAGCAGAAGGGCAACGGGAGAAAACTCGCAGCAGATGAAAAGAGCAATAAAAGCGATGCTTCACAGTCTTTCAAAGACCTGGAGATCGTGGAGGAGACAGCTGATAGTGCTGTGCTGCTCTGGACTGCGGGTGGAGAACAAAACGATGCCCCCCTGACCGTTGTGTATTCACCCTATGGTGAGGATGACTCCAAAAGGACAGTGGAGACTAAAGCAGGGACTGGAAAAGTGCTGCTGGATGGACTATCTCCTGGGATAAGGTACTCTGTCTGTCTCATAGCAAAAGTTAACCCTGCAGCAAAGGATCCTTGCATTGACTTCTACACTCTGGATGATGCAGAAAGTGGAGGCCAGAACCAGCTGTTCTTCATCATCAGCTGCATTGCCTGCGCTTTGGCCCTGCCTCTCATCGCTCTGCTGGTCTACAAGATTCTGGCTCTCTATTGCAAAGGACGCACCACAGATCTAGATACACAGGAGCTGGAAAAAGACAGTTATGTCAAGTTTGAGACCATTTCAATGAAACAAAGAACTCTGAACTCTCACCCATCTGAGCTGTGGGCAAGAAGACCGACGAACGAATCAGAGAGGCTGCTGCTGTGTTCCCGGTCCAGCATCGACTCGCAGATGACCTATGACAGTTCCCGCTCCGAGTATCTCTGCTGACTCCACAGCACTCGACAGTCAGACTAAATGCTCTGCCTTTCAGCATTCTGAGGAAAGTGATCCTACAAGGTGGGATATTAGCAATACGAGTATTTTACATTCAATGAACAGGAAAGCTCTTGATGGAGGCTGATTTATCCTAAAAGTGCAGTTGGACCTGTTGAACCTTTCAGCAGAGTTCTGTTTTTGAGCCTTACTCTCAACAGAGAATTGGAAAAGTTAGGCTAATTCTTTCCTGGGAAAGTGTACATCTGTTTTTCAGAGTTTGGTGTCACTTTAATGCCAAAACCAAAGTGTCAGAGAAGATCCACAATAATCTCCACACATCTGCTGTCGCTTCATGGAGCCGCAGTCTGGTGCCTTAATAGACACTAAAGTTCTGTCAGTGTGTTTGATAGAAAACAGGATGTGACTTATCTGATAATTGTTGCCACTTTATATGTTAATCTGCATGTCAGTGTCTGTCTTTGGTTTTTAATAAACTTTACTTTTGTGAAAATTGCACCGCTTTTAATGTTTTCATATAATTCTCAACATAAATCCTTCAGCTGTGCTGATAAGTCCTCTGGTCTACAAGACTTTATCAAACAAGTACATTTTTTATCTAACAAAAAGAGAAGAAAACCTCACAGCCATTAAATACAAAAATCCATTAAAAAGAAACATGAATGCATATAGATGACACACTGGTTACAAATCATTGGGAATTAACATTAAAATGGACTCATGGATTCTAAGTGAAGTGTAAAATAATTTGAAAAAGAAAGAAACGACATTCATGCTAAATTAGAGTTTTAAATCCAGTTTGTTTAGTAAGTAGCTATGTGAGCAGTGATACTTCAAACCACATCTTCAAAACCTGTTTGTGTTTTGTCTTAACGTTAACCTGAAACTGCATGAAGCAGATGTGTCTCTTAGCTGAACGCACAACAGTTCAGTTTCAGCTCGGCTGTCATGGACAGTCAAACACACTGTTGAACCTCACAACACCCCCACCCCACTCACGCCGTCGGCAGCTGTCGGCACACTTTATGTCTCTCTGCAGCATTCACTCACATCTCTGTAGTTTTCTGCATCTGGAATGACAAAGTCATCTGCTCCATGTTGGACCATGTGTGCCTCTTATGTAGAAATGACTGTGAAAAGCCAACTTTTACTTTAAAAAACTTTCATAATAAAGCATTTCCAATCTGGGGGGAGGGGGCGATCTGTGGACAGTTAGAAAGAAAGCACAACATGGATTTTGTACATTTTTATTTTCTTTGGAATCTGATTGTGAAGGAACTTTTGTTCTAACGGATTCTCTCCACCACGTTCGACTAATTCTTGACACATGCCAAGTCGCTCGGCCGTGTGTCGAAAATCCATCTGCTACTTTCTGACCGTTAAACTGGAACTCCCAAGCTAATGAAGCTAGCATAAAAACAAACACATTTGAAAAGCAGAAAGGATCCAGTGAGGAAACAGAAGAAGAACCTTCGACTTCAAAATAAAAGACATCTTCATGTAACAAATAAAATCCATGAGTCTTTACTCCAAAAATGGATTTATTGTTACAGTTGTTCCCACAGATCATAATAATAATGTTTAATATTCACTCACTGACAGTGCGGTGCGAGGATGCTGCTAACAAAGTTTTTCAAACAGGTTCAAACAGGGAATTCACGTTTAGTGGTATACTTAAATGCTAGTTTTCTTGAAATCTTGTTAATTAAGTTTAAAGCAGCTGCAGATATTTTACACAATTAGACAGGAACATTAGACAAACTTCACCGTCTAAAGTTAAAGGAAAACTAGAATTTAAAAAAATAAATCAGGCGTCCACTTCAGCGTCGTAAGGCCGGTCCTTGAAAATCGTATCTGATTTTAAAACTGCTGAAAAAGGTTGGAGACCACTGTGTGAATAGACAAAAGTTAGTTAATCCCATCTGCACTTTCTCTCACGACAGAACATCCCAGTTGACTATCCTCCTGACTATCAGAGTAAAAAAAATGTGCCCAGTCAAATTATTTTAAATCTGCAAAAACCGCAGCTCCCAGAGCCCCAACCCTTCACATTTGGTGTCACTGGAAAGCCCCAAATTGTCCTCTGTAGATATCAAAATGAGTTAATTCAGTAGTATAGCGTTTAGGAGAGAGGACACATTTGCATTACTGGTAGTCCGGGGTCTGTAGCAGGACAATTAGCAGCACCGCTTAGGGTCAATCAGTTATCAGTTATCCATCAGTTTAGTTCAAAGGAAAGGCAGAAATCTTAAAGTATCTTAGAGTATGTTCCACCACAGAGGAATGTGGCAGCTGAAGGTTGGACATCCATGGTTGCAGCCCATGTGTGACGTGAGACAGCAGACTATTAAATTATGTGCATTAGCATTTGTATTGTTGTCTGCTCAGAGTGAAATGTGGGTTAAGGTCAGCAACCTTCAGGATGTTCACATCAGGCTGAACACAAGGCAGCTTTCTCAGCAGAGTAAATCTTCTGCCTCCATCCGAAGCTGCTGGTGCTGTTGTTCCTGACGGTCTCCCGGTCACATGAATGCAGGCGGCCGTTCTGACCTCTGTCACTTGTTCTCCAGGATAGAAGAGGACAAACAATTTAGGGATAATCTGCTCCTCCGTTCTCTAGAAATGACTCAGTTGAGCTGCAACAGGAGAAGGTCTGACATGCTGCCACCATTAAAACAGAGCTACTGTGTGTGTCCTCTGCCCATCACTACTGTAAGCATAAAGAGGAGTTTGGAAGCAAACATTCAAAAGGATGTGCTGATCTACCACCCAGTCTTCTCACAGACACAGAAGGTCTGACTTCCCACCGAAACACCACTCGCTCCCACAGAGGACACGGCTCAGTGGGACGCAGACATGCTGCTGGGAGCTTTTATTTTGCCCAACCAGACACTCGTTTCTTCAATGTTCCACATTCGGATGGAGAACCTGGCTGCTGCTTTGAGAAGGTCTTGCTCCGGTGTGGCACCAGCATGTGTAAAATTCACCACCGAGGTGTCAGGAATTTCCATCTTTGCTTCCAAAACAGACTGGCTGCCTGAGAGCCCAAAGTGAGGGAGGGCAGGAATTCACAAACTCATCCTGGGGGGGTGGACACTCAAGTGACACAACTTGAGGAGTCTGAAATGTTCTCAGTGGGACTTTGTCTTCCTTTGCTGTGACATGCTGGCCTTTAATAGGATGTCAAGAATAAGGGGGGAAATTCTGGAAAACTTTTGGGAATTCTTCCTCGTTGGAGAAGACACTGGGAATGCCAGAGCCACAGTGAAGAACAGGGAAAGAATCAGACCATGATTGCTGCAGTGATAACAGCAGCACTAATGTGTTCTGTGGCACTGAGCTCAGGAGCCCTGCAGCAGGGGCCGGCGTGCTGGGATGGGCGGCTGTCAGGAACCAGGGGGAACCGCACCTGCACGGGTGAGTGTGACCGCTGTTCTGAAGGTTCTGAAGAGTCCGTCACGGTAACAGCAGCCTACTGTCTGACGGATGTCTGTCACCTGCTCCTGCTTCTTTGAAGAATGAAGGCACATTCTCTGTGTTTGAGTTTGATAAAAGTGGAAAAGCAGAATGACAACAAACAATTTTCAGTTTTACGGAAAGCACAACAAATAAGGGCTTTAAAAAAGAGAGATGTGTTCTCAAAGCGCACCTGATATCCACACCAAACACTTCACTGTAAATGTTTTATTTAGAACCTAGAACATCAATGGATCAGATGGACCTTTCAGTGGGAACGTCAGGACCTGGAGCTTTGGAACAAATGCAGGAGACAAACGTGGCAGACACAATGGAAGTTAAACAGAACCAAACCAAACGACACAGAACAGTTCAAACTGTAACCTGCCGTGACTGAGAGGAACAGAACGCCTGAAGACAGAACACAACATGAGCAGAAAAACATCCCTGATCTGATTTAAGGAAAGAGAACAGAAAATATTCACAGGAACATGGGCTGTTCTTTCATGGTGGAATCAAAAAGTTCAACAGCTTGAGATTCTTCTTCTGTTTGTGTGACAATTGCTGCTTTTAGTTCACCTCTCTGGGTTTTTTCTTTGTTATGGTGTTATTGCAGTGTTGGAGTTTGTTTCTACATGGATACTTACATAAATATGTCGGTTTTTTGTAGATTTCCATTCATATCCATGCATGTTGATGACGGTTCTTTCTCAGGGAGAGAAAATGGGATCACCCTGATTTGTACGTGTGCAGTTCTTGATTTGTGCATAACTTTGGATTTGTGTGTGCATAATTCTTGATTTATATCTAATACAAAACATTTGTGCATAAATACAAAGATTACAACTTTACACATGACAACTTAATATTATAACAGTTTGAAACCATCTTCATGCAAATTTTTTTAACAATTATGCACGAAAGGCTTGTTAAGCACACACATAACCGCATTTACACACAAATCTGACCTGAGACTTTTCACGTCTCCAAGATTTGTGTGTGTAAGTGATGCATTTAAATACTACTAAAACTGCTGGGTCATAAGAGTTTTCTTATCACCTGCTCTGAAATTAGATTGTGAATAATATCTCGTGAAACTTGATATTTTCCCACTTTCTCAAACAGATATGCCAGCTAATTAATGCAAATAAAGTCTAAATAAGCATTTGTTTAAAAATACAAGTATTTTCCAGAACTGATCTCTTCCTCTCTGGAGCCTCTCCCCTGACAGCGCCTCTGGCACAGGGCTCTGTCCCGAGCGCTGGTCACCAGTCACAGGGATAGCAGCCGCAGATCAGAGCGGACCATTGGGCTGATCAACCCTCTCCACTCTGTGTGTTTAGAAGGGGGCTCTCACTGCTATCGTTTTGCCGCCAAGAGAAGCTGAGATGAGCCATGGCATCTGGACTTACTGTCTTGCTTCCCTGAAACTCCACTCATCCAAGTGGGTTCATCAGTCTGATAGATGAAGTGTGTTTACATGCTTATTGCTGAATGAGGAAGACACTTAGATGAGTTGAGGAACGTTTCAAGAAAAAAGACTTAAAAGTTCAAATGCCAAGATTCAATTTCAAGAAATACCAGTAAAGGTGAAAAGGATTTTTATAGACATCCAGAAGAGGCTGACAATCGGGTCTTTTTGTTGTATATTGTAAATGTTCCATTAAATAGTCTACTTATACTCACCAGCATAAGGCACACTGGTCCAACTGCTCAATAATAAAAAAAAAATGGCACCAACTCAATGCTTGTAGACATGTAGGCCTGGCCAAGCCGATCTGCTGCTGAATGGAGAAAAAAGGGGATTGAACTGAAGACGATGAACATGGAATGTGTTTTGTTGTCAGACGGGCTGGTCTGAGTATTTCTGAAACTGCTGATCCACTGGGATTTTCACCCACAACCATCTCTAGGGTTTACAGAGAATGGTCAGAAAAAGAGAAAATAGTGGCATTTCTGTGGGAGGAAATGCTTTGTTGATGCCAGAGGTCAGAGGTTCCAGCTGATTTACAGCAGGTTGTCATTGACCTTTAGACATCCCCACTGTTTCTACTCTGGTTGATAGTCCCTTCAACCCGCAGCACTTGGTTTTTGGGCTGTTCGGACATAGAGGGTTGTAAACAGATGCAGTGCCATCTTAAAGGGAGAGCAAATATGTCTTGCAGTTCCTTTGTGGTTCTTACAATCACCTTAAGGAACGGAAAATGGAATTTACCAAAGTCAGGCATGTAAAAAGTGTAAGGTAAAGCATTTGTAAGGATAATGTTAGAAATACTTATGGCAGTTGGGTGATGCTGTTGTTCCACATCCTTATGTCACACTTCAGTCATCAGTGAGTTGTACACACTGGCTCCTTACTGAACCGGATCTGCAGGTGATTCATCAGTGCCCATGGAATGCTCGAGGGATGACCATAAAAACTACACTCTGATTGTCTGGCCATCTTCTTCCGCTCCTCCAAGACTGGATAGCAGTCTAAGCAAAGGTGCCCAGTCTAATCTCCTCCTGAACAGCAAGGTTGCAAGGAAATAGGGCACAAAGAGCAGCACCTTTCACTTGAACGGTACTAACGGGCTCCCTATGCAGTTTGCAGGGTTCACGAGCAATAGAAAAATCCATTGCATGAGCATTTTTGCCCTATGGGTTGTCTACGATCTCATAATTTCCTGCAGGCACAGAGATTTACCCATTTTTCAAATGAACCTATTTTTGGAGTGTCAAGCGGCTATTTCAGCATTTCTGATCAAATAGAGTAGAAGACACAAATTTGACATGCGACTCCAGATCAAACGCTCCTAGTACAAACATGTTCATAAACTTGACACCCTAGTCACGTGGGGGAGGAGCTACAACCAAGTGTTTTTAGCCTGATCCCTACATGATTTTTTTTATTTTGAAGAGCTCTACACAAACATCATAACCTCCATGTCTGGGTTGATGAAATCATTCAGAGACCTGCTCCTGCGTCTCCTTCAGCGTTACTTCCATGTCTCTGTGACCCCGTTTAATGGCTCACTGTCCTGCATTACTCCGAGAAGGGGAAACATGAAAATAAGCTTAAAATCCGCCTCAGGACCTTTGGTCATGCCTGTGCATTGACTTAACAGTGAAAGTGGACACTTCTGATGCGTGAATCGTGTTTGTCTGCTAATCAAAGATTGGAGGACTAAAGACTTATACCTTGGATACCTTGGATCTGAACAAACACATTCACATGAATTCGGCTTTTGAACAGTAGGTAAACTGGTGACTGATTTTTTAAATGCAGAACCAAACCTTTGTAAAGTAAATGCTGGATCATTGAACACATTCTGAAAAACATTGCGTGCTTTTGAATAAGTGATTCATCAGACTAGATCCCAGAATGCAGCAGTTCAGTTCAGTGACCTCAGACCACACGTGTCATGTTGTTGGTCTTATTTTCCACATTCTCCAGAGTGCAGAGCAATGTTCGTGGCTGCACATGACTGAGCTGATGTCAGCTCACAGACAGAGAGAGTCAAGGGCATGATGGTAGAAGACAAAAATGTTGGTGTCAGCTCCCAGTTGTTCTGATTTCTCTCAGACAGAGGGTTGATTGTGTCCACTGACGGTGCAGAGACAGAAGGTAAAGAGCTCTCATCTTCCACTTAAACCACTTGAACTGTTACACAAAGCAAATGTATTCACTATTATAGATGAGGAATCCTCCAATCTGAGGGTTTCTCCAATTCTCACCCCATTCCAAAGAGGCTTTTATTCTGACAGGTAGAAAAGTGACACAGCAACAGCAGGTTGATTCAGCATGAGACTGAAATGTTGACTGTAGCACAACTGTTACTGTCAAACACTCGGGTGCCAGTTTTCTGTCGCAGATCTTTCTGTACTGTTGTAAAATACAAGACTGAACATTTTGTTTTAAAAGCTGTTTGGTTTTGCTGCTGCTAAACTGTAATTCAGATTTTTGACTATGTGGAGTGAAGACAGCCTCGTTTATGTCAGACAGAAACCTGGACTTCAGAACCTCATCTCAGAGACACTGATGCTTGATTTCCTTCAGCTTCACAGCCTTTCCTGATGTTCTGCCACGGGAAGTCCATCTATCGGATTGGTCTGGACGGCAGGAACCAAAGGCGGCTCATGTCCCCAGTGGGAAGCTCCGTCCTGCTTGACTTTCATTTCATAGGAGAGAGCATCTTCTGGGCTGACAGGAGGACGGGGGTCATCTACAAAGCTTCAGTGAAAGCAGCACGCAGACAGGTGATCATGTGACAGTAGAGCGCTCAGTGAAGGGGTCCTGCTTTACGAGAAGACTCAGACGTCTCCCACACACTGATCAGCCATTCAAAGTACCATCCAAACATGGCGTGCACTTTGGTTTTTGCATTAGTGTGGTTACAGAGGCTAGATCAGGAGGATCTGGAGTTCAAGCTTTATGGGCTGCACCAGTTTTCTGTTTATTTCTCAGTTTATTTATCCAAATTAGCCTCATTGAGACAAATTGATTCTTTGATGAGACATATATTAACACAAAACACTTTGGCTTCTAAAGATGCTTATCTTAAAGAGCAAAACCAGAACTTTTAACAGGAACAGCTGGTTATAGAAGACCTGTCTTAAAATGTCCTGCTAGACAGAAAAGAAAAAAGCATTTTTGTCGACATCAATGACAAATACTTCCTGGTATACAAACGAGTGAAGATGCTTACGCACGTCACAAAAAAAAAAAAGTGTGAGCCAATACATGTTCATATGTGCCACTTTAATCAGTAATAAGAAGATACAGTGATGGCTGGGAGGTTTGCTACCTGCAACAATTCCATGTAGGAATCTATCAATTGTTTGGATATACCTTTTGTTTGTTTTGAATTAACAAAATATCTTCATAAGCATTTCTTTGTGCACTTGTAATCTATTTTCATCAATTTCTCTATATATTTTTATTCTATTACTGTGCATCACTCTGGGTCAGCACGGACAATTGAAGTGCTTTATAAATACATTTTATTATTGTATTATTATTATTATTATTATTATTATTATTATTATTATTATTATTATTATTATTATTATTATGCCGAGATGAACTGCTGACATTAGATTTCTGCGGTTTGGCTTCACTCTGAGTCATGAGACTGTGCAAAGCAGCTCTGGAGGCATTTGCGGCTCTCAGTTGTTGATGCTAGAGTCTCTTAACCCGTCTGGAGCAGAGTCTCTGGTACTTGGGGGCGCCGTCTCTCAGGGGAAAGCGGCTGCTGTTGAGGAATGCTGTTGCTATAGACGGGCTGAACCGGGTCTTCAGTAATGTTGAATAGGCTGATAAATGTTAAGGTCACATCTGCATTCAGACCAGATTCCAGAGGATCATTGTTCAGCAAAACAATCAAAGCCATCAGTCTGAGATGTCATGATCTTCCTTCAGGAGCTGAAAAACCTTCTCTGTTGTGCACTGATCTGAAGGTGTAGCTTGTCCTGACGTTTCTCATTAAAACCATGTCATGAACGTCTGTGTTTCAGAAACTATACTCGTTTGACAAACACATCTCCGGCCTTGCAGTGGACTGGATTGGGAACTTTGTGTACTGGACCAGTGAGGAGAAGGGGGAGATACAGAGAATGGATACAAATGGGAAAAATGAGAGGACGCTTTTAAGGAACTTAACCAAACCAAACTCCATCAGTGTTGACCCAACTTCCAGGTGAATGGCTTTGTTTCCATGTGCACATCCATAACAGTTAAACTGACTTTGAGAAGAAGTTCAGGAAAACCAAAGTCAGACTAACGTGAGTTCAAACCTTTTGAATGTGATTCTATGGGATTTGTAGCTGGCACACACACACACACACACACACACACACACACACACACACACACACACACACACACACACACACACACACAGCAATGAGTCTGTGTACACACCTACAACACCCTGATAAACAATAATCAGATCATGTCAGTGATCAGACCCGACATGTTTACTGGAAGAGAGCTTCTGTCAAAGACAGATTTTGCAAGTCGTTCCACTAAAAAAGCAGAGTTTACGATGTTCATCATAGAAACACTTCAACTGTGAGAGACAAAATGTTTTAAAAAATCTCATAATTTGATGCTTGAAGAATGTATTTATATAATGTAGCAAAAAACAATGGTTTGCTAATGACAAAAGTTCACCTCAATACCTTGTAATGTAACTCTGGTTAGTAATGACAGAGGTCAAAGGTTACCTGTAGATCCTCAGCAGATTTGCACCTTAGCTGTGTTGGTCCATTCCTTCATGCAGATCTTCTTCAGACTCATCTTTCTAAGTGGTACAACTTGCAAAATCATATATTGACAAATACTTTTTTGAACCACTGTATGTGTGTCTGATTAGAAATCAAGTCTTCCAAATTTAGCTTTGAGTCACATTGACTGTATATGACAACTGGACTGAGTAACCCCTCACTCCTGGTACTCCAAACACGAAGTATCAGCTGGCTCCAATGAGTCAAAATCCCCTAGACTTTTTTAAAGAAATGAACTGCTATTCCTGTCATTCTTTTAGTCAGAATAACTGTTCTTTCTATGATACTTTTTTAAAAATGTTCTTGATCCTCAGTTTTTTCATGATTTCTTTTTCTTTATTGCAAGTTATTCAAGTTGTAAACTGACCAATCAGATGCCTCAAAAGCAGTAAATTGTGCCCGCTGGGCCCCACCTTAAACATTCAAAGTGATGAACACATTCTCCCGAGTCTGCTTCCAAGTGGTAAGGGGCGGAGCTTCCAAGCTCCCTCCTGAATGGTGACGTGGCTGTTATTGAAACATTGACTCAGACCGACTCAAACTGCTTACTGACGTTGTCTGGCTCCAACACGGCGGCGTTCATATCACGTAGAAATGGAAACTTTCCATCATCAGATGATGCAGCTGATCTTTGAAATGCAATTTCACGGTAGAAGTCAGAGAATGATCACTTTCTGGAGGTCTACAAACATGCACTTTTACTCATTTTATTAAAGCAGTTTTATGATGTGATATAAACGTGTGTTTTGAATTTTGAGGTTTGTTTGTTTTGTAGTTAAACAACTCTAAAGAACACATGAGTCCCCTCTCACTGGAAACCAACATTTGCAGGTTCTTGTTTTGGCTTTCTCGTGGGATGGCGTCCAGCGTCCAGCGCTCTGATGAGGGGGGGAGGATCATAATGACTCTGCTTACATCGGCAGAGCGGCTCGAAGCACTGACCATCGACCACCAGCACAGGAGGCTGTTCTGGGCTCAGTTCAGTCTGCAGGGCGAGAGCGCCATCGCCTCCTGTGATTACAGCGGAAAGCTCCTACACGTCATGGACCTGCCGCTTCAGTGAGGAGCACAACTGTTTTAATCTGAAAAAAGAGAAATAATATACATCATACATGTTGTCTTTTTTGTCAGGTCTCACTCATTTGCAATGTCTCTTTTCCTGGAGCATCTGTACTACACTGATGCCAGGTCCCATGTGGTTAAGAGGATGCACAAGTACACAGGTGGAGAGCCACAGGAGGTGAACATCAAACCAATGGCAAAAGTTCCTGTTGCCCTGAAGGTGGTGCATCCTCTTAATCAGCCAATGATGCAATCGTCAGGTGACCGTTAGTTTTTTTCATTTCGTTTTTTTAGTTTCCTGTTTCAATAACACAGACTGACGTTGTTTTGAACAGGCTGTAATGAGCGGAGTGGCATCTGTGTGAACGTGTGTTCGAGTCCAGCAGAGGCGGGTGTCTGCCAGTGCAGTGAAGGATTCACCCTCAGTAAGCAGGGCTCCCACTGTGAAGGTTGGTACAACAAGCAGAACTTAGTAAGAAAGTTCATGGAAGACAGATTACAACACGTCTCCATTGATGGTTCACAATAAAGAAATAATTGTCTGAGCCTTCAAAAGTAAATGTAAAACACATATTCCTGCCAGGGTGTTTCCACAAAAACCAAGTGACTTTTAAAGAGGAGCATTCAGTAAAAACGAACACACAGCAACAGTTGTTTGGTTCCTGCAGATGTGAATGAATGCGCCCACTGGAACCATGGCTGCTCTCTCGGCTGTGAAAACATCCCCGGCTCGTATTTCTGTACCTGCCCCAAAGGATACAGCCTCCTGCCTGACAGGAAAACATGCAGAGGTACCAAACACACACACACACACACACACACACACACACACACACTTCTCTTTAACAGAACATCAACAACAACTGGTAACACCCAGTGAATACATTCTGATTTAATTTCTTTTTGAGATCTTTGATTCCACTCAAGGTCGCTACAGAAAGAGCTGACTTAGCAAGATGGAGGGAAAAACAGATTAAATCTGGCACAAAGGAAACAGATATTGATTAGCTGGAAAATGCCAGCAGAAGTTGATGCACCAAAGCAGAGAGGAAAACATTGAATGGACAAAGTGGGAAGTGGAAACAACAGCAGCTCAGGAGATTCAGAGACGTTGCTGTTTCTAAATAAATCAAACATCTTTTCTGTGCTTTGCTTTGGAAAAATGCTTTCTTGCTTGAACATTTCAAACTATATTTAACCCAAAGCCTAAAATATCTGTTGTAGTCCCATGTTCGCTGCTAAAAATGGCCTGCTGCTGTATGTGTTGGGCTCTAATCCTAATCTATTTTAATCCCGCTCCTTCACAACAATGGGAAAGGATCTCCTGCACAATCAGATTACATGATGAGGTGACATTTGCAGTTGGGAACATTTCTAGTCAGCAGCTTTGTCTCTGAACTATTTTTAACACAACCTTTGCCTAAAGAAGCCGAGCAACGAACATGACTGCAGAGGTTACAGGGCAGCATGTGCTGCTGCAGCCGTCCACCCTCCTTTACACCATTTAAAGGGCCTAGAACGGGCTATTCTAAGCCTTTCAGAGTGAACTCCGTCCATATTTAAGATTATAGATTACCTTTGGCACACTAAAGAACCATTATTTTAATTAAATATGAGTTATTTTCTTGAGCTCGCTTTCTCTAAGACACCGCCTTTCGCTCATGATGTCATCCTAGAGCCGAACTCTTTTCCAAAGGTAAATGTGCATAACGTGTATGTAAAAGCGATTTGCTTATCACCGCTAGCTTGTCAAAGAAAGTGTGAGTGTGTGCGTAAGCCTGGGGGCGGTGCTGGCAGCACAGAATCTTCCTGGAAGGGGCTGTTCTCACTTATCTACCTCACATTGGGGGGACTTGCTTGTTTTTGTGGATTGGGAGGGCTGGTGCTCAGAGTGCAAGACTTTCGAGGCATACTCAGAGGGGTTTGAATGAAGCCAAATATCGCTTTGAGATTGTTTTCCACAAGGAATTAACATTACAACACAATTAAAAACTCAAAAGAGGCAATTCTGCATGATATAAACTGTTTGTCTCTTTTACAGCAAAAAATATAAACCTAAAGAAAACATTCAAAGAAATCATTGAAATGAAATGAATTTAATGGTTTTGAGAAGCCAACACAAAAAAGTGAAGATTTAACAAAATGGTGCACTTGTTATATTTCTGTCTACAATAATACAATGAACACTTAGGTGAGGATTCCACAGAAACTCCCTTCATGGAATAATCTCCACATCAGTGTCACAGCTCCTGGAAGGGACTTAAACTCGCTTTAGCTGATGAGTATGCTGGTTGTGGGAGGAGCTCAGTCTCCACCAGGTAAAGAGCCCAAGGGAACCAGCACAGGAGGGGGTGGGGGCAACGAGGGGCAAGAGTGCAGCTGCATATGCCTCCCTGCTATAAACCAGCAAACCATCTGATCTCTGAGATACTGGCCTGTAGTGAGAGAACAATGACTGATTCAAAAAAAATGTCTTTTACTGTTTGCTGATCTTTTTCACTGCAGTTTGATGGTTTGATGTCATTTCTCTTTATCATCACACATTGCAATGCTACAACCAAAACAAATGTTAACCTGATGTGATTTATAGAAGAGCTGCTGCTTACGCTCTTAGAGGAGCAGTTCATTTAGCTTTTTACAGAAATGTTCCCGTTTTGTTTCTTTATACCAACAGCACTGTCACTGCAATCAGGATACCGAAGTGTTTGACAGTAAAAAAAGAAAATAAGCAAATGAAGGACAAAAATCTTAAAGACCCACTCCAATTGTGTTTTAGCAACTATTGGATGGAGGACTTTTTAAAAGAAAATTAAGGCTTAAATAGCTTTTCTGAATATTTTTCCCTACAAATCAGAAATCAGAAGCAGACAAAAGAAATGAAGTTAAAAAAAAGTTACAAAATATGATTGGCGGGCCACAAGCTCTCTGCTCTGCTTCATTCTGATGCATCCACATGGAGACAAACAGATCCATGTACGTCTTTGTTTTCACTGTCACTGAGAGACGATTCCAAACACAACATGATCCAAATTCACAACACAGCTGTCAAAACCCAAACCAAAGTTTCCAATCCTGACAGAGCTGCTATCTGGATCAGAACTATACATCTGGATATCTCTGATATTGACTAGAGTGTTAAAATCCATTCTAAAGAGGTGAGTTTTTCGTTGACGTCACAAACTGTGTTCAGACCAGCTTTGCTGCAATATTATTCATTAAACAGGGGTCCAAAAAGCACAGTGACCACAGTTCTGACATGACCTGGGCACATGAAGCAGACCAGAGTGAGCCTCATTTTACCATAAACCTGAAGTGTCTTGTGTAAATGGTTGTAAAAGTCAGTGATTTTAACTGTTCTCAATATGCTATTTTTGCTGTGTGATTTTTCTGCTGTTTGACCCAGTTTTTTTCAGTAGGCATGACATAGAACATGCGTGTGCTGGGCGCGGTCAGCCCTGGTCTGTAGGTTTGATTCCCCATGTGGGTGTGAATCACTCTCAGTGCAGGAAACTCTCATCACACTTTCAAGTATTTCAATGGGATTAGACACGATTTGATAAAAGGATTTGAGCCTAACAAGCTTGTTGTTGGTCCGGCTGATCTTTCACCAGCTGAGCCATAAATAACCCGGAAGATCTCAACCCTCGCTGTCATCACTTTCATTTTGTCCAGCAAATAGATCTCAGAGAACCGTAAACAGCAGGGTTTTTCCTGGCAGGCTGGTTTGGTTTATTACATTTGTTCATGTTAAATCTTGTTTTTATGAAATAATGGACCCTGAGCTTCACTGAGCGGTCTTAACATCTGGATTTTTCTCATTTTAGGTTTTTAAATCTTTGTCAAAAAAGTATCTATCTATCAGAGTGAAGTGCACTTTCTCGTCTGAACTGAAGGCCTGCAGCTCCAAGCAGATCAAGTAAAGAAACTCTTCTTCCTGTCTGGCAGAAATCATCCCATGTGGGGGCAAAGTCCCAAACTGTGGACGTGGATGCCTCCCAACAGAAGCTGGGCTGGTGTGTGTTTGTCCTCAAGGGTCTGCTCTGCTGGAAGATGGACAGACGTGCTCAGGTTTGAACAGCAACCAGGCCCATTTTCTGAACCCTAAAGAGGATTTTAAATTTGATCCAACTGAGAATAAAACCTGCAGATGCAATCTGACAAAACAGTCTCAAGAAAAAGGATTTAAAAGAGAGATCAACCTGCTGTGAATGTAAAGCATCTCGCAGCTGAAGCTGGAAAGAAGCAGCTGGAAACTGATTCCAGAAAAAGTGTGTGGAGAGGAAAGAGCACAACTTAAAGTTTCTGGACGTTTACTGAGCACAAAAATAAAGACAGACCAGAACTAAAAGCTTCTCTTTACAAAACTTTAGGGTTAAAATCAAACGAGGAGCAGCAGAAGTTCAGTGACTGATGGTGTTTGTGTGGCTTACAGCAGAAGTTTCAGGAGCTGCGGTTTAAAACTCTGGGAACAGCTTTTATCAGAATAGGTGAATTCTGAACGTTTCCTCCCAAACTGTCAGACTCCAGAAGAGTTACATTTATTTTTAACAAAAGTCTCTGACTGAATGATGAGGAGGCAGTCCTAACCTGCAAGATCTCTGGTCTGAGCTTTCACACTTCTGTCTTATGAACATCTTCTACTCAGATGTTCCTCGTATTCCTGCTGGTCAAAAGACGGTATCTGCAGGTCTCTTATTAATGAGAAAAAACCATGCAGCTTGTTTGAGGATTGGTTTCTTTCTAGTTGATGCTTCACTCCTCTTTTCTGCCACAGAAACATGGATGACAGGTGCTTTCTCTGAGGAAAAGTCAAAGCTCCAACACTTTAAAAATGTTTTAAATGAAGCACTAGAGTGATAAACCTGTTTGTGGTGTGAACAGACTGATGGATGTTGACTCTGTGAGACTGTCCCTCCTGTCTGTCTGCTTGTGGCTGAGAAGTCTGATGAAAAAGAGGAAGGTGGAATCCTCAAAAGTTGTTTTCCTCCAGGACCTGCCCCCTCTCTGCTGGTTGCTAATCTGGTGGATGTGAGAGTCATCCGTGGTGATGACGGTGAGGATCAGACACTGGTGAGAGACCCCAGAGGATCCATTTTAGCTGTGGACTATGACCCCATCCAGAACCAGGTACAAACCCATCCCTGTTCTGCTCTGCAGCAGATGTAGCAGGGATTTAGCCTGCAGTGACGTCTAGTGGTCATTTATGGAACTGCCATCTCTAACCCAATCTTGCTTCATAGAAGCACTGGAATGTTCTCATGTTTCTTCTCAGTGTGGTATTTGTGTGTTTGTCCAGGTGTACTTTGCCAGCACCAGTCAGAAAACCATTGAGAGAGTCCATCTGAGCGGGGGCTCCAGAGACCTCCTGATCTCTGACGGTTTGCTTTCTCCAGAAGGACTGGCTGTGGACTGGGTTCACCGCAGGATGTACTGGACCGACAGCAGGTAGACGGTTTGTAAAGGATGTAAATGATCCTGAGAAAAGTTTTCAGTGTTTTACTGCAAATATTTTATGGATCCAAACTCGTTTAATGTAAGAAATGAGCAACAAACATCAAACCTTCAAGCTGTTTTCGGTTTACGAGAAGTGCATTTTCTGCTGCTGCACTAACGTCCAGATGTTTGTGGTCTGCAGCAAGTCAACGGTTGATGGCAGCACTCTGGCTGGACTCAACAGAGAGACAGTGGTCAGGGAGAAGCTGGAGAGGCCAAAAGGAATCGCAGTTCATCCTCTGGAAAAGTAAGAAGTCTGAACATTTATTCTGCACTTTCAAACAGGTGATATCTGACAAGATCCATCCATTCCCACAGAGGTAAACCTTTTGTTCACTGATGTACTCAACAGCATCTTTCACTTTTTCTATTCAGGACTCTGTCTCTTCTTCCCTGTTTGTCTTGTCACAACTTTTTGCCTCATTTAACAAATCAGAATCAACAAAAAATCCATCAATGTGTTGTTTGAGTTTTTTGTTCTCTTTTGTCTAAATAAAAATCAATCAGAGTTGTCTCACATTTGACATTTTTCTTTCACAACATCCAGCAAACAGAAAATAATGATCAATTTCTTTTTTAACACACGAGACACATTTCTTTTGCAAATGTATTATAATAAATTTCCTTTGTAGAGAGAAGATTTATGCTCCAGTGGTACAATGTTCAACGTGTGGTAATAATATGACTGTAGAGTGATGCCAAGGTTGAGAGTTCAAGCCTCACTTGGAGCACTTTAAGTGTTTTCAGACTTGTAACAAATCTAAGAAGTCAAATGCCGTTATGCCAAAAAAACCAAAGATCAGGTGATGTTGAAGCTCCATACACAGCATCCTCGACAATGGGCATTCCAGCAACTGTTTTCACTGAAAAAATGATGTAAATGCCAATAAACATGTGTTTTTGTCCTTCCGCGTTCACCATTCCTAAGTCACTACGCAATGTTTTAAGTCTATTGACAGGCTCTTTGTACAAACCGGATGATGATTGATCGGACTGGAAAAGTTAAACTCTTGACCAGTTAGTCAGATTTGGAAGTTACATATGAGTGGCGTCCTTTCAAAACAAGGGAGAACCAGCCGTGCGAACGTTGATCACGAAGGAGGAACTAATAATTGCAGTTTGTTCCCGGCTGGAATTACATGACCCCAAGCCTTTCACATATAGGAATTAGGGTTGTAACAATACATTTTACATGTGATTGATGATACAATTCATAGTTGACATCAGTTCATTTTGAGCGATCCGATTCACTGACATAAAATGGATCCAGAACATCTTTATCCAAAACTCCAACCAGTGAGTCTGAGAGATAAATACCTGCTACTGAGCAGTGCAGGTGAAGTTATCCAGATTCTTGTGTTTCTTCAAGATAATCAAGTGTAAATCAAATATGTGTACAAACAAACAAGTAAACAAGAATGAATGTTAAATCCATTCACATTTCAGTTTGACAAAGTTCATTCCACTGTTTTTCCACATCAGAATAATCCAGAGGAACATCATTAGAACATTCTAGCACACTGTACGGCCATATGACTTGGTAAATTCAAAGAGTTTCCACACATTAGACTGAAATGATGGTTGATCCGTTTTTTGCTGCTTCACGTATGTTGTCTGCTGTGATGGAACTTGGTTGCTCCATGTTAAAGCAAAATAAATCTGTGCTTCAATCTAAATGGTAATTTCCAATATTGCTATCATTATCATCATCATCAATCCTTTGTACCCTCAGTGGGGCATAGGCCTTCAACAACTTCTCACCATCGTCTTTTGTCCTGGGTTATCTTTTCTAGCTCTTTCCAGGTTTGCTTGATGTCAGCATCCAGGCCCCTCTTCCACGTGTTCCATGGTCTTTCTTGCTTTCTTTTCCACATCACAGCCTGGCGAGTAAAGTTGGATGTCGGTTTTCTCAGAGTGAGACCTAGCCAACCCATCTCCTCCTGACCTCTTCTTCATCCACTGGCGCTTGTTTTGTTCTTTGATCTTTGATCTGTGTTGCTGATGGTTTTCGACCAGTGGATCTTTAGGATTCTTCTCAGACAGGAATTGATGAACGTCTGTATTTTCTTGGTGCTAGTAATGATGAGATTCAATCTCCAGATGTTCTTGAGGCAGATGAAGGATGCTCTTGCCTTTCCAATGCGAGTTTTTACATCTGAGTCCGTTCCTCCCTCCAGATTCACTACACTGCCTAGATACGTGAAAGACTACTTCTTCTACAGAGTTTTCACCTATAGCTTCACTGGCTCTGTGATGTGAGAGTTGATCTTCAGGATCTTGGTCTTCAGGAGAAGGGTAATGAGGCCAACTTTAGAAGCAAATGATGCAAGCCTTGACGTTTGGTCCCGCATCTGATGCGTGTGTGAGAGGAGGTCCAGGTCATCGGCGAAGTCCAGGTTGTGTAGGTGAGACCGGGGGGGGTCCATTGGATGCCATTTCTTTTCTCTCCATCGTCTGCTTCCTCACCCAGTCAATGGTAAGGAAGAATAGAAGTGATAAGAGGCATCCTTGCTGTACACCAGTCTTTATGACAAAGGGTCTGGTCAGTTGTCCCTCATGGACAACCTGGCAGGACGTTCCCTCATAAGATTTCTGTATTAGTCGGGTCAATTTGGCTGGGATCCCGTTGTGTCAGAAGAGTTGCCACAACTTTTCCCAATGGATGCTGCCAAAGGCTTTTAAGAAATCCACAAAGTTCATGTACAAAAAAAAAAGAGTTCCACTCCAGAGACTGCTCGACGATGGTGCGCAGTTTGATCAAATTGATCAGTTTATCTATTGGTCATAGAACTGTGAAAGAAAATGCCTGGAGCAAGATTGGCAGGATTTGACCTGCTTCAGCATCTCACACAAAGACTCTTGGAACTACAGGAGCTCGACATGCACTAGTAAATAGTAAAACATCAAAGAAGAAGAAGTTCCTCCCAGCTTGTCTGGTGTGAACACTGTATGCTAAAAGTGCATTCAAGAAACTGCATTTAGTGTGTTCTTGAACTCATGCCTAGTGTGTACGTCCAACAACACTTTAAAATTCAAATTTCTGGGTAAACAATGAATTTAAACATTTCAGACAATGAAAATGAAGGAAACATTTTTCCCTGACCTTTCTTTTTGTTCGAAAGCTGCATGAAATGTAACTTGTAAAACATTGTGATTAATCACAATCCAAAAGTGTGATTAATCTGATTCATTTTTTAATCGATTGACAGCACTACTTACAACTGAACAAAGTTGAGCGTTATTGTGTATAAAGTTCAATTTACCTGTGGTGATCCACTGTCTTAAGAATGTTGAACTTCCCATTGAAAACTCAATCCCCTGCAGCCACAAAGCCTCTAGGCATTCTGGGTAATGTAGTCAAACCAGGTGATTTATTCTTGTTGTGCCCAGTAGTGCAACTTAAAAACCAAAACACGTGCCCCACCTCTGAATAAATACTCTCCTTCACTAACACCCCAAACATATGTACATACATACGTGCTCTTCATCCACTTGAATGTCTTCCTCACTTCATCTCTCTTGATCTTTGCTGCCTGCCACCTCTTCTCCTCTGCGCTCTCTGATATATTTTTCAGTCATCAGCTCTTCAAAATTCTCAGTTTCTAGTGAGTCCTTTCATCAAAAAATGAAACTTGTTTGTAAGAAAAAAAAAATGAAAATCAATATATTTTTTAAGTTTAGCATCCTCACTTAAGCCATAATCACTTGGAGCTCCTATGTTATGTGAAAACAGAAGGGCTCAGGACTCGTCCACGTCTTTGGACTAGCAGACAGAAAGATGAGCTGAATGGAAAAGAAAGCAGCTCAGGGAGACGTTACCTTAGAGAGACAGGTGGTTTCTGAGCAACACTGTGTCTGAATGAGATCCGTCAAACTGTTGGTGATTCCACTCAAGGGCTTTGGTCCACCCAAACTTCTAGTTTCATTTGTTTGATCTGCAAAATTTATCAGCCTTTTTCCTCCTCTGTTTCTTGAGGAAGTTAATCTGGACCGACGTTGGGAGCAGGCCGGTAGTGGAGACTTCATCTTTGGAGGGGGGTGACCGGGCTGTCATTGCAAGTTCTGGGCTTGTGGCCCCCACTGGCCTGACTATCGACTTCACAGAGGGTCGACTGTTTTGGTGTGACCAAAAGAGGGGTGTGATCGAGAGCGCTGGCTTGGATGGATCCAATCGACGGGTCCTGTCAGAGAACCAAGTAGGTGAGGTTTGTGTGAACTTCCCTCATAGGAGGTGTGAGGTGAAATGAAGCATAGAGCTGCACAGTAGAAACCAGGAGCTTCAAACTGTTTAAAAACAAACTTCTTCCCTCACAAATCTGATATTGGAAGTCAGGAAACATCTTGAAGTCAAGAGCTCCACAGATTCAGTCCTACTGACTCTCTCCACTGACACACCAGTGGATGTTGGGGCTCACAGACTTTTAGTGCATGTTCTTACAGAACTGTGCACCTATAAAGTATGTTTTTGGACTATGGGAGGAATCCCCCGGAGAAAACCCACCATGGGAGACCATGCAAACTCCACACAGAGAGGCCCTCCATTGGTGACTCTGTTTCAGGTCCCATAGGACTTAGGTTAACTGATGACTCTAAATTGTCCCTAGGTGTGAATAGGAGTGTGTATGGGTGTGTGATGGTGGTCGACAGACTGGCGACCCTTCCAGCGTGTACCCTGCCTTCACCCAGGTGGCTGGGTTAGGCTCCAGCAGCCCCCAGACCCCGAAAGGGACAAAACGGGCTTAAAAACTGGATGAATGGAGAACTGTGAAATCTAGAAATATCTGCTTAATTCTGGATACAGATGCTAAATGTTTCTTCTGCTATGTCAATGAAACACATTATCAGAAGCACACAGAATTGATCCAGCTCATGAAGGTCATGGGAAGGAAAATGGTAAATAGCAAATACTTGTATTGCACTTAACTATTTTGCTTTAAGGCTGAAAGGCTTTACAGTCACAGTCCCATTCACCCATGAACTCACTGATGGCGGCTTTACTGCCACTGATGCCAGACAATGACCACCAGGAGTAAGCCGAATGAAAAATGATGAAAATACAGATGATGTTATCAGATCTTCTGCTTCCAGTTTGCATCTCCATCCCTTTTAGTCAAAGATGGTGTTGAATGCTTAGAAACCCCAGAACATCAACAATGACATATGGTGGCAGCAGAATCATGGTATGGGGCTGCGCTGCTGAAACTTAACAGACTTAAGAGACATCATCAGTGTGTGATGAATGCTGTGTCTGTATGTGCTGTGGAATAACAGAATAGAGTTTAAATCTATGAGCGTGTCTTACAGAGCAGAAACCCCTCCCTGCACTTTCAAATGATCCAAGATCTAGATCGTTTACCTGTTCTAGTGTTTCAGTTGGTCTTTTTAATGAGAAAAAACAGTTTTCTTGTTTGTTTCAAGGATGCTGCTCCCTCTTTGACTCTTACAAAAACATTTTTAAAATGCGCTGAATGCAGCAGTGCTCCTGTCAGTACTAACAGGCTAACATGAGCGTGGAACCCGTGTGCCTGACACAGGTCAACCCTTCAACCTGGCGGTGTTTGAAGACCGGCTCTGGGTCTCAGACTGGGAGCAGCAGCAGATCAGGACTGTGCACAAGCGGAACGGGCAGAACCTCCAGTGGACCCACAGCAGCTTGCTGCTGCCAGCTTCTGTCGTAGTGCTTCATGGCCTCGCTAAACCAGGTAAAGCAGAACGGCAGGGACCTGCAGATGAGGTACTGCTGTGCATGATGGGAAATGCTGAACACTCAGAGTCTTGGTGATAACATTTGTGTGAAATCCCTCAGGAGCAGATGCCTGCCTTCACCTGAATGGAGGCTGTGATCAGGTGTGTGAAAGCGTGGAGGGGTTGGCGCGGTGCTCCTGCCTTCCACGCTACGTCCTGTCCACCGATGGGAAAACCTGCTCACCTGTCTATAAATCGGATGCAGGTGATGAAAGCTTCCCTAGTCTTTATGAAACTCTCATTACATGACTCCAAGCTGAGCTGTCTCTCATAAGGCGGGGCTGCTTTTCACTCAGATGGGGGCACAGAGCCGGCTCTCTTCACCAACAAGATGATTTCAGGTAACAGTCAGATTTTGAGGACCTTAGTTTCCTCATTCAGGAGCTTTCATCCTGTGTTCTTCTCTGTCACCCTGCGCTCTGACTTGAAAACGCTTGTTACCTGGTGCTGCCTGTGTCTGCAGGTATTTACAGGTGACAGACACACGTGTGTGTGTGTGTGTGTGTGTGTGTGTGGGTGTGTGTGTGTGTGTGTGTGTGTGTGTGACTAACAAAGAAACCGGAAGTAAAGTTCTGTGTGGATGAACGAGAGCGCCTCCACCTTCCTTACAGCTGCAGGTCCAAAACACAATAGAAGCAGCATCACTCTGAAACTTTGGCTCATGGTCAGAGGTGAGCAGTGATGCAGGACTGGACAAAATGTTACTTTGAAGCTAACAGCAATAATATTGAAGTTACTTCAAACTGAAGTAACTTATCATACTGTAATTACTGTCAGCATCCCAAACCCTGATCTCTAATCAGACAGCAAATCTTGGTAGATGTGTGAGAGCCTGTCAGAAAACGTGACAGAGCACCTCCTTCTACAGGATATCAGAGGCCAGCAATTGCCAAAACAAAACCACCTTTTTGTTCAAAGTACTTACCCATTTCAGTGTTTGTTTTTGAGTTTTGAAAAATGTCACCACCAATATGCTCATCAGTTCCAGCAGCGGCAGTGTGGATCAGGGAGGAGTCTTGATGTTTGTGCAGTTTTTGGAATCAGTGTTCAGCACATATGACAGTCTGCAGAAAATCACCTGCAAGACTTTGGTATTTTCCAAACTCACTGAAACCCTTTTGGGGTCACAGAGAAAGCTGAAGTTTTACTTTGGCTGATGTTGGATGGGTACATCCTGACCAGGTCACACAATTACATCCAGACCCTAGAGACAATTTAGAGTCTCAAATGAAGCTATAAATCATGTTTTTGGACTGTTAAAGGAACCAAGAGAAAACCCAAACATTTAGAAGGAGATCATGCAAACTCCAGACAGAAGATGCCCAGCTGGGATTTGAGCCAGGGCCCTTTTGCTGCGAGGAGAGGGTGCTAACCACTGCACCACTGTACAGCCCCTGCTAGGAGGCTGTCTGGTGCTTTGCTTTGCTTCCAAATACAAAGGGTTGCTTGACAGCAGTCTGAATACAGACCAAATGCAAGGTTCACGTCTGGACCCGGACCATCAACGTTTTTCAGTCTGAATACATCACGAGAGAAAGTGAATATCTGATGTTTAGATGGGGTGCAGCTGGTTCTATGATCAACATACACTGAGCAGTTCTCTTCAGTTCTCTTCAGAAAGTAGAAAATGCTCCAGGTGAGGCTTAAACCCACAACCTCAGCACTGCTCTACTGCATACTGTCTTACAGGTACTGACCAGCTGTGCAGCTGCACGGCACAGTCAGTAGAATCATGTCTGTTCATCTTTTCCAGAATTGGACGCTCCGCCATCATTGGTGACGACCACAGGTCCTGTGGAGGATGGCACTCGACACCACAACGGGAGCTCTGCTCAGAGGTGTCCTTCCAGCCATGAGGCTTACTGCCTGTACCAGGGCGTCTGCCTCCACTACCCTGAGATGGAGGCCTACGCCTGCAAGTAGGTTCAGCTCATACTGTTATTCTCAGACTAAACATTTCCCAAAATGCTTCACATGTTTCACATATAAGAGCATAAATACTTTACATACATGTATCTCCAGAGGAGCATAAATCATCCACATTCAGCAGGAAAAGCTCTGGATTCGCCTCTGCTGTGTCCGTTTTTGAGCAGCAGGTGTCGCTGTTGTTCTACCATCACACCTTGGTCTGTTCTAAAAGAAGCTTAAAAGATAAAAGCTTCATTTTTCCCATGAAAAAACATTTTATTGTCCTCCAACTCAGAATGGCATGATGGTCTGTGTGTGATTTCCAGAATCATCTGCTCCAGCTTTATCCTCAGCTAAGTTTTTGACTGGTTTCCTCCTCATACTGTTGTGGCTGCTCTTCCAACTGCCAATTCTGTTCAGGATTCATTCACTTTAGTCGTGCTACAACATGAAGGAGCACAAAAATCCAAGGATTTTTGAAGATTTTTTCTCATGTTCCTTGGTTTTCATTTCATTTTTTGAGTGCAAACATTTTCTAAAACTATGTTTTTGTGAAATTCAAATGATCACTTCTTAATAATTCTTAATAATAAGTCACACACTTCACGACTGTGAAAACAGTTGTGATCAACATGATGTGTTTTAGCTTCTGTGCTCCTGGCAGGGATGTAGAAGGAATAAATGAGAGGTAAATTACTAATGAAACAACAAGAAGTCCCACCTCATCCAGTGATCTTTGTAAAATACAAACATTCAGTCTTCCACAATTCTTATGTATACCTCTAAAGATTACAGAGCCTTCGACTCTCTAACATAGTCTAACATAAGCAGTCTTGTGACAGAACTGAAAGGGAACTTTGTTGGCTGCTAAATGTTCTCCCAGCTGCAGCAGCATCACCCTTGAAATGCTCATTTAGTGGATGAAGAGACTCCGTTTGTTATTTATGTTCTATTGTGAGTAAAATGATTGTATAGTATTTCAATTGTCATCCTAATTTAAAGTTTTCCAGATTTGAGCTTTATTTTGAAGGGGCCTCAAAGAGGCTGTAGAGAGGGCTCATCAGTCTTTGATGGGGGTGTTCTCTGATTGGTTGCAGCTGTGTATCGGGGTACATGGGGGAGCGCTGCCAGTTCAGCGACCTGGAGTGGTTGGAGCTTCAGCAGGCTGAGAAGGAGAAGAGGAGGAACGTGACCATTGCAGCCTGCATGGTGGCGCTCCTGACCCTGCTCTCCCTCATCGCATGCGTCACCTACTGTTTCAGGTGAGAGCTGCTGGGGTGGGGGGGTTAATGCTCTCATTCAGGTCCTTTCATTCTCTTTTTGCATTTTACTGCCATAAACCAGCGCAGCAGCCCGCTGATAGGTGGTCTCTTTTAAGACTGAAAGGTTGAGGGTTTGAATCCACAAACAGTTTTTCATAATTATGTTTTGTAAATGTAATTATTTATTCAAAAATGTGTATTCCTGCAGATGTGGACAAAGTTCTGGATGAAAAGCAAAACTCAAACGATCAAAGCAATGAACGTTTACTGATCATCACTTAATTTTAGGATTTTTGTTCAACAGATGTGTGAAAAGTCCAACTGATTACAGAGAGCATCAAACTTGATTAACTTTAATGAAGGCAAACAGGAATATTGGAGGATTTCATTTATTTAAATCTATTCTTTCAGTTTTCCTAAACTGTTAGAAGAGTGAAGTGAAGGCCGTCAGCGGGATTCAGACGTAAAGGTCAGAAACATGGAGGAGCAGCTCAGCCATGATCGTCTGCGCTTGGCGGTGCGTGCAGGCGCCTGCAGATTGACGCGTGGTAACTGTTGCAAGCAGACGGCTCAGGCTAACAGGGAGAGCAGTTAGAGGTGTTTATCAAAGCAGCGACGGCGTGAGCCGTGTAATGTGGGCATACGAGCAGAAGGTAGGGGAGCACTCGGCCTGTGGAACAAATGATGACATGCAGCGCTGCTTAGCTGAGTGAGGAGGCGGCACCAAGCACACACCGTGAAGTCTTATCTCCACCTGAGATGTCTCCAAGTATCTGATTTGTTTTACGCTTGTTTGGCTGACTTACGGACAAAGCTGCTGCCACTCTACACTCTTTTGACTCACAAAGTAGCCCCCTCAGCCTTCAACATTGGAGTGCTCACACTTTTGGTCCTGCGGTGGAAGTGGCATGCTTTCAATTACACGGTTGGTTTAACTTGTTCTACAGCAATTACACAAAAAAATAGGTCATTTCTCAGCTACAGAATGGAGCTGCTGAGGTATGACCCCACGGAAACACTACATGCTCACCAATCGCTCTGCCTTAAATTGCCTTCTGCACTTCACTGAGAGCGTGTACCTGTGCGGCCTCTGAGTTTGCTGGTTGAGTTTCTCCTGACTGTCACAGAGGCTGGAACTCGGATGAGACTTCAGAATATCGGACTGTACCTTCAGGCTCTTTAAACTCTGATTAAAGGGATTATTTGTAAATCCTGCAGACGTTTTCAAGCTTCACTTTTCCCCTTTTGTCCTCACAAATTTTGATCATTTTTTTCCAAATTTTTCTGGTTTCAATGACCATAGCAGTAAACAATGCTAAAACAAAGCTTCTTTTGCAAAATAAAACTTTAACTCAAAAAGTAGAATTTATCATGATTTTTCACAAGCATAGAAGATCAAAACTGTACAGTGATCTTTAGTGACCAGAAAACAGGAGGATTTAATTCCTTTATTAATGTATTTGTGGAAAAACGTCAGTGGAAAGAGTCCATTCCTTTTCCTGTGAATTGTTATATTTACTATACTTTAACATTAAAGCCTAACAGCATTTTAAATGCATCCCTTTTGCTTTATTTTTCATGCTTTAATAATAAATGATTTCATTAAACTATAAAACAGAAGAGCAGATGTCACTTCTTGATCTGGATGAGAACTTGGAGAGGCAAAGCGCTCTTCCATCATCAGAAAAATGCCACAAGAACATGTGTTTTTAAGAACAAGAACAAAACACAATTTTCATCTTAGTGGGTCTGTAAGTTGTTCATGTGTTTATTATATTAACATTTTTATCACAGGTTTTCATTTGTCTGTTTATTCTCTTTGGTTATCTTTAGTTCAGCGTTTTTGTGGCTCACAGAGCTTCAGTTCCATCTCTCTTATTCTTGAAGTCAACAAAACAAAAATAAATAAATACAATCGAAAGAATTTGAAAGTTGAACATCTTCAACCAGGAGTCTTCATCAGTGTTTGAAGGTGTCCACTGGTGTTTTGGTGTTTTCTTTCAGAACTCTCCACATCTTCTAACTCTGCAGAAAAGCTTCAGCTTGAATCAACCCATTATTGATGCATTTGATCGGAAAATTCAAACTAGAAAGCTGCAATGAAAAATGTTCAATACTAACATGTCAGTAAATCAGTAATCAGAATTACATCATGTTTTTGGTTTCCATGTTTCTTTAAAGAAGATAAAAAAGACCACTGCAGCCATTCCAAAAACCCATCTTTCCTCCCCTCACTGACCCTCGCTGACGCTCGCTGTCCCTCACTGACCCTCACTGACCCTCGCTGACGCTCGCTGTCCCTCGCTGCCCCCCGCTGTCCCTCGCTGTCCCTCGCTGACGCTCGCTGTCCCTCGCTGTCCCTCGCTGACGCTCGCTGATGCTCGCTGTCCCTCGCTGACCCTCACTGACCCTCACTGGCGCTCGCTGACCCTCGCTGTCCCTCGCTGTCCCTAGCTGTCCCTAGCTGTCCCTCGCTGTCCCTCACTGACCCTTGCTGTCCCTCGCTGACCCTCACTGACGCTCGCTGTCCCTCGCTGTCCCTCGCTGACCCTCACTGACCCTCACTGGCGCTCGCTGACCCTCGCTGTCCCTCACTGACCCTCACTGACGCTCGCTGTCCCTCGCTGTCCCTCGCTGTCCCTAGCTGTCCCTCGCTGACCCCCGCTGTCCCTCGCTGTCCCTCACTGACCCTCACTGACCCTCGCTGTCCCTCACTGACCCTCACTGACGCTCGCTGTCCCTCGCTGACCCTCGCTGTCCCTCGCTGTCCCTCGCTGACCCTCACTGACCCTCGCTGACCCTCGCTGTCCCTCACTGACCCTCGCTGACGCTCGCTGTCCCTCGCTGTCCCTCACTGACCCTCACTGACCCTCGCTGACCCTCGCTGTCCCTCGCTGTCCCTTGCTGTCCCACACAGCATTGTGTCTCACTAAAGACAGGCATGTTCTGCATGAGTTGTGCTGGTTTGTGTTTTGCAGGACCAGCAGACTCCTCTGTAAAGGCCCCTCTGTGGACGATGTGAGTGAGAGCGGTGTGGCAGAAGAGAGCGTGTCCCAGAGTACCACCACCAGTCTCCCCCAGGTGAAAAGAGGAACACGGACCACCACAGGGGGGTCATGCTAACCTCCACATATGTGGATCTGGTCTCAGCTCTGAAACGTTTCCTTGTGCAGTTTTGCCCCACACCAGAGCGCCGAGTGGCGGGAGGGGCCGTGCCCGCAGACTCTCCAAAAACATCCAGAAGTTTGTCCTGCTCTACAGAAACAGGTGTTTCAGGCTGAAATTAACTAATGAAACCAAAGACAGATCTTACTCTGAGTCTATGCTCATTTCTGTCTCTTTTTTCTGTGATTCTGGGTCAGACAGAGGATCTTTGTCCAAACACATCGGAAACCAAAGTCCAGCAGCACCAAATGTTGTCATGGAGACCACCCAACCAGATATGAATCCCCCCAGTCCATCACAGCCTGGCTCCTGTTATGGCAGCTCCTCGTCTTCACGGGATCCTTTCTAACTCCAGGCTGGCGGCTCAGATCTTGCAGACAAATGTAAAAGCATTCAAACGCAGAGAAGCAGCGTCAGTTTTCTGTTGATCTTTATTGAAGACAAAGTTATTGTGTTCTGAGTGTCAACAGAAATAAGAATAACAGCTTCCACTAAATGAGACAACTATTGCATGTGAAGCAGAGACTTTGCTTCTCTGTTGGATATGAGTGAACAGAAATAAATGCACTTTTTAACAGTCTGTTTTGAAAGAAGCTTTGAGATTACACTTATTTCTGGTTCAGAGGAAACTATAAGATGGGCTGTGCAGTGGCACAGTGGTTAGCACTCTCATCTCACAGCGAGAAGGTCCCAGTCCAAATCCTGGAGTTTGCATGTTCTTGTGCATATGTGGGTTTTTGTCCCACACTCCAAAAACTTGCTTCATGGGTTCACTGGTGACTCTAAACTGCCCCTAGGTGTGCATGTGAGTGTGTGGTCCAACAACAGACTCACCCATCAGGTTCTGGATTGGCTCCAGCAACATGGTGACCCCAAAAGGGATTTAGTGGGTTCTGAAGATGGATGGATAAAGGAAAATATCAAACAAGGAGTTTTCAAAATTCTCTGATTTTCCACTGTTGTAAAACACTGAAAGGATGTATGCAGTCAGTGTTTGTCTTCCTGTTCTGTGAAATAAAGAAAAATATTCTAAACATAATGTTACCCCTTTTCAAAAAGGCGTTGTCGGTCAGCTTTGTAAGACACAGCACAGTAACAGAAAAATCCTAGGATTATGACTGAGGGTAAAATAAATACACTGGACCACATGATCACTTTAAATACAAAATATTTGAGAGAAATTGTGCATTCTTAAAGTCCCACTTCGAGTGTCTTTTGATCTATTTTCAAAGCGTTCTCAGTGGTCTTTTTTTATCATGATTATGATGGTTTTAGACTAAATCGAGAAGCCTGTGTCATTTTCTAGTACATAGATTCTGCAGAGCGGCAGGTGTTTATTAGAAATCCAGAATTTAGAGGTGTTGGGATGGACTAAGCCTGCGCTCATTTACCATCATACCATTATTTTCTCTTTTTCCTGCTAGCTTACAGCCCCTCACACTCCCAAGCTATAGTTAGCAGTCCAACAAAAATCCCAGCTTGGACAAAGAAAACAAAGACATACATGGATCTATTTGTCTGCAAGTGGATGTACCAGACTGGAGCGGAGCAGGAAGCTTGTGGTTTGCTGATTAAAGATTTTACATAACAACTACAAGCTTTTATCAAACTGCCTTTTAGCAGCTTTTTATCAGGGCTGTTGTGGAGGAAAAACTAATATAATGAGCATTTTAATCAGTCACTCATCACCTCTTTTCTGGACTCTTGAAGATGAAACACCACATGCACATTCATGACGACATACTTTTGTGTAATTCTAGGATTATTTTGTTCATTGGTGGAGCGTCTGTCTGTTTTTTACTCCATCAGACTCCCCTGAGCTCATCTCTGCGCTGCTGATGGTGCCTGTCTATCCTCCATCAAATCAAACGCTCTGGTGACGTTTTTCCCAAAGCGGCGTCCTCCTCCTCCACTCCATCTCTCTGTTTCCATTTCTACCTCCATCTCTTCTCAGGGCTGACTGGCAACAGTTAATAAAGCTGTCTGCATCTCTCTGCTTCAAAAACAAAGCTCTTTCACTCAGAAACCATCAGAGGCTACATCGATATTGATTTTTGTGGAGAGACACACTTATCCATATATTGGCCTCAATTAGGTCTAATAGGTGGGTTAGAGGGCAACTCTAAACAGAAGCAGATCAGATGAAATTGGGCTTAGCGTCAATTTATCTTATTTTAATGCCTAATGAGGGCAACAGGGGCAATCGAGTCAGTGACACTGAAAGAGAACAAAGCCTCGGGGAGCTTCCTTTCATTTCCTTCTCTTCTCTGGAGCGCTGGTTGATTTAAAACCATTCAAACAATAATACATGTTTAGACATCTTTGCTTTGCCCAAAGGAACTATGGATGTTAAATAAGCTGCACAGTTACATGTCCTGGTCCTCAAGTGAGGAAAGTTCTCTGAGAATGAGTTCCATGAGAGAAAGCCGCCATGTTGAAGCCACATTCACGTTCACGTCATCTTCATGTTCAGTGCAGTCAGGGATGCTTCCATCCATTCATTCAGTCAGGAGCTGAAACACGGCCGATGTCCAATCATGAGACCCCCTGACCGATATGAAAACTCGCTGCTTCACTGTCCACGTGTACGTGTTCCATCCTTAATGGTGTTGGGTAAAGAAAACTGAATCTGACCAAAGGAGAGAAACTTTCTGTCAGATACAGTTCAGCTACAATTCAGCTCATTAAAAAAGCAAGGAGCAAGAAAAGGAAGAAGGAGCAGGAAAACCCCAACCAAGAAGGTTTTTGAGTTCATGTGCAAAGAAAAAACACAAACCAGGAATTGCAAATGATTAGTTTAAAGTGGGAAAAGGGTTGAACAGCAGTTTTTCACTTTCCTGTCAGAAGGATCCATTCTGGTCCCGTCGTCACACTCGTCGTCCGTCCGGTCCAGAGCACAGCTGATGAGGGCTGCCCTGGGAATTACACTCCCACTCAAAGGCTTTGCTCTGATCCTTCAGGTCGGCCTTCAGTCCCTCCAGCTCTGGAGCAGGACACAGAAACTGAGGTTTGTAAGGATTTAGACCCTTAAAGAGAGGGGTGGGGGTGTCTAATGCATGCACTGGACCCATGAGCCACAATCTATGGATGAATCTGAAAGCAGAAGAGCGTAGAAGCCTCAGGGGTTTTAAGCTTTGGAGGTGCCTGATGGTCAGAGTGTGAGGGTCACCATTCAGATATTCAGACTGGAGTCAGGTCAATAAAAGCCTGACATTCAGCACGACTCCTCTGGTTTGTCTGTCTAACGATCTCACATGAATGTGAGGCTGAACGGCAGGAATGTTTTCATCTTTGATTTAACAGGAAGTCAAACTTCATGAAGAGGACAAACAGACACATTATAAAGATATGGAGCTTCTATGAGCCCAAATGGAGCGCTTCCAGGAAATGTCATCAATAAATGAAAGCTCGCAAGAATTCAAAAGTCAGTCACATCTTCCTGTTGTCTTAAAGGTGGGAAAGTTTGCCTCTAGATGGCAGCAGATCAATTTGCAGCACAGACAGCAGTCAGCGACAGTTTAAACACATCAGTGATGAACCATGAATGTTTTAATGCTGTGATCATATCTCGGTAACAACTTCACTCAATTAAATCCCCCAAACAATCAATTACTGTCTAGACCTAGATTTTGCAAAGATATGACAGCTACAATACTGTTTTAATACATAAAAATGATGTTTAAATTAAAAAAAAAACTATAGCTCCAGTATTGCTTGCCATTTTGTTGCATCATTAATTTTAGGTTGCATTTGAACGAGGCTGTAAGCTAGTGGGAGAGCATGTAAATAGAGAGCTCTCAGCAAAGGGATGGGAGGGAGGGGTTGTTCTGCACCAACAGTCCGCCCACAGCTTAGAGATACATTTCTAATGAACGCTTGCAGAAACTATGTCCTGGAAAAAGATAAAAACATCAATCATAATTGGAATGGGAATGCTTTGAAAATAGATGGATGGACTTCAATAACGGGCACCAGGGAGCTTCTTCTTTATGTGAGATGTGATTTTTTGCTCATTTGTCATCAAACATGTTCAGGTTTCTCATATCTGCAACAACAACATGGATTTAAAATGTGAGCATCGTGTCATTGATGGTGAACAGAGGAATTTGTGAATGAGGATTTAGCAGGTTTGCTGTGTCTGCGCTTTACTGTCTGCAAGTAAATGTTGAATGTTGTGATTGCTGGTGTGTGGCTGCAGGAACAGGTAGCTGTAAACTCATGTGGCTATTTAGCAGGTGCTAGTGGTCCCAGTAAGTTTCCCTACCCTTCTGGATCCTCCTTGTTGCTCCAATTTTAGGGGCATTTGTAGCGTAGTGGTGTCCGAAAGTGTTTTTTTAAGGGGGAGCCGTGGGAACTTACTCCCTCCGTTGGTAGGATGTTCCGCGTCGCGTTGTGCTGCAAACACAAACAGCTGCTAGTTCTATGTAGTAATCAGGCTACAAACAGCTGCTAGCTCTATGTAGCAATCAGGCTACAAACATTAGCTGCTAGCTTCATGTAGCAATCAGGCTACAAACAGCTGCTAGCTCTATGTAGCAATCAGGCTACAAACATTAGCTGCTAGCTTCATGTAGCAATCAGGCTACAAACAGCTGCTAGCTCTATGTAGCAATCAGGCTACAAACATTAGCTGCTAGCTTCATGTAGCAATCGGGCTACAAACATTAGCTGCTAGCTCTATGTAGCAATCAGGCTACAAACATTAGCTGCTAGCTTCATGTAGCAATCAGGCTACAAACAGCTGCTAGCTCTATGTAGCAATCAGGCTACAAACATTAGCTGCTACCTCTATGTAGCAATCAGGCTACAAACATTAGCTGCTACCTCTATGCAATCAGGCTACAAACATTAGCTGCTAGCTTCATGTAGCAATCAGGCTACAAACATTAGCTGCTAGCTTCATGTAGCAATCAGGCTACAACCATTTGCTGCTAGCTCTATGTAGCAATCAGGCTACAAACATTAGCTGCTAGCTTCATGTAGCAATCAGGCTATAAACGGTAGGCGTGTTTGAGATGACCCAGCCGGACGCAGCACGCAGATCGCCTAGATTGCAGTGCATGCTGGTTAATTCTTTGCACTGACATCACATGTGCACCATCACAAAAGTACCTCGAGAAAGGGGCGGGAGCAAGGCGCGTACCTAAGCCAGCGTAGCCAGGAAATAGGAGCTGCGCTGACCGGAATCCGCCTCGATGACTACAAACTACAAAAATGTATTTTGGGTAATGGGGTCCAGACAGTTCTTGTGGTTTGTGTTATGCTGAACAGATATGACTGGCATTAAATGAGAGAAATCTGTGTATTCTGTAATTCTCTCTGCAGAGTTTTTTTTTATCAGCGAATAGTAAATCACTGATTATAAAAGAAAGATTCTTCTTTATTTATGGTTGTAGTACATAGTAGCACAGATCATACTAATAGAAATAGTCATATTAAAATTCAACCGAATGTTAAGGACAACTCCAACTTCCTGTTCTTCTTCATCCTAGATATAAAAATCATAGAAAACGTGTTTATTTTGAAAGCGCTGCCTTACTATAAATAGATGGAAGAGAAAGACAACGCATCTCCGTTTGCTGCAGATCAGTGATTGCCTTCAGCTCAGATGCCTTTCCTCGTCCCCGCCTGGTCTCGCCGAAGATCCAGGCGAGGCACTGGGTCAGCTCAAACACACCTATTATCTGCCAGCTCCCTCCACATGCAAACGAGGCGGCGAGCTTCGGGAGCACATTTTTGGCCACATGGCGAGCAGCGAATTCTTTGCGCAGTGAGAAAGGGGAGGGCCACGCGAATCGCGTTCAGTTTGAATGCACCTTTATACACCAGTTAATTGGCAAAATTTTACCCTTTAGATAATGTGTATTTGGGCGTTAAATCCAAATTATTTTTTCCCACTGTTTAAGCCTTAAATTTTGTTCGGGTCAAAACTGACCCATTTTCAAGTGTGAAAATGGGTCAGTTTTGACACGGACACAATAAAAGGGTGAAATAAGTATCTGCACTGAAACAGAATGAGTCAAACTACAGGGATGAGATCAGCAGACTGGAAAGGTGGGAAGAATCTTCATCTGAACACCACTTCCTGAGAATACTTAGTTGGAACAACAAGGAGAAGAAGCTGTTTGTGACCTTCTACAGAGCCACCACTGAAATGATCCTGACGTGCTGCATCACAGCGTGCTACGCAAAATGGTCGGACTGGCACAATGACCACATAACAGCAGTTGATACTCCAACATGCATCGGGAACAGGTCTGACTTACTGTTGGCTTTACGTACTGTTATGTCTGCTGCTTATGTTCTTCATTCCCTGCCATTCTGCTCATTCAACAGATGTGACCAATGTCCCAGCTTGAAACCTGCTGGCTATTTAAGCCAAAGGAGGCCCTGAACCAGGAGGCAGAGGGAGCTGAGCCAGAGCAGGAGGCTGAGCAGGGCCTGAGCTTTTGTGGTGCTTTACTGGTTTGTTTTGTTCCCCTTTTTCTTCTTTTGTCTTCAGCAGTCATTTACTGCGGGGTTTTGTTGTTTTAGTTTGGAGTTGGACCTTGGTAGTCTTGATTTGCAGGCTTTCTTTTCTTTTCATTAGTTAGAGATTGTGAGGCAGCCTTTGCAGGGAGCTGCTGACTCAGACGGTGTACTTGGCTGAGTCAGCAGTCTCCCTGATTTATTTTCTGTTTTGCAAAGGTTCCAAATCCTTTGTTTGACTTGAACCAGTACAGTCCATCCATCCAGTTTCTTCTTGGACATGGGACATGCCCGAGGTGTTCAGGGCATGTCCCATGTCGAAGGAGGCATCCGGACCAGCTCAACTGGCTCCTCTCGATGTGTCGATCGAACGGACTCTCCCCTCCAGTACACTGGCATGGACTTTCCCAGGGAGGAGGGATGATTCCCTAGTAGTTGAAACACACCCTTTGGTCCCCCTTCTTGAAAAGGGGAACCACCACCCCTCTCTGCCAGTCCAGTGGTACAGTTCTGGACCGCGGCGCAATGCTGTAGAGACGCGTCAATCAAGAGACTCCCACAGCATCCAGAGATTTTAAGTACTCAGATGGACATCATCCTCTCCGGTTGTCTTGCAACCGAGGAGCTCATCAACTACCTCTGTGACTTCTGCTTGGGTGATAGACAGTCCCACCCCAAAGTCCTCAGCCTTTGCTTTCTTGAGAGGAAGCATTTCAGCGGGATTGAGGAGATCCTTAAAGTATTTCTTCCAGCGCCCGACAATATCTCCAGTTGGAATCAACAGCTTCGCACCTGCACTGAAAACAGTGCCTGCAGAAAATTGCTTTCTCTTCCTGAGGTGCTGGGCGGTTTGCCAGAACCTCCTCAAGGCCAACCAAAAGTACTTTAAACAAAAAAAAACACGGCCTCACCAAAGTCCTCCAAAGACCGAGTTTTTGCCTGCACAACAGCCTGGGCTTCAGCTCACTTAGACTGCCGGTACTGTCAGCCACCTCCGGAGTCCAGAGACATGTTCATTTGGTTTTTGCTCTCACACAATCCCTCTGCATTTACCCGGACTTGGGACCGGCACAAGAGGGCACTGGATTGTGACCCCTTGTGGTTGCATTACACACACACACACACACACACACACACAAACACACAGACAGACACACACATACGCACACACGCACGCACACACAAAAGAACACACACGTATACAGAAAAAAAATATTCAGATACATATATACAAACATACATTTATACCATATTAATTTTGCTATACATGCATAGGTACACCAATACACACACACAAACACACAGTCACACACACACACAAACACACAAACACACACGCACACACACCCACACACATACACACACACGCACACACGCACACACACACAAAAGGACACACACATTTACAGAAAAAAATATTTAGATACATATATACTATCATACATTTATACCATATTAATGTTGCTATACATACATAGGTACACCAATACACACACACAAACACACCCGTTTAAATAAGAATATAAAGAAGAAAAAACACTTAAACCTTTAAAATATTAAAAATAAAAATAAAAAACACTTAAATTTACATTAATGATTTTTTTACACATTTTCTTAAAAAATGAAGGGTTCTTTTGTTGTTTGTTTGTAGTCATTTTTTAAGAGGCTTTATTGTTTTTTAATTCTTGTTTTTCTTTGCTTTTTTCAGCCCCAGGAAATGTCTTGCTCTTTTCCAAAAGGATAAAGATTTCTTTTTTGGTTCTGGAGCACAAAGAGAACCTTCAGGATCCAAGAGCTGTGTTGTCTCTTGGATCACTTCCGGGTTCTGAGTCTGCTCTGTGGTCTGGATGACAGTGACCACAGGGACTAGAGGCTGCTGCTGGGATGCGCTTCCTTTCAGCAGTTGATCTTGTTTTTCTTGGAGCTGTTCTTTCAGACAGTGCAGCTCTGCCTGAAAATACAACTCTCTTTTACAAGCCGTGACGGTCATGGCGGTGATCTCTTGGGCCACGGTTTGGAGAGTGAAGTCCTGCTCTGCTTTGAGGTTGTTGATGATCTGCTGCTTCATCAAAACTTCTTGTGAGCAAACAGATCTCTCGTGTTCCAGCTCTTGGCGCAGGACCTCCACTTCCTTTTGGGCAGCTGAAATTTGGATGTCAGATTTTGCAGTGAGGTCTTTTTGAGCTGCCTTCAAATGTTTGACTTCTTCCTTCAGGAGAGTCTTAGATTTGGATTCTTGGTTTTTGTTTTCCAACTGCCGTCTGAGGCTTTCCACTTCTCGCTGAAGGATGTTATTCTTCTCACGCTCTGCCTCCAGGTCCTCAAAACACTTTGCCTGGCTTGTTACGTAGGCGACTTTTAATTCCTCGTAATCTCTCTGGAGGTCCTTCTTCTTCCTCTGTTTGATGGTGCTTCTAACCTGGTTGGAGATTTTGGCTGAGCTCAAAACTTCTGGATTGGCATATTTTTGAAGCCTCTCCAGTTCCCGCTTGATTTCTTTGCCGTCATTAATACATTTCTCCTTCAGTTGTTTTTGTTTAGCCAGTTGTTGCTTTGTTTCCTCCAATTCACGATGGAGTTGGGCAATATAATAGTCTGCATGGAACCGAGATTCTGCTTGTCTGGGCAGAAACTGGGTTCCATAATACTCCTGGTGGTGGTTGAGGGTCATGATGCTTGGCTGGGGCTCTTGGAAGTGGTTTCTTCTGGAAAAATACTGCCGTCCTTGATGAGCCATATGGAAAAGGAAGGTGGTCTTTTACAAAACTCAAAAGTTGTTTAAAAATCTGCAAAGTTACTGCAGTAAAAGAAGCTGACGAATGTGTCTGAAAACTATCCGGGTTTTGCTTTTACAGCTGGGCTGGAATAAAACACAGTCACGGACGAGAACTGAGCTGGTAACTGGCTTCTTAGGATAATCTACCCCTATTTAAGGACTTTAGCGACACGGTATCATACCATGTGACACCCCACCAGTTCTCCAGTGTCTTTGTGACATCACTGACTCATACCGTCTTAGTGATGTCAACTGCTGAATGTGAATGATGTCATTAGCAAAATGTATGTTTTGTATCTTTGCATATCTATATTTTTCCATAGATATGCAAAGATACAAAACATACATTTATAACATTGTGATTTTGTTATATGTAACCCAGGTTACTAGATCTTGTTAGAGAGAGAGTTTTTTTTCCTGTAGAGGGCGCTGTAGGTTGGGAGGTGCAGAAAACTTTCTGCGGAGGGATACATGAGCGGAGGGATACATGAGTCGCTTTTTTGTGAGCTGAAACGATCTCAGAGACACTAGAAAAGAACGCAAGCAAGTTGTCCTTGTTTTTATGTTTTCTCCAAAAAGAAAATTATCCTTTCTTGAAATATTACCTCTCAGACAACTGGAGTTATTTTTTTTTGTTTGTTTAACATTGACAGAGGATTTGGTGAGTCAAATGTCCCTTCAATATTTTCTTTTCATTTTGTCTACTATGAGGCTGATTTATTGTGAAAGTGGGTTTAATTTGTATTGTAAGGTGATTTCAGTGGTAATTGATATTTTGAGTTTGCTTATTTTCTTGTTGAGCTACTGTGACATGTGCTAATGAGCCACGAGGTCCTGCTAGCTAGCTAACCCTCGTGTGAGTTAGCAGCAATTAGCAATGTGCAGTGCATATTAGCATGACCTGTATTTAGGTGCTATAACTGAAGTGCAAATATATTTGTGTGTTTTATTTTGTATTACACTAGAATGACAGGTCAGGTTTTTTTGTTGGTTTGTGCGTTTCACCTCCGTCACGAGTGTCAAGTTCCCGCACAACGCAGAGTGGAATCACAGAGATGGCGAGCCACCCAACTGGAGTCTGAACACAAGCAACTGACAAGAACTTTGGGACCCCAGTTGCTACGTGGAGAAACTGAACACTGCGTTCCATCGTGGTAGGACAATCTACTTTCCACAGGTGCTGAGTCACCAGGAACCCCCTAAAGAACTGGAAAGGACGGAACAGACTCTTGGTATTCTTACTCTGGTATTCTTTTGGTATTTTGTTTGGAATATTATTTTGTTTTCAGAAATTTTATATTTTGTTCATTGCATTTTGTGAACCAAACCGGTAAAATATGTGTAATTAAATTGGAAAGATTTGGACATAAGTAATGTAAGAAAAAAAAGGTAATTAAACTAAAAGTATTTCAAGAAAAAAATCAAAGCCTTGCAAGGTAAAAATTTGATCAGCCCCGGCGTTTATAACCAATTCTTTGTTTCAAATTGGAAAAAAGAAAGGTCCATAGTGATTACTTTATTTGGGTTGTTTGTTGTGTTATTATTTTTTTTTTATATATATTTATGTAATTGGAGAATTTTCTTTTGTTATAAATAAGCCATAAGTTTAAAATCCATATTGTGGTCTGTGGTAAAATTTGTTTTGGTCTATTCAACTGCTCCTCAGATGTTTTGTTAATTTTTAAATACTTAAAAAAAATCTTCTTAGTATTTAGGCTTTTGTAGTGCTTGATTTGACTAATTTATTTTACGTGTTTTTTTATTTATTGAGTATGATTCCTGTGTGAAGAGTAAATAGAGCAATGGATATCCATACAATTATCATATTGATCAAAAGTATCTATAGATCTACTATTTCAGTGCTGCAAAAAAGCTTTCAAAAAGGTTTTTAACAAAGGACAAAACATAATGAGAAGAATGAATGTCTGAGGATGAATAAGCAAACAGAAGCCATGTTTGTTATGAGACAATGACCCGTTTGTTCATCATTTAATAGCAGCAGAGGGATTGAACAAAAGACAAATGATGTTCTACACTGACTTTTGCTGCCAATCTTTAGGGCGTATTCTGACTGGGAAAGTCAGTTGGTTTGGTCCGAGTCCACTTAATTTGCTCCAGATTCAGTCCTAAAGATTGCGTTTGGTCTGTGTTCAGACTGGTGTCTACAGGAGATTTCTGTTTTGGACCAAAACTTGTAAACAAAACCATGTGACTAAAAATCTCTTCAGTCGTTGGCCAGGAACTACAAGGCCGGTCAAAACAACCAAAGGAAGTCGGAGGTCAGAGTCCCAGTAGTCTTCCTCTTTTTCAGCATTAGCCCAAGCAAATTCTATATGTGCTTTTTTATGCATGGACTTTAGGAGAGGCTTCCTTATAGGCGATACCCATGCATACCATTCCACTGCAGCGTGCGCCATATGGTGTCATGGGAAGCAGTCCCTGCAGTTTGGCTTTCTACTGCTTTAGCTAACTGCAGTGAACTTACGTGGTGATTTTCTTCAAACGTTCTCATCAGAAGATTCTCCTGCTGAGATGTTCACTTCTGTGGACGGCCTGGACGTCTCAGTAAGATGGTTGCACTTCCATCTTTCTTACATTTTTATACAGTATTTTAACTGATATGTAAAGCTTTGCTGATCTTCTTTTACCACTCACCTTTTTGTGTAAAGAAATGATTTCTTTTCTCAGATTTTGTGACATTTTACTTCCATGAGGAGTCATTTCTGACAGCATGAAATGGGAAGAGCTTTTCTTTGTTGAGAAATGCTTGAATGCTTGAAGTTTAATAAATCAAGGTTAAGAATATTTTGATTTCATCAATATGTTTTTGAACAAATATGGCTGGAACTAAAGCATGATGTTTCCATACCCATGCTTTACCTTAAGTAAAGTGCTGTTCTTTAGATGCAACTCAGCATTCTTTCTCCTCCACACAGGATGAATAAAGTTCTTCCCAAAAAGTTCTATCTTGGTTTCATGTGACCAAAGGACATTCTCCCAATCCTCCTCTGGATCATCCAAATGTTCTCTAGCAAACTTTGGACGGTACTGGCTTTAGCAGGGGGACACGTCTGGCAGGATTTCTGTGGCGTCGTAGTGTGTAGAGCTGACTGATGGTAGTCAGCTCTCTACAGGTTATTCACTAGGTCCACCTGTGTGGTTCTGAGATTTTTGCTTACCTTTCTTGCAGTGGCGTACCGTCAGGGCCTGCAAAGCCTTAAGTGAACTCCTCAACACATCAACAGTAAGATAAGCAGAACTCTAAAGACTTTTATGCAGTATTACTCCAAGAAAACAAAGATGCTGATTTACAGCCATAAGAAACAAACATTGTGTTTCTGCACTTTAGTCCGGGTGAATACTCTATTCTGATTGGCCGCTATTGTTGATTTGAACCTTAAGAAGTAGTTCCGATCACGAAGCAGACTTCTATAAAACAAACTTTTTGCTTCATCTTCTGGACGAACAAGCGATAAGAGGTGAACTTTCTCTCTTTAGTCAGCTTTGGTGAATTAACAATTATGGTGAATTCAATATTAATGATCCATGTATGATGGAAATGTTTCATAAAATAATATTGATAAATAACAAGATGGTGATTGAAGAGTTACTATATAATATTAACAAGGATGGTTTTGGAGGAAAACTGAAGGCTCAGCTCTGACATGCACGGACAGCCACTGTAATCTTGTGATCATTTTGACCCCATGGGGTGAGATCTTGCAGGGAGCCCCAGATCGAGGGAGATTATCAGTGGTTTTGTATGTCTTCCATTTCCTAATTGCTCCCACATTTGATTTCTTTACACCAAGCTGCTTACCCATCGCAGATCCAGTCTTCCCAGCCTGGTGCAGGTCAACAGTCTTGTTTCTGGTGTCTTTGGACAGCTCTTTGATCTCGGTCATAGTGGAGTTTGGATTGTGATTGTATGATGATGTGAACAGGTGTCTTTTATTTTCTGTTTTTTACATTTGATTAATTTGTATTCAAACGTTTCCAGCCAAACAGTTTATCTATGTTTGTTTTAAATGCACTTCTTTTTAACTTTCTATAAATCTTATTTCAACAATCACACCTTTGATATTTCTTTTTCTTTTATATTGTCTTTGTACACGTACATGGTCTAATGTAGACATACTATATTTATACTGAAGTATATTGAATGAATTACTTTTTGCTAAGGACAGGCTTGTTTTTTTCCTGTTCAGAATCCTGCATGAGGTGTAACTCGGTGTGGAGAAGCTCAGGTGTGGCGCTGTTCCACTTCCCTACCATGGTGGAGGTTCAGTCTGCTCTTCTTCAGGCATTTCTTCAGATGAGACAAAAACACTGATGGGGACACGTCTTTACTCCAACAACTGCCAGCGTGGCTGTACAACCTTTATTTGTGTTTTTGACCTTCAGCGCCAAAAGACCGATTATGCATTTTAATGACAGGATGGCCGCAAAAAAACACCACGGGCATGTCACATTTCTGCACGTTCTGTAAACGACCAGGTTGTTTTCTCACATTGATACAGTGAAAATGCACAAAAAGCACAAGACACCAGTACGAATACATCAGATTTTTCTCATTACAGCAGATTTTGACAACTTTTGTTAGATTTTTTTTTTCTTTTGCTAAACATAAAAATGTTTGTCCTCCATTCAAGCCTTCAGGGTCCAATTGACTGCTTTACCTTTAAGACACAGAAGTGTTGGAATCAGTGGCAGCTCATAACGCTCAAGTATGTTCAAGACAAGCAGGCGTGCCTCATGTCACGCTCAGGCGCGGCGCGCTCGTCTGTCAGTCTGTCCGCCCGACTTCATTCTGTCGCTCACACCTCCGATCAACTCCGATGTTAGACACGCCTACTTTGTCTTGATATGCATGTTGTTGATCGGAATAACCTGATCACACGCTGCCCACCAGCTCACGTCTGCCCAAACCGCTGCGACCCAAACAAATCGAGCACAGGCAGAGACCGGGAGCTGTCAAAGGTCACACGTCCACCTTCATACGTACCGACTATTTGGTAAATAATAAATAAAGTAGCTTCTGGCAGATGTGAAGGATTTGATCCCATTTTTTTTTTTACACTTTAGGTTTATAAAGAACTAAATCTAAGGTGAGATGGGGTGGGGGGCAGAGCTTGTGATGGCTTTGATCATGGTGCGGCCCCGCCCTCAGTGAGTTCCTCTTTTCCTTTTAGATCTGCACATTAGTTAATAAGCTCAAGCACAACCTCCCCTCCCCCTCCCCCCTCCTCTGGCTTCACAGCTCGTTTGTTTGATTCCCAGCTCCACACTTCCATAGCTCCACACTTCCATCTTCCAGCGCCCGCCTCTCCACCGTGACTCTGGCTGGCTTCTACTCGCTCTTCTTGCTGCTGATGGCGGCGGACAACTTTGACTTTCCAACATAGGCTTCAAAGAAGAACTGGACAAAGAGCACAAAGTAGCTGAGGTACATGAGGGAGGACCACACAATGTTCTGCATGTGGGACGGACACTCCTGGCCCTGCTGCATCCACGAGTACACCAGGTAGTTGACCACGCAGCCCATCAGCATCTGGGTGATCTGGGTCAGCGTGATGAACATGGCATACTTGCGCGACACCTTAAAGCCCGCCGCCCGCAGGGCGTAGTACGAGTACATGACGGCGTGCACCAGGTAGTTCATGGTCATGAACCATCCGCCGCCGGCAACCATGTCTTTGTAGGAGTACCAGGAGTAGAGCAGCACAGTGATGTGGTGGTACCAGTGGAGAAAGATGAGCTTCTGCTTCCTCAGAACGATGAAGAGCGTGTCACCTGTAGGCAGACGAGATCAGGACGAAAAGCCGTCGGAATTCAATGAGAACTTTGATCGAATGAAAACCAGTCGAGTCCAGAGTCAGGAAGAACACAAACGGTTCACAGTCACGATGCAGTTTCTACTGTCTTTCAACCAAAGGAACCCTCATGAAAACAGATCCTTGTCTTTAGCTTTTACACTGCAAACTCTCTTCATATGACTTTGCTTTAAATCAGGTACAGCTGTAAATCTGCCTTCTCCTCTTTTTTTGTGTGTGGATAAACATGATTTTTTTGTTTGTTTTTTTGCCTTGAACATTTGTTTTCAAATGCTCAACATTTTTCAAAACATCTCAAAGAAGCAATCCTGAAGATTTATGTGAAATGTTTATTTCTATTAAAGAAAATCCACTTTTTTTGTTACAACAGAATAAAAGCTAACAAGGAAATTGTCGGGCTAATATGCACTAATGTCACTCTCCTTCGTTAGCTTTACATCACATAATCTCAAAATCAATATTACTTGATCCTCTAATAAAGGAAGAGTTTAACTTCTGATGTGGTTCTGGATCCATGATGTTTCTGCTGAGGTGGAACAGATCAGAACAGTTCCTGCTGCTCCCTCCTCACATCCCTGCATGTGTATCAGATGTGCAGAGTGTGATCTTACCCAGCTCAGGTGCTTTACTCAGAACAAAGGCGTACGCCCAGAACTTGCTGACGGGTCCGTTGTAGAAGCTCTGGTCACAAACAGACTGTTTGAGACCTTTGGTCATCAGGATGAGCATCATGTAGCTCCCAGTTCGTATGGCACCAAAGATGCTGCGTTCACACACAGAAGTCTGAGATTAAGGAGTGGCTTCAGCTCTTCCATTCTGGTCACATGTTTGACAGCGGGGCTGAGGACACTTCTCCTGGTTACATCCCTTATGTTTGAGTGTTTAATCATCTCTTACACAAACACTCGTCCTGACACATAGAATATTATGTGAATTCAGGACAAATCAAAATAAGTTTGCTTCAGCTGTCTGTGCTGCCGTTATGTTGGGATGTGGGAGGGGCTGAGTCACTGAATGCAGCTTCTCTGATGAACCCTTTAACACAAATTTAGTTCCAGTGCAGACATTCTTTCGACTTCCGTGACTCTTCAATCGTTGAGGAAATTAATGTAATTCCAGCAGATTCTGAAGCAGAAAACAGCAACTTAATGCTGATATGAAAACCCTTAGTAATGTGCTGCATGTCAGTGCACAGCCGATAAGAAAAGCCTCATTTCTCTGCATCAGAATCAGCTGATTCACAGTGATCACATAAACGATGGAAAAATGATGGTATGTCAAAGAGCGTGTATTATTTAGGCGCTGCCAGCGACATCTCCATTGTTAAAGGGTGAGGAGAAGATAAAACTAAACACACTTCACATGAAGTCTCCACAATTCTTCTGAAAGAATCTTCTAAAGAGGCCTGAAAACTGGGCTTTAATCCGAACGTTAGAAGATCAAAAACATAAAATGATATTTGTATATTGAAATGTAGAAAAAAATGTTTTTTGTTCAGTTTTCTTCGTCTTCTTCTGTCATTCAATCATCCAGAGCAGTTTTCCAGAATGTCTCCTGTTTGTGGCGTCTGCTGCCTGACAGTCAGGCGCTTTGACATTCACCAGTCAACTGCTAAAGACGTGTTGACAGCAGGTCTTGCGCTGTTTGGTTGTTCTTGTGTTGCTTAGCTACATTCTTAATGTTTTCAGCACTGTCTCTGTTCCTGATTTTATGAAAGATCCTGCGGTCTTTCCTAAAGTTTCTCTGAAGCAGTCTCCTAATAAACATGCTTACATTTAATGGGGTTCTTCGATTTTGAATCATGGTTAAATTCCCACAAATTCTACCAAGTTTATGAGAGTACCGTTTCTTCAGCTGTAATCGCAGACCATGTGCTCTAATCCCAGTTTAAATGTAATCTTACCTGAAAACTGCCAGAGTTAGCGACCACAGAACCAGCGGTTTCCTCAGCTCAAACTTCTCCCTTTGTTTCATGACATGGCGCCCCCCCAGGATGCAGGCGGCATAGAGAGCAGAGAACAGAAAGGACTTCTTCCTGTAACGCAGAGAGGAGGCATTAAGGATCAACAGTCCCGTCCATCCAGCCTTTCCAGCTGCCTTTGGACTGAAACTCCGTTTCGTTGTTCCTGCCTGGCAGACAGGAAGCTTCATTGGGTGAGACACCGGACACCCCTCAGCGTCTCCAGGACACCACCTCCATCTTTCATAAAGTGAGCTCAGGTCTTCTTCTTGTTAGGGTTCCTTTGCACAAAACACCTGACACTCTTCAAAGATGGAACCAAATTTAGAAAATCACATTGAAGACCTTTTTTTTTAATAAATGTGATGAATTTGAAGGATCAAACCTGAAATGAAACATGTTTCAGGGACTGCAATGTTTCTGCTTTTTCAGTTCAAGATGCTGACAAAAGAATTGAGCTGCTCGATGCTCTAACTTAAAAAACAGCAGATGCCAGACAGAGAAGGGACATGGAAGAGGAGTCAAAGAAGACATCTTTGAGTGAATGGAGACTGATTTGATGGCCTGACAGGCCCACTGGTGGTTACTTGGTAAACTGCTTCAGCCCCTGCTGGTTTCAGATGGTGAAACCGTTGCCACTGAATTTACATCTGATTTACAAATGTTTGCACATATTCTATAAAGAACTATTTGAAAGGCAAAGATCTCAACAAAGCCGGAGGCTCAGCTCATTCCAACGAGTTGTTTTGTCCTGAATGTAAAGATGGAGTTTCCATGTAAGTCTAAGGGGCTGTCCAACCCTGGAGCTGAATATCTACCTGTTCTCCATTTCTCTCTGCTGACTCAGCTGTCTCCTTATTCAGACTGGCTAAACACAGCTGATCCAGGTTATCAGAAGGGAGATCTGGAAAGCAGGCAGGGTGGTAGATCTCCAGAATCAGGGTTGGGCAGCTCTGTTTTAGATGTCTGCGTGAAGCTGCACATCCGTCTTCTAAACATCACTCAAAGCCTTGAATCTAAGACTCAGGGTCAGAATTTTGCTGCAGAATAGCCATCCCCGTAAGCCACCTGCCTTCAGCTCTATGACTACAGCAGAAGCACATCGGTTCTGGAGCTCTCAGAGGAGCCTCCCTCCATGCCTCTGCACTGACATGATGCTGCAGAGCTCAGTGAAGACAGGAGTCTGTTTGTGGCGTGACTCAGGAGGTCAGTCAAAGATGGAAGGATGCTCTTCTCGCTGCTTCTGCTCCGAACAAAAGCACAAACCGACTGCTCAAAAGTCAGCCGAGCTGCTGCCACAGAATGATAAAAGGGTGGACTGCAGAATGACATCACCGTTTCTTCACCACAGGGGGAGGGGGCAGAGCAACTGACAACACAGTGGCCTACATACTCCAGAGTGCCTGTGGGGGGCTGCAGAGGACGAACAAGCTCAGTTTTCCTCTTCAGGGTTGAGCCAAGGTCAGAGGTCAGCGTGATTACAGATGCCCCGAAGTCTCAGCAGACCCTGCCTGATGCGTCCTCTGTCCCCAAATACTCATGTGTCACCTCTAAGGAGTCGGGAGGCTTCCTCCAGACCAACGTCCAGAACAGATGAGGCTCACAAATCTGCAAACATGAAGCAAACACCCAGAAATCCTCATAAAAACAACAGCTCCATGTTGTCTGGATTCATTTTGAAAACCATGTACAAGTGATTGGAAGAAATAGCTCAATGCCTCGTATCCTAAAGAAATACCCATTCAAATGAGAAAAAACAACATGTTTAAATCCAGCATTAATGCAGAATGAAGCCCATCAGAAGCATTAACTCTTTCAGTTTTTATCCCCATGAAGTCACAAGGATCACATGTTATGTCTAGATGATGAATTATCCATCTGTAAGAAAAATGAGGAAGCATGAAAACACAGGCAGAGCTGGTGAGGGATAAGGAAGTGCTGCTGCTGCACATTCTTCTAAATGAGAAAGTGCTGCTTTTAGGAGAAAACGCTGTTATTCCAGACCGAAGAGCTAATGAGCTCATAGACAGAGCTAATCCGTCACAATGACATTCATCATTAGTGCAACTAATTATTTTGATAACTTCACATTTCACTAAAATGTGCTTTTTATAAAGAAAAATTAAAGTCTTTGTGGTCTCCGGGTCCAGAACACTGATATTTTTAAAACACAAAGGTACATCAAAAAACTGGAAACATGTTAGATTTGCTCCTAAACGCATTTAGACTCTCAGATTCTCACTAAAACTTTTGGTCCTGAACTGATCCAGGTTCTATCCTGGCATAATCTAAATTAGTCCTGGTTTAATCCAAAACTAGTACTGGTTTGGTCCCATTATGATTTTGGTCTGTTTCCAGTTTAGCTCTGGTCAGATCTTTGTCTACTTTATGACCATTTCCTGTTTATTTTATAACAGTGGATGGGACTTCTCCCAGCGTGACAAGGTGGAACAAGGTGGAGACTAGGTGGGTAAACTGTTAAATTTTCCGCTCCAATCCCCTTTGGGTCTATTGTAAATGTGTCCCCAGTGGTCTTTTAATTAGGATTATGCTGTTTTTAGCCCAAATCAAACACCTGTGTTGTTTTCTAGCACATCGCTGCTGCAGAGCGGCAGGAGTTCATTAGAAATTCGTGGGCGGGACCGTTGGCCCGCCACCTTCTCTAATTAATTACAGAGAGCTCTCCGTTTACACTCTCTCCCGCTGGCTCACACCCCTCAATCTAACAGCTGTCCAGCCGTACAATTTTGATCCAGATTCCAGCTCAGACGAGGAAAACGAAGACGTTCACGGATGCTGCTACATCGCAACAACAATCTTTTTGTGGGGCCATCGTGGCGCAGAAGTAGGGCGGTCAACCTCTGATCGTAAGACTGCCGGTTCTCGCCTTGTCTGCCCGTGTGTCGAAGTGTCCTTGGGCAAGACACTGGACCCCACATTTCCTCTGGTTGTTATAGGTGTTTGGCAGTGAAGCAGCCATCATTGTGTGAATGGGACTGTTACTAAAGCGCTTTGGGCCTTCAAGAAAAGTAGAAAAATGCAATGTATGAATACGCCATTTACCTTTTTTCAAACAGTATTTTTCTGTCTGCTCCTGAGTCACCCCGATTTCAATAAATAAATATTCAGAAATGCAATTTAAGCTTAATTTTCTTTCTACGTCCTCCACCATCAGAAAAATGCCACAACATGTTAACTCTGCCTCGTGCAGAAAACCGAGGTCCAAGTCTTCTTGTGTTTCTAGTTTTCATGAATGTCATCTGTAGGGATAAATGTTAAAAAAAAAAACTCAAATATAAATCACAGAAACTCAAAAGAGTTCAACTTCCAGCCCCATTTCAGCTCTTACAGTCTCAGCTCCGAAAACAGACATAGTTCATGTGGCTCCCAGAATAAATGATGCATCCAGGAAGAACTCTCCAGATCAGCGCTTGGAGCTTCATCTCTCTTCCTGCTCTCTTAATCAGCGGGGTGGCAAATACAGCACCATCATGCAGGTATTCTGCTGGAGCACCATCACGTCTAAAAGAAGCCACGGAGGCTCAGCAGTTGTTCACTGAGACCGGAAACGAAAAATGATCAACAAGAGTCTGAGAGAAGAATCTGAGCCAAGGTCATCAAACTGCTCTTATTTTATTATTTTCAATGAAACCAACTGTGTAACATCAGGTACCAACTACTGAGCTGCTGCTCTGTGACGACTCGTGTTTTTCAGTACCGGCCCGTTTCAGACTGAATAAAAGTTTGGTATTAACGTGCTGCATCAAACAGATGCTAGAGAAGCATAAGGATCTTCCACCCCTCATAAGGGAGCACATGAGTCACTAGTGTTCATGTGTTCCTACCAAAGCTCTATCAATCTGAATTCATGTGTTCATCTCAGGCTCTGATCACAGCCTTAAAAAATCGATTACAACATTGTTTCAGTTGAGATGAATGTGATCTTCCACAGAGGTCTGGTCTTTTTCAGTGTCTGCGTCTCATGACATAACAAAACCAAAAAGGTCAAGGGTAAAAAAGGAGCAATACAAGGACAGTCAGACTTTCCCTGATAAACACTTCTGCACAGCACTTCAATAAGAACCTCTCACTGGTTAGAAAGGTAGAACACCTGAATCATAGAAGAGTTGAAGAACTTTTTATTACCAGCTTCATTCTGTTAAAAATTGAAGAATTTCTTATCAAATGACAAGAAAAACAGATTTTTACAGACAGATGAAAACTCTGTCACTTAAAGTCTGAGAATGAAAATAATTCTGAACAATAAACTATAACTAATGAATGAGGAAAAGCTAATGCTTTTAATATCATTTGGATTTTAATAAATTGTTGTGATTAAAACTTTTTTATTGCAATATCTATGTTTGGTCTTCAAATGAGTTCAAATAACCTCAAACCGTCGTCCACCTGTTGAGCCTGGATTTGACCAGATCACCAGAGATCACTGAGCCCACATGAGGCAGGAACGAGCAAACGCCTTATCCAGATGGTTGGGAGAACAAGGAGATGCTCATCTGGTCTGATGTCCAGATGACGGACGTCCAGAAGAACGCATGATTAAAAATGAATGGAATTTAAAACATTTGCAGCACTCAGAGAGAATGACTGAGTGTTTGGAAGACAGCACCAAGACCACATCACAGTCTGACTGAGAGTAATCCTTTTTGTATTTGCGACACACAAAACAACTAGTTTTATCACAAGAAAGACAAAAAAGAGTGGAGAACAGCACCGACTGTCTTCATTATTCAATCTCCTGCCTCTGCCACAAAGCACATCTTTGTTCACTGTAGCCGTTTGCTGTGAGCAAAGCCAACAGAGCAGGACATCCCGTGAAACACACACGCATTTCTGTGAACCAGCCTTCATGCACATACACAAACCACCAGTGCAGCGTCTGCACAACTATCCTCACGTTAGCCTGAATTTGCTTTTTTCATCCAAGAAGCTAAGAAGCAGCACAAACAAAATCAAAATCAAAAAAAGAGTTCCTGGGGGGGGTGGTTAGGTCAGCTTCAGCACCAGCAGAAACCTCAGGTTTGGGAAACAGCAGCAGCATGTCTAATCAACGGGAAAATGTTAGTGTGTGTTTTTCCATCCGGGGTTTCATTCATCCCTGCAGTATGTGATCCCAGATTCAGTACCGCTGGAAAAGCACAATGTTACAAAAAATGACTGTTCTCACACACATAGATGCATGGCCTGCTGGCAAACTAAGGCGTGTCACAGTGCTGCTCCATGGATCAGTGTTGTTCTTCTAAGAGTGCAAAACAGTACAAAGAAATGCCAAATTTCAGTGGCTGTTCCAAAAAAGCAATTTTCCCTTTGTGGGACTAGCAAAGTTCTAATGTCAACAGCTGGTTCTACAAATCCTATAAATAGCCAGAACACAGAACATGAGACTAAAGCTTGCAGACGTAGTACCAACAGGACATTTGAAACAACTGGAGCTGCGCAACCAAATCCATACAAAAACTTGCTGCTGGGCTCAAAGTTTGCATCGATCTCAATTCGTCTGGAATTTCACAACATAATGAAAACATTCAGACTCTTTAGCGGCGACTTCAGCCGTGGGGGGACTTTTTGCTCGCAGGGCGGACCTTCCGCTACAGTATGATGGTGAAGGGAAGACCAATCGTTTCCTGTGAGTAGGCCCTTTGTGACTGCGATCAGTGTTTACAGACAGATAAGTGTCCTGTTATGTTATCAGAAAGAAAGGTGTAAGAAAATGTACTGGTTTATTCTGTTGCCATTTCTTTGTGACAAACTAATGTTTCCTAAAAACACTGGCTTTATTTATTTGATGAACTTAAGATTCTGTAAATCTACAAAACAACTCAGTTGCTGTGATATTCTCTCTTATCTGTGTTTTTCCAACAGACAGCTCTCAACTACACCAAAACAGACACTAAATAACAGCAACATGACCATTTAACCTGTGAAAAATCTTTAAGTTTAAAGACCATTTTCAAATGAAAATAGTCTTTTAAAAATGTTTTTGTGGTATTTTTTCTGATGATGAAGTATGTAAATAAAATGAAATTAAGCTTAAAATTCAATTTCTTATTTTCTAGGATTGTCAGTATTTTCCGTTTTTCCGTATTTTTTATCCCAACTGCTGTGGATCTTTGTGAGGTCGACTGCTCTGCCGTTGCACCACAACCGCTCCACAAAAAGATGTAGCTTCCTGGTCCGCTCCATTCCGATTCATCCACTTGTAGACAAACGGATCGATGTACGTCTTCGTTTTCCTTTTCTGAGCTGGAATCTGGATCAAAACTGTATGACTGGATAGTAGGGCTGTCAATGATTAGTCGACTAATCAACTATAAAAAATCATTACAATAATTTGGTATTATGGACCGACATCTCTCTCTTTAGTTTTTTTATTGCAACAGCACAACAGCAAAGTTCTTTTTTCCTCCCTGAGCTTTATACGTTCACATAAATGCTCAAACAAGCTCATCCTAACATTCATTCATTCATTTTCTACACCTTTTCATCCCTTTATAAAACAGTCTGCTGGAGACTAACCCGACCACTCATGGCCGAAGGCAGGGGACACTCCTGGACAGGGGACCAGTCTATCGCAGGGCCACAATCACACTCCCATACACACCTAGGGACATTTTAGAGTGATCAAATAACCTATGAAGCACGTTTTTGGATGGTGGAATGAAGCTGGAGTGCCCAGAGAATGCACGCGTGCACAGGGAGAACGTGGAAACTTCACACAGAAAGGTCCCCCATTGGTGACACTGTTACCCCCACTGGGACTTGAAATGTGGGCCTTCTTGCTATGAGGTAAGTGCGATAACCACTGCGCCATCGTGCAGCCCTCCTTCTAACTTCAGGCGCAAATATCACAAGAGTTGAACATCCGTTTCAAAAGTATCTCCATGAAAGCAGGAAAGAGTGAAAGTAGAAGGCCGTGCAGTGAGCGGTGCGCTCAGTCACTCTGCAGTTGTATAAAGTTTGAGTTGTTCTGACGTAAAAATTGTTCTTTTGTTTCACCAGAAGCTTTTGCATGGAGCTTCACAGAAGCCTGATTTGTGACCTATTGTGTGTGTGTGTGTGTGCACATGTTCTTTTCTTAAGATCTGTTCAGAAGAATTACAGAGTAATTAGTGGAAATGAATTTACTGCTTTAGGAAGAACTTGTAGATGCTGCTGTTAGATTAAAATAAATCTAAATTATTGTAAAGCCTATTGAAAAATGATTCCTTATCATGACTTTTTTGTCATGATATTTGTTATATGTATATTTATATCATAAATCAATGGCCTAATTAAAAACATTTTTAATCAACGGTGTGGTGAGATTTTGCATCTCTCTTTTGACAGTAAGAAACTGGACCGAATAGTTTATGTAGACGCAGCAACACAAACAGAACATCCTACATGTGTTCTTAAAAGAAATGAGACCTCTGTCAATGGTTGAAGATTTAAAGACATGACTGGGGGGGCTGCACCCTGGCTGCAAACTAAGTCACTTTTGCAAACTAATGAAGGAAAACTTATCTAGAATATGTTAGTGTTTACTAATTGAAATAAAGTAAAACTCATGTTCATATAAATATTTCTGCTTACTACTTCTATTGGAATTTTAGACATTGACTTAGTGCAGGGATACAACACAGGTTTTTGTTTTTTAAAACATAATGAAAAGACCACTGGGAATAATTTTACATTAGATCAAAAGATCATTGGAGTGGGACTTTAACCTGTGATTCCTGATTGCTTTGGTGTGAATATGTGTTTTTTTTAAAGATGCGTGACATAAGGAGGATTGGTTGGACTGGCTTTCCTTTCCCACACCTACAGTGTTGAATAAAGCTGCAGGCTGACCTAGTCTGGAACGCGGATCTGTCTAAAGTGACCAAGAGATTTCACTATTATGTAACCCTGTTTGTGGTCCGAGAATATATCTGCATGTGTGACAGCGAGCTGGTGCTTGTCTCACCTGTAAGCCTGTGGGTGGTAGTGCCCCACATGGAAACATTTGCAAATGTGCACATGCACAGCCACATATATCCTGTTCAGTTCAATGGAAGTGCTGCTTAGAAGAAGCAGAGGGAAAAGGTTTACTGTGCCAAAGTGTGGGAGGAACAGGACATGACAAAAGAAGAGACGCTGTCATGGATTCCTAACTGGTGAAAAAAAAGATAAACTACAAGAAAAGGAAGGAAGCTTGATGTTCCAGATCCCAGAAGCCACATTTAGCATGCAAAAGTGCAGCATTATCAATAAAAACTGCTCATTGCAACAGTCCATTTTAACAACAATTTGATTCATTTCAAAATTTGTGGTTGACGATACGATTCATTGTTGATATTGAAGATCATTATCCCCCTAAAATGACTCCTATAAATTTGTGATGCACATATGCTTTGTTGTTTGTTTACTTTGGAGCTGTGTCAGACTGAAAACCAATAAGCTTTTGAATCCATTCAGTAAAGCCTTTAATGAACATATCTACGATAAAAACATTAAAGGCTCTGAAACATACAAAGCATTTCAAAGCATTGCTTTTTTCTTATTTTTAATATTTTCCAAACTGCAGATGTGGTAGTTCTGCAGACTAACACAAGCTTAGCTAGTGAATTGATCAGAATGGTAAGGTTAGCATGGCAGAAGAAAATAATCTACCGGCCAAGTTAGCCGATAGAAGAAAATAATCTACCGGCCAAGTCGGCCGATAGAAGAAAATAATCTACCGGCCAGGCACATTTTTTACCATTTTTTACCACAATAATCAATAATCGTTTTACAAAGAAAAACTATAGGAGTGTTTTTAAATATTATGTTGAATGCAAAGAGAGAGAATCACTAAATAATGAAAACATACGATAACTGTTTTAACTGACTGATTTCTAATCAGTCTTTCCTCTCTGCTTTTGACATTTTCACATGATTTATGAAGTGTTTTATTTTCTATCACAAATGTGTTGTTTATTCTCTTTAGCACACCTAAAATGTGACCTTGTGACCCTATGAGGAGAGCTGTCAGTCATCTTTAGTAAATACTAAAGGTCCTAAAAATTTACTTTTAGTACTAGAAGTACTATATAAATAGTATCTAACACATCTTTAAAATCCTCTAACTGTAAACTCAAATTAAAACTTTAGTGGAGCAGATTGACAGAAAATGCTCCTTTTCCTTTTCTGCCTCTGATTTAATTCATTTTTATATGAAATCATAACAAAAAAACAGCCTAAAAACATGATCATGTTTTAGATTCTTGCCATTATGTTATTGACAGTAAAGATGCAAGATGTTTGAATCTCATCATGGCACAGGACTGCTGATCTCATGAAACTCAGGAATTTATTCAAACTTTTAGGGTTTTGTCTGGTTCCTCACACACATCCACGCTGTAAACATTGTTTTGGTGAAACGTAGACGTCCACGTCCGCGGGAACTCCGCAGCACTGCCTACATCCTCATGGAGGTTCGGCGCTTGTCCGGCCCTAAAGCAGGACTCGCCAATTACCCCTGGCTACAGTGTACAGAGTGTGTTTTGGAGGGAGAGACTGGGTGTCGAGGAGCTACCATCCCGCTTCGGTCCCTCCACATCCAGCAGCCTGCTCTGCTGTTTAAGGGGAGGCAGAAACACACATGCTTATGCTGAGAGAGAGAGAGAGATACTGGTGCAACTCATTGTAATGAAATACATGAAGTCCAGAATGAACATGGAAGCATTTAATAGTTCTTTGTATTTTCAAAAGACGGGCTTAGTTTCAGATTTGATAGACATGAATATAAACGTAACAGCTTTTTCCACATTTGACTTTGAGCAGTAGCATTGACCATATATGTTGTAAGAGTAATTTTATTTATTTTTGTGTCCTTTTTCACGTTCTTGTCTGAATTCTAATGAAGCAGGTTATGTCTTGAACCATGTTCAGACCTTGCACAAGGTTATTGCTTTAAACATTTACCTCTATAACCAGACGTCCAATTGAGATTAAAAATCTCTTTTTCGAAGGAGCTCTGTTAAATCAAAGACAAGAGGATCTTGTTTGTGCTAAGCTTTTATTCCCTTGAGACTTTGCATTCGAGTGGAAAACAAGTAAACGAGTAGTTTATTACTTTTTTAAATAGGTAAAGTAACTTTATTGCAATTTTGATCCAGTAACTAACTAAAGTATTCTACTTTTTAGAAGTAACTTATC